>CM041632.1:39100464-39132161 GCA_023333625.1 Bothriochloa decipiens | reverse complement strand
AACACACTTGAATATTAGACCAGCACATGTATTAGTTGATGGCTATGTTTCACAAGTCATGGACATGGAGATGTCAAACTAATAATGTGGGCACATGTGAGACATGTAGGCTGGACTGACCCGACATGAGAAAGTCTCTATTCATGTCATGTACGTTATGTCCTTAGACCTAAGATTGTGGTATGTACTCAAGATGTGAAACGGCCTACTTAGGGACTATCAATCGCTGCTCCGTAACTGGGTAGTTATAAAGGTGGTCTTCGGGTGGTCGGAAAGCATGCTATGAGACATAGACAATCAAGATGGAATTTGCCCCTCTCTTCACGAGAGAGATATCACTGGATCACTCAAGTGATTGGATCAACAAATGCATGGCCGTGCTTGGGTTAAGTGTTAACCCACGAGTTGAACCATATATCGAGTGGCAAAGGGAATAACTTCTATGTGGTCATAGTGGTTCGTCTGATATGATCTTTGCGTGCACATAGGAGTTGTCACGCCTTGCTAGAGGCCGCTATCAACTATTGGGCGAGTAGGAGTACTCGGCCCATGTCAATGTGTGCGTGAACCCATAGGGTCGCACGCTTAAGGGGCTGGAAGCCTAATTCGGGTTGGACCCAAATTAGATAAGGCTTAGGGTTACTAATGGGCCTCCAACTCGTGAGATCATTGGCGATGCCTATATAAGAAAGGGGTAGGGGTGCGATCAGGGTTACACACGCCTTTGGCAGCCGCCGTCGCCCTCCCCACGCTCGCTCCTTCTGCTCCTCGTGGACCTAGCAGTTCGGAGGCACATCGTTTCTTCCCTGCACGGGTGGGATTCCTCGGAGGTGCTGCATCTGGAGCACTGGGACGAATAGCGCAAGGGGATTGAGGTGACGGACGACCATGCAATGGCACTGCCTGCTGCGACGCGTACGACTACATCGAGTCGTCTTCCGCTGCACCTGCGCGTCTAGTGGTAATCCCGTAACCTGTAACTAGTAGTAGATCCTGGTTTATGAGGTCGACAATTTTTGTTTTTGGCTAGCGTAGCAACCTCATAACCCTTCACAGTGCTCTGCTTGGATTTGGGCGGGGGAAATTGCGTTTCGGTCCATTCGACGATGAAGTCTACTAACACCTGAGACTTGATGGCCTTCCGCGGTGCATAGGTGAGGGCCTCGCCCATGAGCTCGACCGCCCACTTGGCAATTCTCCCTGTGGCTTCTCGGTTTTGGACTATCTCTCCGAGTGGGAAAGACGAGACTACTGTTACCGGGTGGCCAAGGAAGTAATGTTGAAGCTTGCATCGCGTAAGGATGATGGCGTAGAGCAGCTTCTGGATCTGCGGGTAGCAAACCTTAGTTTCCGAGAGTACCTTGCTAATAAAGTAAACCAGCCACTGAACGGGCAAGACGTGCCCTTCTTCTTTTCTTTCGACAATGACGGCCGCACTGACCACCTAGGTGGTTGCGGTGACACAGAGCAAGAGTGGCTCGGTAGGGTTTAGAGGTACGAGAATCGAAGGTGAGGTCAGCGTGGCTTTGAGCTTGGCGAGGGCCTCTTCAGCTTTGGGGGTCCACACGAAGTGCTCTGATTTTTTCAAGAGACGGTACAGAGGCAGTGCTTTTTCTCTGAGTCATGAGATAAAGCGACTGAGGGCTGCGAGGTAGCCTATGACCCTCTGGACACCCTTGAGGTCTCGGATTGGACCCATATTGGTGACTGTGGAGACCTTCTCGGGGTTGGCCTCGATACTGCGCTGAGAGACTATGTACCCCAAGAGCATGCCTCGGGGGACGCCGAAGACACACGTCTTGGGGTTGAGTTTGATGTTCTTCGCCCAAAGGCATTTGAACGCGATCTCAAGGTCATTGATGAGGCTGTTAACCTTCTTAGTTTTGACTACGATGTCGTCAACATAGGCCTCAACCGTTGGCCCGATGTGTTCACCAAAGACACGGAGCATGCATCGCTAGTGTTGCCCCGACGTTTTGAAGGCTGAAGGGCATAGTTATGTAACAATACATGCCGAAGGGGGTGATAAAGAAGTCGCAAGCTGGTCAGACTCCTTCATCTTGATTTGGTGGTAGCTGGAATAGGCATCGACAAAGGAGAGAGTCTCACATCCCGCAGTTGAATCAACAATTTGATCAATACATGGTAAGGGAAAGGGAACTTTAGGACATGCTTTATTCAAATTGGTATAGTGTACACACATCCTATATTTCCCATTCTTTTTCTTAACTAGTACAGGATTCGCTAACTACTCGAGATGATGAACCTCTTTGATGAAACCGGTAGCCAGAAGCTTGTTGACTTCCTCCCCAATGATCTTGCGCTTCTCCTCCTCGAAGTGACGCAAGCATTGCTTCACCGGTTTGGACCCGGCTCGGATCCAAGGCATGCTCGGTGACTTCCCTCGGTATGCCCGGCATATCCGAAGGACTCCATGCAAATATGTTGGCGTTTGCACAGAGAAAGTCGACGAGCACTACTTCCTATTTTTCACTGAGGGTGGTGCTGATGATCAGCGCCCTCTCATCGGAGCTGCACGGGTCAAGGAGGACCTTCTTTGTGTCCTCGGCGGGCTTGAAGTTGCCGGCGTGGAGCTTGGGGTCGGGAAGCTCGGCAGTGAACACCTCGAGGGTTGCCGCCAGTATTGCGGACTCCTCGACGGCCTCCACATTCTCAACACACTCGACGTTGCAGTCGTATGCGTGTTTGAAGGAGGGGCCAACGGTGATCACGCCTTTGGGTCCCAACATCTTGAGCTTGAGGTAGGTGTAATTGGGGATCGCCATGAACTTGGCGTAGTCGGGTCGTCCGATGATGGCGTGGTATGTGCCGTGGAACGCGACCACCTCGAAGGTGAGCCTCTCCTTCCTGCAGTTCGCGGGAGTGCCGAAGCAGACGGGGAGGTTGATGCGGCCGACGGGGAGAGCCTTCTTCCTTGGTACGACGCCGTGAAAGCCCCCGGCACTCGGGCTGAGCTTTTCTCTCGGGACCCCCAGGAGGTCGAGGGTTTCTGCCTAGATGTTTTGAGGCTGCTGCCTCTATCCATGAGCACCTTGGAAAGGCAAGTGTTGACAACAATGGGGTCGACGATGAGCGGGTACACCCTAGGTCGGGGGACGTGGTCCGGGTGGTCGTCACGGTCGAATGTGATGGCCGTATTGGACCTGTCGAGGTAGTGGGGAGTAGTGACCCACATGGAGAAGACTTTTCGACGCTCCCTCTTGCTTTGGCACGATGAAAGCTGGGTCGAGGGCCCCCGTTGATCATGTAGCAGTCATAGACCATGGGGAAACCGTCCTCCTTGCCGTCGTCCTTTTCCCTAGGATCCTCCTTCTTGTCATCCTTCCCGAGGCCCACGCTCTCGAAGTACTTCATGATCATCCGGTAGTCCTCGAGGTTGTTGTTGGCCCGCCCCTTGTGATAGGGTCATGGCTTTTTTAGCATTTCATCAAAGAGGCCCTTCTCAGGAGGACCTCGGGGCTTGTGCTTGGCAGCGGCCACGAGATCGTCGGGAGCGTTCTCGCACTTGCCCGACTGGTTCTTCTTCTTCTTGCTATCCTTCTTGGTACCCCGATTTGAGCTTTCGGGGTCGCCCGGCTTGGCCTCACGCTTGCCCTGGCTGTTGTCAAAGAAGGCGCCAACTGCCTTGTCACTGGTGATGTAATTGGCCACGATGTCCATCAGCTTGTCGACGGTCTTGGGGGGTTACACCCCAGCTCCCGTACTAGTATTTGCAGGTGATCTCGGAAATGAAAGCCAGGGTCACATCGTCGTCGGCGATGTGGGGAAGCTCGGTGCATTGTTTGGAGAAGCGTCGGGTGAAGTCACGAAGAGACTCTCTGGGCTTTTGTTTGTGGCTCTGGAGATCCCACCTGTTTCCGAGGCACACGTAGGTTCCCTTAAGTTCCCCTCGAACACCCCGATGAGGTCGTCCCAGTCATGGATCTGGTCAGAGAGAGCTCCTCGAGCAACCTTTGAGCGGTGTCCGATAGGAAGAAGGGGAGTTGCCAGATGTTGGCGTGGTCGCTGCGTGCTCCACCCAACTGGCATGCCAATCTGAAGTCAGCTAGCCATAGCTCGGGCTGGGTTTTGCCATTGTACTTGACGAGGCTCATGGGGGGATGGAAGGGATTTGGTAGCGGTGTCCTCGGAATCATTTGGCTGAAGACTCGAGGGCCCGGCGGCTTGGGGTTTGATGTTGGTCCTTGTTGCTATCGTAACGCCCGCCCCTGTGTGCGCTATAGCCTCATGCCTCGGCATAAACGCTCTTTCATCTGTGGTTCTCGTTGATGTCGGGGCATGGTCTCGAGACTCGCAGTTGTCACAGATGCATTCACGGACGGGGATCACTCTATTTGCTCGGGGAGAATCTACTTGGTGGACCGATCCCTGCCTATTGTGTCGGGAGGGTTCGGGTGGTTGCCCCGAAGCCACCCCTCGACATCTCGAGGCCGAGCTTTCCACTTGCTGTGTGGTGGCGACCTCTTTGAGGCCCTGAACCTCCTGCTGGATACATGGGGCTTCGGGGTTCGAGGGGGCCGGCATGCCACGATGACGTTCTGGCTGGCTCGGTTGAATACGGGGCGCTCAATCAGGTTCCTGTTCGAGGGTCTGCTTGAGCTCTGGCTCAAGCCCTTTCGCTGGGTGGATGTCCGCGTTCCTGCTTGAGGGTCCGCTCGAGCTGGCATAGACGCACCCGATCCTCATCGAGCTTGGCTCGCAACTCCTGGACTTGCGTGAGCTGGGCATCATGGGCGTCCTACGGTGCCCGCGCATCGTTCGGTGCAGCAGGTGGCTACTCCTCCCAATCCACCGCGACGAGGGCGCCTCCTGCTGCGGCCATAGCTATGGTCGTGGCTGCGGGGTCAACGGTGTCGTTGCTTGATGCGACGGTTTTAGTGATGTGAAAACACTCGCGCGTGGGGTCGTAGTGGTCAGAATCGTTGTCGGGGTTGCCAGAGTAGAAGATGGGGAACTGCCCCCAACGTTCTTCCTCCAACTATCATCGCATCGCACTGAGGGTGTAACGCCTCGGGCCGGGAGTTTGTGAGGACTCTGGGTGGCCAGCGTAGGAACCGGCAAGCCCTCGATGGTGCTATGGAGGTGTCCCGGGAGGTCCTCATACACGCTCATGTTGGTGCTCATCAAGGAGGAGTACAACCTGGCAGTATTATTTAGACCAAACAGGGACAGATGACTGGCCTCGAACAGCCCGTGTGGGAGCAGATTGGGTGGCATTGGGGCCGTGGCCGAGGAAGAGACCACGCTCGGTCCCATCGACAGGCACATAGCAAGGATGAAGCGGGGGTTGTCGCTAAGACCTCCCGGCTCCTCCAATCCCAGGCGTAGGTCTGCCAGGTTCCCAACCTGGGACCTTGTGTTCTCCACCAGGGACAGGGAAGCTGGGGTGGTCTTCGTCCCGGAGCGGCGATAGTGGCTGCACCTGCCACGCCTTCTCCTGGGCGGGAAAGCGTGGTGACGAGACTGGCGAGGGGCCCGTTGCAGGGACCCGAGACTGCTTCCGCTTAGATCTTCGATTGAGAGCAGGACCATGTCATGGTCGTGGCCTAGCGACATGAACTCCAAACTCCCGAACCAGATCACCATGGCGGACGAAAGCGATGGTGCAGAATTTGCCATCCAAAAAATGGCAGGAAGTGGTGGTGACACACAGAAGCCCCTACCTGGCGTGCCAACTATTGGTGTCGGGACCCGAGGGTGCCCTAAGCTAACGAGTAAACATGTACAGCGTGCTCCCTAATTCGAATGGTGATGCAAGATGAACACACAATTTTTATCTTGGTTCGGGCAAAGAAAGCCCTACGTCTAGCGGGGGAGGAGACTTGTATTATCTTGCATCGAAGTGCTTGTACAGGGGTGAATACAAGCAAGCGAGTGACAATAGAGGTGTAGAGAGTGAAACTAAGCTAGGACTTGAGCGTTTTTGGCTCCGGAAGCTCCCCTCTTCTACGACGTACCCGGCGTCTCCTTTTATAGACCAAGGAGAGGCACAGGCATATAGGAGTCCTAAGCTGTCATCGGTGATGATGTCATTGGGGTGATGCCGATCATGTCATAGCCGCTGTAGAGGCGTGTGCTGGGCATGGGCTACCCTGTAGTGACATGCTCGGGGTCACCGGCTGTCCTCCAAGCGCGTAAAGATGAAACCGCGAGTGGTCAGCGAAGAACTTGTGCCCATGCGCGGTCGTACGGGTCCCTGTAGGCGTCGCTTCTGGTGTTGTTGGGGGCGCTGACCTGAGGCGTCGAAGTCTGACTCGAGGGGTGGCCGATGAAGTTTGAGGCCTAGTCGAGGGGTAGACTTGGGGGCTGAGGTCAGGCGAATAAGATCGAGCCCCAGGGCATCTGAAGCTGGCGACTGTCGCGTAGTGCGTCGAGGGGGCATCGGAGGTGGAACAGTGCTCGGGAAGGTGCAGCAGTACTGGGCAAATCACCACACGTCTAGGGATGGGTGGTAAAAGTAGGATTCGACTGCTGTACCCGATCACTATAACACCACTGTAGCCATGTGGTTAGGTAGGAGTATTAAATGCAATGACTCCTGTACAGGAAGTAGGTGGATTCGAGGGGGTAGTAGTAATCGACGGGGGGTCGTCCACTCGGGCGAACTTCTGTCACTCGAGCAGGGGGTCGTCCGCCTAGGCGGACTTCCGTCACTCGAGGGCCCCCGTCGAATTATCTGAATACGGACAAGTTCGTCCTGTTCGTGGGCTGGCCCAGTATCACTCGACGGCCCTACGTTTGGCTTCCGTCTTTTGCTTAGAAGCGGTTGTGGGCTTTTTAGCGATTCAGGTTTGATTGTTCGGGGCTAATTCTCCTGGATGTTGGGTTTCTAGGGTACTCCCTTGTCCTAATACCCGACACACCCTTTGTACTTCAGGATGAGCGCTATATGAACAAGAGCATAAACACCAACCTACTCTAACTAAACTAGACATATAACCAACATAGGCAATGAACATTATAATTATGAATATATTATTATAACAAGTCATGGTGAGGATGAAAATGAATCACGAACACGAACAAGAACAAGAACACAATGAACTAGATGAACTAGACAATTAGACGTTGAACTAGATGAACACGAAGAACAAGTGGATGAACTAGAAGATAAACACAAATGGATTAATACTGTTGAATACAAGAGAGAGTTACAAAACATTACAAAGCCTCCTTATGAGTAGATCTGGAGCCCAAGCGTTGCTTGCCTCCTCTAATTCCTATTTTTATGTTCTTGCTATGCCCTAGATGGTGTATGCTCTACGTTATCCTTTCGAGGGACAACCGTGAGCTGAATAATGATTATGATGATTGATTCCCTCGGGGGGGTCTGCCCTTGCTTATATAGCCCGGTGGGATGAACCGTGGCCCTTGGATCAAACCGACTTAAAATAATGGTCGAGATGCACTGTAGAGGTTAGTTGGAGGCCGTCATGCAAAGGAGTGGCCACTTACAAGTGGGCCTAGGCCGTCCAGCTTGGCATGTGGGGCTGGCCAGCCCCACCTAGCAGCCGCCAGGCTTTCGCTTCAATCTCGTGTCTTCTGGTGTCTTCTACGTCCTTCTAGTGCCTCTTTCTGATTCGTTTGCGTGATGAGTCGTGTCGTGGATGGATTCTTTCCTTGCCCAACTTCTGGATAAATCCCTAGAAAACAGAACTGTGGGATTTTGTCAATTTAATCCCTAGTCTTGTGATGATGATGATTTCTAGGTCCTTCTAGAGTCTTTCGAGTCGTAACCATCGAGGACTTTCTCTCCCGTGCTCCAAATATGGCAAGTGATATGTCTATTTCAATCATCTCAATGAGCTCTTCACAATGGTGTGCTTAGATTCCTTATTTGATATACTTTTATGATGAAATATTAAATATCCTACAAAACAAGTGTGAGCAACACAACTCGTGGAACTCATTAGAATAAATCCCTACTTCCTTATTTTATCTTTCAATTGAGGCCTCATCTAGGATTAGTTGACGGTTAAAAATTAGAGTTAATTGATGACAACAGAGAGTCCTATCATGATCTTCTTCTTCTGGTTGTTGATTTTGTTGTTCATGGAGTGCACTCAGTGAGTGTAGCCCCTGAGCCTCTTGCTTTTTGGAGCAAAAAGCGGGAGGGTCTTGATTGGGATTTTGAAAATTGCCTTCGATAGAGGGTATTCTGTATCCCCCGAGCCTTTCCTGGGTTCTTTTATTGATGAAAGAACTCGGGGAAGGGTTCTTGAGTTGTTCACTGATGGATGGTTATTTGGTTGTTGGGTGCTTTTACTGCTGTTGTACTTCACCGAATATGCCTTAGGATATGCTCATTTGTCTTGTACTGCCCTACTATTTGCTCGTGCCCTTTGCAGATGCACTTGATGCCTTCTTTGCGCATGCCTGTCCTCTTGTCGATTTTGTACTGTTCACGTGTGCTTGCTCAGTCATTTTAGAGCTTTGTCTTTTTCACATGGCCATCCTTTTTTTAGATTCTTTTTCTTCCATATACTCGTTCTTCACGCGCCTGAGTTGGCCTATAAATACTGCTCCCTGGTGCCTCTTTCTTCTCATTCACTTGTAGCTCCCTTGTGCTGCTCTTCTCTTCTTCATAGTGATGGAATTGCTGGTGTGTGAGTTTGAAGACGCCCCGGGCTTATTCTATCTCCTTTTGTAGTCTTCTTAGTGAAGGGAGTAGGATTTGAGATAGGGATTAGTAGCAGGCTAATCCTTGAGTAGTATCTTCTCGTGAAGGGCATCGAGGAAAATGGAGTAGGCTTTGAGAGATTGGTAGTCCTAGCTAACCTACTTGAACTTCAAGAGCCTCTCCCTGATCAGCTTCTTGGTCTTCGCACAGTTCATTAGCGTGTGGTCGGCTGACTACATCAACAAGTCATTGTGTATTTTCCATTGGCTTGTATGCTGTTGTGTTACTTTGGTGCTTCAGCATAGATTAGCACGTGTTGAGAGGGGATATCGGGTTCTTCAGGTGTATTAGACAACGATGTGGTTGCGAGTCTGGTGAACTTGGTACCTCTCTCTGCTGCCCGTTATAGCAATCTTGGATGCGAGTTCTCGTCGACGAACATGTTGTCTAGGTTGCTTCCTGCTTGGTTGCATCAAATCTTGGTAGAGATTTAGTAACCACGAATTCCACTAGGTTCCTTGCAACCACATTAAATGGTTTCCTTTGCTTTCTTTTTCAAATCTATTGGATCTTATATCTACTTGGACCCAGTTGTAATCCCAGTATCTTCTTGATCAGTGTAATAGAAAAGAAATGTTGTTTATACTTGTCTCCTGGTGATGTGTGAGTGGTTTGTAGACTGAATGGTACTATATGATCATACTCCTGCGACTCTGGTTGTATCAAGTTCTTTTTGTGCTGTGCTTGACGATGTCTGAGACTTCCTATGTATCTGTGAGTTCTTTGGCTTCATGGACCTAGCATTGTGAGTTACCGATGATGCAATTCTGACATCTCTGGGTTCTTTTTGGTACTTGTCGATGTTTTATCACCAATAGTACACCACTGGGCGTTGGTGTGCCTGAGTTCAGCCCAGCATGTTGCTTCATGAAAGAACTCTCTGATCGTGAACACACACGAGTGCCCTGATTCACCCTAGAGAGGCCTGGACCTGAACTGACACGAGTGCCTTGATTCAGTCGGATGCTCTGCATCACATCGCAGGCAAAGGGAGCCAAGGATGCTGGACCAACACGAGTGCCCTGATCCCGCTATTTGTAGCGAAAAGGTCTTGACTCTTAAACCAGCACTATGTGTCCGGGTTCAACTGCATCACATCATAGTAAACTCTCTAGGGCGTCGATGTTTTATCACCGATAGCCCACCACCGGGGTACCCGGGAGGGTGTTTTTGTTCGGAGGAGCTTAGCGAACTGCGGAACTCGATGGTTGCGGTAACAAGCTTGACGAGACAAGCGATTTTATACTGGTTTGGGTCCTCGACTTGTGTCGAGTAAAGACCTTTACATCCAGTCAGTGTTAGCATGTTGCGTTGTATTGGTGAGTATTTGGAGGTGTTGTTCGTGTTTGGTGTGTCAGGTGCTGTTAGACGTTTTTAGACCGTGAGGTCTATTGTGGAGGTGGGGTTGTGATGTGGTCCACCGATCTAGGGAGGCCTACCCTCCATTATATCGTCCTAGGAGAGGCAAAGACCCTAGTCGGTTACAAAGTAGAGTTACTAGTGGGATTGTAAACTAGTCCTAGTAGGATTACATGAAAGGAATCCTAGTTGGACTAGGTCTTCTTATCTCCTCTTCATGGGGAACCGGTATGGTACCCCGTCGACAAGCCCCTAAGCATTCAGGATTTGGAACTCAAAAGCCGGGTTCTTTCGAGATGAGATCTTGGGATGCTCTTCTCTTCTCCTGTCGTCGTCTTATTTTTCAGGGACTGCAATTTGAAACACTGAGTGTAGCCCCCAAGCCTCTTGCTTTATGGAACAAAATTCTGGAGGGTCTTAATGAGATTTTGAAATATGTCCATGGTGGAGGGTACTCCTGCAGCCCCCCGAGCCTTCCCCGGGTTCTTTTACTTGGAAAAGAAACCGGGTGAAGGATCTTGATGCGTTGTCATGTAGTCTTGAGCCCTGTGTTCTTGATTCTTCGTCATTGAGTCGAAGCCCCTGGGCGTTGTTGAAGTAAAAGTGAGCCTCCAAGCTTGGTGTTCAGGTTCTTTTAAACTTGTCTTTATCTTTGTCCCACTTCTTCTAGGTTGTTTGCTGACTGATCTGGGTTCTTTCTGATCTTCTCTTGAGCCTTGACGCACCTTCTTTGGGTTATTTCTGACTGATTCAGGTTCCTTCTGATCATCTTTTGAGCCCTAATGCACCTTGTTGTAAACAACTTTTGTATAAACGGATGCTTCTTCTTCATCATGAGTGCTTCTTTTGATTTTGTTAATCTTCTTGACATGCGCACTTCATCTCAGCTTTTTTTTATCAGTTCAGGTTCTTTTTGAACTCTTCTTGTTTTCTATCCGAGTTCATCTATGTTGCTTTTGGATGCCTCCTTTTTCTCCTTGTCCTGCAAAACTCTGTAAAAATTCTTTGGGTGACAGAATTGGATATGTGCAAATGAAATTTACTCCTTTTAAGGATGCTTAGGCTATTTTAGCCTAGGTTGCTCCTGAACCCTCAGTTGTTGCTAGCCAAAGTGTAGTGGCTAATGCTGAGCCAGTGTTGCTCTTGCCTTGAGTTGTGTTGCATCATGCCGCAGCATAATGTAGGTCTGATCCATAGCCCGCATGGTGTGCCTGAGTTCAGCCCGGCATGGTGCTTCATGAAAGAACTCTCTGATCGTGAACACACACAAGTGCCCTGATTCACCCCCGAGAGGCCTGGACCTGAACTGACACGAGTGCCCTGATTCAGTCCGATGCTCTGCATCACATCGCAGGCAAGGGGAGCCAAGGATGCTAGACCAACACGAGTGCCCTGATCCCACCGTTTATAGCGAAAAGGTCTTGGCTCTTGAACCATCACTATGTGCCCGGGGTCAACTGCATCACATCATAGTAAACTCTCTAAGGCGTCGATGTTTTATCACCAATAGCCCACCACCGGGGTACCCGGGAGGGTGTTTTTGTTCGGAGGAGCTTAGCGAACTGTGAAACTCGACGGTTGTGGCAACAAGCTTGACGAGACAAGCGATTTTATACTGGTTCGGGCCCTTGACTTGTGTCAAGTAAAGACCTTTACATCCAGTCGGTGTTAGCCTGTTGTGTTGTATAGGTGAGTATTTGGAGGTGTTGTTTGTGTTTGGTGTGTCAGGTGCTGTTAGACATTTTTAGACCGTGAGATCTATTGTGGAGTGGGTTGTGATATGGTCTGCCGATCTAGGGAGGCCTATCCTCCTTTATATAGTCCTAGGAGTGGCAGGGATCCTAGTTGGTTACAAAGTAGAGTTCCTAGTAGGATTGTGAACTAGTCCTAGTAGGATTACATGAAAGGAATCCTAGTTGGACAAGGTCTTCTTATCTCCTCTTCGTGGGGAACCCATATGGTACCCCGTCGACAAGCCCCCGAGCGTTCTAGGATTTGGAACTCGGAAGCCGGGTTCTTTCGAGATGAAATCTTAGGATGCTCTTCTCTTCTCCTGTCGTCGTCTTGTTTTTTTGGGAGTGCAATTTGAAAAAATTGCACTCGCTGAGTGTAGCCCCCGAGCGTCTTGCTTTATGAAACAAAAGCTGGAGGGTTTGATATAGACTTTGTCTTCTGGTCACCGGCTTCATGCATCGCGGAGTGTCATTTTGAAAAAATTGCACTCAGCGAGTGTAGCCCCGAGCCTCTTGCTTTTTGGAACAAAAAGCTGGAGGGTCTTGATGATATTTTGAAATATGTCTGTCAATGTTTTATCATCGATAGCCCACCACCGAGGCACCCGGCAGGGTGTTTTGTTTGGAGGAGCTTGGGAGACTGTGGAAATCGGCGGTTGCGGCAACAAGCTTGATGAGACAGATGATTTTATACTGGTTTGGGCCCTTGACTTGTGTCGAGTAAAGACCTTTACATCCAGTCGGTGTGAGCCTGTTGCATTGTATTGATGAGTATGAGGGATTGTGTGTTGCTATGTAGTTCGCGCTCTTTACAAGGGGTACCCGCAGCGGCCTTATATGGGGCGAGGCTGGCTGCGGGCTCTGTGATTCCTAGTCAGATTCTAGGAACGAGTCCTAAACTAAGAGTTTCGTACTCTTTCCTATTACAATCGTCTAGGATATGGTAGTTTGATCCTCCGTGTTGTACTCAAATCGGGTAGCGGGTTCTTCGATCCTCCGTCCATGTTCCATCTTCTTAGGGAACCTCCGGTATCCCCATCGACAAGCCCCCGAGCATTCTAGGATTTGGAATTCAGAAGCCGGGTTCTTTCGAGGTGAAATCTTGGGATTCTCTTTCTTCTGGTAGCTTCTATCTTGGATCTTCGATGAGAGCAATTTTGAAACTGAGTGTAGCCCCCGAGCCTCTTGTTTTTTGCACAAAATGCTGGAGGGTCCGTTGTAGCCTCCGTCTTCTTGTCAAAATTTGCACTCCGTGAGTGCAGCCCTCGTGCCTCTTGCTTTATGGAACAAAAAGCTGCAGGGTCTTAGTAGAAGATTTGAAAAAGTGCCTTCGGTGCGGGGTACTCCTGTAGCCCTGAGATTTTTTCAGGTTCTTTTCATTGTGAAAAAAGTCGGGAAAGGGTTTTGGAGTTCCTTGTTGATGTAGCTCTTTATTGATGTATCATTAGTTGTTGGGTGCCTTCATTGCTTTCGTACTTTGAAATATGCTGCTGGTTATGCCATCTTTGTCCTGTAGTGACTTTTACTGCTCCCTCGTGAGCCTTGGAGGCGCTCTTGATGTCTTCAGTCTACATGCCTGCTTCCTTGTCGACTGTGAGGTGTTCACGCGTGCTTGTTCAGTCACTTCGAGGTTCTGTCTTCTTCACATGACTATCCTTGCTTTTGGTTCTCCTTTCTTCTATAGACTTGGTCTTCATATGCCCATCTTTGCCTATAAATATCGGGCCGTTACTTCCTCATTCGGTTCTAGTCTTCTTGTGTTCCTTCTTGCTTCCTGGTTCTCTTGTATTCTTCTTGAGTTGTTGCTTCCTTCTTCTATAGCTATGGAGTTAGTGGTGAGCGAGCTTGATGAGCCCTCGGGCTTGTTGTGTAATCTTTCTTAGCGAATTGTGTAGGACTTGTGATAGGGGCTAGTAGTAGGCTAGTCCCCGATAAGTGTTTGCGAGTTCTTCTTTTATTTTTCCTGCTCCTTTTCTTTGTTGAAGGTTCATGATATGTTTGTATTGGTTCTTGTAGATGCTGTCTTGTAGGTTGGCCAAACGGCCAATGTTGATGTGGGGTTTGGTCCCACTTTGCAGGCGGTTCCTTTGGCGGTGCCTGCTGAGTCGGGTTGTGAGTTTCCTCACGATGAGCTAGTGACTCATGGAGTTACTATTACTGGAGGAGGTAACGGAGCTGTAGCTGATCTGCCGCTGATCACTTTTCTACCTTTTTCCTCTTCTGGTTCGGTGGATCCGGAGATGAGCTGTCCTCGCCGTCTGGCGGCTCTGAAGGCTTGGTTCGAGGAGTTCTCTGCCAAGTTTGGTGGCATGGTGCATGTAAGAGTTCTTTTCTTGGTCTTGAAACTTGCTGAATTTGATTTGCCATCTTTTCTGACTCTTGTCATTTTGTCCTTCAGTTTCTCTGGCAGGATCAGGACCTTCTCTTTGGCCCTGCTGAGGCTGCGGCGACTATGTCTAGTCTTGCCGATCTTGAGCGGGTTCGTAAAGAGCTTGCTCATGTTCAGACGGAATTGGATCATGAGCGTGGGAAGCGTCAGGCTGCTGAGGCGACTCATCAGGCTCAGTTGGCTGATGAACCGCGTCGTCGGGAGGAAGCTACAAAAGCCGCTACTTATGAAGTGTAGACCTTGAAGGCCCAGATTGCAGGTACTTTTTCTTCCGTCAGGTTGTTGCTTTTGCTTTGTCTGCTACCGAGTTCTTTCTTCGGCTTGTTTACTTGATTGCTTCTTGATAGAGTTCGAACGTAAACAGCTCCAGTGGCATCAGCATTCGAAAGATATGAAAGAAACCCTTAGACCTCCAAAAACAAAGCTGAGTTGGTAAGAGAGATGCATTCTCGCTATGAGGATGCTGAGTGAAAGCTTGCCTTGGCTCGTCAGTTCTGGCGTGATGCTGATCGAGATGTTTTTTAGGCCTTGAAAACTGTTTAAGAGTTGAAGGGCCAGTTGGATGTGGCCAATGCCAGGTTCCAGTCGTTGTGGGGGGCTATGTCCTATCTCCTGTCTTTTATTGGACTGGAGGAGGATCAGGCCTTGTATGCTGATGTGGTGAGCTATGCACCACTTATTCTGTCGGTTCATCAACTTCATGAAGGATAGCTTTCTGGAGGTGTGTGAGCAACATCCTGTGCCATGTCCGGGTTCTTGCTCCTGAGGCTGAGCTGGAGAAGTTGGTCGACCCCAACCCGTCAGTGGATTTTGTGCTTCAGGTTAGAGAGCAGGAGGTTGTCCTTGCTTCTCTTGTAGAGCAAGTCGTAGATAGGATAGACTTAGGTGTTGACCCTGCTGCTCCTGCGCCTTGAGCGCCTTTCTTGTAAAAGTCTTCTTGGTCATTGGTGGGTTGAACTTCTGGGGCTGTTGCTGCCCTTTGTGAATAGAATTTTGTTGCGCGGGCTTCGTCCCAACGCTGTTTTGATAATCTCCTACTGTGCGGGTTTTGGCCCGACTTTAAAATGCTTCGGCGACTTCTTGATGTGCGGGCTTCGTCCCGACTTTGAAATGATGTTACTTTCATACTATCCGCTGGTAGTGTAATGGCAGATTTTGAGCCAGAGTTGTTTTTGTTGCTTCAAACTACCTGCTGGTAGTGTAGTGGCTGCTCCTGAGCCGTAGTTGTTTTGTTGCTTCAAACTACCCACTGGTAGTGTAGTGGCTGCTCCAGAGCCGTAGTTGTTCTTGTTGCTTCAAACTACCCACTGGTAGTGTAGTGGCTGCTCCTGAGCCGTAGTTGTTTTGTTGCTTCAAACTATCCGCTGGTAATGTAGTGGCTGCTCCTGAGCCGTAGTTGTTTTGTTGCTTCAAACTACCCACTAGTAGTGTAATGGCTGCTCCTGAGCCGTAGTTTTTTTATTGATTGAAACTACCCGCTGGTAGTGTAGTGGCTGCTACTAGGCCATAGTTGTTCTTGTTGCTTCCGGCTACCCACTGGTAGTGTAGCGGCTGCTCTTGAGCTATAGTTGTTCTTGTTGCTTTAAACTACCCACTAGTAGTGTAATGGCTGCTCCTGAGCCGTAGTTGTTTCAAGGTTTTGCTGCATCATGTCGCAGCATAGTTGATGTCTGAGCCTAAACCCGCAAGGTGTGCCTGAGTTCAGTTTAGTATGTTGTGTTCTGCATCACATCGCAGGCAAGGGTGGGAGTCAAAGATCCTGGACCGACACGGTGTGCCCTGATCCCGCTGTTGTAGCGAAAGGTTTTGACTTCTGAACCATCAATATGTGCCCAGGTTCAACTGCATTCTCGTTTTGCAGTAAAGAAGAAACTTTCTGATCGTGAATCCGGCATGAGAGCTTGTATTCACCCTAGAAAGGCTCGAGTGGACCGACATGCGGTGCCCTGATCCAACTCGGTGCTCTGCGTAGAGGGCAGGCAAGGTGGAGGGCCAAGATCCTGGACCGACATGAGGTGCCCTGATCCCGTTGTTGCAAATAGGTTTTGTCTCCTGAACCAGCACTAGGTGCCATGGTTCAACTGCATTCTCAATTCGCAGTACTCTCTGATTGTGAAACGACACAAGTGCCCTGAATCACCCTAGAGAGGCCCCTAGACCAACACGGAGTGCCCTGATCCAGCTCGGAGCCGCGCATCAGGCGGCTGGCCTATCCATGGAACGGTACTAAGACTCTAGTCCATGCAGGCACTATTGGGAATATGCCCTAGAGATAATCATAGAGATGATGATATTCCGATTGTATCTATGACATGCATTAAGTGTTCATTGAATATCCATTATAGACAACTTCTGTTGATTGGCAATTATGTGAATTGTTTGTGGAACTCAAATTACTTGAATGGTTATTCTAAAGTTGTCCATGGTCGGCGTTCTTGTGAGAACACACTTGAATATTAGACCAACACATGTATTAGTTGATGGCTATGTTTCACAAGTCATGGACATGTCGAACTAATAATGTGGGCACATGTGAGACATGTAGGCTGGACTGACCCAACTTGAGATTGTCTCAATTCACGTCATGTACGTTATGTCCTTAGACCTGAGATTGTGGTATGTACTCGAGATGTGAAACGGCCTACTTAGGGATTATCAAACACTGCTCCGTAACTGGGTAGTTATAAAGGTGGTCTTCGGGTGGTCAGGAAGCATGCTATGAGACATAGACAGTCAAGATGGAATTTGCCCCTCTCTGCATGAGAGAGATATCACTGGATCACTCAAGTGATTGGATCAACAAATGCATGGCCGTGCTTGGGTTAAGTGTTAACCCACGAGTTGAACCATATATCAGTGGCAAAGGGAATAACTTGTACATGGTCGTAGTGGTTCGTCTGATATGATCTTTGCGTATGCGTAGGAGTTGTCACGCCTTGCTAGAGGCCACTGTCAACTATTGGGCGAGTAGGAGTACTTGGTCCATGTCTATGTGTGCGTGAACCCATAGGGTCACACGCTTAAGGGCCGGAAGCCTAATTCGAGTTGGACCCGGATTAGACAAGGCTTAGGGTTCCTGATGGGCCTCTAGGTCAGGGTCGCATAGGGATGCCTATATAAGCAAGGGGTAGGGGCAAGGCAGATCTGATCCGATCAATCTATTCAGCCGCTGTCGCCTACCCAACGCTCACGCCTTTGCTCCTCACTGACCTAGCAGTCCGGTTATGCATTGCTTCCTCCCTCACGTGTGTGATACCTCGGAGGTGCTGTATCTGCGGAACAAGGACGGACCTGGTCGGTCATGGTGGTCGGCAACTAGTCAGTGACTAGTTGGACAGGTCGGTGACTAGTTGGACTAGTGGGGAACATGCTCGGACAATCCACGAGCGAAGGGTGTACTTGACGGATGACCACGCAACTACACAGCACTGCTGCAACGCGTTCGACTACATCGACTCTTCCGCTGCATCTGCGTGTCTAGTGGTAATCCCGTGACCTATATCTAGCAGTAGATCTTGGTTTATGAGGTAGAAAAGTTTTGTTTTCTGGCTAGCATAGCACCCTCATAACCCTACAGGCACGCTATGAGATCACCCCATAGCACGATATCTTGAAGAGGCATTGAGTGCCTGATGGTCTTGTTGTTGCAAGCTGAAAGAGCGAGTTGTTCTGGAGATCCAAAAATTCTTACTTCGTCATCTCGGGTTCTTTTACAGGACTTTTCCACTTAGTTGTAAAATATTTGAAGTTGGCTGATGTGCCATGTGTTCTTCAGTGTGATTTCTTCATCCGTCATAAGCTCGTACGTGCTTGGTCCGACTGCTCTTCTTACTTTGAAAGGTCCTTCCCAAGGGCTTAGTAGTTTGTGTCTTCCATCTTTCTTTTGGATGAGTTGAAGAACTGAGTCTCCCAGTTTAAGGGTCCGGGGTTGTGTGCTCTTGTCATAGTGTCTTCTTAGTCCTTGTTGATATCTAGCGTTCTGTAGAATTGCACACTCTCAGATTTCTTCTAGTGAGTCAAGTTCCAGGCATCTTGTTTCTTTGGATTCTCCTTCTTCGTATTGCTCTATCTTTGGTGATGTCTAGATTAAGTCAGCTAGAAGTATTGCCTCTGATCAGTAGACGAGAAAGAACAGTGAGTATCCAGTTGATCTGCTAATTTGGGTTCTGAGGCCCCAAACCACTTTTGGTATTTCATCAATCCACTTAGCTCCGTAGTCCATTAGTTCTTCATATAGTCTTGGCTTTAGTCCTTGTAAAATTAACCCGTGTGCTCTTTCAACTTGTCCGTTTTCTTGATGGAGGGCAACTGATGCAAAATCAATGTTGATTCCGCAATCTGTCGCCCAAGATGTAAACTCCTTCATGGTGAACGGTGATCCTAGGTCTGGTGATGATCCTGTTGGGTACTCCAAATCAAAACATGATGCTTTGTATGAACTCGACAGCTTTTTTAGTGCTGTATTTGACCAAGAGTTTGTATTCTATCCACTTGGTGAACTTGTCGATTGCGACGAAGATGTACTCGAATCCTCTGGATGATCTTTTTAGTTGACCGACTTGATCCAATCCCAATAGGAGAAGGGCCAAGAGGGCGGTATGCATATCAGGTTGTGTGCCGGGACTTGTTGTTGTCTTGCAAACATTTGGCACTTAATGGATTTCCTGACGAAGTCTTCTGCGTCTTTCATTGCCATGGGCCAATAATACCCCATCCTAAAAGCTTTTCCTACCAAGGTTCTTGATGCCGCATGATTGCCACAGCAACCTGCGTGTATTTCTTCGATGATGTTTATTTCTCTCTCTCTTGGTACACATTTGAGTAGAACTCCTGATGAAGCGGCTCTTCTGTATAGCTTGTCTCCTACTAATACGTAGTTCTTGCTTCTACGTATTAGTCGGGTTTTTTGTGTCTTGTCTTCTGGTAGTGTTTTTGTCTTTGATGTAATCTATGAACTGTTGCCTCCATTCTTCATAGATTACCATAACTTGTCTTGATAGAGGGTCTTGGTCAATCTCCATTGGGTCATCTTTGGTAGATCCAGGTAGTTCCTCTTCACCTGTTTGTTTGATAGATGGTTCCTTTAATTCTTCTACAAAGATTTCTGGTGGTACCTTTGCTCTGTCTGAGCCTAGCTTGGCCAAAGTATCAGCTGCTACATTTGAATCTCTTAGAACATGGTGGATCTCTAGTCCTTGGAAAGTTTTCTCTAATTTTCTGACTTCTGCACAGTAAGCGTCCATGTTTTCTTTTGTGCAATCTCATTCTTTGTTTACTTGGTTGATGACAACTGCTAAGTCGCCGTAAACTAGCAACCTTTTTATTGCTAAAGAGTTAGCTACTCTTAATCCATGTATGAGTGTTTCGTATTCTGCTTCGTTGTTTGTGGCCTGCAATAGAATTTGTAAGACGTATTTGACTTGTTTTCCTTTGGGGGATATGAATAGGATCCCTGCTCCTGCGCCTCCTAATTTAAGTGAGCCGTTGAAATACATCCTCCAATGATCTGTTATGGGTTCGGGTTCTTTTAGGTTTGTTTTTGTCCATTCAGCTAGGAAGTCGCTGAGTGCTTGGGATTTGATAGCCTTTTTAGACTGAAATTCCAGATTCAATGCTCCGAGTTCTACTGCCCATTTGGATATTCTTCCTGTGGAGTCCATATTTCTTAAGATGTCTGCCAAAGCAAATTCCGTGATGACTGTGATGTTATGCTCTTGGAAGTAGTGTCTTAGCTTCCTTGATGAAATCAAGATTGCATAGAGTAGTTTCTGTATGTGAGGGTATCTGTAGTTTCTGTATGTGAGGGTATCTGACTTTTGACTCTGTTAGTACTTCGCTAACGTAATAAAATGGTCTTTGCACTTTGTAAACATGGTCAGTTCTTCTCTTTCAACAACAATTGCTGTGCTTACGACGTTCTTTGTAGCCGAGATGTATAATAGCATGTCTTCCTTCTTGGTAGGTGGCACCAAAATAGGTGATGAGGCTAGGTACTGCTTAAGTTTCTAAAAAGCTTCGTTTGCTTCTTCTGTCCACTCAAAGTTGCCTGTCTTTTATAACAATTTTAAGAACGGGATGCCTTTCTCTCCTAGGCGTGATATGAATCTGTTAAGAGCTGCCATACAACCTGTCAGCTTTTGGACGTCTTTTATCTTCTTTGGTGGTTCCATGTCTAGAATTGCCTTGATCTATTTTGTGCTTGCTTTAATTCCTCTATTGCTGACTAGGAAACTGAGTAGTTGACCAGCTAGTACTCCGAAAACGCACTTGTTCGGGTTGAGCTTCCATCTCCATTTCTTGAGATTTGTAAAGGTTTCTTGTAGATCTTCTATCAATGTGTCTGGTTCATTTGTTTTAACCACAACGTCATCCATGTAGGCTTCAGTGTTTCTTCCTATCTGATCCCCCAGATTTGTTTGAATTGCTCGTTGGTAAGTTACTCCTGCATTCTTTAAGCCGAAAGGCATTGATATATAGCAATATGCTCCAAATGGTGTCATGAAGGATGTCTTGCTCTGATCTTCTCCTCTGAGAGCTATTTGATGATATCCTGAGTAGCATTGTAGAAACAAGAGTAGAGATGCTCCTGCTGTTGAATCTATCACTTGGTCGATTCTTAGGGGACTGTAAGGGTCTTTGGTGCAGTGTCTGTTTAGGTCGGTAGTCGATGCACATGCGCCAATCTGGTGAGTTCTTTTTCTCTACTAGTATTGGGTTCGCTAACCAGTCTGGGTTGATAATTTCTCTGATGAAACCTGCCGCCATTAGCTTTGTGAGTTCTTTCTTGATAGCTGCTTTCCTGTCAGGTGCAAATCTTTGTAGCTTCTGCTTGATGGGTTTTGAGCCCTTGTTCTGCTCAACCAAGTCTCTTAGGACTCCTGGCATGTTGGCTGTGTTGGGAATATTCCCTAGAGGTAATCATAGAGATGATGATATTCCAGTTGTATCTGTGATATGCATTAAGTATTCATTGAATATCCAACGGCCAGTGGGTTACATGCCTTTAACAGCCGCCGTCGCCCTCCCCACGCTCGCGCCTTCTGCTCCTCGCGGACCTAGCAGTCCGGAGGCGCATCGCTTCTTCCCTGCACGTGTGGATTCCTCGGAGGTGCTGCATCTGGAGCACTAGGACGAACCATGCGAGGGGGTTGACATGACGGACGACCACGCAACTGCACTACCTGCTGTGATGCGTATGACTAAATCGAGTCATCTTCCGCTGCACCTACGCGTCTAGTGGTAATCCCGTAACCTGTAACTAGTAGTAGATCCTGGTTTGTGAGGTAGAAAAGTTTTGTTTTCTGGCTAGCGTAGCACCCTCATAACCCGACAGGCTGGCTTCGAGGAAAAGATATCTTTGTTGTCCCTAAGAAACTTGGTGAGTGTGAGTTCCTATTTAGGGTTGAGTTTTGCACTGATGGTCGCCGTCTTCTCGGGATCACCAGTTCCTAGGTCGATCTTTTTTGTCTTCACTTCGGTTGGAGTAGTTAACCTTTTGCTAGCCTTTTTATAGGGATTTCTGTCTCATGTGGGTTCATTGTTGCTGTTATCATGGCAATCTCCCTTCTTTCTTATTCACCTTGCAATTTTTTTGCAATTTGGATGGCTTGTACATCGCAATCATATGCTTTCTGCAAGTCTCCTTGTAGTGATAATATCCCTTTGGTTATTGGCATCTTGAGTAGTAGATATGGATAATGAGGTACAGCTATGTACTTGGTTAGTGTTGGTTGTCCCAAGATAGCATGATTCAAAATTGGCTACTTCAAATTTGATGAACTCCGTCCTGTATTTCACCTTGGTACCAAATGTAACCGGCAATGTGATTTGTCCAAGAGGTACCGCTGCTGTTCTAGGTACTGTGCCATAGAATGGTGTGCTTGTTGGTGTAATCATCCCTTCGTAGTCGATGCTCATCTTTTTCAAGGTTGCAGTGAATATGATGTCCAATCTGGCTCCACCATCAATTAGCACCTTTGGAACTATAATTCCTATGATTCTTGGCGCTACCACCAGTGGATAACAACCTACATTGGATGCGCTTGTCCATGGATCTTTCCTCGTGAAGTTGATCGGGTGCTTCGACCAGTTTAAATATCTTGGCATGGCAGGTTCCGCTGCCATGATTGATCTATGCGCTAGCTTCTGTTGCTGCTTGTTTCTTGCTCCTGGTACCTCTAGAGAATATCACATACAATTGCTTTTGTGGTTCTTGAAAATCCCCTTCAGGCTTCTTTTCTTTATTTTTTGGTTCTATCATCCTTCTATCTTGGTTGTTATTGTACCTCCCATCTTTTCGGTATTGGCTATTGAAATCATGACAGTCTTTGAGCTTGTGCCCCGACCTTGGGTGCATGGGGCAGTTCATGTCTTCGAAGTTTGCAAATTGCCTTTGCTTTATTTTGTCTTTTTCATGAGGGGTTATGTTCTGGTAGGTGCTAGTTCTTTTGTTGGCTACTGCCACCGTTGTTTCTTGCATTGGTCTCTTGTTATTGCTTTTGTAGTCAGGCCTTCCCCTCTTGTAGTTGTTGTCTCTGTTATTGAGAAACTTTCTGTTTGTCTTTTCTTCTGAGGATATGAGCTTTTCAACAGCTCGCTTGAATTCTTCATTGTTCTTCAGATCTTCACCATTGAAATCTTTGAATTCCCACCTCATGATGATTTCGTTGCTGAATATATCTGAGTGATTCTCTTGGCTTCTATGTGATTCCTTGTAATTCTGTTGTTGTCATTGGGTGTATGATTATTCCTATGAAGTGGTTGCAAAATTGTCTTTGCAAGTCACTCCAATATCTGATGGATCCTACAGGTAGTTTATCGAATCATTTTAGTGGCATTGCTTCTAGTGCCATTGGAAAAAATAGGGCTTTTAGATCTTCGTCTCCTCCAGCCAACTCAATGGATTGTGAATAAACTCTGAGCCATTGCTTTGGTTCTTCTTTCCCGTTTGATGGCTTGAACTTGTGCGGTAGCTTCATGTCTTGTAATCTTTTGGCGAAACATGGAAATCTGTCATAGTTGTCTTTCTTGTTGCAATCTGGTGATGGTGATCTTCTACATTCTCTATGGGGTGATCGGCATTCTGACTCTCCACATCCTTCTTCTCTGCTTATCATTCTGCTTCGTTCCGGCCTTCTATGTGGTGGGTATGGGTGGGTTCTTTTAGATCTTGGTGGCGGAGGCACTCTTGAATGCTGGTGATTCGTCCTGCCTCTTGCGTTGCTGCTCCCTTCTTGTTCTATTCTGGTAAAAACTGATCTTCGGGGCGGTCTGCCCTACTGGTCTATAATAGCAGGTTGTTGGTTGTGCTGAGTTTTGTTTACCACCCTTTCAGGTTCTTGAGTCTTCTTTTGCATGACTTCTTTCTCTTTTTGCGCCTTCTTCAAATATTCAAGTTGTATAGCTACCTCATTGATCTTCTCTTGTTCTTCAAGCCCAGCTGCTTATTTTTCTTCCTTCATCTTGTTATACATCATGCCATCTTGTTTATACTTGGTCCACACTTGCTTCTTTCGCTTTGCTTTACTTCTTCTGCTGGCTCGGCGATGGTTCCAGCCCATCCTTGACTGCTTGCGATCTTCACTTTCTTCTTCTTCGGCTCTTTCATCTTCAGATATGTTGTTTTCTGATTCATTGGATGAATGCACTTCATGCGGCCTCGGAGATGCGGGTAGTTCAACCACGTCGGCCATGTAGATGGTTCTTTTTCTCAGCCTTCTTATAATTTTTGCATGTTATTCTTCTTCTGAATCTACGCTGTCGAAAGATAAAGTGGCGAGCTCTTTTGCTTCTTGAAAGGGCAGTTCTTGATAGTAGTAGTTAGGTTGTATTCCATTGGTAACAAAAGTACTCGGCCAATGAGTTGTATAATCTTCTTCAGTTATGATCATAAATATCTTCCTCTGTCTTCCGGTTGGCTCAAAATTCTTCGTGATCTGCTTTGCCTTTCCTCGTGGGTCTCGAAGGTTATGGATTAAAGTAATTGGCTCTGCAGATGGGTTCTCCCTACTCCTCCCGTGGATTGGGCACCCGTGGCGCTCGTGCGATTCTTCAGGTATTCTTGCACAATGGACGCTGAGTTGCGCAACCCGTACAAGAACGAGTTGGGAATTTTGATGAATGTCTTTGAGTTGTGGACGATATTCAAGTTCTTCTCAGTCAGTTTTGCATTCCTCCTCTTCTTGACCTTGAGTCGAATTCTTGATGAAATTGGAGTTGAAAACGGTCTTTGAATTGTTCTCCGAGTCAGCTTCATGGTCTTCTTCTTCCTGATTTGGTTCCGAAGCCAAGAGCTTTGCGAGCTTCTCGGCGAGTCGAGATTCTTAAATGGCATCGATCTTGATGTCATCGAGCTCTGGCTACTTGGCCAGATGGCTCTGGATCTTGCCTTCCCCGTTGGCCTCGCAAATCCATGAACAAAAAATGAACGTCGCTCCCGTCAAAAAGCTCATCTTGAAGGTGAGGTCTGCCGAACTCTCGGTGTACAATTCTTCGAAAGCCCCTACCTGGCACGCCAGCTGTTGATGTTTTATCACTGATAGCCCACCACTGGGGTACCCGGCAGGGTGTTTTGTTTGGAGGAGCTTGGCAGACTGTGGAACTCGGCGGTTGCAGCAACAAGCTTGACGAGACAGACAATTTTATGCTAGTACAGGCCCTCGATTTGCGTCGAGTAAAGACCTTTACGTTGAGTCGATGTGAGCCTGTTGCGTTGTATTGATGAGTATAAGGGATTGTGTGTTGTTGTGTAGTTCGCGCTCTTTACAAGGGGTACCTACAGCGGCCTTATATGCGGCGAGGCTGGCATGGTGTGATTTCTAGTTGGATTCTAGGAACGAGTCCTAAACTAAGAGTTTCGTACTCTTTCCTATTACAACCCGTCGAGGATATGGCAGTTCTCATGTCATGTTACTCCGTGTTATACTTGAATCAGACGGCAGGTTCTTTGATCCTCCATCCGTATTCCATCTTCTTGGGGAACATCCGTTATCCCCCATTGAGAATGTCCTTGGTGGAGGGTACTCCTACAGCCCCCGAGCCTTCCCCGAGTTCTTTTAGTTTGAAAAGAAATCGGGTAAAGGATCTTGATGCATTGTCATGTAGTCTTGAGCTCTTGTGTTCTTGATTCTTCTTCATTGAGTCCAAGCCCTCGGGCGTTGTTGTGAGCTTGATGTTCAGGTTCTTTTAAACTTGTCTTTATCTTTGTCCTACTTCTTCCGGGTTGTTTGCTGACTGATCTGGGTTCTTTCTGATCTTCTCTTGAGCCTTGACGCGCCTTCTTCAGGTTATTTTCAGACTGATCCGGGTTCTTTTTGATCATATCTTGAGCCTTGATGTGCCTTGTTGTAAACAACTTTTTTAGAAATGGATGCTTCTTCTTCATCATGAGTGCTTCTTTTGATTTTATGAATTTTCTTGACGTGCGGGCTACATCCTTACTTGTTTTCCAATCGGTTTGGGTTCTTTTTGAACTTTTCTTGTTTTCTATCCTAGTTCATCTGTGTTTCTTTTGGATGCCTCCTTTTTGTCCTTGTTCCTGCAAAACTCTGTAAAAAATCTTTGGGTGATAGAATTGGATATGTGCAAATGAAATTTACTCCTTTTAAGGATACTCAGGCTATTTTAGCCTTGGTTGCTCCTGAACCCTCAGTTCTTGCAAGCAAAAGTGTAGTGGCTAATGCTAAGCTAGTGTTGCTCTTGTCTTGAGTTGTGCTGCATCATGCCACAGCATAATGTAGGTCTGTTCCTGAACCAGCACAGTGTGCCTGAGTTCAGCCCAGGATGTTGCTTCATGAAAGAACTCTCTGATCGTGAACTGACATGAGTGCCCTGATTCAACCCAGAGAGGCCAGGACCTGAATCGACACGAGTGCTGCATCACATCATAGGCAAGGGGAGCCAAGGATCCTGGACCGACACGAGTGCGCTGATCTCGCTATTTGTAGCGAAAAGGTCTTGACTCCTGATCCAGCACTATGTGCCTGGGTTCAACTGCATCACATCATAGTAAACTCTCTGATCGTGAACCGACACGAGTGCCCTGATTCACCTAGAGAGGTCTGGTCCTGAACCGACACAAGTGCCATGTTTCAGTCCGGTGCTCTGCATCACATCGCAAGCAAGGGGAGCCAAGAATCCTAGAGCAACATGAGTGCCCTGATCCTGCTGTTTGTGGCGAAAAGGTCTTGACTCTCGAACTAGCACTATGTGCCTGGGTTCAACTGCATCACATTGCAGTAAACTCTCTGATCATGAACCAATACAAGTGCCTTGATTCACCCCAGAGAGGCTCGAGCCTGGACTAACACGAGTGCCCTGATCCAGCCTGATGCTCTGCATCATGTCACAGGTAAGAAAGAGGGGATGCCAAATAGTCCTGGACCGACACGAGTGCCCTGATCCCGCTGTTGCTAAAGGATTCGACTCCTGAACCAGCACTACGTGCCTGGGTTCTTCTGCACCATATGGCAGGAAACTCTCTGATTGTGAACCAACACGAGTGTTGTGATCCACCCTAGAGAGGTCCGATCCTGGACCGACACGAGTGCCCTGATCCAGCCCGGAGTCGCGCGTCGGGCAGCAAGCCTAACCTTGAATGCGGTACAACGTACTCAGCTTTAGGCAGGCACGCTGTGAGATCACCTCACAACACGATTCTTGAAGCAGCATTATATGCTTGAGTTCTTGTCATCTTTGCATCTTGTCGCAAAGAAGTTCGATTGATGAACCCGCAAGGGACGGCAGGGAGTTCTCAGAGCCACATTGTTGGTATTAATTAAGTGCAACTGAAATATGAATGATTCCACAAGCGCATAGAATATACCTTTATAGCATTTTACCGGAAGTATCCATGTATCGTTATTTGTATTTTACCATAGGGAAGCATGGGTTTAAGAATCTGATAACTCAACATCATGTATCTACTAACTTAGTAAACCAACTAGACTAAAGCAGGGGTAAATGATATATATGATAGGATTTATGCACATAGGGGATAGGTCACTAAAGATATGCAACTAATTAACTTGGAGGTCAACAGGGAGGTAGATTCCTATGATATTCTTATCATATGGTAAAGGTATACCAGGACGCCACTAGACAGGAGAGAGTACCATAAAAGATACCTCTACTAACGTGACTATGGTCCTACAATTTAAGAGCCTGCTCGATGCGATATGGACGGGACTGTCACCTCCCGTAACTACCATACAACAGGAAATAGGGTGTACTCGTAGGCAGAACATCGTATAAGCACCACTCTTACACGAGGCTCGGCTACTTAGCTTAGTCGACAAACTAGAAGGCTAGGCGCTCTATGAACTAGCACACAAAAGGAATGATAAACTCAACTAGCAAGATATATTCAAACTAAGCATAGCCATGTAAATAAGAGAATAAGTATAAGCCTTACAAAATGTTGAAGTGAAGATACAAGGCTTTACCAAGCCTCCAAGACTAGATCCGGAACCTCGAGCAAGAGCCCATCTCGACCCTCTCTCCTTAGCAACTAGTTGACTACATTGGAGAGTCTACACCTAATCCTCTAGGGTAGAGAGAGAGGTTATCCTTTCAAGGGGCACCTCTCAATCTAATGAATAATGAATTAGGGTTTCAACCCAGGGCTAGGGGCCTTGCTTATATAGCCCCCTAGGATGCACCACGGTCATCGAATCAAACCGACCTTAATGCATAGCTTAGACTGGATCTCAAAAGCTGTCGAAGGCCATATCTCAAAGTAGAGGCTAACATGTGGGTCTCACAGGGCACCGCCCTAATGCCTGGGGCGCCCGCTCTGTTCCAGAAAGTTTTGGAGCTCCGCATTAGCGGCGTGTCTTCCCGAGCCTTCTAGAGTCTTCTTTTGTATGTGTTCATGCGAAATTCATATTTATTCATCCGGAACTCCAAATATTGCAAACCATGTGTCCGACGAGCTCTATGCAATGGTTCACTCTATTTCATCATTTGGGATACTTTTATTTGATGCTTCAGGCCCTTTTCCTATTTAACACCTTTAAAACATAGGTTCACCAAAACTTGTGGAATTCGTTAGTTCAAACCCCTAAGTCCATAGGCTATGATCATTTTCATGCATTTATATAAGTCTATTGACGCTTAATAATTGACATTAACTGTCAAAAAAAATTGACGTTAACTACCGTCAACAAACTCCCCCATGCTTAACCTTTGCTCGTCACTGAGCAAAGCTAAACTAAACAATGGATCAGGAGTTGCTTCAATGCTTTCATACCTCAAAAGTACACATGTGTTCAAACAGAAACTCTTCTCTGGATTAGAATGAATTATTTTGATTGTAGACTTACTCATAGTACCTTCCACCATGGGGCTTGTAGCCATTCTTGGGTCTTGAGAAGTTGAAAGATAGAACTGTCAAATCAAGCGCCATGTTTCAAGCTCTTTGATCAACTATTACTCTAGAATGTTTGCAAGATTTTTAAAATAAAACTCAGATATTCCTATGTATGACTCTCTCAAGTCTCTCCTTTGTGGTATTTCTGGATCCTCACCAAGGCATTAATGTTATATGCCTTCTCTCTTCTCTCAAGATATGTGGTATTTTTGGTATTTAGGCATATTGACATTATGCCTTCTCTCTATCACCCTATTTCTAATAAGATTATATGGAGTTCATAGGTGGGGAGACAAGGAAAACATACTTTCAAACATTTATTGCATAATTAAACCATGGATCCAGAGAAACAAGTCAACAGTCAAATCAAGATATGCATGTATATGGCATGTAGTGGATAAGGGGTAGATAGAATAGTAGTGATGGTAAGGGGTGAAGAAATGATATTGGTGGATACTTAATTCTACTGAAGCTCCTTTGAAGGAAATTCATACCTCTCTTGAACTTTGAAAACTCTGGAGAAGAACATGGGCTACTCTTTTATTTATATAAATTTTATTATTTTTTCGAATGGGGTATAAATATTTTTCTTTCTTTTTTTCTTTGTTCTTCTCTCTTTTTTTTCTCTTTCTTATTTTAATAGAGCAAACAACACCCAAGCCTCTTTTGAAATAGATAAATTGATAAGAGGTAGCAACAGAAATATTTGGAGCTTTATGGATTAGCAAGAAAATGGTAGGGATAAATATGATGGAATATCTTTTTTGGTAGTTTACTCCTACGGCAGGAGTAGAACTAGTTTTGGGTGGATCTGAGTGGAATGCACACTTCTAGGATAGAAGTGGCATGAATAATTAGGTATATATGTAGATGCGTACTTCCATGGTAGAAGAAGCATAAATAGGTGGATAAATGCAGGTGCATACTTCTAGGGTAGAAGCAGCACATATGTAGGTGGAGTGTATATGGATCTTGATTTTAATCGCATGACCAGCTCCTAAGGGTCCACACAGCTCGACCACACTCAATGCTCATAAGCAGTAATAAAATGAGTGTAGGGTTTCCTAATCTAGTAAGCATGTATATGGCTATGGTAGGAATTTAAACTCTCGTCATACAGGAATTCATCATGCAGCAATTTAATTTTTTAAAAGATAAATTCTCCAAAACTCTAGCACCTCTAGGAACAAGATAAACAGCAGCTCAAAACCTTCCCATATCATATCCGTCAACTACCTAGACTTAGATCAAGCATTCGCTACCCACAAGTTTAGGTTTAGCGCAAATGTTAAATCAAAACTGTTGTATCCAAAATTTGGGAGAGTTCGAGGTTGAAATCTAGTTACTTGAAAGGAATTACAGCAGAGCAACTATTCATCATTTCCATGCAAAGAGATTATCTTCAGAGTTTATTTTATTAGGCAAGGCTTTGTACACTCTCACTTTATATTTTATTTCAAACATAAAGATCACACAAGACTATATATAGCTATAAAAAGAAATCTTTATTTAGTTTATGGTTATGCACCTTTTTATTTAGATACTCTCAAAGAAAAGCTATTTTACCATATGGGAAAAGGGATACTTAGCTGCATACATGGGGGTGCCTTCCCCCAAGCTAGTTGTTGATGTAGTCTTTATTGATGCAGCATACAGACAGTGGAGGTGTACTTCCTCTCTAGGAGTATTCAAGATGATGATTGTTGAGACAACACTAAGACAAAGGACAGATCATCCTTCGATTTGTTAGCTTCCTTTAATCCTTCAAATTCTGTAAAGCTCAAATAGACAATAAAGCTTGTGGAACTGATTAAGTGTTAATAATAAATCTCTAAGCCTTGAGCATAACAAACCTCCATATATATATTTCTTTATTTAACAGATCTTTTTTAACATATATTTTAGTATTTTATATTTATACTATGCAAGGAACTGTAAACATGATGAATGCATATTTATTTTATTTTTGTGCCACCATAGCAAATATACTCATGGGTGTTATGCCATGAATTTATTTGCATGGGGCTTAGCATTTTTTCTTATGAATGCAATGCATGACATTTTTATTTCCTTTTCTATGACAGCATCAATGAAGTAAACATGCAACTAACTATGCATTTTAAGGGAAATTAAATATTCTAGATAGAATTTTTAATGCAATGCTGAAAAGGAAATTGTTGATAACTTACCAAGCTTACCTCTTAGCGAGGGTTTGGTGATTTAAGTCCTTCGAACAGGACTTCTTATCATGTCTGCTCCTCTGTTGTGTTGTCAGATCACGAAGGTGGAGACTTTGATAACTACACCTCTTTACCTCTTGAGATGGTGATTTTGAAATGGTGTCTCCCAAGTTCTTTGCTCATCCAGCAGGTGGAGTTAAGTATTAATTGTGGACCTAGAGGCATCTTGCTCAGTGCGCATGCAGCAGGTAAGAACTTTCATTGTAGAATATTGGAGACTAACTCCTGTACATTTTGATTAAAGTGTGTCCTGCTTGCAAAGACAAAGTAGAGATCAAGTGCATGGGTCCTGATGGTGAAAAAACACCAATAGGACCATAACCTTATTTATTCTTCTCTAACTTTAGGCACACTAAACATGATGAGATTGATGTGTATTATGCAGTCTTATAACATGGGTGGCATGATCAGAAGGAGGAGCATAAATGTAGCATTTAAACACTTTTAGCAACAAGAATGGAATTGCTTAAGCTAATGGAACGATTGTCAATGTTACACTATGTCTCAAACATCTTCATGGTTAGGACAACCATCTCCCAAAGATGCAACATTTAGCTCACTTAATTATGACTCTAAAATCAAGACAGTGATGCTATGAAGAAGCTTAAGAAATAAAACATGATTAGACAGATTGAATCAAGCAAGTTGTAACTCAAACATGTTTATTACTTTCTTTAGGTGTATACCAGAGTCAAGGTAAGGCTTTTTAAATAATGGCCACTTACCTTAAGATATTACCTTTGTCAGTAGAGCACCCTGTGATGAAGAGTAGCTGCCTTTAGTGGTCCTTTCCTTCTTGGAGTTTGCCTCTCTCTTTGACACTTGTTCATGAGCATCTTGTCTTCTAGATCTACACTCCTTCTTCCTCCTTTCTTTCATTACGTACCGATCTTTTGCTCTACTCATT
>CM041632.1:39071899-39081982 GCA_023333625.1 Bothriochloa decipiens | reverse complement strand
AATATTTGAAACTCAGAGTTTTGTAAATTTATGTTATTGTAAGTCTTCCGCTGTTTACTCCGTGGTATTTTATTTATATTAAACTATTGTAATACTGCAATGTCTCTCTACAATGATTGATCCTGCTCGAAAAATCGTGGATGATTCGGGATTTACCCGACAGACTTTTTAAGTCATATGGAACACAGTCATGGTTATTTGGAGTCTATTTAGACAATAATCATGCGTGTGGACCATATGATTTAGGAGGTTCTGCCACAGCTGGTATCGGAGCTGGATCGTTGTTGGAAAGAGTTGTTGTAGTATTCTCTTGTGAAAACTTCAAAAGTTTTGAGTCAAATGATTTTAACTTGACTATTTTGGGTCCAAATTGCTTATTCCTTATCTATGATTCTTTCTATCGGCCCTTATTCTGATTTTTCAAAGTATGGCGGAGAAATAGCATATTATATTGCCCTATGTTATATATGTAAGTATTGCATTACAAATCTTTTACGTTTAGACCGTAAGTTCGTTCATGCATCATGCTTAATTAATTTATTTAATTACTTTCCCCTTTAAAGTGGTTTGGGTTAAGTAGTGTCAATCCTTTTCATGCTAACCTTTAGACTTCTTCCTATCTATCCTATCTTGCTTCAGGATGGCCATTACCAAGCAAATACCTCGCAAGAGCACTGCACCAAAAGGAGTACCTCGACATCAGTTAGCTCCTAAATATGAGATCGGAGAAAGCAGTAGCAATCCGCATCAGGATCCGCAGGCTGAGATAGCAAGGCTTAGATCTGAGTTGGAAAGGGCTGAAACCGACAGGATTTTAGAGGCCGCCGAAATCACCTCGTTGAGGCGATCCCGGAAGTATATGAAGCACCAAAGAAATGATGCTTGGGCAAGAGAAGATGCAGCAAATGTTCGTATCCAAGAACTTGAAGATTATGTGGAAGATTTGGAGGAATATGCGGAGGAGGCTGACGATGAATGTGTGAGGTTGAATAACTTACTGGATCCTGAATATCAAAGACAGGCAGTTCAGGATGACCTTGGTCTTGTAATGGGTCAGGATGAGGAAGAGGAAGATCCTGAAGAATTAGAATTTATCGAAGAGGATGTCATTGATGAAGAAGAGGAAAACCAAATGGATATAGAGAATGAAAGTGAAGAAGAAGATGTTATGGAAGAAGAAGATCCCGAGATAGTAGAGGAAGATCCTGAAGAAGAAGAGGATCCTGAGGAGGAGGAATAAGGAGTTTTGGAAAGTAAGATGTGTAATATATCTTTTCTTTGCTTTCTAAAGCCTAGTAGGTGTGGGAGTCTTGCCGGAGTGCAGACTGATGTAATAAAATAATGTAACATAAGTATGTTACGCCTTTGTAATATATCCTTATGAAATCCGATAAGGCTTTTGAATAAAGTATAGTTTGTGTATCAACAGATGCCTGCTCACACCCGTTCTCGTGATGCTGCTGGCTCATCTCAGGATGGAGGTGATATCCCTAACCCTCCACTAGTTCCACCCACTCTAGCTGATGCAGTTGCAGCATTAGTCACTGCAACCACAATGATGGCTCAAAACCAGAATCAGAATGCCCGACAGGGAAATCATGGGCGGAATCATAGAGATGAAACCACATATGTGGATTTCACAGACACTCGACCTCCGGTTTTCACCAGAGTAGATGAACCGATGGAGGCTGATGATTGGCTCCGCACTATGGAGCAGAAGTTTGGACTGATTGAATGCACAGAGTATCAAAAACCCATGTTTGCAGCCCAGCAGTTGAGAGGTACTGCAGGAGCTTGGTGGGTAAATTTCGTTGCTGCTCAGCCCGAAGGCCATTGTATTACTTGGACTGAATTTCGTGAAGCCTTTCGAGCTCATTTTTTTCCTGAGGGAATAATGACTATAAATCTTAAAGAATTTCTTTCCTTAAGGCAAGGTGATATGTCGGTCATGCAATATTTTGGCAAATTTAATCACTTATCTCAATACGCGTCAGACTATGTTAGTACTGACCGTAAAAAGAAAGAGTGTTTTCTGAGAGGTCTGAATAGTAAAATTCAGAGAATGATGACGGGAAATCCTAATGCCACTTTTCATGAGGCGGTGAATATCGCTATCTCTTATGAAGATAAGAATCGTCAACATCTGGAAACCAAAAAGAAGAAGGGTGTACCCTCTAGATTTTCTGGTGGCAATCCAAAACGCCAGAAAATAATCTATCACCCTCAGAATCATTTTCGTCCATTTTATCGTCCACCACAATATCAAGCGCCGCAACAGGCATTCGCTCGTCCTGTTGCTAATCTTTCATATCCACGACAACCGAATGCCCCGGGTGTTCGTAACTCCAATTCTCAGCCACCAATTTTCCCCTGTTATAACTATGGAAAGCCTGGTCATTTTGCATGAAACTGCCCGCATCCGAGGCAGTATAACTCTTATGTTCCTAGGACTTTTGTACCCCAACAACAACCACAGAATCAGCATAAACCAGGAAATCAGAAGGTGTCGAATAATAAGAATGAGAAGAAGTCTGGTAGAGTGTTCTACACTCAAGTTGGGAAAATCCCAGAAGGAGAGCCAGTCATGATGGGTATGTTTCCTGTTGCTGATCATCCTGCAATTATGCTATTTGATTCTGGTGCATCGCATACATTCATTAATGGTACATTTGTTAAGACACATGAAATTCCAATAGTGGGAACAAAAGAATAGTTCTTTATACAATCGCCTGGAGGGCGTATGTGTACTAAAGAAATGGTACATGATGTGCCAGTAAGTTTGGGTGGGTATATTTTTCCCACTGATATGATAATATTAAAGGATCAAGATATAGATGTGATCCTAGGCATGAATTGGATGAAACGGCATGGCGCTGTAATAGACATCCTGAATAGAACAGTGAGATTGAACATACCCAATTGTAAAACTTCACTTCTTATCCAACTTTCGACACTTAAGAGGAATGTTCAAAAGGTATGTGCAACTACTGTAAAAGAAATTGAGGATATACCAGTGGTTTGTGAATTTCCTGATGCCTTCCCCGATGAGTTACCGGGTTTACCTCCTGATAGAAATGTGGAGTTTAGAATTGATTTGAAACCTGGTACTGCTCCTATATCCAGAAGAGCTTATCGGATGGCACCACCTGAGTTAGCAGAACTCAAGATTCAATTGCAAGAGCTACGAGATAAAGGTTTTATTCAACCTAGCTCATCACCTTGGGGATGTCCTGCTCTCTTTGTGAAAAAGAAAGATCAAAGTTTAAGGTTATGTGTGGACTATCGTCCCTTGAATGAGGTAACCATTAAAAATAAATATCCTCTACCCCGCATTGATCTGCTTTTTGATCAATTGGCAGAAGCAAAGGTATTCTCTAAGATTGATCTTAGATCTGGATATCATCAAATAAAGATTCGTCTGGAAGATGTTCCAAAGACCGCTTTTACCACTCGGTACGGTCTGTATGAATATTTGGTTATGTCTTTTGGACTTACCAATGCACCGGCCTATTTTATGTATTTGATGAACTCAGTGTTCATGCCAGAACTGGATAAATTTGTGGTTGTCTTTATTGATGACATATTGATATATTCTAAGAATGAAGAAGAACATGCTAAACACCTCAGAGTTGTCTTGCAACGTCTGCGAGAACATCAATTGTATGCTAAGTTTAGCAAATGTGAGTTTTGGCTGAAAGAAGTGAAATTTCTTGGACATGTGTTATCAAGCAAGGGTGTTGCTATTGATCCTAGTAAAGTAAAGGATATACTTGATTGGAAACCACCAAAGACTGTGCATCAAGTTCGAAGCTTTCTAGGAATGGTGGGATATTACCGTCGTTTCATACTAGATTTCTCGAAGATATCCAAGCCAATAACTGAATTGTTAAAGAATGATGTCAAGTTTGTTTGGTCACCTGCCTGTGAAGAGGCATTTCAGAAATTGAAGAAACTAATGACTACTGCACCTATCCTAGCACAGCCAAACATTGAAAAGCCATTTGATGTTTATTGTGATGCTTCTGGTATAGGTATTGGATGTGTATTGATGCAAGAAGGTAGAGTTATTGCTTATGCTTCCCGACAGTTGAAAAAGCATGAGGAGCATTATCCAACACATGATTTGGAATTGGCAGCTGTTGTCCATGCTTTAAAAATATGGCGACATTATTTGTGGGGTAATAAGTGTAATATTTACAGTGATCATAAGAGTTTGAAATACATATTCACTCAAGATGATTTGAATATGAGACAAAGAAGATGGTTAGAATTAATCAATGATTATGACTTGGAAATCTATTACCATCCTGGTAAAGCCAATGTAGTGGCTGATGCACTTAGTCGAAAAGGTCACTGTCATTGCTTAACCGTGAAGCCTTTGGATATCTCTATATGTCATGATATAGAAAAACTAGGTATAGAGATGGTGCAGCAAAGCAGTTTGTCTAACATTGTTGTTGAGACAACCCTCAGAGATCAAATTATTGCTGCTCAGAGAAGTAATAAGGGAATTAAGCATATCAAAAAGAAAGTTAAAAATGAAAAGAATTCTTGTTTCACAATTGATGAAGCAGATGTCTTATGGTATAAAAATCGTCTGGTCATACCAAAAGATCTTGAGTTGAGACAAAAGATCCTTGATGAAGCACATCTTTCAAAGTTCTCTATTCATCCAGAAAGTAATAAGATGTATCATGATCTGAAACAGAGATTTTGGTGGACCAAGATGAAAATAGAAATTGCTAAGTATGTGGCTCAGTGTGATACTTGTCAGAAAGTCAAAGCTGTTCATTTGAAGTCAGCAGGAGAACTTCAGCCATTACCTATTCCAGCTTGGAAGTGGGAAGATATCAGTATGGATTTTATAGTGGGTCTACCTAGGACAGCAAAGGGTTTTGATTCAATCTGGGTCATAGTGGATCGACTCACAAAAACGGCACATTTCCTTCCAGTTCAAAATACACATTCAGCTTCACAATATGCCAAACTATATTTTGAGCACATCATAAGTCTTCATGGAATACCAAAGACCATTGTTTCTGATAGAGGCACGCAGTTTGTCTCCTAGTTTTGGAAGCAATTACACAAGTCTTTAGGTACTGATCTATTGCACAGTACAGCCTACCATCCTCAAACAGGAGGTCAGACTAAAAGAGTAAATCAAATACTTGAAGATATGTTGAGAGCATGTGTTCTTAATTTTCCAGAGAAATGGGATGAATGTTTACCATTAGCCGAGTTCTCTTATAATAATAGTTATCAAGAAAGCATCAAAATGGCACCATTTGAAGCATTGTATGGTCGCAGATGTAGAACTCCGTTAAGTTGGTCTGAACCCGGAGAAAGAAGATTCTTCGGAGTCGATTTGGTAAAAGAAACTGAAGCCAAGGTTAAACAGATACAACAGAATATAAAGATAGCACAATCTCGTCAGAAGAGTTATGCGGACCAAAGACGTCAACCATTATGTTTCAATAAAGGAGACTATGTATATCTAAAGGTGTCACCCATGAAAGGAGTTACCCGATTTGGAGTTAAGGGTAAGCTAGCACCTCGTTACATTGGACCATTTCAAATTCTGACACCAGTTGGGAAGGTATCATATCGTCTGCAACTGCCTGAGCAGTTGTCAGCCGTACATAATGTGTTCCATGTGTCCCAACTTAAGAAATGTCTTCGAGTGTCGGATAAGGTTGTTGATATTAAGGGTATTGAACTTGAACCTGATTTGACTTACTCTAAATATCCAATCAGAGTTTTGGATCAGAAGGATCGTGTTATGCGAAGCAGAACAATCAAGTGGTATAAGATACAATGGGATCAACATTCAGAAGAAGAAGCTACTTGGGAATCGGAAGATTATCTGTTGGAAAACTTCCCGGAGTTTTATGCTTCTATCTAAGTGCTAATCTCCTCTATGAGTTGTAACTTCTCCATGAGTGATACAATTCCTTTCCTTTATAAACTTAGTAGAAGTGTGTTTTCCTGACACATTTCCTTTTCCATTACTTCACTCAAGGCTTTAAATCTCGGGACGAGATTTCCTTAAGGGGGAAAGGCTGTAACACCTCTGGTGTTATATTAACTAAAACCTGCCATGTCATCATATGCACTGCAAAGCATTCATGTTTAAGTCAACCTTAATGTGCATCAACTAAAATAAATTTACATTTCATAGGTTGATTGAGCTTCTGTAATGTTTTGTCACATGAAATAATAAAACCTTATTTTCGAATGCCATTACAAATACTTAGTTTATACTCTATGTACTTGAGGTGTAAACTGTGTTTACACTAGTGTCAAGCATAGTGTATAAGTCTGAGTCCAACCCTAAAAATGATTTCCATATTTGAAATTAAATTTGGATTCCAAAGCTTATTCTCGAGTCTGGCTATTCAAATTTAAATTCAAATTGGAAATGCTATAAAAGGTTTTTCAAAAGTCAACTTGGTCAACCAAGGGTGTCATTGGGTCAATAACCTAAAAAATGTCCTTGGATGATGTATGTGATCACTAATAACCAACCAATTAAGTTAGAAACCAAGTTGAGTTTAAATTCTATTTCAAAAACCCTTTATTTTCAAACCTAGATTTACCCCCTTTTCTCTAATTCAGAATCTATAAAGAATTTGGAGATACTCTAAAAAGACAGTTTGTAGATCTTGACAAGAGCTACAAAGTTGGTATATAAAGTTTTTCAAGTTTCCAAAAGGAATTTCAAATTAATTTGAAAATACAGTTTCTAGCAATTATCCCCTTTTGATTTTAAAACTATAATTCAAAAATTATGCATCATTTGAGAAAACCTTGTATATGAAAAATGTTTGATTTGACAAACTCAATATTTCATAGTTTTGAAGATTTTTAAGTTTTATTAAAAAATCAAAAGTAATTTCAAATGCTTATTTCTAGGGTTTTATCCCCTTTTCAAATCTGAATTCAAATTTCAAAATCTAGGCAGAATTTGAGAATGCCTGTTAAAGGAAAAGTGTAGCTCTTGAAAAGTTATGCAAATGATATTTTTGGAAATTTTCAAGTTCCTATATAAATTTTGGAGTAATTTGTATTTTAAACCGAATGGCATTTCTATAATTTCTGTGAACAGTACCTAACCCTATCGGCGCCCGCCATGGCCGGCTTCTCATCGAGCGCCGCCGTCCACCGCCGCACCTTCTCGGCCGCCCGCGCGCTCCCGGACGCGCGAAGGTTCACCGTCGTCGTGTCGCTCACTCAAAGCACCGCTCCGTGCTATAAATAGCAGTCGGCCGACGCCGTTCTTCTTCTTTCTTCCTCCCGCCACCGTCGCCGATGACCTCACTCCGCCGCCGAAATTCGCCGTCCACGCTCCACCTCTATCCAATTGCTCTCGCCTAAAGCTCCGCCACTTCCTCACGGTCCTTTTGGGCCAGTTCATGCTTGCGCTCCTTGCCTGAGCCACCCGCACGCAGCCTTCTTCTCCACGGCCGGTCAGTCACGCCGCCGTGCCATCGCCGCCGTTTGCCGTCGCCGGAGGTGAATATATTTTATCTTTGACCCCACAATCGTGTTCTCCGTGTCATCCTGCATCTGATGCGCACCTTGGCTTGAACAGCGCATTACGGGAGACCGCTGTGACGCCGTCGTGCCATCGGAGCGCCGCCGCAGCCATCAGCGCCGCCGACCGCAGCTCAACCCAACCGCTCCGGACCTCCAATAACGTGCGCATCAGCACCGTGGTGAGCTCCTGCATCTATCTGTGCCATCAATTTCATCAATCTTGCACCGTAGCCGCCGGCCACCGTGGCTCGCCGCCGGCACGGCCATGCCGCTCCGCCGCGCGCGTTGCTGCCCTGGCTAGGAACCCGGAGCTGGTGTCATTTAGTTACCAGATACGTCCGTTTGAGTACCCTGCACTTAACCGTGACCTTGCTGTCGGCGAAAATCACTCCGGTGAGCGACGCCGCCGTACCCGAGCTCCGCCGCGCCGCCATTGCCACCGGCGTGCATGCTGCCCTCGCTCCGCCGTTGCGTTAGCCTGTCCGTTGGATGCGCCGTGTCAAGATGAGCAAGTAGGAGAAAACCCCATCACCGAAAACCTCACTGACGGCGAGATATCGCCGGTCAACTCCGGCGGGGTCGACTGTTGACCCAGGAGCACTGTGCCGAATTTCTTTTTTCTATTTTTAGAAAATAATTTAAATGCTATTTTCTTTGAAAATTCATAGTAATTCATATATAGCTCCAAAAATTCTGAAAATTTTTGTGAATGTTCTTTATCATGTTATCTACCTAGAAAAAATATGAAATGCCAACTTTGAGTACTTTTTGCATATGTTAAAATTATCCATTTTAATTGAAAAATGGACCTTCAATGATTTTTAATAATTAAAATATTTGGCTTTAAATTCTAAAATTTGTTTTGCCATCTAATTAGGCTAAGAGCTTTCTAAAATAAAATTTTGGGCTTAATTTGATAACTTTAATTTTTATGCCTTTATTTAATGCTTTTAAATAATTAATTAACCCCTTTTAGTTAACTTAATTATTATAGGATTTGATTGACTTTGGGATTGATTGATGACCTTAGGTCATTAACCCTAATGACCTTTGGCACTTTAATTAATTGTTTGCGCTTACCTTAATCATGTCATTAGGGCTTAATCAACGTTATTTCATGTGTTTAATTAACCTTTTAAATGGCGTAGTTAACCCTAATGAGTTTTATAAACGAAGTTTTGTTGGCTTGCAACTTTATGGTGAAGAAAGGTTGTACTCAAGCCCTTAATCTGATCATGCATTCATCGAGCATCATGTTTACTATTCCATCATGTTAAAGCATATTAATTATCGAATAGTTTCCGTTAACGGAGAGTTAACGTTATCGCCCAGATCCGAAGGACGAGCAGATTCAAGAATCGGGAGTTAATCCAGAGTTCGAGACCGTCTACCCCGAACATCAAGGCAAGCCCCGGATGCATTCAAACCCTATTCTATTTATAAAATTTTGTACCGCTTCAGCTATGGTATGTTGCATTATGTAATAGGAGTTGAGTGGAAACCCACCAATTGCATTACCTGTCTTATTTCCTTATTCCTTGTTACCTGCTCTGGAAGATAAGTAGTAATGCTTAGCCCTGCTTATTTATTTAATTGTTCAAAGGTAAAAGAATGAAAAAGATGAGATTGGTTTCTTTGTTGAAATCTTGATGATAGTAATAAATCAAGTCTGGACGACGAACTTGCACTGGGAATGGAGTCCCTCTGTAGTGTTCTCGTCTATTGATGCCCTAGGTCCCGTTCGATGGTGACCTGTCGATAATCGAGAAATTAGAAATCCACATGCATGAAGTGGTATACGGATGGTTGGAGCCGTGTATATCATGGAGTGACCTAGCGTGGGGCCAGAGATCCCATCTGTGTCATAGTGTGTTTTACTGTGGGTTTAAGTTCCCATGTATCTCGGTACGCTAGGCCGAAGAGCTCACGTGTATCATGTGGTGATATACGGCTGAGGTTGTTATCCCGGTATATCGGTGCACCTGGGGTGCTTCGGAGTTAAAGTCTCCGGTATGCTCAGTCACCTAGGTCCCAGCTGGGTATGAAAATGGATTCGATTCGCCATTGCTTCTCGGAGAAGAAGACTCGATCACTGATCATCATCGTAGTAACAACTTGAACAAAAATTAAGGATCAATAATGAAGTTGGTTGATAATGGGAGTTAGCCCAAGCAACTTCTCTTTCTGTAAAGCTTTTCTGCAAAACTTCTTATCTCCTACAGACCTTACCTTGTCCCTCTAGCCTGCATTTCTGGATTCTCTACCCTTCTCTTTCGTCAGGTCAGTCTTGTTGAGTACTGTTGTACTCAGGGTTTGTTGAACCCTTGTTGCAGGTGAGCCTCATGGGCAGGAGTGTTTTGCATCCTGCTGCATGACAGTCGTCGAGGAAAGCGACGATGAATAAAGATGTTTAGCTCATGGGCAGAGTTTTTGTTTAATAGTGTAATCTACTGCTACTCCACTACTAGTAAGGTTTGTACAATTTAAACTTATTATTGTAAATATTTGAAACTCAGAGTTTTGTAAATTTATGTTATTGTAAGTCTT
>CM041632.1:39010147-39060099 GCA_023333625.1 Bothriochloa decipiens | reverse complement strand
AATATTTGAAACTCAGAGTTTTGTAAATTTATGTTATTGTAAGTCTTTCGCTGTTTACTCTGTGGTATTTTATTTATATTAAACTGTTGTAATACTGCAATGTCTCTCTACAATGATTGATCTTGCTCGGAAAATCATGGATGATTCGGGATTTACCCGACAGACTTTTTAAGTCATATGGAACACAGTCATAGTTATTTGGAGTCTATTTAGACAATAATCATGCTTGTGGGCCATATGATTTAGGAGGTTCTGCCACAATCTCCATGTCCATGACTTGTGAAACATAGCCATCAACTAATACATGTGCTGGTTTAATATGCAAGTGTGTTCTCACAAGAACGTCGACCAGGGACAACTTTAGAATAACCATTCAAGTAATTGAGTTCCACAAACAATTCACATAATCGCTAATCAATACAAGTTGTCTATAATGGATATTCAATGAACACTTTATTAATCATGGATACAATCGGAATATCATCATCTACATGATTATCTCTAGGGCATATTCCCAACAGTCAAGTAGGGCGTGCCGTGCTGATGGACCGGGTGCGGTGAAGGGCGGACGCGAGGCTTGGCCCGAGGGACCAGACGGCCGGGTGGCCAGCCGCGGTGGCTGACACTTGGGACATCGACGAGCGCAAGTGTACATGGTGGGGGACGCGTATGGGCTATGCTACTCGCGAGGAGGTTTCGTGGTTTGTCCTCAAAATCATCCGCGGGGGATGCGTATGAGGTACGATACACGCGGAAGGTTTGGTGATTTGCCCTCAAAATCATCGGCGGCGGGTTTCGCGGGTTTGCGCCTCAAAACTCGGGTGGTCCCGATGCGGACGGACAACACGTGGTGGCATCGGGGAGATTGCATCGAGGCAAGGCTACCTGTGAGAAGGCGCGGTGGTTGTCGGATCAGGAAATCCCGAGTTGGACCATAGTGCCCTTGGCTAGGTGGTTTGCTCTAATAATACCTAGGGACAGAAGTGGTATTGTGTAGTAGGCATATAAATATTAGTGGATAGCCTCCACCAGACCTACCTCTCGGCCGCACACCTCTCAGCCGCCGCCACTGCTCTCTGCCTGTTTTTCGTTTTTCCCTTTCGTGTTCATGTTCTTGCAGAGGTCTAAGAACAAGAATTTTATCCATGTATTTGTGAGATATTTTGTGTGGGAATGGAGGCCCAAATCCTCCTAGTGCCCTCTGGGGTTTTAGTCTTTGATCTATGAACTTGGTCGGTTTCACCATGCGCCATTGACTTTTTGCAGTTCTGCTGGATGAACTTCGATTCATCAATTTTGGAGCATTTTGGCTCAATCTTTTTGCGTTGAGTGATGCTTTGCCGAGTGATAAACTAGATCCTCAAGGGAATTGAACCAATTCCACTCGTGCATCAAGAAACCAAGTAGTTGGCGTTTTAGGGGAAAACTGTGTTCTTCGGCCCAGATCTACGATTCCCGGCCACTGCGTTCAAATTGGGGTTAGATTTCTTGGGGATAGCTTACCTTCTCCCTTGTGATTGCCTGGCAAAATCTGATATCGATCTGTGCTGGTGACATCTAGTTTTCACTAATCTCTCTCGCGCGTTGCTGCTATTCTGAGCAGGTGTTTTTCCTGAGTTTCCTTCGACTCTTTTCTTTCTATCTGCATGAGGGATTCCCGTGTAGGGTCAAATTGTAGTGCTACCAGCATCGTGCGCTTAGGTGCTGAATGAGCTCCATAGAGCAACACTTGCCCTTGACCCAAGTTCTCTGGTTCTTTGGTAGGTGGTCAGTTAACTACTTTGGTGACGCCAGTGATGGGAGAACTGCATTACTCTGCAGCGCTGAAGCGCCTCCCACTCTAGGTCGTGGGGTCCCGACCAATTTTCGATCAGCCTCTGACCACTTGCCGACCACCGTGAGCTGTGTGGTCCTAACCGGTTTTCCGACCAGTCTTTGCCTTGGTCCCGACCAGTCATTCAGACCAGTCTTTGCTTTGGTCCCGACCAGTCTTTTCGACCAGCTTCTACTCTATTACCGATCATCGTGGTCGACTTGCTTCTGACTAGCTTTTTGACCAGTCCCTGTCTTGTTACCGACCACCGTGGTCAACTTTGTACCGACCAAGTTTACCGACCAGCTTTTATCTTGTCACCGATCACTGTTGTCAACGTGGTCCAGACTAGCTTTTCGAACCAGCTCCTGTTCTATTGCCGACCACCTTGGTTTACGTGGTCGGTACCAGTTGTTGACCAGGTTTTCTTCAGTTCCTGACTAGCTCCCGACCAGCTACAATTTGTTCTCTGCTTTAATCCTTTTGCTTTGCATTTGCTTGGAGGTGCTTGGCAGTGTTTCTACCTGGTCAGGGTTTTTGAAGAAAAAGTTTTCAGCTCCCATTCACCCCCCTCTGGTCGCCGTTTTTGGTCCTTCAATTGGTATTGGAGCCGGTTAAGGATCACTCCACCTTAATCGGTCCGTGATCTACTGAGGCGACATGGCTTTGAATCACCGATCGGGTAAACCGCCCCAATTCAATGGGGAGAAGTACTCATACTGGAAGATCCAGATGCAAGCTCATCTACAAGGGATCGACTGGTGTGTTTGGGAGATCATTGAGAATGTTGACTACCAGGTGCTCGGTGCACGGGTAAATCAAGAGCAGATCGACCAACACAATGCCAACAACATTGCCCGAGCAAAGCTTTACGCTGCTTTGTCAATTTCTGAGTTTGATCGAGTTTTCGAATGTGTGACTACTCGGGAGATCTAGAGGAGGCTTCAAAGCTTCCATGAGGGTACATCCCATGTCAAAACCAGACTCTACGAGACATACAAGAGGGAATACGAGAATTTTACCCAAGTTGATGGAAAGACTGTTGACTTGATGTTTTCTCGCTTTACCACCATTATGAACAACATGCGAGCTAACAATGCAGCGATGCCTTATGAAGATCATCAGAGAGCACTCAAGCTTTTATATGCTCTAGATCGGAAGGTTTGGGAGGTCAAAGTGCAAGCGATCATCGAATCGGCCAACTACGAGACTCTCACCATGGATGAGCTGTTCAGCAAGCTCAAGTCCACCAAGATCGACCTCCAGACGTAGGCGAGGATCAAGAATCCGTCTACCCCGACCATGGCTTTGGTGTCAGGTACCTCAAGTTCAAGTTCTTCTTCTGCTAACCCATCACAGCTGTCTCTTGCTTTGTCTTCTCTTGTGTCTGCAATAGAGGAGCAAATGGAGTCCTTTGGGGATGATGAGCTGGCGCTCGTCATCAGCAAGTTCTCACGGTTTCACAACAACCGCTTGAACCGACGATGTGGTGGCAACAAGCAAGGTTACTTTGGATGTGGAGAGCCCGACCACTACATCGCCAGCTGCCCCCAACAAGAACAAGAGCTTCTCTGGCAAGCATGACTACTCCAAGCACAAGGACAAGCATGAGTCGTCCCTGCGCAAGTACAAGGCCAAGAAAGGATTCAACCCTGAGCACATGAAGAAGAAGTACTTTGAGCAGCTGAAGCAGTGAGCCCTTGTCGTGTCTTTCAGCGACGTCAACTCTGATGGTACCTCTTCTCCGAGTGATGATGAGCCCGAGAAGAAGGTCGAGAACAAGTTCAACGGCTTGAGCTTCTACGCCAACAAGCGCCAAGGAGGTTTCTGCACCATGGCGTTTGATGACGCCACGACCGACCACGACGACGAGGTCGACTCCAAGCCTGAGGTAGAACACATAATCGAATCTCTTCCCGCTGAGCTTGATTCTGTGAATGACACCATGCTTAAGCAAGATGCTTTGCTCATTCGTGCTACTAAAGAACGCAATAGCTTTTAGGCTAATTATCTCAAGGCTTTAGATGAACTTGAGTGTGTCATGAAGGAGAGGGTTGATCTATCTGATGAGACTGAGTGCGATGAATGCACTGTAAACATGTCCAATCTTGTTTCTTTGCAGTCCAAGTACTCCGCTTTGGTTGAGGAGTTGGATAGGGCTAGAGCTGATCCTATTTTGTCAGGTCCTTGCAAGTCCTATGCTGAGTTGTGCTCTGAGCTGTCTGAGAAGGTTGCTAGAATCTCTTTTCTTGAGAAGTCTAGTGAGAGTGGTACTAGTGCTTAGTGTCTATGCTATGAGGCTTTGGAGCTAGAGCTTGCTAACTGTAGGCATGACAAGAGAAAGACTGAAGAGGAAAACACATTCCTTCAGCACATGTTGAGTTGGCTTTCCTACAGTGAGCCACAGTTGGGCATGATGATGAGTCAGTACAAGAGGGGTACTGACACCACGGGCTTAGGCTTTGCTTCAGGTGGGAAGGGTAACAATGTCTTTGGCAAGGTTGGTGAAAATAGTGGTTTAAGCACGAGTGAGAAACCCACCAATCCTCCCAAGCTCACAAAGATTAACCCACCAAAGCCCTCTAAGCCGACCACACCCATTGTGAAGGATGGAGTGCTTGAAGAGTCTCCCAAGCCTCCACCTCAGAAACAAGTGTGATTCCAAAACCTAACCACCTCAGGAACCCACTTGACACTCTACCAAACATCTCTGATAAGCCAATTCCTAAAGCCAAACCACCTCCAAGAGTGAACCATGCCCACAACAGAGTGAGTCATCCACCATCCAAGAGAGAGGTGTACCACTGTGACTATTGCGAGAGAGGTGGTCACTTGTTTGAGTTTTGCTTTAGGAGGAAGAGTGATGAGAGGCGTGAGTTTGAGCTTTACCAGCAGAACATGCATCGCCCTTCTCATGGGATGCACGGTTCACCTGCTCAGAGGCGTAACACTAGACCTAGAGGTGCAAGATCTCAAGGTGCTAGGACTCAGTTTGTGAGACCACGTGATGGTCGTGCCCGGTGTGGACCAAGTCGTTCTCAATACGACTCTAGGTCCCGTGACAGTGGCTCTCAGTCCTACACTTCTAGCGGACCACGTTTTCTTTCACGTGGTGATCGCTTCTCTCCCATGAGACATGGCATGTATGGTGTTTTTCCTAACCCTTTTCCAGGGTAGATTACCCAGCACTGGTATTCTCTTCAGTTTACTAACCCTAATGTTGGATCATTTTCTCATCCCATATCTTTCTATTGATGCAGCATGGAGGCGTGGAGAACATATGGCTTGTTGATTCTAGGTGTTCGCGCCACATGACCGGTAATTCAAATTGGTTCTCCAGCCTCATCCCCATGATCTCCAAGGAGTACATCACATTTGGGGACAATGGTAAGGGTAAGGTGCTTTCTCGTGGGTTGGTAAGGCTCAATGAGAAATTTGTGCTCAAGGATGTTGTTTTGGTTTCAAGCTTGCACTTCAATCTTCTTTCGGTTTTGCAACTCCTTCGAGATGGTTTTGAAGTGCTCTTTAGATCGGGTCTTTCTCACATTTTGGATTCTTGTGGTGATCTTGTTTGCTCGATTGTGCCTTTTGGCCTTGTCTTTCGTGCTAATTTTTCTCGCTCTTTCGGCTCTTCTCAGTGTTTGGTGGCAGGCACTTCTTTAGAACTTTGGAAGTGGCATAGGAGACTTGGTCATTTGAGCTTTGACTTGCTTGCAAGATTGAGCTCTCTTGATCTAATCTGAGGATTGTCTAAACTAAAGTTTGAGAAGGACTTGGTTTGTCACCCGTGTCATCACGGGAAGATGGTTGCGGCTTCCCATTCCTCTATGAACCAAGTGATGACCAAACAACCCGGCGAGCTTCTCGACATGGACACTGTAGGTCCAGCTCGGGTTCAGTCGGATGGTGGGAAGTGGTATGTTCTTGTGATCGTGGACGATTTTTCTCGCTATTCTTGGATCTTTTTCATGGAGTCCAAGCATGAGGCATTTTCCCATGTGCAGGAATTGATTCTTAGGCTATAGAATGAGTTTTCGAAGAATGCCATGAGAGCTATACGCAGTGACAATGGCACCGAATTTAAGAACTCTCATTTTGAAGCCTTTTGCAAATCTTTGGGTCTTGAGCATCAATTTTCTTCACCTTATGTGCCTCAGCAGAATGGGGTTTTTGAACGCAAGAATCGGACCCTTGTTGAGATGGCCAGGACGATGCTCGATGAGCATAGGACTCCTAGGCGTTACTGGGCCGAAGCGATTAACACAGCTTGTCACGTTTCAAACCGCATTTTCCTTCGAGCTTTTGCAAAGAAGACTTCTTATGATTTGCGGTTTGGGCGTCCTCCCAAGGTGAGCTATTTCAGAGTTTTCGGGTGTAGGTGCTTCATTCTTAAGCAAGGTAACTTGGACAAGTTCGAGTCTCATTCTTCTGATGGCATTTTTCTCGGTTATGCTACTCAATCACGTGCATATAGAGTACTTAATCTTGAGGCTAACCGAGTCATGGAGACTTGTGAAGTTACCTTCAACGAAACCACACCTTTTTCCTCTCCTGTCTTTGAGCGTGCAGGTGATCAGGAGATGGGTGAAAGCATCTTTGTGGAGGAGGAGCAGGACGATGTCGATTGGGGTGCTCCCTAGCCGACTCCATCGGCTGCCCTTGTTGACCCTGCGACGACTACGTCGGCTCGTGGCCCCGATCCTTCATCCTCGACTACATGGGGGCTGAACGATCAGTTTCCCACTCTTGCACCTGAGGGGGCTCCAGATGTGGCTGAGGAGAGGCTACTTTATCAAGAGCGGCACCCATACACATTCAGCACCTCCATCTTCTAGAAAACATGATCGGTAACCTCAATCAGCGTGTCACTCGCAATAGGTCATATGAAATCTCTCATTTCACACATTCTGCTTTTGTTGCCAATTTTGAGCCCAAAGATATTGGACACACTTTATCTGATGCTGATTGGGTCAATGCCATGCATGAGGAGCTTGAGAACTTTGAGAGAAACCAAGTTTGGGTCCTAGTTCCTCCACCTCCATAGGTCATCCCATAGGTACCAACTAGGTGTTCAAGAACAAGCAGAGTGAGGATGGGGTGATAGTTAGGAACAAGGCTAGGTTAGATGCTCAGGGGTTTTTCCAAAAAGAGGGGATAGACTTTGAGGAAACCTTTGCTTCTGTAGCCCGTTTAGAAGCCATTAGGATCCTTTTAGCCTTTGTAGCTTCGAAGGGTTCAAGCTGTATCAGATGGACGTCAAGAGTGCTTTTCTCAATGGGTACATAGAGAAGGAGGTGTATGTGAGGCAACCCCCTGGGTTTGAAAATCCTAAGCACCCAGACCATGTTTACAAGCTCCACAAAGCCTGGTATGGTCTCAAACAAGCCCTTAGAGCCCAGTATGTTAGATTGAAGTCCTTTTTGCTTGGGAAGGGTTTTACCATGGGTTCTGTTGATAAAACTTTGTTTCTCCTAAAGCATGGCAAAGACATTCTCATTGTGCAGATATACGTGGATGATATAATCTTTGGTGGCTCTTCACATGCCCTTGTGGTAGGATTTTCTGATTTGATGAGCAGGGACTTCGAGATGAGCATGATGGGCGAGTTGACATTCTTTCTCGGGTTGCAAATCAAGCAAACTCGGGAAGGAACGTTTGTGCATCAAGGCAAGTACATCAAAGACTTGCTGAAGAAGTTCAACATGGGTGAGGCCAAGCCTCTTTCGATGCCCATGGTGACTACCATTGCCTTGGATGCTGATGTTGAGGGTGAAGCCATGGAACAAAAGGAGTACCGCAGCATGATCGGGTCACTGTTATACCTGACGGCTACAAGACTGTTCATCCAGTTCGTGGTCTGTCTTTGTGCGCGCTTTTAGTCTTCACTGCGCTTTTAGTCTTCATCCAGTTCGGAATAGTTAGGAACAAGCCATCAAGCGGATTATGAGGTACCTTTGTTTCACTCCTGAGTTCGGTCTTTGGTATTCGACCGCTTCTACCCTCTCACTTTCTGGCTATTCTGATGCTGATTATGCTGGCTGTCGTGTTGAGAGAAAGTCAACTTCTGTTACTTGTCAGTTTCTTGGTTGGTCTCTTATTTCTTGGTCCTCTCGCAAGCAATCTTCCATAGCCCAATCCACCTGTGAGGCTGAGTATGTTGCTGTTGCCGCTTGTTGTTCTCAGCTGCTTTGGATAGTTGCTACTTTCAGAGACTTTGGCTTAGATTTCACCCGAGTGCCACTTTACTATGACAGCACCAGTGCCATATGTGTAGCCAAAAACCCAGTGCTCGATGCGAAAACCAAGCACATTGAGGTGAGGTACCACTTTCTGAGAGACAACCAAGAGAAGGGAACCATAGATTTGAGACACATTCGCACTGAGCGCTAGCTAGCTGACATTTTCACTAAACCTCTCGACCAAGCCTAGTTTGCACACTTGCGAGGGGAGTTGGGTGTTCGCTTCCCATTTTAGTTGTGGGATGTTTTGTATCTTGTATAGTAGCTTTTCTTTCTCTTTCTTTTGTTTTCGTTTTGTCTCATTTTGCATTGCATCTCATCATATATCATATATCATGTGCTTAGCTTCACTAGTATAGCTTGCTGTTTAAGGTTATGCTTTTGTTGATATGCCTTATGGATACATGATGGCTATAGCAGCTAAGGCTCTTTTTGATCATCTTGATACATGTTATGAGCTAAGCTTGCTTTTTAAATGTGAACTTGCTTAATGAATGATGAAATCTGAAAAATGTTCACCCTTGAGATGGTAACTGGAATGTGTAGGATGTGTTGAGGTCCATGCTGCTTTCACATGTATGCTTTAGTTGCTATGTCTCATGTTTCTTGAATCATATATTTAGCTTGGATCTTTTGATATCTATGTGCTAAAACTTGATGTCTAAGCTAAGAAATGATGAAAATGCTTTGGAGTTGGATCTTTACTATCCCACGGCAATGTCACGAGACTACTTCTCATTCATTCATGTGAGATGAACTTGGGCATTGTAGTGCTAGTCCACAACCACTCATGACGAGACGGATTCCCACTTGCAGAAGGGATGAACTCGGCGTGGTTGAAAAATATAAAAATAACAAAATCTTTCGGCGAACAGTTTGATACTCTCTCATACACATGTCTAAAAATAATCTTGTACTCCGCTGTAAAACTCCGATCAATTTTGAAGCTACAAGTGTTAAATGCTTCCTTGAGACATGATGTATGATCGTTATATGGGGTAGTTCACTTTTGTATACATGTGCTAGCACTATTTTGATCTCCTGCTTATATTTGCTATGTGCTATCGTCTTTGGTGAACACCCTTTTATGAGTTATGCTTAAAACTGATCAAAATGTTTATGATTCATATTTCATTCAGTTGGTCAGTTTGAGAATTGGCTTTGTCTTGTGCCTTTTGTAATGCAGGAGTCGTACCAACTTGAGCATGATTTTATTCCACTTGCTATACTCTTGAAGCTTTGTATGTCTGCATTGTACATCTTGTGCGTTTCATGGCATGCTTTAAGGGGGCTTTTATTTTGTCCACTTGATAAGTGCTTTTGTCAACAAGGGGGAGAATGTTTTCCACAAATCCAGAGTGTGCATTCATGTGTATTTGTGAGGTTGATGCACGTGTCAAGGGGGAGTTGCACATTCGCTGTTGCTAGACGTGTCGAGCCGTTTGCCTCTACCTAGAGGGTCTAGCTATTTTTAGGTGCTTTCAGGTGTTTTTCAGCTTGTTGTTGTTGCTCTTTGCTTTGCTCATGACAAGTGACCGTTTCAAGCTTTTCTTTGGCTTTTGGTCATTTGTGTGAGTTTTCTCTTTGCTCATGGCAAGTGACCATTTTGAGCTTTTCTTTGGCTTTTGGTCACTTAAGTGGGCTTTCTCTGGTTTTGTGTTTGGTGTTAACAATGCAATAATCAAGGGGAAGATTGCGGACACAAGATTTTCCATATCATGGTGTAGCTTCTTTTGTTGGTGTGATGAGCGATTGTCAACATGTCTAACACTTTGGTTGGTGGCCGATCTTGGTGGTTCTACTGATCCCCTAGCATAAGGTTATGTGTCGAAACGTGTCTCTTGGCTAGTGATGTGCAGGTGTGGAGTCCGGAGGCGGTGACAACAGTCGGGTGAAGGTCAAGTAGGGCGTGCCGTGCTGACGGACTGGGTACGGTGAAGGGCGAACGCGAAGCTTGGACTGAGGGACCAGACGGCCGGGTGGCCAGCTACAGTGGCTGACACTTGGGACATCGATGAGTGCAAGTTTACATGGCGGGCGACGCGTATGAGCTATGCTACTTGCGAGGAGGTTTGGTGGTTTGTCCTCAAAACCATCCGCAGGGGGATGCGTACAAGGTACGATACTCGCGGAAGGTTTGATGGTTTGCCCTCAAAACCATCAGCGGTGGGTTTTGCTCGTTTGTGCCTCAAAACCCGGGTGGTCTCGATGCAGACAGACAGCACGTGGCGGCATCAGGGAGATTGCGTCGAGGCAAGGCTACCGGTGAGAAGGCGCGGTGGTCATCGGATCAGGAAATCCCGAGTTGGACCATAGTGCCCTTGGCTATGTGGTTTGCTCTAATAATACCTAGGGGAAGAAGTGGTATTGTGTAGTAGGCATATAAATAGGAGTGGACAGCCTCCACCAGACCTACCCCTTAGTCGCACACCTCTCAGCCGCCACCACTGCTCTCTGCCTGTTTTCATTTTTCCCTTTTCTATTCATGTTCTTGTAGAGGTCCAAGAACAAGAATTTTACCCATGTATTTGTGAGATATTTTGTGTGGGAATGGAGGCCCGAATCCTCCTCGTGCCCTCTAGGCTTTTACTCTTTGATCTGTGAACTTGGTCAGTTTCACCGTGCACCATTGACTTTCTACAGTTCTGCTGGACGAAATTTGATTCGTCATTTTTGGAGCGTTTTGGCTCAATCTTTTTGCGTTGATTGATGCTTTGTCAAATGATGAACTAGATGCTCAAGGGAATTGAACCAATTCCACTCGTGCATCAAGAAACCGAGCAGTTGGTGTTTTAGGGGAAAACTGTGTTCTTTGGCACAGATCTACAATTCCTGGCCACTGCGTTCAAATTAGGGTTTGATTTCTTGGGGATAGCTTACCTTCTCCCTTGTGGTTGCCTGTGCAAAATTTGATATCGATCTGTGCTGGTCAGATCCAGTTTTTAGTAAATCTCTCTCTCGCGTTGCTGCTGTTCTGAGCTGGTGTTTTTCCTGAGTTTCCTTCGACTCTTTTCTTTCTGTCTGCATGAGCGATTCCCGTGTAGGGTCTAACTATAGTGCTACCAGCATCGTGCGCTTAGGCGTCGAATGAGCTCCGTAGACCAACACTTGCCCTTGACCCAAGTTCTCTGGTTCTTTCGTCGGTGGTTAGTTAACTGCTTTGGTGATGCCTGTGGTGGGAGAACAGCAGTACTCTGCAGTGCTGAAGTGCCTCCCACTCTAGGTCGTGAGGTCCTGACCAATTTTCGGTCAGCTTCTGACCACTTGCTGACCACCGTGAGCTGTGTGGTCCCGACCAGTTTTCTGACCAGTCTTTGCCTTGGTCCCGACCAGTCAATCTGACCAGTCTTTGCTTTGGTCCTGACCAGTCTTTCTGACCAGCTTCTACTCTGTTACCGACCACCATGGTCGACTTGCTTCCGACTAGCTTTCCGACCAGTCCCTGTCTTGTTACCAACCACCGTGGTCAACTTTGTACCGACCATGTTTTACCCACCAACTTTTATCTTATGACCAATCACTGTTGTCAACATGGTCCAGACCAGCTTTTCGGATCAGCTCCTGTTCTATTGCCAACCACCTTGGTTTACGTGGTCGGTACCAGTTGCTGACCAGGTTTCCTTCAGTTCCCGACTAGCTCCCGATTAGCTGCAATTTGTTCTCTGCTTTTATCCTTTTGCTTTGCATTTTCTTGGAGGTGCTCGGCAGTGTTTCTACCTGGTCGGGGTTTTTGAAGAAAATTTTTTTGGCTCCCATTCACCCTCCTCTGGTTGTCGTTTTCGGTCCTTCAGTTGTGGATGTAGTCTTTGTTGATGCAGCATACAAATAGTGGAGGTGTACTTCCTCTCTAAGAGTATTCATGATGATGACTGTTGAGACAACACTACGACAGAGGACAGATCATCCTCCTGTCTGTTAGCTTACTTTGATAAGTGTAAGTCATAAATCTGTAAGCCTTGAGCATATCGAACCTCCATTATATTTCTTTAGCAGATCTTTCTTTTAACATATATTTTTGGTATTTTATATTTATACTACTCTATAAGCAAGGAACTATAAACATGATGAATGCATATTAATTTTATTTTTGTGCCACCACACCAAATATACTCATGGGTGTTATGCCATGAATTTATTTGCATGGGGCTTAGCATTTTTGTCTTATGAATGCAATGCATGACATTTTTATTTTCTTTTCTATGACAGCATCAATGAAGTAAACATGCAACTAACTATGCATTTTAAGGGAAAGTAAATATGCTGGATAGAATTTTTAATGCAATGCTGAAAAGGAAATTATTGATAACTTACCAAGCTTACCTCTTAGTAGGGTTCGGTGATTTAAGTCCTCCGAACAGGACTTCTTGTCATGTCCGCTCCTCAGTTGCGTTGTCTGATCCCAAAAGTGGAGACTTTGATAACTACACCTCTTGAGATGGTGATTTTGAAATGGTGTCACCCAAGTTCTTTGCTCATCCAGTAGGTGGAGTTAAGTATTAATTGTGGAGCTAGAGGCATCTTGCTCAGTGTGCATGCAGCAGGTTAAGAACATTCATTATAGAATTTTGGAGATTAACTACCCTACATTTTGATTAAAGTGTGTCCTTCTTGCAAAGTCAAAGTAGAGATCAAGTGCATGGGTCCTATTGGTGAAAAAACACCAACAGGACCATAACCTTATTTATTCTTCTCTAACTTTAGGCACACTAAACATGATGAGATTGATGTGTATTATGCAGTCTTATAACATGGGTGGCATGATCAGAAGGAGGAGCATAAATGTAGCATTTAAACACTTTTAGCAACAAGAGTGGATTTGCTTAAGCTATGGAAGGATTGTCAATGTTACACTATGTATCAAACATTTTCATGGTTAAGACAACCATCTCCCAAAGATGCAACATTTAGCTCACTTAATTATGACTATGAAATCAAGAGAGTGATGCTATGAACAAGCTTAAGAAATAAAACATGATTAGACAGATTGAATCAAGCAAGTTGTAACAAAAACATGTTTATTACTTTCTTTAGGTGTATACCAGATTCAAGGTAAGGCTTTTTAAATAATGGCCACTTACCTTAAGATGTTACCTTTGTCACTAGAGCACCCTGTGATGAAGAGCAGCTGCTTTTAGTGGTCCTTTCCTTCTTTGAGTTTGCCTCTATCCTTGACACTTGTTCATGAGCATCTTGTCTTCTAGATCTACACTCCTTCTTCCTCCTTTCTTTCATTATGTACCGACCTTTTGCTCTAATCATTGTTTCTTCTCTGCAGAGGATTAGTGGACAACACATACGAGAGTGCTAGAGTGACGGGAGCTTGGGAGGAGGAAGAGCATTATTGTATTATCTTTAGTGGAGTCAGCGGCCTTCCTCCCCAAGCTTGATCCTTGCTGTCGCTTGCCACTTATGTGTGTTGAATCATCCCTCAGAGTGTGTTGTAACTCCCATATCCTTAGATATGTTCATCCTCTGTTCTTAAATCTTCACCTGCAAAGGTTAATAACCAAGAATACCCGAAGGGAACTTTTCCTAGGAACTTTTTTAATCAAAGCATGCACCTTCATATGCTCACATTTTTTCTTTTGTTTATAGTTGGACCTTCATGTGGCCATATATATAGATTTTTTATATGATCTTGAAGGACCGAAAACGGCAACCAGAGGGGGGTCAATGGGTTTCTTTGAGATATTTAGGCCACTGTCCCAACTTGAACCCTAAACACACAAAACCAACACCATGATGTCCACAACCCCAAAAGTTCCCTACAAACACAGCGGATCACCACAAAGCTAATGCAAGAGATGAAGATAAAAACAGAGATCAAACGCAACTGGTCGGGAGCTGGTTGGCAACTCGATGAGAACTGGTCGGGACCCCGATCACGGTGGTCGGCAATAGGACAAAAACTGGTCGGGAACTGGTCGGGACCACGTCAATCATGGTGGTCGGCAACAGGACAAAAACTGGTCGGGAACTGGTCGGTACCACGTCAATCACGGTGGTCGGCAAGCGGTGAGGAACTAGTTGGGAACTGGTGGTCGGCAAGAGGTCAAAAAGTAGTTAGGAACTGGTCGGGAGCACCCGGCCTGAATTGGGAGGAGCTTCTGCGCTGCAGTGCTGCTGCTTGTTCTCCCACACCTGCCGACTAGCTTCACCAAAGCAGCTATCAAACCACCGACGAAAGAATCAGAGAACAGGGGTCAAGAGCAAGTGCTGCTCAAACGAGCTCACTCGGCGTCTGAGCGCACGATGCTGGTAGCACTACTTTAGGCCCACCACAAAAATCCCTCACGCAGTCAGAAAGTGGAGAACGAACAAAACTCAGGGAAGAACACCTGCTCTGGACAACAGTGTCGCAAGAACGAAAACTTAATCAGATCAATACATATCGACACCAGATTTTGCACAGGCCATCACAAGGGAGATGGAAAACTATCCCCAAGAAATCATCACTCAATTTAACTTCAATGGCCAGAAAAAATAGATCTAGGCTGAGAACTCAGTTTTTCCCAAATAACGCAAATCTTGCAATTTCTTGATGCATGAGTGGAATTGGTTCAAATCACATGACAAAGCATCAATCAACACAAAAAGAACGAGCCAAATCGCTCCGAATCTGACGAATAAAAATTCATCCAAAAATACCACCAAAAGTCAACAGAGCACAGAGACAAACGAAAATCACAGATAAAGTGACCAAGCCCAGAGGGCACGAGGAAGATTCGGGCCTCCATTCCCACACCAAATATCTCACAAATACAGGGCTAAAATTCTTGTTCTTAGACCTCTAACAAGAACGCAAACAGGGAGGGAGAAAGCTGCTGGAAAGAGAAAAATGAAAATGACAGAGGTAACAGAGGTGATCTGAGTGGCGGGTAGTCCACTCCTATTTATATGCCTATTACATAATTCCACTTCTGCCCCTAGATATTTTTAGAGCGAACCACCTAGCCAAGGGCACTATGGTCCGACTTGAGATTTCCTGATCTGACGGCCACCGCGCCTTCTCACTGGTAGCCTTGCCTCAACGCAATCTCCCTGATGCCGCCATATGCCGTCCGTCCGCATCGGGACTTTCGCCCGGGTTTTGAGGCCAAAACCCGCGAAACCCGTCGCTGATGGTTTTAAGGGCAAACCACCAAACCGTCCGCGAGTAGCGTAGCCCATACGCGTCCCCCACCGATGGTTTTGAGGACAAACCACCAAACCTCCTTGTGAGTAGCGTAGCCCGTACGCGTCCCCCGTCATGTACACTTGCGTTTGTCGATGTCCCAAGTGTCAGCACCGCAGCTGGCCACTTGGCCGTCTGGTCCGTCAGTCCAAGCCTAGCGTCTGCCCTTCATCGCACCCGGTCCGTCAGCACGGCATGCCCTACTTGACCTTCTCCCGACCGCTGCCACTGCATCCGGACTCCATACCTACACATCACAAGCCAAGAGACATGTTTCAACACATAACCCTGTGCCAGGGGATCAGTTGAACCACCGAACCAACCACCAACCACAAGTGTTGGACATGTTGACAATCACTCATCACACCAACAAATATTCTACACCATGATATGAAAAATCATGTGTTCGCAGATCTTAAGATAAGAATAGTATAATAAGCATGAGATAAATACCGAATTATCTGTTGGCAAGGGCTCATAATTTTTAGGTCCATTGAGCAGGACCTCTCCCTTGCATTTTTCTTTTCTTGAGACTATCCAATCCAGGAGATGATAATGCAGAAAATTTCGTTCTCTTCTTTCATCAACCATTCTTCATTTTTGTTGGGTCTTGGTTGACGAATTGATGTTCATTGGAGATGCGGACTTGAGTTCCATCTTGTAGGTCTTTGTCTTCTTGTGACATGGCAAAGAGCTGTTTTGTTGATGATATGCCAGCCATCTTGATGATCAAGGAAGGAACCTCAATAATGCTTGCATGAAAGCTTCATCTCCAATGGCTTAAGGACATCATCTTGCGATCGTGGTTGTTCATGGTCTTTCAGGGCTTGGACAGCAGTCAACCTCTTGGTTGATGATTTGTTACCACAAGGTTGCATGTCATGCTGTAATGACATCTTGTCATCTTTGTGCTTGCTGCCGACATTGCAAGATGGTGTCTTCAAGGACAATTAGAGCAGATCTCTGATTGGCAAAAAATGAGGTGAGGTTCACCTTGCTTCTCATCGGCATCCTAGCTTGAGTTTTGGGAAGACTCAATGCAATGATATCTTCACTTTTCTCATGGACAGTCACATTGTTCATCCACTTCCTTTGGGTGAGCGCTATTGATGTAAATCTTGTATAGGGCAGTCATCTCCTTTACTCCATTACTGAAGTGGTGATTTAGCAAGTCCATGGCAAACCATGAATATGCATAGCATAGATTCTTTCCTACAATGTTAGTGGACACATACCCAAAGGATTGCAACAATTTTGAAAAACAGGTTGTTGTCCACAACTTATTTGAGTTTCATCTATGCTAAAAAAGGATGGTTTTTAGGAACTTTTTAGCATAGATTCTGTTTATCATGTTTTGCAACATTTTTATTTCGTGGCACTCTAACATGGTTAAAGGCAAAGGTAACTTGCAACAAAAGACAAAGTGAGTGATCTTTGATACCTAGAGTTCTTCCATGGATGAAGGATGGGAGCTGTGTCTTTTGAGCAAAGTTGTTGAAGTTCATGATATGCCTTGCTTCCTCTCTGATGTGAGTTCATTGCTCTTGATTTACCCAAGTTGAATTTGAGAGTTTTCCTACAGGGGTTAGTCCAACAAAATAACCATTGTCCACACTAGCAATTTTTAGTTCAATAACCAAACTAGACTCCATGTCTAATTTAATTAAGGAAGACTATTCAACCTAAGCACCACGCTTACATTAGAAGCCTTTAGAAGTACTCATATGTAGCACTTCCAAACCAAAGCATACCATAGCAAACAAGGTAGCATGAAAAGCACTGTAGAGATTCATTCATTTATTAGAGATGAAAGAGCATGATCATGCTGAGTTTTTAAATTTAAGATGTAGGCAACATGAATGCAACTAACTAAACATGTTATGGATTTGAGGAAACATAAAGTAAACAAAGTGGAGAGGATGCATGGATTTTTTAAAGTAAACATGCAGTGGACTAATGATAAAACCTAAACTAAATGGAGTACATGGGTTATTGAAAGCAAACATGCAATGTGACGCAAGGATTTAAAAGATAACTACTCATAAATATAAAGTCCATGAGCAAGACTATCTCACTTTTCTTGATCCACTTACCATGACTCACAAGATGGTTGTGAGTAGTGCAGGTTGAATGTTCATCACTTGAGATGTGAGTTGAATTATCATGATGATATCCTTTTCCAATCTACACATGGTTAGAATAATATATATATACACAAACCTGTGAGATTGTAGGGTTCCAACGTCGATAAATGTTGAATGTTTAGGCACCCTAGGTTCGTCAATGTCTCTTTTCTTTTCTTGTGGAATCTTGTTGAAGGGTCAAAACAGCATCTGTTGTCCTGTCTATTCCACAACTCAATAGAATAAGGGGTAATCCTATTAAAGCTAGTGGTACACTAAATTAGCTGATATCAAGATCGTTATCAAAATATTTACACCAAATGCTTCCCCGGCAATGGCACCAAAAATGCTTGTTGGTATTAATTAAGTGCAACTGAAATATGAATGATTCCGCAAACGCACAGAATATACCATTGTAGCATTTTACTGGGAGTATCTAGGTATTGTTATTTGTATTTTATCACAGGGAAGCATGGGTTAAAGAATCTGATAACTCACCATCATGTATCTACTAACTCAGTAAACCAACTAGACTAAAGCAAGGGTAAATGATATATATGATAGGATTTATGCACATAGGGCATAGGTCACTAAAGATATGCAACTAGTTAACTTGGGAGGTCAAAAGGGAGTTAGATTCCTATGATATTCTTATCACATGGTAAAGGTATACCCAACTATGCTAAGACTTACCATACTCTTGTGCACTTTGGGACGCTACTAGACAGGAGAGAGTACCATAAAAGATACCTCTACTGACGTGACTACGGCCCTACAATTTAAGAGCCTGCTCGATGCGATATGGGCGGGGCTGTCACCTTCCATAACTACCATACAACAGGGAACAGGGTGTACTCACAGGCAGAACATCCTATAAGAACCATGCTTACATGAGGCTCGGCTACTTAGCCTAGTCGATAAACTAGAAGGCTAAGCGCTCTATGAACTAGCACACAAAAGGAGTGATAAACTCAACTAGCAAGATATATTCAAACTAAGCATAGCCATGTAAATAAGAGAATAAGTATAAGCCTTACAAAATGTTGAAGTGAAGATACAAGGCTTTACCAAGCCTCCAAGACTAGATCCGGAATCTCGAGCAAGAGCCCATCTCGACCCTCTCTCCCTAGCAACTAGTGGACTACATTGGAGAGTCTAGACCTAATCCTCTAGGGTAGAGAGAGAGGTTATCCTTTTAAGAGACACCTCTCAATCAAATGAATAATAAATAATGAATTAGGGTTTCAACCCAGGGCCAGGGGCCTTGCTTATGTAGCCCCCGAGGACCGTCGGATCAAACCAACCTTAATGCACGGCTTAGGCTGGATCTCAAAGGTGGTGAGAGGCCATATCTCAAAGCAGAGGCTGACTTGTGGGTCCCACATGGCATCCGCCCTAATGCCTAGGGTACCCGCTCTATTCCAGAAATTTCTAGAGCTCCGCCTTGGCGGCGTGTCTTCTCGAGCCTTCTAGAGTCTTCTTTTGTATGTGTTTGTGCGAAATTCATATTTCTTCATTCAAAACTCCAAATATTGCAAACCGTATGTTCGTTTTGATCATCTCGATGAGCTCTATGCAATGGTTCACTCTATTTCATCATTTGGGGTACTTTTATTTGATGCTTCCGGCCCTTTTCCAATTTAACACCTGTAAAACATAGGTTCACCAAAACTTGTGGAATTTGTTAGTTCAAACCCCTAAGTCCATAGGCTATGATAATTTTCATGCATTTATATAAGTCTATTGACGCTTAATAATTGACGTTAACTACCATCAACACCAATGGTCCAGGTGATTGCTTGATCGTTGAACCCGCAACGGACGGCAGGGAGTTCTTTCAGGAAATGAACTTGTGGGAATAGTAGGTCTTCTTTTAGTGGTGCCATCTTGATGACTTGCTCTGTGTCTTGATGTGGCGGATAAGCTGGTTTGTGAGCCTCTTGCGTGTCATATTATTTAGAATTGGGGCTCTGATCTTCTTCATAAATGTGTAGAGAACTTGGACTCTGCCCCATCGTTGGTTATCCTCCATCTTCTCGAGGATGCTTATAATCCTTTTTGGTGAAGGACATGTAGAGAGCTAGGACTCTGCTCCATCATTGATTGTCCTCCTTCGTGGGGACGCTTGATGATCATCTCTGGTGAGGTTCTTGAGAGTACAGGGCTTCGGGTGGACAATCTCCTCACCGGAGACGCCATATCACCCCCACCCTGGAACCTCTCAAGAAATTTGGGCTCGGGAGCCCTCGAGCGTCGACTTGGTCTTGTTGTCGAGTTGTTGCAAATATTGCGTTTGAGTGCTGGTCACTTGAACGGCTTGGTTGTGATTTGCTTCCTGTTTGGATGATTTGATGTGACATCGAGCAGGCGCTAATATGTTGATTCCTGATGCTGTCAAGTCTCTTGCGCAATCATGTGCGTGCTAAATCTTGCTAGCTAGCTTGCAAGCTTCTTCATGTGCCTTGGCCTTGTAGTTGCGTGCATGTTGCTTGGCTACTTGATTGGGAGTCAGACATCGAGTAGTAGCCTGGCATGTGGTCCGAGAGTCCTGTCAGCTTCCGGCTTTCGACGGTTCGTGCTGACTCGCCGGGTACTTGAGCTGCTTCGGCCGCCTTGCAGATCCTATTTGAAGTCGACTTGATACAACCGACGAGTTGATCATGTCACTGATGGTTAGCGTGGCAAATTTTACCTGCCACAGATAGCACAGAGGTAGATTATAAGCTTAAAACTGTGGAGTTGTTGGGATAGATTGCGATGCCACATAAATAATATCTAAAAATATTTTAAAGATATGACGTGACTTAGCTTGATTGCCGTAGCCGGGTTGTTTAGATGAGCAGTTGAGTACTGCATCCGAGTTATTGACGTAGCATTCGAGCTGATGGGGTTGGGGTCGACAACTTGCTTGACGTAGTCAAACAGGCTGGAGTAGTTGGACAGCTTAAACTAGTCGGATGGTTTGGAGCAGCTTATCGGAGGGTATTTGCTTGCTGGTAGCTTGATCTTGCTTGCCTCCGTGCATGCATATACATATATATGCCTTGCTTGCCTTAGTCTTTCTGCATCACTTGTTTGTTTCCCAAATCTGGTCTTGTACGTCGTCCTCTTTGGTCATGTTTTCGTATCCAACTTGAACTTGCCTTGCACTTATGCGTATATATATCTATATACGTATGCCTTCCAATAGTCAGGTTGCTAGCCGCACGGACTTCTTGCTTGCATGTTTGTCATCATGGTGTTTTGGTCGATTTTGGACAGGTAGTACATCGTGTCGGAGATGAATTTGGCATGCTTGAATCCGTCTTGCACGTCATGTCAAAGACGAAGTTATTGCTTCAATCTGTCATGTGTTCTGATCGGATACAATGTATTGCCGAGATCTCGGCGAATTAACAAAGTCCGATGTTGTTAATGGGGGTACCGGTTCGCGAGCTTGCTTGAACGATGTCAATGATAACCGGGAGTAGAGTCACATTGATTTGTTGACGACCGTGGTGAGCCATAGCAAATTGTTGATGAGGGCCAACAAGCGCCACAACAAGTTTTGTTCTTGAGGTCTTCTGAGTCCCAGCGAGTTATCGATGATGGCTGACGGGTGGTTGATCTTGCTGGTGTTCATGTTCTGATGTGAACCCACTAGGGTTTGGGGACGATCATTCGATGAGAGGCATGAGATAACTTGATTGGTGGATGGAGATGACGTTCACGGCCCAACTACAGCCTTCAAGACTACGCCTTAGCGACCGATACACCACTTCCAAAGGCCGTCACGATCTTGTGGAGCGCGACAACCAGCCACTAGGGCTCCCGTCCTGCAAGCAATTGAAGAACTAGCAAGAACGAGGAAACAAGCACTGAATTGGCAAGATCAAATTGAAGGTTTCAAACTGAATCTTATTATGAGTGGGGTTCCGAAGACAAGGAGATGGGCGGCTGGATCAGCACGCGCACCTACAAGCAAGTAGCGACGGCTAAACTTGATGTAAACAAAACCCAATCTGTTTGTAGCGGCTATGGAGGTATAAGAGAGGGTAGAGGGCGACCTTGTCCTAGCGGGAGTCGTCCCACAACCCTAGGACACGCTCCTATTGGGCCCCACTTGATACATGGCCCATCGGGCAACAATCAGGTGACACGAGGACAGAAAAACCTCTCGGCGTTATTTGCATCATTGCCTCTGACTCTGAGAAGATATCAACATGAGACTAAATCCATATGAAAGTAGACTTGATAAGCTTTCCATCAAGTATCAAAACATCCCAATTGGAGTCCGTATGAAGCCGTGGTGACCCATACAAGTCGGGGTTGTTCTGCAGTCCGAATCCAACTCCCAAATCGTGTTGGGTTTGGACTCTTGCTTTCCTTGCTCTAGAAGCGACATGGTAGCCTGATGGAGGACGTTGTGGACACATGGACTTGATCCCCAATCACCTTTGTTAAGGTACCATGCTTCCCATATGTAATCAACCCTTGAGCTGGTGTTGCCTCGCATTCTGAATACAGTCGCACCTTCCCTTGTTGATCCTCTCCATCATTCCTAAGCAACACAAAAGTGCACTTGTCTCCATTGTCCAAATATGATGGACGAGAGTTTAAGAATGAACTTACTTGATGGTTGAGTTGACGAGCACGAGCACGAGTAAGAGGACCAGCAATAGGTACTAGTGTTGGCTTGGACGGCGTGGATGTATGGTTGGTGTTGATGTCCTCATCATGTTCCCAGCGGCAGCCTGCACGAGATTGGGTGTGCGAGGCCGTCAACGAAAAAAAGTGATGATCTTGTAGGTCGACGAGAGCCACGACGACTTGTCCATGAGAGCCGACGAGTGCTGCGATGAATCTTGATCTTGTGGTCTTCTGAGCCACAGCAACTTGTCGACGAGGGCCGATGAGTCTCTATTTGAAAAACTCATCGTGAAGGCGTGGTCCGCCGAACTCTCGGCGTACAATTCACCGAAGGCCCCTACCTGGCGCGTCAGCTATCGATGTTTTATCACCGATAGCCCACTACCGAGGTACCTGAGAGGGTGTTTTTGTTCGGAGGAGCTTAGCAGACTGCGGAACTCGACGGTTGCGGCAATAAGCTTGATGAGATAGGCGATTTTATACTGGTTCGGGCCCTTGACTTGCGTCGAGTAAAGACCTTTACGTCCAGTCGGCGATAGCCTGTTGCGTTGTATTGATGAGTATTTGGTGGTGTTGTTTGTGTTTGGTGTGTCAGGTGTTGTTACACATTGTTAGATCGTGAGGTCTATTTTGGAGGTGGGTTGTGATGTGGTCTGCCGATCTAGGGAGCCCTGCCCTCCTTTATATAGTCCTAGCAGAGGCAGGGATCCTAGTCGATTACAAAGTAAGTTCCTAGTAGGATTGTAAACTAGTCCTAGTTATGAAAGGAATCCTAGTTGGACCAGGTCTTCTTATCTCCTCTTCGTGGGGAACCCGTGTGGTACCCCGTCGATAGTACTCAGATTCATGTAGTTGCTAGATTTGTGTCTTGTTGGGTAGTCATGATGCTGGTGTCTCTGAGTTCTTTCCTTCCTTGATGTCTTTGTGGTAAAAATAGAAATAAGATCTGTCCTAGGATCCTCTGTTTCCTGCCCGTTGAAATGTTACCGTTGCCATTATTACCTTTAGCAATTTATCTATTGCTGTAATTTCTCAATGGCTGTTTTGCATATGGTTAGGCAACCGTTGGGTCTTGGTGCGCCCATTAGGCTGCTTGGTCCTTATTAATATCTATCCTCCTATCCTTCTCCCGTATGTTTGAGCCTTTGACATCCGTACACGCAAAAATCCCCAAATCCTCTATTCTGTTGCTGTCTCCGTCATTCGTAAAACCCTAGCTCTCCTCTGTTTCCACTGTAATCCGCAAACCAATTTGGCTCCTTTTCGAGCTAGATGGTCGAAACAAGGTCAAAGGGCAAGGGCAAGACCACCGAGGTAGATGAAGAACAATCCTTGTCCTTCATTAATAACAAAGATTTTATGAAGATGCATCTTATGCAGAAGGTGTGGCCGGTGCTGATGACGATGGTGGCGGATCTAGAGCTGCTAGTGGAGTGCGACCTACTGCAAGGGAGGACGCTCTCCCAGTACAATTTTCCTGGTCAGCATGTTGTTCCTGCTCCTTCTCCCAATGACACCATCCTTTTTGTTGCTTTTGTTTATGCCGGACTTTCCTTCCATCCTTGTGATTTTCTTCTTGAATTTCTCCAATTCTTCGGCATTCAAATTTTCCATATTCCCCAAATGGGGTTCTTTAACTTTCTGCCTTCGTGTACCTTTGTGAGGTGTACATCGGGGTTCCTCCTAACTTCTCCTCTTCTGGCACTTCTTTCGCCTGAAGCTAGACTCAAAAACCACTCCTTTTGGTTGCTGTCGGATTTAGTACCGCCAAGGGAAGGGTGCTGAAATTTTTACTCTTTCTTTCTTTGACAAGAAAATTTGGGCTGACAAATGGTTTTATGTCCCCAAACGCTCTCCTTATTTCTCTTCTGATAATTCTATGCTTCCTGATGATTCTGATCTCTGGTCGCAAAAGCTTTCTGATGCCGAGGTTTTGGCCATCCAGCCTCTCCGTGTTCGCCTCCGATTTATGAAAGCGAAGGGTCTTAATGGTCTTGGGTTGGTGGCTGGGTTCTTTCATCATTTTGTGCAACCTCTCATGAAGAGGGAGCATCTGGGCTTCTAGTACACTAGGACTGAAGATTCATCTCAAATCAAAACTATTGTGAAGCTAATCGATGAGGAATTGGAGCAGGGCCTGAAAACATTTCTTGGTGATGTTCTCTGCATTGCTCCTCAGGTTGAAAAGGACCATTCTAATAACCCACCTTCTATGGTAAATTTCTTTCTTGTTTTTTATTCATTTGAGTTTTTTTTCTTGATCATACTGATGGGTTGTTGTCTTGGTTTTAGGGGTTTGGCTGGAATTTTTTGTTCTAGCTTGCACATGACGCTGAAGCCGATCCCATTGAAGGTGGTGAGCAAGCGGGTTCTTTAGTTGTTTCCAAAAAATGGTCTATCTCTCCTAAGCCTGTTTCTCTTGTAGTATTCGTGAGGGTGGATTTGAAGTCATGCTCTCAACCGCACCCCAAAATTCTTGAGATGATTTTTGATTCCAGGTGAAGGGGAGCATCCCATGCTACGTTGGTGACTGCTAAGAGGCCATGACCCGCAGTTTTGAGTTTTCTTCAGGTCACAGGTAATATTATCATAGGTGAGCCTCCTTCCGAGTTCTTCCTTTGATTTTCTTCATTAGGTGCTTATACGACTTCTTGAATCCTTTGTAGATGGAGCCAATGTGCTCCTGACTGAGACCGAGGAAGAGGAGGAGGTGACCCCCCTTATCAGCAAGAAGTGAGTGCTCTTATTCTCTTGTGTTTTCTTGGTTCTTTTCACTAGTGGAGATATGACCTACCATGATGAACTATTTTTATCACAATAGGTGTGAAATTCATGACTATTTTAGTTCCATGATGAATCTGTAACCAAGACGCCACCATCGTGGAAGTCGCGTCACACATGTGTGGTTATGATGATTTTAAAAATGGCGTCATGGAAGAGTCATTCCTATGACCAACTAGTGACCGCCATAGTATTGTTTTCGTATGCCTACAAGACGGCTATGTATGCGTACATGACGGCCTAGATGGCCGTTACAAGCCCTAGTGGCCATTAGGCTGACATGGCATGCTCTAGTTCTTCCACGTTTTAGGTTCTTATTGAACCACTGTTGAAATTTTAACCATCCACGAGACATGAAAAAGGACCTAAACATAATTACCATCTAGATATAGGGGTTACACTGACAGAATTTCATGAGTTTTGGTAAATATCTATTACTGCAGGGTGTCAGCTGAAAAGAACCAAGAAAGGCCCACATGTCAGGTTTACATAGAGAGAAATGACCCACGCATGCAAAGGAAGACTCTAGAAGGCACGAGAAGGCACCGGACTGAACCAGAGAACGATCGGGCTCGGGGCTAGGGCGCCCGCCTTGACCTCTAGGGCGACCGCTCCGCTCCTGGACCAATCAAGAGCGAGCTCGCGGATCATGCCTCCACCGCCTTTGAGGATCAATAATCACCGTTCGTCAAGGTCGGTTGGATCCAAGGGCTGTCGTGCATCCTAGGGGGCTATATAAGCAAGGCCCTTGGTCTTGGGAGAAACCCTAATTCATTATTCATTCTTCATTGTGGAGATCTAGAGAATTAGGGCTATACATTCCAATGTAGTAGATTAGTTCTAGATGAGAGTTAGGGAGAGCGGAGCTGCGCTCCGGTTCTAGAGAAGTCTTCAGGCATTTGGTATGACTTTGTATCTACTCTTTGCAAGACTTGTGCTTTAATATATATTCATCTTCTCTATTTACTTGATGCCTTACATAGTATGATTAGTATAGTTGTTACATCTTGGCATGGGATCTCTGCTCGTATTGAGTGCTCTATCATAGGCCGTGATTAGAGTAGTAATCGATAGATTAGACATGGTGTTTAGTCTATAGGTTACCTAAGGTTGCGCCCAATCCTACGGTTAGTTGTGGTAGCCCCAGAGGTGACAGCTCTGCAAGGCCTTTGTATTCCATCACGTTCAGGTTGGTGTTTCATAGAGCTTTTAGCAGCCTTCCACCGACTACATTCTTCACAGTCTCTTTCGTGAGTCGGAAGGGTATTGTTGCTCCAAAGTGCTATTGTGTGATCGCTATATCTACCCATACATTAGTTACTTAGAACCAAAGTAATATAGAAGTGCATAGGAACCTTGATCTCTCCCGTTTTCCTCTCACTTTAGCTATCTACTCATTTATTATAGAATTCCCATGTGTGCTATCATTCATATATCATATTCTATCATTTATCCCTGCTTTAGTCTAGTTGGTTTACTAAGTTAGTAGATACATGATGGTGAGTTATCAAAATCTTTAACCCATGCTTCCCTGTGGTAAAATATAAATAACGATACCTGGATACTCCTGGTAAAATGCTACAATGGTATATTCTATGCGCTTGCAGAATCTTTCATTTTCCATTTGCACTTAATAAATACCAACATGCATTTTTGGCACTGTTGCCGGGGAAGCATTTGGTGTAAAGATTTTGATAATGATCTTGATGTTTGCTAATTTAGTGTATCACTAGATTTAGTAGGATTACCCCTTGTTCTGTTAAGTTGTGGAATAGACAGGACAAAAGAAGTTGTTTCGACCTTTTGATAAGATTCCATAGAAAAAAGAAGAGACCTTGACGAACCCAGGGTGCCGCAACATTCAACATTCATCAACATTGGAACCCTGCCACCTCACAGGTTTGTGTGTGTGTATTTCTAACCATGTGTAGATTGGAGAAAAGGTCGTCGTCACAAGAATTTTAATCACATCTCAAGTGACGAACATTGAAGCTGCACTACTCACAACCATCATGTGAGTCATGGTAAGTATGATCAAGAAAGGTGAGATAGTCTTGCTCATGGACTCTAAATTTATGAGTAGTTATCTTTTAAATTCTTGCATCCCGTTGCATGTTTACTTCAATATTCCATGTGCTCCATTTCGTTTAGGTTTCATCATCAGTCCACTGCATGTTTACTTTAAATCATTCATGCATCCTCTCCACTTTGTTTAATTTTTTATCATCCGTTGCATGTTTAGTTTCTTGCATGCATCCATATCTTTTGCATCTAAAAAGGAAATAAAAAAATGAAAAAAATCCTCACCATGATCATGCTCTTTCATCTCTAGAAGAGTAAATCTCTATAGTACTTTCATGCTAACTTTGTTTGCTAGAGTATGCTTTTGATTTGGAAGTGCTTCTATAGAGTGTTTCTAAAGGCTTTTAAATTAAGTGTGGTGCTTAGGTTAAATAACCTTCCTTAATTAAATTATACATGGAGTCTAGTTTGGTTATTGAACTAAAAATATGCTTCAGTAGATATTGGTTATTTTGTTGGACTAACTCCTGCAGAAAACTCTCAATTCCAATTTGGGAAAGTCCTGAGATGAACTCACACCTGGGGTGGAGCAAGGCATATGATGCACTCCAATAACTTTGAACAAAAGACACGGCTCATTCACCATTGATGGAAGAATTGTAAGTATCAAACATCACTCACTTTGTCTTTTGTTGCAAGTTACCTTTGCCTTGTACCATGCTAGAATGCAGAAAACAAATAAAAATGTACTATGATAATTTATGAGAAGAACCTATGCTATAGTAATTCAGAAATCATCCTTTTGTTAGCATAAGTTGTGGACAACAACCTATTTTTCAAATTTGTTGCAATCCTTCGGGTATGTGTCCATTAACATTTTGCAGGAAAGAATTTATGATGTGCCTATTCATGGTTTGGTAAGACACCACCTTAGTAATAAAGGAGACGAGTGCCCTACACAAGATCTACATCAATAAAACTTGCCCAAATGAAGTGGATGGACAATGTGACTGGCCATGAGAAGAGTGAAGACATCATAGCATTGAGTCTTCCCAAACCTCAAGCTAGGATGTCGATGAGAAGCAGGGTGCAACTCACCTCATTTTTGCCAATCAGAGACCTGCTCTCATTGTCCTTGAAGCTTGCACGTTGGCAGCAAGCATAAGGATGACAAGATGTCATTACAGCAGGGCATGCATCCTTGTGGCAACAAATCATCAATCAACGGATGACTGTTGGCCAAGTCCTAAAAGACCATAAACAACTACGGTCGCAAGATGATGTCTTTGAGCCATTGGAGATGAAGGTTTCATTCAATTCTTGATGAAGTTCCTCCCTTAACCATTAAGACGGCTGGCGTATCATTTAACATAACTACTCATCACCATGTCGCTAGAAGACAAAGACCATCAAAAAGGAACTCAAGTCTACATCTCTAATGAACATTATCTCGTCAACCAAGAATTAAGAAAATCAAGAAAGGATGATGAAAGAAGAGCGTGCAACTCTCCGCATGCTCACCTCCTGGATCAGATAGTTCAAAGAAAAGCAGGATGCAAGGGAGAGGCCTTTGCTTAATGGACCTAAAATCAAGAGCCCTCTCCAACAGCGTCAAGTGGCAGAAATGTTCAAGCTTGGGGGAGGAAGGTTGATAATTCCTCTAAAGATGATCCAACAATTCCTCCTCCCATCCTCTCGTCACTCCAGCACACTGGTTTGCAATCCCTTTACTCACTCTTACTTTCTCTCTACAAGTTTAAATGATTTTTATTCCACAAATGCAAATCAATCTTAAGACAAAATAAAATCAATCCTTGAGAGAAAAAGTAATGATGAGTAAATGTTCTATAATAATAAAAATTTTCCAACCAAGTTTTCTGATAATGACCTTTAGCTCTATGACAACACTACCCTTGTTATTATTTGTACTTTCCTTCGGGTATGTGTTGTCCACTAATACTTTGCAGAAGAAACAAGAGTGAAGCAAAAGGTCTATATAATTTAAAAGAAAAAAATGAGCAAGGAGAAAGGAGTACAAATCTAGAAGACAAGATGCTTATGAACAAGGCAAGGTGAGAGGTGAACCGAGCAAGGAAAACTTCAAGGAAAAGGAAAAGACCACCAAAAGTCATCTATCCTTCATCATATGGTGTCATCAGGCTCCAATAATGAAGGTAACATCTTAAGGTAAGTGGTCATTATTTAAAAAGCTCTACCTTGACTCTGGTATACACCTAAAGAAATGATAAACATGTTTGAGTGACAACTTGCCTGCTTCAACCGGGCTAACTCAACATGTTTTGTTCCTAAAGTTTGTTCATAGCATCACTCTCTTGATCTCTAGTCATAATCTAATGAGCTAAATGTTGCATCTTTGGGAGATGATTGTCTTAATCATGAAAATGTTTGATACATAATGTAAAGTTGACAACCCTTCCATTTGTTAAGCAATTTCACTCTTTCAATCAAAAGTGTTTTAATTCTACATTCATGCTCATCCTTCTGATCTTACCACCCTTGATATAATGTGCACTATATCTTATCATGTTCAGTGTGCCTAAGGTTAGAATGAATAAGGTTATGGTTCTGTTGGTGTTTTTCCACCAACAGGACCCATGCACTTGATCTTTGCCTTATTTTTGCAAGCAGGACACACTTCAAGCAAAATATTGGGAGGGAAGAAGGCAAAACACCGTTGTTGCCTCTGTGAGAATCCACAAATACCACATATGAGAGACTTGAGAGGGTCATACCAAGGAAACTCTGAGTTTTATTTGAAAATATACAAAAACTCCGGAATAAAGGTTGATCGAAGAACTCAAGACATAGTGCTTGACTTGATCGTTCTGTCTTTCAATTGCTCAAGACCCAAGTGAAGGCTATAAGCCCCATGGTTGAAGGTAATATGGGTAAGTTGAAAGTTAGGATGGTTGACTCTAATCCGGAGGAGACTTAATGTTTGAACATATGTGTACTTTTGAGGCGTGAAAGTATTGTAGCAACTCCTAATCCATCGCTGAGTTTATCTTTGCTCAGGGATGAGCAAAGGGTAAGCTTGGGGGAGTTTGTTGACGATAGATAACTCCAAATTTTAACCGTCAACAAGACATGAAAAAGGACCTAAACATAATTACCATCTAGATATAGGGGTTACACTGACAGAATTTCATGAGTTTTGGTGAATGTCTGTTTCTGCAGGGTGTCAGCTGAAAAGAACCAAAGAAGGCCCACATGTCAGGTTTACATAGAGAGAAATGACCCACGCACGCAAAGGAAGACTCTAGAAGGCACGAGAAGGCACCCGACTGAACCAGAGACCGATCGGGCTCACGTCCGCCCTGCTCCTGGACCAATCAGGAGCGAGCTCGCGGATCATGCCTCCACCACATTTGAGGATCGATAATCACCATTCATTAAGGTCGGTTGGATCCAAGGGCTGTCGTGCATCCTAGGGGCTATATAAGCAAGGCCCCTAGTCCTAGGAGAAACCCTAATTCATTATTCATTCCTCTTTGTGGAGATGTAGAGGCGTCCCTCGAAAGGATGATCTCTCATCTCTAGAGAATTAGGGCTAGACATTCCAATGTAGTAGATTAGTTCTAGATGAGAGTTAGGGAGAGCAGAGCTGTGCTCCGGTTCTGGAGAAGTCTTTCGGGATTTGGTATGTCTTTGTATCTACTTTTTGCAAGACTTGTGCTTTAATATATATTCATCTTCTCTATTTACTTTATGCCTTTCATAGTATGATTAGTATAGTTGTTACATCTTGGCATGGGATCTCTGCTCGTGTTGAGTGCTCTAGTCATAGGCCATGATTAGAGGAATAATCGATAGATTAGACATGGTGTTTAGTCTATAGGTTACCTAAGGTTGCGCTGAATCCTACGGTTAGTTGTGGTAGCTCTAGAGGTGACAGCTCTGTAAGGCCTTTGTATTCCACCACGTTCGGGTTGGTGTTTCATAGATCTTTTGGCGGCCTTCCCCCGACTACTTTTGTCCCAGTCTCTTTCAAGAGTCAGAAAGGTACTATTGCTCCAAAGTGCTATTGTGTGATCACTATATCTACCCACGCATCAGTTACTTAGAACCAAAGTAATATAGAAGTGCATAGGAACCTTGATCTCTCCCGTTGTCCTCTCACTTTAGATATCTACTCATTATTATAGAATTCTCATGTGTGCTATCATTCATATATCATATTCTATCATTTACCCCTGCTTTAGTTGGTTTACTAAGTTAGTAGATACATGATGGTGAGTTATCAGATTCTTTAACCCCCACTTCCCTATGGTAAAATATAAATAACGATACCTAGATACTCCTGGTAAAATGCTACAATGGTATATTTTGTGCGCTTGTGGAATCTTTCATTTTTCATTTGCACTTAATAAATACCAACGACCACGTGTTAGGTCCCTATTTAGCCACGTGTCACTTTCTTATTTGCACAAGTTTCGTGTTGCTATTTTCCCACGTGTCTGCACTTCACTGGACCATCTGTCGGTTTTTTACCCTAAAATATTACTAGTGGAATGCCTAGAAACAGCCAAGCCGTCCGAGTAAGAAAAGAGGGATCCTTCTTGTATGTCCTCGAGAGCAAGGACTCCCAGGCACATGTATTAACTGGAAAGAAAATAGACAATAGAAGCTTTGCACAACAATTAGATCTGGTAAGGTCTAAGGGATAACACAAAGTACCTCTTGAGCGACCCAAGTTCATGCTGGTACTCCTTTCGAAGAAAAATTTTCATGGGTGGGTGGGTGGATACCCTAGTTCTTATTGCTTTGTCGGAGCAGGGGCGGAGAGGGATTCATTAGTTTGCCCTCATTCCCTCTCTAGATCCTGGCTCGCCTTCACTCAGTCAAGGCCAAAGATTGGAAGAAGGGAGGTGTGGACATATGATTTTCCATATCATGGTGTAGAATCCTTTGTTGGTGTGATAAGTGATTGTCAACATGTCCAACACTTTGGTCGGTGGTCGGTCTTGGTGATTCTTTTAATCCCCTGGCACAGGGTTATGTGTTGAAACGTGTCTCTTGGCTTGTGATGTGCAGGTGTGGAGTCCGGAGGCAGTGGCAGTGGTCAGGTGATGGTCAAGTAGGGCGTGCCGTGCTGACGGACCGGGTGCGGTGAAGGGCGGACGCGAGGCTTGGATTGAGGGACCAGATGGCCAGGTGGCCAGTTGCGGTGGCTGACACTTGGGACATCGACAAGCGTGAGTGTACATGGCGGGGCACCCGTACAGGCTACGCTACTCGCGGACAGTTTGGTGGTTTGCCCTCAAAACCATCGGCGGGGGATGCGTATGGGCTACGCTACTCACGGACGGTTTGGTGGTTTTCCCTCAAAACCATCAGCGGCGGGTTTCGCGGGTTTGCGCCTCAAAACACGGGCGGTCCCGATGCGGATGGACGGCACGTGGCGACATTAGGGAGATTGCGTCGAGGCAAGGCTACAGGTAAGAAGGTGCGGTGGCCGTCGGATCAGGAAATCCTGACTTGGACCACAGTGCCCTTAGCTAGGTGGTTCGCTCTAATAATATCTAAGGGCAGTAGTGAAATTGTGGAATAGGCATATAAATAGGACTGGACAGCCCCCACCTGACCTACCTCTTTTGCTACCTCTTTTCCATCTCTCCACTTAGCCGCCGCTGCAGCTCTCTGCTGGTTTTCGATTTTCCCTTTTCTGTTAATCTTCTTGTAGAGGTCCAAGAACAAGAATTTTACCCATGTATTTATGAGATATTTTGTGTGGGAATGGAGGCCCGAATCCTCCTCGTGCCCTCCGGGCTTTTCAGGTTTGATCTGTGAACTTAGTGTGTTCTCTGTGCTGTGTTGACTTTTTGTGGTGTGTTGGACGAACTTTGATTTGTCAATTTTCAAGCGTTTTGGCTCAATCTTTTTGCGTTGATTGATGCTTTATCGAGTGATGAACTAGATCCTCAAGGGAATTGAACCAATTCCACTCGTGCATCAAGAAATCGCAAGATTTGCATTTTGGGGAGATACTGCATGCTCGGTCCCAGATCCACTTTTCCCGACGACTGGATTCAAATTGGGCTTTAATTTCTTGGGGATAGTTTTCAATCTCCCTTGTGATTACCTGTGCAAAATCTCATAACGTTCTGTACTGGTCAGATCCAGCTTCCATTGATTTCTCCCTCTCGCGTTTCTTTTGTCCTGAGCAGATGCTTTTTCCTGAGTCCCTTCGATTCTCCACTTTTTGACTATGTGGGACTCAACAGCAGTGCTACCAACATTGTGTGCCCAGACACCGAGAGAGCTCTTTTGAGCATCACTTGTCTTTGACCCCAATTGCCCAATTCATTCGTCGGTGGTTGGCTGATTGCTTTGGTGACACCAGTGGTGGGAGAACAACAGTAGCACTGTAGCGTTGAAGTGCCTCCCACTCTAGATTGTGAGCTCCCGACTAGTTTTCCCGACCAGCTTTGGTTTGTCCCTGACCTGTTCCAGCTCTATTCCTGACCACCTTTGTTTGACGTGGTTAGGAACAGTTTTATCGACCAGCTTTTGTCTTGCTACTGGCCACCATGGTCAGAGTGGTCTGAACCAGTTGCCGACCAGGTTTCTCTTTGTTGCTAACTAGCTCCCGACCAGCTGCAATTTGTTCCCTGCTGTTATCCTTGTGCTTTGTATTTACTTGGAGGTGCTCGGCAGTGTTTCTACCTGATCGGGGTTTTTAAAGAAAAGTTTATGGCTCCCATTCACCCCCTCTGGTCGCCGTTTTTCGGTCCTTCAATTGGTATCGGAGCCGGCTAAGGATCACTTCCACCTTAATCGGTCCGTGATCCGCAGAAGGCAACATGACTTTGCAACACTGGTCGGGTAAGCCACCCTAATTCAATGGGGAGAACTACTCGTACTGGAAGATTCGGATGCAAGCGCATCTACAAGGGATCGATTGGCGTGTTTGGGAGATCATTGAGTATGCTGATTACTAGGTGCTCGGTGCACAGGTAAGTCAAGACCAAATCGACCAACACAATGCCAACAACATTGCTCGTGCAGAGCTTTATGCTGCTTTATCAATTTCTGAGTTTGATCGTGTTTCTGATTGTGTGACTGCTTGGGATATCTGGAGGAGGCTTCAAAGCTTCCATGAGGGTACAACCCATGTCAAAACCAGACTCTACGAGAAATACAAGAGGGAATACGAGAATTTTACCCAAGCTGATGGAGAGATAGTTGACTCGATGTTTTCTCGCTTTACCACTATTGTGAACAACATGCGAGCTAACAATGCAGCTAAGCCCTATGATGATCATCAGAGAGCACTCAAGCTTTTACATGCTCTTGATCGGAGGGTCCGGGAGGTGCAGGCGATCATCGAATCGGCCAACTACAAGACTCTCACCATGGACGAGCTGTTCAGCAAGCTTAAGTCCACTGAGATTGATCTCCAGTCGCAGGCGAGGATCAAGAATCCGTCTGCCCCGACCATGGCTCTGGTGTCAGGTACTTCAAGTTCAAATTCTTCTTTGACTAACCCATCAGCCTTTTCTCTTGCCTTGTCTTCTCTTGTGTCTGCAACAGAGGAGCAGATGGAGGCTTTTGGAGATGAGGAGCTGGCGCTCATCATCGACAAGTTCTCGCAGTTTCACAACAACCGCTTGAACCGACGACGTGGTGGCAGCAAGCAAGGCTGCTTTTGTAACAACCTAAAAATCTGAGCTACAATTTTTTTTGAAAAACCTATGAGTGATGAGTGTAGCATGTCATCATCAACCCTAAACATGTCATGCCATAGCATCCATGCAATCATAGCATGATCAATGTGTCATAGTAATATGCCTTGACCAATGTTTCATATGTTGTTTCCATATGTTGCAATAGCTTTACCTTCAATGTTTCATTAGATGTCATGTCATGTTGCATTCAAATGTGATTTGGTTTTTATTTGATTTATGTGTTGTTTAATAAAAATAGACCTACAATATTTATCTATATAATAAATAAATATATTCTATGAGAAATATACCCAACATGGCCTATCACCTCTAAATATACCATGAAGTATTTTCCAACATGCTATACAAGTGTATATACATGTATTTGAAAAATGAAAAAGAGAATGAAATAAAAAGAAAATGGAAAAGCCAATCTGGCCCGATCGACCCAGCTAGCCCAGCACCGGCCCCTTTCCTTTCCCTCTCTCTCCCTTTTCTCTTCGCGCCCGCCCGGCCCAGCAAGACGGCCCGGCCGCTCGCTCTCCCTCTCTCTCCCTCTCCCACGCAGGCCGGCCCAGCAAGGAACCGCTGCCCCGCGCCATGCCATCGCCACTAGGCTGCTGACAGGTGGGGGCTGCCTATCATAACTTTCCCCACGGTCCCCCACCAGCCGCTCGCGCCCTATGTCACCAGTGTTAGGCGCTGCTCCCCGCGTCGCCCCCAAGCAATCCACCCCGGTGGCTCGATCTAGCCCTCCGCCTTATCAATGCACGCGAGCATACCACCTGGCCCGACCGGCCTACAACAAGATGCCCACGGCGCGGGCACCTTCCTCTCGTGTGCGTGCGCACATGCGCTGCCGCTGCGGTGAAGCTACGCTGCTATAATGCTTCGGCTCACCCGGCACCAGCTAGCCCCCTCTCGCTGACCCCTGGACCCAGCCAAGATCCCCACCGGTGACCTGGACCGCTCCCTGGCCGCCTGATCGAGCCCCCTCGCCCGATCACATTCCGCCGGCCACCTACCTCCGCGACCCTCTATATAAGCGGCGCCCCGGCGCCCTAGGGCTTCCCAGCCGCCGCCACCACTCTGGTGGTACCCAATTTCGCCACCAACCAGTCCAATTTGGGGGAGAAGGGGAGGAAGGAGAAGAAGGGGGTGCGGAAGAGGAAGAAGGAGCTCCACTGCCACCAGAGAAGAAAGAAGAGCGCCGCTGTGGAGCTGCTGCCGCTGCGAAGCTATCGGGGGCAAGGGACCGGAGCTGAACCACGAGCCGAAGACGGAGTTGGACTTGTACCGCACCTCTTCTCATCGTCAACGCCGGTGAGCACCGCCGCCATCGCCCCTCTTCCAACTTTGACCTCTGCATCTTGGCCATGGCGCTCGTACCGAGCGCGTAGGCCAAGGCCTCACCCGGCCTACTTGGACACACACACACGCACACATGGACCGGCTAAGCCCAAGGACCATGGCAACAAGAGGATGCCGGACCGGAACACCGCCATGACTGTCGCCGCGCTGCACGCCACCGCGGCGAGGCCACTTTGTTGCTTCATCTCCAAGCCCCGAGCCTCTTCGACGTGGAGCCGTGACCACTTCGGCGAGGCACACCCGTTGCGCCCGCTAGCCCCTTGGAAGCCACACCGGGGAGCCGCGAGTGTGAGGCCATGCCAGCGCACCGTCGCTCTGGAGCGCCGCCTTGCACCGTCGTGTCCCCGCCGTCTCCGACCGTCGCCGGGAACAAGAGGACGATGAGCGTCTCCGCCATGACGTGCTGCTTTGGATTATGGAGAAGATGGAGGCCGGGGAGCCTCCCAAGGTGCCGTGTCGCGCACCGCGGTCACGCCAGAGATCTGCTGTGGGTGTTGCTGCCCGCGCGGACTCCGCTGTGAGTTGAGGTCACCACCGGCGCTGCGGGAATGTATTGGGTGACCCCAATCGCGCTTCCGTGCCCCGTTTGGCCTTGGATTTGGACGCCGTGAGGTTGCAGCCGAGCAACGTCGCCGTCGAGCCGCTGTCCGCCGTGGAGCATGCCACCGGGAGCCAAGCTGTCGACTTGAAGACCATCTCCATGATCGCCATGATGTGCCGAAGCTAATGCGCTAGAAGATGGAGCCGGAGAACCGCTGCACCGCCGGCATTTCGAAGATTGCCGCCGCCAGCGAGCCCCGCCGTCGGGTTGGAGAAGCAAAGAAAGGGAATGGATTGGAGAAGCGGATGGTGGACGCGGTGTTCGTGGACTAGGGACGCTGTACGTGGGACCAGGAGGAGTTTGTGCACCGCAGACCAGCCTGTGGACCGCATGAACCCAAGGAAACACCCGTGCACCCGGCTCACGTAAACCAGAGACGCTGACAGTGGGCCCAGCAGGCATCAGAGCACCGTGGACCGAGAGCCGTGAACTGAGCCGATTTGAATCCAGAGCAGTGACGTGGCAGCACCAGAGCGTGCCACGTGGCAGGCCCGGCCCAGATCCGGCCCATTCGGCCCATTAACAGCCCGTTAACGGCCTAGTGGGGCCCACCTGTCAGTTGACTGTTGACTGTTGACCATTGACTGCTGACGTCAGCAGTGACATCACCCTAGACCCACATGTCAGGCGACCGTTGACCCGGTCAATGCTGACGTCAGCATGACGTCATCCGCCATGTCATCTGCTGAGTTGTCTCTGTTGGACCCCACGTGACACGTGGACCAATCACAGGCTGCCACGTGTCAGCACTAGGATAATCCAGTCTTTTTCTTTTTTAGAAAATGGTTAAATCTTTGAAAAATCATAACTAATTCATACGAGCTCCGAAAATTATGATCCACATATCCAAATTTTCTATAAATCAAACTCTACCTATTTTTACTATGTTTGAGTGCATTTGGATCTTCTATTTGGCATTCATTCTTTATGCTAATCTATAGGGGTCGCTTTCGCGACCATTAATTCTCGGTTACAGGCTCGAGCGAGGACAAGTCTGATGACAGTGATTACCAGGAGAAGTCCGACAACTACGTCAGTAAAGGTGCCACATCTCACCCAACCTCATTGATCCCATTACGCATGGCAAATGTAGTATGGCTAGTGCTTTAATTCCTGTTGCTATAATGAATTGCCTGTGCTAGGAATGCATGGTAGATTAATACTTGATGAGCCCTACCTTGTTGTAACCTATCACCTGCTTACCCGCTGTTATGTTAGCCATTTGCTTATCTGCTATAATTATATATATACCTCATTCGCTTACATTTTAATGCGATGTGATGAACACTGGGAAGGCTTGGAGGGTGCCAGGTTGGAGGTGTGAGTGTTGATGGGTCAGATGGGCTTGTGAGCTGATGATGCTGTATCTGGGTTTGGGGTGGAGCTTACGACAGGGAGTAGGGTGAGGGTTGAGTCGATCGAGCCAGGATCTACGATGAGCTTATGGAGCAAGTCTTACCGGGGAATGGATTTGGACATTCCCACGAGTATCAGTCTATGGCGGACTAACTCAGATGTGTTAGAGAGTCCAGGAGAAGTGTGCCGTGGTAACACGTTAAATGGGAACCCTGATGAAGATATCCCGGCTTGGTCAAACTTAGAAACTGCTGCGTTGGTATCTGGACCTTAGGAATCTTTTGCTTTCCACTCGCTTCCCATGGGGGGAGACGGCCGAACCGCTGGATAGATCGATGCCACTACTGCTAGGTGAGTAGTGATAGGAAGGTATATGCATGGGATGGAGCTAACACCCTACTGAGACGATCATGGCACCCTCTTTGGGAGCGGGTACATGGCATGGCATCCTCTGCGGGAGCGGATACATGCTCTCTTCACAGTTTCAAAGATCTAGAGCTGGATGGTAGAGTGGCATGGTTCTATGGCAGTAGGCGCCCAGAATCTGCCTAGGTGGTGATCAACACCGATGATGGTTATCTAGTGGATTAGTAAAACCTCTGCAGAGTGTATGGTTGATCGATTGATACATATGCCGACTTGTTCGGCTATGGACCTTTCCTGTGTTCCGCATGCACCGGACTAGAGAGTGGAGTGTTCTACCTTCCCCTTGAGTGTTTTTTCGGCCGTGAGCCAGGTTGAGGGCTACGGGCCGCTGAGGCAAGCCAAGAGGGAGTTGGCTTGTCGACTTGAGTCTGAGATGGTGTTAGAGGAGTTAGGATGGTATTTCAGAGATGGATGATGATGGATGGTGTGGTTTGGGAATGTGTTTAAAACTTGATTACTATATTATTTACATTCTGAATTGCCGCATAGGAAACCCCAGCTTTATAGGTTCCTCTTGTTATATCCATGAAATGCATCCAAATACCACAAAGCAATGCATAGGGTGGGAGTGGCAGTATAAATCGTACTAAAAATTTGGTTTCAGGTTCAAGGAGTGAGTACTCTTCTGGGGAGTACAGCGATTGAGGGTTTCGTGTCTACGCTCAAGTTGGATCGGAGATGATAGCTTTCGCACCTTCAAGCTTTTAATTTATGCTGCATGAACTCTGGTTTCGCCAAAGGGCGATGTAATAAGTTATTGTAAACCTCTCTATTGCACTCTTTTGTTCGATGTGTGGATTATGGTAATCAACTGTTATCGGGTAATGTGATTTAAATGGTTATATTACACTTCGACTCTGTGGATTTTCCTTCATGGAAATCGAGGTTGTTTCCGCTTTGGATGTGGAGAGCCCGACCACTATGTCGCCAGCTACCCCAACAAGCACAAGAGCCACTCCGGCAAGCCCAACCACTCCAAACACAAGGACAAGTACAAGTCCAAGAAAGGCTTCAACCTCGAGCACATGAAGAAGAAGTACTTTGAGCAGCTAAAGGTGCAAGCCCTCGTCGTGTCCTTCAGCGATGTTGACTCTAATGGCAGCTCTTCTCTGAGTGATGATGAGCCCGAGAAGAAGGTTGAGAATAAGTTCAACGGCTTGAGCTTCTACGCCAACAAGCGCCAAGGGGGTTTTTGCACTATGGCGGTTGACAACGCCACGACCGACCACGACGATGAGGTCGACTCTGAGCCTGAGGTAGAACATACAGTCGAATCTCTTCTCACTGAGCTTGAATCTTCTTATGACACTATGTTTAAACAAGATGCCTTGATTGTTCGTGTTACTAAAGAGCGCAATAGTTTTAAGGCTAAGTATCTCAAGGTTTTAGAAGAACTTGAGTGTGTCAAGAAGGAGAGAGCTACTCTGCCTAACGAGACTGAGTGCGATGAATGCGCTGTCCACATGTCCAGTCTTGTTTCTTTGCAGTCTAAGTATTCTGCTTTGGTAGAGGAGTTGGATAAGGCTAGAGCTGAGCCTGCTCTGTCAGGTTCTTGTAAGTCTTATGCTGAGCTGTGCTCTGAGTTGTCTGAGAAGGCTGCTAGAATCTCTTTTCTTGAGAAGTCTAGTGTGGGCGGTACTAGTGCTCAGTGTCTTTGCTGTGAGGCTTTGGAGCTAGAGCTTGTCAACTGTAGGCATGACAAGAGAAAGACCAAAGAGGAAAACTCATTCCTTTGGCATATGTTGAGTTGGCTTTCCTGTAGTGAGCCATAGTTGGGCATGATGATGAGTCAGTAAGATGGGTACTGACACCATGGGCTTAGGCTTTGCTTCAGGTGGGAAGAGTAACAATGTCTTTGGCAAGGTTGGTGAACATAGTGGTTTGAGTACGAGCGAGAAACCCACCAATCCTCCCAAGCTCACAAAGATTAACCCACCTAAGCCCTCTGTGCCGACCATGCCCATTGTGAAGGATGGAGTGCTTGAAGAGTCTCCCAAGCCTCCACCTCAGAAACAAGTGTGGATTCCAAAACCTAACCACCTCAGGAACCCACTTGACACTCTATCGAACATCTCTGATAAGCCCCTTCCTAAAGCCAAGCTTTTTTCGAGAGTGAACCATGCCCACTATAGAGTGAGTCACCCACCACCCAAGAGAGACGTATATCACTGTTTGAGTTTTGCTTTAGGAGGAAGAGAGATGAGAGGCATGAGTTTGAGCTTTATCAGCAGAACATGCATCGCTCTTCTCATGGGATGCACAGTTAACCTGCTCAGAGGCATAATACTAGATCGAGAGGTGCAAGATCTCAAGGTGCTAGGCCTCAGTTTGTGAGACCACGTGATGGTCGTGCCCGACGTGGACCAAGTCGTTCTCAATACGACTTCAGGTCCCGTGGCAGTGGCGCTCAGTCCTACACTTCTAACGGACCACGTTTTCTTTCTCATGATGATCACTTCTCTCCCATGGGACACGGGATGTATTGTGTTTTTCCTAACCCTTTTTCAGGGCAGATGACCCAGCACTGGTATTCTCCTCAGTTTACTAACCCCAGCGTTGGATCATTTGCTCATCCCGTGTCTTTCTACTGATGCAGCATGGAGGCTTGGAGAACATATGGCTCGTTGATTCTGGGTGTTTGTGCCACATGACCAGTAATTCAAATTTGTTCTCTAGCCTCAACCCCATGACTTCCAATGAGTACATCACATTTGGGGACAATGGTAAGGGTAAGGTGCTTTCTCATGGGTCGTTAAGGCTTAATGAGAGCTTTGTGCTCAAGGATGTTGCTTTGGTTTCAAGTTTGCATTTCAATCTGCTTTCGATTTCGCAACTCCTTAGAGATGGTTTTGAAGTGCGCTTTAAGTTGGGCCTTTCTTGCATTTTGGATTCTCGTGGTGATCTTATTTGCTCGATTGTGCCTTTTGGGCTTGTTTTTCATGTCGATTTTTCTCGCTCTTTCGGCACTTCTCGGTGTTTGATGGCAGGCACTTCTTTTGAGCTCTAGAAGTGGCATAGGAGGCTTGGTCATTTGAGCTTTGACTTGCTTGCAAGGTTGAGCTCTCTTGATCTAATCCAAGGATTGCCTAAGCTAAAGTTCGAGAAGGACTTGGTTTGTCACCCGTGTTGTCATGGGAAAATGGTTGTCGCTTCTCATTCCTCTGTGAACCAAGTGATGACCAAACAACCTGGCGAGCTTCTTCACATGGACACTGTAGGTCCAACTCGGGTTCGGTCGAATGGTGGGAAGTGGCATGTTCTTGTGATCGTGGATGATTTTTCTCGCTATTCTTGGGTCTTTTTCATGGAGTCCAAGGATGAAGCGTTTTCCCACATGCGGGAGTTGATTCTTAGGCTACAAAATGAGTTTCCCAAGAATGCCATGAGAGCTATACACAGTGACAATGGCACCAAATTTAAGAACTCTCATTTTGAAGCCTTTTGCAAATCTTTGGGTCTTGAGCATCAGTTCTCGTCACCTTATGTGCCCTAGCAGAATGGGATTGTTCAACGCAAGAATTGGACCCTTGTTGAGATGGCCAGGACGATGCTCGATGAGCACAGGACTCCTAGGCGGTATTGGACCGAAGCGATCAACACAGCTTGTCACGTTTCAAACCGCATTTTCCTTCGAGCTTTTACAAAGAACACTTCTTATGAGTTGCGGTTTGGGCATCCTCCAAAGGTGAGCTATTTCAGAGTTTTTGGGTGTAGGTGCTTAATTCTTAAGCAAGGTAAATTGGACAAGTTCGAGTCTCGTTCTTTAGATGGCATCTTTCTCGGTTATGCTAGTCATTCACGAGCATATAGAGTGCTTAACCTTGAGACTAATCATGTCATGGAGACTTGTGAAGTTACATTCAACGAAACCACACCTTGTTCTTCTCCTGTTTTTGAGCGTGCAGGTGATCAGGAGATGGGTGAAAGCATTTTTGTGGAGGAGGAGCAGGACGATGCCGACTGGGGTGCTCCCTAGCCGACTCCACCGGCTGCCCCTGTCGACCCTGCGGCAACTACATCGGTTTGAGGCCCCGATCCTTCTTATTCGACTACGTGGGGGCCGAATGACTAGTTTCCCTCTCTTGCACCTGAGGGAGCTCCAGCTACGGTTGAGGGGGAGGCTACTTCATCAAGAACAGCGCCAGTACACATTCAGTGTCATCATCCTCCCGAGACCATGATCAGTAACCTCAACCAACATGTCACTCGCAATAGGTCATATGAAATCTTTCATTTTGCTGCTTTTGTTGCCAATTTTGAGCCCCAAGACGTTAGTCACGCTTTATCTAATGCTGATTGGGTTAATGCCATGCATGAGGAGCTTGAGAACTTTGAGAGAAACCAAGTTTGGGTCCTAGTTTCTCTACCTCCACAGTGTCATCCCATAGGTACTAAGTGGGTGTTTAAAAACAAGCAGAGTGAGGATGGAGTGATAGTTAGGAACAAGGCTAGGTTGGTTGCTCAGAGGTTTTGCTAGAAAGAGGGGATAGACTTTGAGGAAACCTTTGCTCCTGTTGCCCGTTTAGAAGCCATTAGGATCCCTTTTAGCCTTTGTAGCTTCGAAAGGGTTCAAGCTATATCAGATGGATGTAAAGAGTGCTTTTCTCAATGGGTACATAGAGGAGGAGGTATATGTGAGGCAACCCCCTGGTTTTGAAAATCCTAAGCACCCAGACCATGTTTAAAAACTCCACAAAGCCTTGTATGGTCTCAAACAAGCCCCCAGAGCCTGGTATGCTAGATTGAAGTCCTTTTTGCTTGAAAAGGGTTTTACCATGGGATCTTTTGATAAAACTTTGTTTCTTCTCAAGCAAGGCAAAGACATTCTCATTGTGCAGATATACATGGATGATATAATCTTTGGTGGCTCTTCACATGCCCCTGTGGCAAAGTTTTCTGATTCGATGAGCAGGGAGTTTGAGATGAGCATGATGGGCGAGTTGACTTTCTTTCTTGGGTTGCAAATCAAGCAAACTCGGGAAGGGACGTTTGTGCACCAAGGCAAGTACACCAAAGACCTGCTGAAGAAGTTCGACATGGGCAAGGCCAAGCCTCTTTCGACGCCCATGGAAACTACCATTGCCTTGGATGAAGACCTTGAGGGAGAAGCCGTGGATCAGAAGGAGAATCGCAGCATGATCGGGTCGCTGCTGTACCTGACAGCGACGAAACTAGATATCCAATTTGCGGTTTTGTCTTTGTGCGCGCTTTCAGTCTTCACCGCCCACATCTCATCGTCAAGATATCAAGCGGATCATGAGGTATCTTCGTTTTACTCCTGAGTTCCATCTTTGGTACTCAACCGCTTCCACCCTCTGGCTTTCTGGCCATTCCGATGCTGATTATGCTGGCTGTCGTGTTGAGAGGAAGTCAACTTCTGGTACTTGTCAGTTTCTTGGTTCGTCTCTTATTTCTTGGTCCTCTCACAAGCAGTCCACCATAGCCTAATCCACCTGTGAGGCTGAGTATGTTGCTACTGCAGTTTGTTGTTCTTAGCTGCTTTGGATAGCTACTACTTTAAGAGACTTTGGCTTAGATTTCACCCGAGTGCCACTTTACTGTGATAGCACCAGTTCCATAAGTGTAGCCAAGAACCCAGTGCTCCATGCTAAGACCAAGCATATTGAGGTGAGGTACCACTTTCTAAGAGACAACCAAGAGAAGGGAACCATAGATTTGAGACACATTCGCACTGAGCGCCAGCTAGCTGACATTCTCACCAAACCTCTCGACCAAGCCCAGTTCGCACACTTGCGAGGGAAGTTGGGTGTTTTCTTGCCATTTTAGTTGTGGGATGCTTTGTATCTTGTATAGTAGTCTCTCTTCTTTTGTTTCTCTTTGCTTTTGCTTTTGTATCATGTTGCATTGCATTTCATCATGTATCATTTATCATGTGCTTAGCTTCACTTGTATAGCTTATTTTTTAAGATTATGCTTTTGTTGATATGTCTTATGGATACATGATGGCTATAGCAGCTTAGGCTCTTTTTGATCATCTTAATACATGTTGTAAGCTAAGCTTGCTTTTTAAAATGTGAATTTGCTTAATAAATGATGAAATTTGAAAAATGTTCACCCTTGAGATGGCAACAAGCATGTGTAGGATGTGTTGAGATCCATGTTGCTTTTACATGTATGCTTTAGTTGCTATGTCTCATGTTTCTTGAATCATATACTTAGCTCGGATCTTTTGATATCTCTGTGCTAAAACTTGATGTCTAAGCTAAGTAATGATGAAAATGCTTTGGGGTTGGATCTTTACTGTCCCACGGCAATGTCACGAGACTCCTTCTCATTCACTCGAGTGAGATGAACCATCGGGTATGTGGCGGGGGTGTACATGGTGGAGGACGCGTACGGGCTATGCTACTCGTGAGGAGGTTTGGTGGTTTGTCCTCAAAACCATTGGCAGGGAATGCGTATGGGCTACGCTACTCGCGGACGGTTTGGTGGTTCGCCCTCAAAACCATCGGCAGCGGGTTTCGTAAGTTTGCACCTCAAAACCCGGGCGGTCCCGATGCGGATGGACGGCACGTGGCGGCATTGGGGAGATTGCGTCGAGGCAAGGCTACCGGTGAGAAGGCGCGGTGGCCATCGGATCAGGAAATCCTGAGTTGGACCACAGTGCCCTTGGCTAGGTGGTTTGCTCTAATAATATCTAAGGGCAGTAGTGGAATTGTGGAATAGGCATATAAATAGGAGTGGACAGCCCCCCACCTGACCTACCTCTTTCGCTACCTCTTTCCCATCTCTCCACTCAGCTGCCGCCGTAGCTCTCTGCTGGTTTTCGGTTTTCCCTTTTCTGTTTATGTTCTTGTAGAGGTCCAAGAACAAAAATTTTACCCATGTATTTATGAGATATTTTGTGTGGGAATGGAGGCCTGAATCCTCCTCGTGCCCTCCGGGCTTTTCGATTTTGATCTGTGAACTTAGCGTGTTCTCTGTGCTATGTTGACTTTTTGTGGTGTGTTGGACGAACTTTGATTCATCAATTTTGAAGCGTTTTGGCTCAATCTTTTTGCGTTGATTGATTCTTTGTCGAGTGATGAACTAGATCCTCAAGGGAAGTGAACCAATTCCACTCGTGTATCAAGAAATCGCAAGATTTGCATTTTGGGGAGATACTACGTGCTCGGTCCCAGATCCGCTTTTCCCGACGACTGGATTCAAATTGGGCTTTAATTTCTTGGGGATAGTTTTCAATCTCCCTTGTGATTACCTGTGCAAAATCTCATAACAATCTGTACTGGTCAGATCCAGCTTCCATTGATTTCTCCCTCTCACTTTTCTTTTGTCCTGAGCAGATGCTTTTTCCTGAGTCCCTTCGATTCTCCACTTTTTGACTGTGTGGGACTCAACAGCAGTGCTACCAACATCGTGTGCCCAGGCACCGAGAGAGCTCTTTTGAACAACACTTGTCTTTGACCCCAGTTGCCCAATTCATTCATCGGTGGTCGGTTGACTGCTTTGTTGACACCAGTGGTGGGAGAACAACAGTAGCACTGCCAGACAGGCCTATACCATTATACTCACGAGTAGAATCAACACTTGAGCCTACCTTCACACACCTCTGTTACTCTTTAGGAGGCATCCACCCTAGATAAACTACCCACCTCGTAGACAGTAGCTCTTTGGTTAGGTGTTGGAGCAACATTACCCATTGATAAATCCTTAACTTTAGGTCTTTTTTATTTTAGGGATTTTTTGAGTTGATTCATTCTACAGTGAAGTCTCCTGCATGGGTATCTAAGAAATAGTTACTTCCAAGTGAATCATCCCTAGATACCTAAAATCTATTTTATTATGATCCATTTCACAAAAATATAGATATAGCTTATTCAACTTGTAGTCAATTAGGCTATATGATCTTCACTTGTGGCATCTCTAAATATGATCTTCGCTTCGCTACAGCAACTTGTAGTCAATTAGGCTATATGATCTTCGCTTGTAGTCAAAAGCTCCCGGGTTCTTTTTGGTATGAAAGAACTCGGGGAAGGGTTTTGGAGTTCTTCGCTGCTGTAGTCTTCACCGATGTATCGCTGGTTGTTGAGTGATTTTACTGCTTTTGTACCTTTCTGGAATATGCTCCTGAATATGCCTTCTTTGTCTTGTAGTGACTTTTACTGCTTGCTCGTGACTTTTGCATGTGCTCTTGATGGCTTCAGTGTGCATGCCTGTCCTCCTATCGGCTCTGATGTGATCCCGCGTGCTCATTCAGTCGCTTCAGACTCAGTTCTCTTCACTTGGTTGCCTCTGCTTTGATGCTCTTTTCTTCTATGGACTTGGTCTTCATACACCCAACTTGGCCTATAAATACAGCTTCCTAGTGCCCGTTCCTTCTTCATTTACTTGTAGCTTTCATGAGTTGCTTCTTCTCTTCTTCATAGCTATGTATTTGCTGGTGTGCGAGCTTGACGAGCCCTCGAGCTTGTTCTGTGCCTTTTGTAATCTCCTTTAGCGAATGGTGTAGGTCTTCTGATAGGGTTTAGTAGCAGGCTAATCCTCGAGTGGTATCTTCTCTCGAAGGCATCAAGGCAACTGGAGTAGTTCTTGTGAGATTGGTAGTTGTTGCTACCCTACATGAACTTCCAGAGCCTCTCCCCGATTAGCTTCTTGATCTTCGCAAAGTTGTTTAGCGTGTGGTTGGCCGACTACCTTGACAAGTCATTGTGTGACCGTAACTGGCTTGTTTGTTGTTGCATCACTTTGGTGTGCCGGCGCAGATCAGCACGTGTTGAGGAGTGTTGACATCTCTTACACCACTTAAGCTAGGTTGTCATCCCCAGCATGATGCAGAGATGTGGTATTAATAAATGCAAATGCTCCTCTAGAAATAAATATGAAATCCACAAGCGCACAAATAATACCGATGTAGCATTCTAACCAGGAGTAAGCCAGGTATAGTTATTTATATTTTTACCCATGGGAAGAAAAAGTCAAGGATAATGAGCAATGAGCATCACTCCATGTGGTAATGGAGAGTATAACCATATCTTTATCTATCTCTCATACAGGGTAAGTGTCACATGAAATAATAGATATATATATAATGAATGAATGGTAAATAATAAATGATAAATGATCAGCACATAGCCACATGAAATAATAACACATCTCAATAGAATACTCTAAGTCTATATCACTAGCATGGAACTAGGATAAACTTTCAAGAATGAATCCTAAGTTATTCTAACTATAAGGTCATAACATACAATGATTAGTGCAATTACACTTGGCAATCATGGCAAGAAAAGGTTATATCAAAGCATAGTGAATATTACGAAGGAAGATGAAGAACATAGCAATCACTTTCCCGTAATAGTTGCGTTCTACCTGTCTACAGTCGGGAGGACTACAAAGGACTCAACAGGACTGTCACTCCGTGATCTACCTCACGGACCAGAATATTGGGTGTAATCGTAGGTAAATATGGTATAGGCACCACGCCTACACAATATTCACCACTCACCCACGAATTCAATGAGCAAGCGCTATACGATCACATACTTGAATATAATTCTAATCCAACTATGCCAAGCATATAATCAAAGTAAACTAATGACAATATAATAGAGAATATAAGCAAATAGAGAAAAGTCATATCCAATATAAATCAATAGAGCAAAGTCATATTCATAGTAGCAAATGAATAATACAAGAACGAATAAAAGTAGAAGAGAAATACCAAGAACTCTCTTGACAAATCTGGAAACCAAGCAAAGCTTGACTTCTTGTAGCTCTAATCCTATATAGCTATGCTATGACTATGGAGATCTAATTAAGATGGTGGCTCTAAGGCTTGATCATGGCTTCTCCCTTGATGAATAAAGTTGAGAATGAATTAGGGAATGAATTCTAATGAATTAGGAATTCTCCTAGGGCCAGGGGCCTTGCTTATATAGCCTCCTCAAATGCACCACAGGCCTCAGATCAAACCGACCTTCATGCACGGTGGAGATTGATCCTCAAAGGCAATTGGGGCAGGATCTGTGAGGTTGGGCCTAATTGGTCCACCTCATAGGGTGGGCGCCCTGCCCATGTGGTCAATCGGTTGCCGGCGTGGTCTGGTGTCTTCTAGAGTATTCTTGTGCGTGGCTTGATTCTCTCTGTGTAAATCTTACATGTGGGCCTTCTTTGGTCTTTTTCGATAACTGTTGACACTAGAAGAGGCAAACGGATATACCGCAAGCGTACGATAGTCAATGTAGCCTTCACCGGGAGTATTCCAGGTATCGTATTTTCCACAGGGAACGTGAAGTGAACTAACTAGCCTCAAGGTCGTCCAGTGATGAAACAAAGGTTCTAGGATAATAGGATAGAGAGATCTAGCTAGCAAAGATATCTGGTCATGGTATTCTAAGTCTAATGAGGTTTACCACCTCCTCCCTTACTGGGGGCGATTCACGAAATGGCAAGTCGAGTAAAAGATGTTTGCACCTCCTCCCTACCGAGGCGACTGCCCTATTCAGCCCTGCTCTCACAATGTTAACTTTCCTAACACATGTATAAGGAACTCTATGCCTAGCGAGGTCTGTCACTCTCACGCTAGGTGTCTTACAGTACGACAAGCAGCTCATACTGGCAAGATATAGCTTAGACACCATGTCTACCCTAATCTGACTACTCTAAGCTTAGCGAACGCTTCGAGCACTTCAACAAGTAAAGCAGTATGCTATTAAAAAACCATATACTTAAAGTACCAAACCATAATAAATTACTAGAAAGACTCGAATGTAAAACTTACAAGAAGCTCGCATCCGCCGAGGCGCACCTTGGAGAAGACTCCCGACATGCCAGGACTCCTCCTTGGAGAGTCCTCACTCTCCCTCTACTAACATAGCTAAGATACTAGATAGTGGCTTTATCCAAAGTTCATGCTCTAAAGTGAAGGCCTATGGGGGGTATTTATAGTGGGAGGTGGAGTAGGGCTACTCCAACGCCACATCAGCGATTCGCGTGACCTCCATCATGCTCCGTTGGATCAAACCGCCTTTGGAACCGCCTTAGGATCAAGGGTGGAGCTTTTCCATCACATGTTCAACATGAGGAAGGTGGTGGAGGGTCAACTGGCCTGGCTGGGCCCAAGGTAGGGGTCGGCCGACCCCCCTTTGGCAGGTGGGCCCAGCCAGGGTCTTCTAGAAGGATTCTTATGATGGTGAAGTGGAGCTTCGAGGCCCACCAAGTGGGGGTCGACCGACCCCCTCTATGTGAGGTGGGACCCTGGGTGAGTGTCCCCACATGTCATAGAGTCCATCCCAAGTGTTGGTTATGCTATTTTTACGTCGGTTCCTTTGTTGTAGGCCCATGGATCCATGTGACGTCATCTAGTATAGTTGAGAGGAAACACACTTGTTATCCAAGGGTGGCACTTGCTTGGGACTATGTTGGGAGCATCCTGGTGGTCTGGCAGTGGTTAGGAAGGTCCGATAGGAGGATCGGCCAATCCCCCCTTTGGTGGAACCAAAGGTCCATCTTCTGCTGGTTGCTTCTATGTGCAATTCTAAGCACAATGGTGGTGCTGGGCCCACCAAGGTGGGATCGGCCGATCCTATCACTGTACCCATATTTTGCACATTGTCTCCAAAAGCTATGATATTGATGAATGTGAAGTTGGTTTGTCATTTGGCCATTCTTGGTTGGTTGCCCAACCTTCAAATAGAGGTTCCAGACACTGAAAAGTACCAGTGATATGAACCTGCTAGGGTTTGTGGTCGATCTTTCGATGAGAG
>CM041632.1:38930825-38998635 GCA_023333625.1 Bothriochloa decipiens | reverse complement strand
TTGAAGTAGTCCCTGGTGATTCATCTTATATAATTGCATCGGCAGAGTCAGAGACTTACGAGCAGTCCAAGTGTATATCGGAGGAAGCATGGGATTCAGAGTTTCTCAGAATTGCCGATTATGAGCTGCCACCGATCCAAGCAGTCGGATCCGAAGACGAGTTATAATGGATAGGTTTGCCGATGATGGAAATTGGGCCATGGATTTACATCAGCTGATGACTTAGTAGAAGTAGACATTGGTGATGGCGGTAGGCCGAGGCCAACTTTTGTTAGTGCTAAGTTAGATCTCTAGAGCAGAGAACAATTGATTGCTTTATTGAAAGAATATAAGGATTGTTTTGCTTGGGATTACACAGAGATGCCCGGGTTAGATCGATCAATTGTTGAACATCGGTTACCTATCAAACAAGGATTTCGGCCACATCAGTAGCCAGCACGCCGAAGCAATCCTAAAGTGCTGCCTGATATTAAGGCCGAAATAACAAGGTTGATTGAAGCAAAGTTCATCCAACAATGCCGATATGCTGAATGGATTTCTAATGTGGTTCCTGTCTACAAGAAGAATGAGAAACTTCGTGTCTGTATTGATTTCAGGAATCTTAACAAAGCTACACCGATGGATGGCTACCCGATGCCCGTTGCCGATTTATTAATTAATGCTGCTGCTGGACATCGGATTATTAGCTTTATGGATGGGAACGTCGGATATAATCAGATCTTTATGGCTGAAGAAGATATCTCTAAAATGCTTTCAGATGTCTAGGTCATGTGGGGTTATTTGAATGGATAGTCATGACTTTTGGTTTGAAGAATGCCGGTGCTACTTATCATAGAGCAATGAATTACATTTTTCATGAGTACATCAGCACATTGGTTGAAATTTATATAGATGATGTGGTGGTTAAGTCTGGAGACTTCGAAAATCATCTGGTTGACTTGCAGAAGACATTGGAGTGCACAAGAAAATATGGGTTGAAAATGAATCCCAATAAGTGTGCATTTGGTGTATCGACAGGACAATTCTTAGGCTTCATGGTGCATCAGAGGGGTATTGAAATTAGCAGAAAGTCCATTGATGCCATCAATAAAGTGATTGCTCCTACAGATAAGACCGAACTACAGTCTCTGATCGGCAAGATTAATTTTATTAAAAGATTCATATCTAATTTATCACGAAGAATCAAAGCTTTCAGTCCATTGTTGAAGCTGAAGGCCGATCAGGAATTCGTGTGGGGAGAAGAACAACAGTTGGCTTTAGAAGAAATTAAGAAGTATTTAGTGAATCCTCCAGTGCTGGTTCCACCTCAACACGAAGAACCCTTCAGGTTGTATCTGTCGGGTGATGATGAAGTCATTGGGTCAGCTCTAATCCAAGAGTTTGAAGGGAAAGAACGTGTAATCTATTACCTGAGCAGAAGGTTGGTAGATGCTGAGACCAGATATTCGGCCATTGAAAAGTTATGCTTATGCTTATATTTCTCCTGTGTTAAATTAAGGCATTATCTATTAACGGTCGAATGCACTGTTATATGCAAAGACGACGTGGTCAAATATATGCTGTCAATGCCAATTCTAAGTGGAAGAATCGGCAAGTGGATTCTAGCATTATCGGAATTTGATCTGCGCTATGAATCAGCTAAAGCAGTCAAAGGGCAAGTGATGGCCGATTTTATTACTCAGCATTGCGGCATGGTAAATTCCTTAGAGATTGCTCCATGGACACTTTTCTTTGATGGTTCTACATGTGGAGAAGGAGCAGGCATTGGCATTGTGTTGATATCACCTCAAGGGAAGAAATACGAATTCTCATTGCCGATTGCTACCACATCGACAAACAATCAGGCTGAATATCAGGCTGTGTTGAAAGGATTGGAGTTACTTAGGGAAGTCCGTGCCGATGCTGTTGAAATCTTTGGTGATTCAATGCTAGTTATTAATCAATTAGTTGGGACATATGAATGTCGAAGTGAAATTTTAATCTCGTATTATGAAAGATGTCGATAATTATTGAAGGAGTTTAAAGATTTCCGCCTTGAACATATCTCCAGATTGCATAATGAAGAGGCTAATCGGTTAGCACAGCATGCTTCGAGGTACCAGTCGGTCCAAGAAGTGTTGATATCGGCAACTAACGCCGATGATTGGAGGAAGGAGATTGTCGATTACTTGAAGGACCCATCTAAGAAGGTCGAAAGGCGTATAAGGTTTCAGGCTACTAAGTACGTGCTTCTAGATAATGAGTTATATTATCGAACAATGGACGGAGTTTTGCTCAAGTGTCTTGGTGAAGAAGAATCAAAGAGTTTAATGGGAGAAATTCATGAAGGAGTATGCGGGGCACATCAGTCGGCTTTCAAGATGAAGTGGATGATCAGGCGAAACGGATTTTACTGGCCAACAATACTCCAAGATTGTTCAAGTATTTTAAAGGGTGTCAAGAGTGTTAGAAGTTCGGTAACGTCCAAAGGGCACCCGCATCGGCAATGAATCCCATAATTAAGCCGTGGTCGTTTCGAGGATGGGCTATTGATATCATCGGTCAAGTTTATCCACCATTAAGCAAAAGGCATAAATTCATCCTCGTTGCCACCGATTACTTTACAAAATGGGTTGAGGCAGTTCCATTGAAAAATATGACATCAACCAACATGATTGATTTTGTGAAGAAGCATATTGTATATCGGTTTGGTATTCCTCAGACCATTATGACTGATCAAGGAACCATGTTCACTTCAGGAGAGTTTAATGAATTTGCCGATAAGATGGGAATTAAGGTTTTAAACTCTTCTCCTTATTATGCTCAAGCTAATGGTCAGGCCGAAGCATCTAATAAAGGGATTATTAAACTCATTAAGCGCAAGATTAAGGAAAATCCCAGGAGGTGGCACACGGTTTTGAACGAGGCCTTGTGGTCGTATCGAATGGCCTGTCATGGTGCTACTAAGGTGTCTCCTTATCAGTTGGTATATGGACATGACGCGGTTTTGCCTTGGGAAATAAAGACCGGTTCGAGGCGGATATTTCATCAAGATCAACTATCGACCGATGATTATAATACACTCATGAAAGATGAGTTGGAAGATTTGGCGGGTCATCGGCTAAAGGCTTTACTCAGCATTGAAGAGAATAAGAAAAGAGTTGCTAGGTGGTATGACAAGAAGGAAAAGGTGAAGGAATTTGTCAATGACGATCTAGTCTAGAAACTGATTTTACCAATTGGGACTAAGAGCGCAAAGTTCGGCAAGTGGTCTCCTAATTGGGAAGGTCCTTATCGAGTAAATCGGTTCGTTCCTGGTAATGCTTATATCCTAGAAACTCTTGAAGGAGAAATATTTCCGAGAGCATTGAACGGTAAATATATGAAGAAATATTATCCTAGTATTTGGATGGATACGTGAAGAAACGGATATAATACTTGTTCAATAAGAGCGTAACAGCACTACGTTAATATGAAGTTTTACAAGTTGCCGATGCACTACTTTGGCGATGGAAAAGAAGTTTACAAGTTCAGTAGTGAATGAATAGCCGATATTGCACACAGGCGAATCTGATTGGCTTCCTCTATCGTCCTTTCATCTTCATCGGCATTGCCTTCTACTGGCTTGATTTTCTTCTTAAGGGCTAGTGTCTTGAGGGCTTGGTTGCCCCTTTCCTGCTGAAGAATCTTGATAGCGTCAGGCATTTGGGCTTTCTCTTGAGTGGCTGTATCCAGGGCTTCTTCAACCTTTTTCAGCTCCGCTAATAAAGCTTCTCTCTTTGCCGATAATTAGGAAATCTTCTCTTCCAGCTCCATACGGGAGGCTTCCAATTTGCCAATGTCTTTGTGTTTCTCATCGGCAGATTGTTTATACTTCATCATCTCTTCCTGGAGTCGTGCCTGGGTAGCTCTGTCGGCAATACGTTGAGCAGCTTTTTGATACTGAAGTTGCCGACTCTCTAGATGTGCGGCTTGGAAGAGTGTTTCTTCAACATCGGCAGGAATCTGGCCACGGATTGCCTTGAAAGTTGCCCTGGTAGAGTCGAAATCCTGGATTAACTGAGAAGTTTCCTGTTGCGGATGATAAAGCTTCGAAGGTTGGGACAGAGCTTTCTTCGTTCTCTTCATCATCAGGAATATCTCCAATAATAGAGAAAGAGAATAGGCTATCGGGGGAATCTTGCTCCTGAAAGGGAAGAGGTGTTAGCTAAAGGATATGAGTGTCGAAAAATTAACTAAGAAAGTTAACTTACTTACTTCAAGGCAATTTCTCGCCTTTGGCTGGAGGAAGCAACCTAAGATATGATTGCCGATGGTGTTTCCTGCGTTGGTACCTCGGTTGGTTGCTGTTGCAATGCCAGTGCCGATGAAGATTCTTGAACAGGTACAACTGTCGATTGGAGAACAGTTGCAGATGGGAAAATCTATGCAGGAACATCAGGCAATGTCTGGCAGGGTGAAGATGCCGATGATGCAACTGGAGCTAGTGTGAGCCTCGCCCGCTTTGATTGGGATTCTTCATCCGATGAAACCTTGCGCTTGTGCTGAGAAACGTCAGCACTGGATGGCTGGAGGGCATCGACAATGAGTGGATGAGATGTATGCGCACTTGGGGCAGTTACCGATGCGACTACTTGATGCTGTGAGAGAAGCAGATGAGTAAAAATGCCGATACGATGGTCAGAGTTTAATTTTAGAGGTACCTCTGGAGAATCGTCAAGGATGACGAAGTGTGGCGATGAAGGTGCAGCAGGTGGAGATAAAGGGTGAGTCGCCGATGAGGATTCAACAAATGTAGAACTTGCACCCTGAAATATGAGGTCAGTATATCATGGCAATCGGCACACACAGAAGAAAATAAGACAGTTACCTAAGATGTCCGTGCTGAGGGTACAGCAATGTCCGATGGAGCAGCCATACTTCTGGTCGGTTTTGATTTGGAGAAGCTCTTCTTGGAACGACCACGGCACGTCAGAGCATCTAATGAGGGAGCTCTGTGGCCGATTATGGATATTGGGGATATCGGCCGTAGCCTTATGACTTTGCCGCTCTTGCTCAATGTTGGGATCGGATCATCAACCTGTTGAGGAGTTAGTTGCCGATAGACTGAAAAAGAGAATTGGAAGAAGTGCAGATAGTCAACTCACTGCATCGGCAGGTATGGCATGATCAGGGTCGATGAGATTCCAATAGAAGTGAGGAGATGCGAAGAATAGTTGCTCTTTCCACTCTTACCACCATAATTTGAAAGATTCGGTGATGAAGGAAGCCGGTGCCCAATCAGTCAGGTCAACATTAGAGGTATCGGCATCAGGAGGAAGAGTGACTATTTTGCACCAATCCATGCTGCTAGTGATAGTTTCTCTCGGCTTAATCACATCGGCATAGCAGAGTTTGATGGGCAGTTGCCCAAAAGCTAGTTGTCTTGCTACTGCCGATGGATTGTAGAACTCATATGTAGTATTGATGTTCTTCCCACTTCCAAACATATTAACCGGGATGACACGAGGGGTGATCATTGCATTGAGGATCTCAGCGTCTTTATTCAAGGCATCATCAGCAAAGTTGAAGAGCAGATGGAACCTTGTTTCTTCATCAATATAAGGGACCCAGGCCCGGAGCTCAGGAGGAATGCCGATGTAGAGCCTTTGGACGAAGTTGCTGATTTGGGCTCTGCTTGCCTCTGCCCCTGGAAGTACTGCTAACGCTTCTCCAAAATTAAGGAGGGGCGTGTTGCCGATTCATCTTCTCCAAGTTGATAATCTTCAGGGAGATCTCGAGGGAACTGCTGGACGAATAAATCAAAGTGAAGGTACTTGTGCATATGTGCATTCAGCCACATGTTGATGAACCACCAAGGACCTCCCAGATTGCCGATGGACTTGTCTTGTAACAGCCTTTGTGAAACTTGGTGGAGGAGATGATAAACTGAACCGAGAAGGTATCGGCCAAGAGAAAGTTTGACACCATTAGCTAACATCTCTGCTGCCGATAGATGCATATTGGTTGGTCCAACTGTTCTGCCGCAGAAGATGAACTTTTTTAGCCACATATTCAGGAAAGCTGAATGCTCTCTCTGACTGACCAATCCAGATTTTTGATATTCCTTGATGTACCCAGTCCAGCCATCGATGTTTCGGGTAGTCAGTCGATATTCAGGCTTCCTTTGGAACAGTGTGTTGTCATCGGCAGTTGATATGTCCAGGCCAGTGAGCATAAACACATCTGCAAGAGTTGGAGAGACTGGTCCATGTTTGAATATGAAGGCGTTCACGGTGTCAGACCAGAAATAAGAGGCAGCAATCAACATTGATTCATTCCTCTCCATATCGGCAATGAACAGTCTAATGCATTGATCTAATCTGCGTTCTTCCCAATAGACCTCCATCGGCCTGGCAACCCTCAAGTACCAGTCTTTCCATCCTTTGGTGATCTTTGGCCAGGATCGAAAAGTGTCGGTCCAAAGTTCTAAGTTGAAATTTTAAGCTCTGAAGGGGATGCTATTGGTTTCTGCGTTGATGATATCAGTCGGATCTGAATTCCCCATTGGGCCTAGGCAAATTATTTGGCCTCGGTGCGTGGGGATGATGAGTTTATTGCAAAGTTCCTAGATTAAAGGTCAAGGAAGAAGATAAAGAGGAGTCCTGGGCTATGCGGAAAAGGAGAAAAGAAATATCAAAAGATGAATGAAGAAGAAAATTAACCTTGGGGAAATCGAAGTTGACAGCCATGGCCGAGGATGAAGCCGAGAAGAGCGAGGAATGCTAATGGAGATTGAAGACTGCCGCTGAGAATGTCGCCAGTCGAGTTCGCCGAAAGATTGCTTGCTGATGTCGCCGTCGGAGAGAGAAAATGCTAGGGTTGAATCGAGAACGAAGGATGGGCCGCGGCGGAGAAAGTGTTTTATGGGCCCATTGATACAGGGTTTTTATTGCGGCGCGTGCAATATTTGAGGGGACGTTCAGGCGACTCGACGGTGGGTAATCATGACTTGGAGAAAATTTTGGTGCATAAAGTATTTTATACTCCAAAATTGAGGGCATGTGTTGACACCGTTTTTCGGCACGTGTCAGTAAGAATCGAAAACTGAGCTAATCGGCAAGGGATTGGTTATTATTTTGTCTTCGGCATTGCTTTTTGCCGATGAATGGTTGCCGATGAAGGGTAGATTGGTCTGAGTTGTTACCGATATGGCGGAAGAGCTGTTACCGATGAGACTGGCAGGGAGCTAGAGGATTGCTGCCGATGAAGCTGAAGAGCTGTTGCCGATGAGACAGGTCGGAGATTAGAAGATTGTTGCCGATACCAGAGAGTATGCCGATGGAAAGATAACTTCATCATGACGAAAGCGAACAGAGGATCGGCATCATGTGAGCTTATGATTTTCGTAGTGTAGTCTGAGTCTAGTTCCTATACGAGTTTTATTCCTTTCCTTCAGAGGAATAAGTTTATTTTTTTATATTTAAGCTTTTCGTATTCGGTTAGGATTCTTCGAATAGCAGAGTATAAATATGTGCCGAAGGGCATTGTAATGAGCGTAAACGAATCTACTTTTTATCGTAATTTACTTCTACCGGTACTTTACATTTTGACGACTTTGTCAAGTATTTTCTCTTTTTCAACGAGTTCTTTCAAGATTCGACGGGTTGCATCAACTTGATCTCCGGCGACCTTACAAGTTTCGCGTCTACCGAGCACGATTTAGGCTTTGACTTCCGGACGTATCGTTGTCGTCTCGTCTGATCTATTCAAGAGTTATCGAATATATTCTGAGCTTTGACGTCCGGACGTATCGCTGTCGTCTCGTTCGGTTTTTATTCAAGTTATCATCCTTGTCGATTAACAGGTCAAATCGACTGGCACGCTTCGGATATCGAATTTGGATATTAGCCCGGTGTGTTTGTAAATAGAATTTTACATCAACGGTATGACACTTAATCCTATAGGAAAAGTTCATCAAATTGACAGTTACGGACAGAGCGTGGCATCGCAACATCACCTACTCTATTGTATAGACTTTCTGTAATATGGTTAAGATAATGTTTTATATCGAGAGGAAGAAATCTCCGATATGTGTTTGTTCAATGCAAATTGCAATTGGGGAAGTTTACCATTTAACATTGGAATAATCCAATTTTACAGATAACAAAGTCCTAGACGCCGGCAATGAATAGGCTCATTTTGTTGATAAAAAATTACCTCATCAATGCTGAATGAACTTGCAATACCACCCCAACCATGGTGAGATAGTTAACTGTAGAGGAATAAATTGGCACTGATTGCTGAATGGATAAATCTAGGCTCCTAATTGAGATTCATTTTGTGCACTGGCACCAGGACACCAAGAATAGGTTACATGTCGCCATATCAGAGTGAGCGGTATACAAATGGAGAGTTACTGATTTTGGGATCAGATCTATATGCCGATTAGGGAAGTGATCATCTAGGCATGTAGATGTGGTCCCAAATCCCTCACTATTGAGTTTTGAAGATAATGACACCCCTTTTGTAGTAAATAGCCTGACCCTCCAAACCTAAGGAGGCATTTCTTGTTTGTACAACCACCTGGCCAATCAAGCCCAAAAAGAAGGGCAGACCATAAGAAATAATGTTTAAAGAAAGAAATTTCAAGTATTCGTGGCCTGTTTCAACAAATTAACATCCAGGAATTCTAGATTGGTATACATATCAGTTTAGTTGATCTAAGTTAAAAAGGAAATTTTTTCTATATGCCCTTGTTCCAGATCTCTAAAATGTCACTGAGAAATGCATGCTCATTTTCCCTCTATCCCAATTCTAGCTCCACAAATAATAGTAAAACCCCCATGAATTAAATCATATTGGACATCATATTGGAGGGAACCCCATGAATAAAGTGTAAGGCATCTAAAACATGCCACCACTGGATATAAAAATAGGAGGGCGGCAAACAGATTACCCATACAATAAAATTCAATTGATATATCTCAAATGAATATACATGATTTTGCAGGTTTGTTAGTTTGATTACAATAGATGTTCATGTGACATGGAGGGGTAGTATGCATTAGCCTGGTGTATGCTTTTGACTTACAGAAACTAACCTGTGCACAAATGCTTGTTTTTTCAGCATGTGGCACAAAGGCAACTAAAATAGATGCATAAAATAGGAGTGTATGAGTAGGCAACAATATATTAGCAGTGGAGCTTCAGTCAAGCAAAAAACAACATTGCAGGAACATACTGCCCCTTAGGTAGGAACCCATTTGTTTGCCACCACTATATAGTCATAGAGACATTCTCACATGTACAACCTATTTTTTAATGGATCTAGAGATTACCTGATCCTTCATATCAGATTCTTCGGAAAATGTCAATGGCTCCATCTATATTGCCCTTGCCATTCTATACCTATAAAAATTAGCTACTTTACCTATCGCCTAGAAAATCCAGCAGACTAACATGAAACAGCATACAACAATTTGGTAAGCATACGCACAAGCCATACAACAATAAGCTGCAGAAATAAATAATCATAATATGCATTGCAATAACATGAAACAGGTCAAACAGCATACATATTCCTATACATGCACAAGAACTACGTAAGTATCTGCATGAGGTACTATCTCATTACTGTCTGTAACCATATGTCATTGCATCTAGTGTTGTGTTGGTAGAGCAATTAGTCCACCGTACTCCCTCAGGAAATTTCATATGGACAAACCTATATTTAGTCGAAAAGGTATAGACTGCATGTGGGAAAAAATACATATTCATTAGTGAGAGCTTACCCTTTCTAATTTGATATAGACACCATTCCATAAATAAGTCCTTGGACGAGAGAATTTGCTCTCCTTTAATATCAGAATGCTATAGCATTTGCTTTCCTTTAATATCAGCATGTTATATGGGTATGTCGAATTCCCATGTATATAGGCTCACGAATTTTTTGATGACCAGAAGATGTAACTATCAGTAAAGGGATGTCATTTACATATTCTATCAAGCATGAAAGGCTAGAGCTAAGAAAGCAAGTTCCAATATTGTCAGCCATCACCACCCTTTGATTAACATTTTCACGGAAACTTGCTTGTATCAATTATAAAGTATAAACTGAGCATTTTCTAATTTAAGGCATAGGATATAGGCACAGGGTATTCTAGAGCAAAACATATTTGCCAAAGAGGAGGTCCAGTACCTTTAGAGCAGCACCATGAAGAGTATGATAGGTCCAATTCTCGGGCATGACACACATGCTTTAACAGGAATGTCAAGCTTGATAACATCAAACTGGACACCGTACAACTAATGGAAGTAGTGGAGGCATTTTTCTTAGTAGCTACCAAGCAACAAAGCTACCTGTATCGCAAAGTAATGAGCCTGTTATAATTCATAAACCATGATCTAACATCGAAGGGAACTTACCATATTGTCCAAGAAGGCAACGCAAATCTATTGACCAAACCTAAAAAAATTTAGGCTGCTGAAATGGAACTGCCTATTCCGACTGAGGAGAACAAGCCATTCTACAGGGCGATTCGGAAATTGCAGAAGCTTTTCTACAAGCACATGTGCACGTCATAATGGAGTATACACACCTGGGTGTCGGTCAGCGGCATGGGGCAGGCGGCAACCCTGGCTTCATCATGTTCGTCGGCATCACTGGCTGGAAAAGAAAGATAGCATAGAAACTCTAGACAAATAATTAACCAGCTTCCGTCTCCCCTTCCCTACCGCATTCATCGAAGGCCGAGCAACGCCATCTCCTACAACCTTCGTAGGCAGTTGCTAATCCGCTGCTAAAGGCCCTAGCGGTGCCTGCAGCGGCAATGGAAGAGGAGGCAAGAGAGGCGGCGGGCTAGTCGAGGGCAGCGGCGCTCGCGCGGAAGGAGATCGAGCGACGTAGGGCATGCGGCGGCGGCCAGGACGCGGGCGTGTGAGCAGCTGTCGCAACCCTAGGCCCATGGCCAGTGTCAGCGCCCGGCGGCTTGGCGGCGTGGGGAGAGCAGTCACGCCTCCTGGGGGAGAGGGCGCGTGATGGGATACAAGATCGCAGGCGCACGCATGGGTGAAGGCAGGGAGCCATGGGGTATGAGCGATCTGTAATCAATTGTTGCTTTCCTTTTCTTTAATTGAATTATTATTTGTTATAGGTGTATACGGTAGAAAAGAAAAGGGAAGGAAGAAATTTAGGCTGCTGAAATGGAACTGCCTATTCCGACTGAGGAGAACAGGCCATTCTACAGGGCGATTCGGAAATTGCGGAAGCTTGGTTTGATCAAGTTGCTGAGTATTGGAAACAAGCTATAGCGCTTACTCCAGGAAATTATATTGAAGCACAGAACTGGTTAAAGATTATGAAGCGCTTTGAATTTGAATAAGACCACTCTCCATTTTCATAAAGAGCATGGAGAAGCCTCCATGGGCAAATGAAATTTCCCTCACCCTCTCCATGCTCCAACCTTTTCCTTTCAACATTGAAATTGAAAGCAGCCATCATCACATATCAGTTAAAAAAAACAGTGAGCCATACAAAGGAATCGTGGTGACAATAAAATTCATTGGTAGTTAACTCAAAGAAAAAGGGAAAAAGCACACACATAAATATCTTGCTGACTTAAATGTACACAGATTTGGCCGAGTAACAATTCATATTTACTCATGACAATTAGACAAGTACACAGATGATGCAGTCAATAGTTGGCTTTCGCAAACTCTACAAGTACAGAATAACTATTTAGAATTGCTAGATACTACTTATAAACATGAAGTTCCGTTCACTTTATAAACATGAAATAATTTAGTTATGATGATTCACTATAAGTATAATTTCTATGGATTAAGTAAATAGAAAATTGCTATAGTGTTGAGATTGGGGAAGTGCTTGTTTATGATCACCTAAACACATAAGGTAAATTACATATATCGCATGCACCCCTTTCTCCTTAAAATGTTTTTGGTCTGATTATCTTTGTAATGACCAATCCCATCTGCAGCACCCCAGGCCCTCCGCGCTCCTAGCACAGGTTACAAGCAAATACACAAACACATGCGGAAGATTGCACTTTAGGCCTTGTTTAGTTACCCAACTCGGCGGCCGGATTCGGTAAATGCACAGTGCGCGCGTCAAATCCGTGCACTGTAGCATTTCGTTTGTATTTGGTAAAAATTGTCCAAATTTTAAAAAATTAGGCTTAAAATATTCGTCTCGTAAAGTACAACAAAACTGTGCAATTAGTTTTTGATTTTGTCTATATTTAGTACTCCATGCATGTGCCGACATTTTGATGTGACAGGGAATAGGAATTCTGCATAGTAAATTTGGGAGTGAATTTTGGTATCTAAACAAGGCCTTAATTATTATAGATATACAGATGTATAATAGCAGACGAGGGACACAACAGCAGCTTTTCTACAAGCACATGTGCACATCGTAATAAAGTATACACACCTGGGTATCGGTGAGCGGCATGGGGCGGGCGGCAACCCTGGCTTCATCATGTTCGTCGGCGTCACTGGCTGGAAAAGAAAGATAGCACAGAAACTCTGGACAAATAATTAACCAGCTTCCGTCTCCCCTTCCCTACTGCATTCATCGAAGGCCGAGCAACGCCATCTCCTACAACCTTCGTAGGCAGTTGCTAATCCGCTGCTAAAGGCCCAGCAGTGCCTGCAGCGGCAATGGAAGAGGAGTCAAGAGAGGCGGTGGGCTAGTCGAGGGCAGCGGCGCTCGCGTGGAAGGAGATCGAGCGACGTAGGGCATGCGGCGGCGGCCGGGACGCGGGCGCGTGAGCAGCTGTCGCAACCCTAGTCCCACGGCCGGTGTCGGCGCCCGACGGCTTGGCGGCGTGGGGAGAGCAGTCACGCCTCCTGGGGGAGAGGGCGCGTGATGGGATACAAGATCGCAGGCGCACGCTTGGGTGAAGGTAGGGAGCCATGGGGGATGAGCGATCTGTAATGACTTGTTGCTTTCCTTTTTTTTAATTGAATTATTATTTGTTATAGGTGTATACGGTAGAAAAGAAAAGAGAAGGAAGAAATCACCGGCTAGGTTGCCGTTTGTGCAGGCAAGTTTCCTTTTTCTTTGCACATGGGCTACAGAGGAAGGAGAGGCCACGGGATCGCACGGCAGATGGAAGTACCTATGAATAATTGTCGCACCAAAAAGTGTCCACTCTTTGTTCTTTTTATTTGTGAGAGATTAGAGTCTCAAATATCACAAATTGCTATAACTGTTCCATCTTCTGTAAATTTCTGCAATACCCTAAATGCGGGGTAAGACCACTCGTGATCCACCATATCCTAACATGACAAGCAAGAATGCAAGAAAGGATAAAGAAGATGAGGAAGAACAAGAAGAAGAAGAAGAATCACCATCCAAGGAAGAAAACACCAAGTTCCATGGAAAGACAGCTTCACACGAGTTCTATGACACCAACATATTGATGCCTTTTCGAAGGAGAAAACAAACAACCGATGAACAATTCAAAAAACTCATTGAGGTAATTCGTCAATTTATATTAATATTCCACTACTTGATGCAATGCAGGTTCCAACTTATGCCAAGTACCTGAGAGACATCCTCAACAATAAACGGCCGCTACCCACAATAGAGGTAATTAAACTAACCGAAGAATGCAGCGCGGCTATACTAAACCAACTGTCAGAAAAGAAGAAGGATCCTGGGTGTCCCACCATTGACTGCTCCATTGGGACACAGCACTTCGAGCATGCACTGTGCGACTTGGGAGCAAGCATCAGTGTCGTGCCAAAAGTAGTTTTTGATAAACTAAATCATTCTATTTTGTCCCCTACATCAATATATTTGCAGCTGGCGGATCAGTCAATTCGACATCTAGCGGGGGTAGCTGAAAACATCCCTGCTAAGATACGCGAATTTTTCATCCCCGTGGATTTTGTGATACTTGACATGGAAGTAGATAAGAAGACTCCACTCATCCTCGGGAGACCATTTCTCAGCACCGCCAATGCAGATATTGATGTTGGAGCCGGAGAAATTCAATTCACTATCAATGGGACCCAAGAAAAATTTAACTTCAAACACAAAGTTGTGCAGCGCTCACTGATCATGGCAACAGATCTGGCAACTGTTATTCTCATAACCAAAACAAAGAAGAAGCCCAATCCAAGACCATGAGCAAAGAGCAAACAAATATGAAAGAGGAGGGTGATACAACCGGTGACACCTCCAAAGAAAATTCCTACATCAACCTAAGAAGGAGGTCTTGTTGCAAGGACCTGAGGGAATAACCCCTTGTTGACACTCATTAATACTTAAATATACTTATCAATTATTGCTCAACAATATTTGAAATAGATCATAAAGCATAGTTGTAGGATTTTGAAACTAACAAGTTCCATGAGTGTTGGTGTTTCCACTTGATTGTAGGATTATCCTTATTTTATCATAGAAACGTATCTCAGATGAAGAATTAGAGCATATCAATATGAAGAGCTCGTTGAGACAATCGAAACGGACATATCACTTGCTATATTTAGAGTTCCAACGAGAGAGTCCACTTTGAATACGCTTTGAACCTTCTAGAAGACGCCGGAATCATCACCAAGCAAGAGTTTTCTGGACTAATATGATAACTTCCACAGCTTTGGTGAATTGTTATTTTTCAGGGATTGGATCAGAATTAGCCAAGGAAGAGTAGGAGTCAAGAAACTGAACCAAATCAAGTCGGATTTCTGCAAGAATTGATGGGAAGGTTCTAGAGGACACCAGAGGACACCAAAGCAAAGGAGAAGGCCACCTGGCGCTGGGCCAGGCCGACCAGTCTGCCATGTGGGGCCGGCCGGCCCAGGTGGGTCCCACCTGACAGTCTCCTTCAGAGTTCGATCTCCAACCGACCTCCACGACACATCTTGACCATTGTTTCAAGTCGATTTGATCCAAGGGATGTGCTTCATCCCACCGGGCTATATAAGTAAGGGAAGACCCCCTGAGGCATCATTATCAATCAGATCTACCAAGCTATAAATTATTATCTCCAGAGTAGATCTCACGAGAGGGGTCCCTTGAATGGACCATCTCTCTAGAGCTTAGCAATCAAGAAGAAGACTAGTACACCTCTAGTTAAGTTTAGATCTAGTCTTAAACTAGAACTAGAAGAGATAGAGAGAGGTAGAAGATCTGGAGGAAGCCCTAGGCATGTCGGTGCTCCTCTACGGCTTGTACCTGCGGATTCAAGTTCTTCCAAGAGCTTGTATCAGAGATTTCTACGGTCATCAACTTCTATGAGTCTGTGAGTAATTGTTCTTCTATTTTCTCAACTCTTTGAATACTTTGATCCTGGTAGCTCTAGAGTTAGAGGAGTTGTCGTACTTAAGCGTGGTGCTTAGGTTCGATTGCTTGTGGAATGCCCCTATGTTCCGGGCCATGGGGTAGATCACAAAGGTGACTTTTATAGCTTCGTTAAGTCCTCTGTAGTCCACTCCCCGAATATAGGACTTGCAGGAGATTTGGTTACATGGTTGATTCATACTCTGTTTGTGGACTTCCATAGTAATCTCATAGCAGATTGATAAGAGCATACTTTCTAAAAGTAGAACTAGACAACCCTAGTAATCTTCCTCAACCTTCCAAGCATCTCATCCTTGATTGTGCTTAGGGATTAAGCATAGATCAAGATCCCTCCTTCTATTCCTTTGGGTTTGATATTTAAAACTGGGTCATCCTGGTGAAGTGCTACATCGGCATATTACATGTGCGCTTGCGGATAACTTCCATATTTTCATTGCAATTAATAAATACCAACAAGCAGTGAAGATGCAGACCATGTGATGCCGAGCAGCGAAGATGCAGACCACACGATCCCGACCAGCGACGATACTAACCACATCATATCGACCAGCGAAGATCCTGACCACTTTAGCGCTGTCTAGGCTTCTCCCAAGTAGTTCGTAAGTCTGCTCCTGACCACGACTCCCATTAAGGAAGGTGATATGTCAAAAGATGCATGGTGTTACGAGAAAAAGAAAAATTCTTTTCTTGTCCTGGGACATGGGCCCACGTTAACACGTGATAGAGAGTATCACAGGAATGTTAACATGAACCACCTGCACGGGCAGGAAAAGAGAACCAATAACAGAAGATAGGCCCAAGTCACCATGAGGTAACGTGGGCCCACGTACTCCACAAGCTCGATAGAAGATAGAAAATATTGTATTGAGCTTTTAAGAAAAAACTCAGCATAGCACCAACTAGACATAGTTGATAGTAAAGGACGAGTCATAGCATAGTTCCCAGGTATGCCTTGGATAGAGCACAGGCTCGATAGGGTCGAGAAACACCGAGAGCCCATGGTCCATGGGCCCTACTGGGTGGCAAGCTCCTGCGTAGTCCCTAGGTGCGCCTTGGATAGAGCACAGGCTCGATCATGTCGAGAGACATCGAGAACCCATGGGCCGTGGGCCCCACTGGGTGGCAAACTGCTACGCAGTCCTCAGGTGTGCCTTGGACAGACCACAGGCTGGATCGGGTCGAGAGACATCGAGAACCCATGATCCGTGGACCCCACTGGGTGGCAAACTGCTGCGCAGTCCCCAGGTGTGCGAAATAAATTATGTAACCCAAGAAATCAGTCCCCATATTTAATTAGAAAAAAATCTGAGACAAATCTAGAAAGAAGTATACATTTAAAGGAGAAACCCAGGGAAAGATCCCAAGATTACCGAGCACGTGCCAACTTAGGGTAAGGACAAACGGGAAAGGCACACAGAAATAAAAATACCGTGGCCCACATCCACGCTCGGGGACCAGTACGGCCAACTAGAATTAAAAAATGGTCGTGTCCACACGAGTTAGCGAGTCCAACCCTAGAAGTCAAAGTGACGTCATCCGATTCCTATAAATAAGCGGCCGCCGCCGGGGGCAACGGTTCCGCGTTTCATTCATTTCTACTCTGCACTCGCCCCACTCGTTCGAGCACTCTGCCTCATCTACTTCCTCACAACCACCGCCACTGTTGCACCGCCCATCACCGCTACTTCGTCCGCCACCGCGCAAGTCAGTCGAGCAGATCTAGCGCATCCACACCACCACCGCATGCCGCTCACCCGTCGACCCACCACCCGTGGAGGAGATGGCAAGGAGGGGAGCCAAGAAGGCAGTGAAGGCGACCGGATTTGGCGGATTTGGGTCGCATTGGCAGCAGTCGGCCTCTTTGAGAGTCGCTACAGGCGCTCGTCGATGAGGAACTGCTTCCGGCGCGGGAAATGGAGGTATGGTGTGAGCCACGAGGTGAGGATTCTCCTCAACCCCTAGATGGGGAAATTGTAGTCTTCAAGGACTACATGACGTGGGGATTGGGGTAACCCCTGAATGGGTTCTTGCGGGATCTCTGCATTTTCTAGGGGATTTCAATCTGTAATCTCGACCCCAACTCAATCCTCTCCATCTCCATCTTCATCGCGTATTGCGAGTGCTTCCTGGGCATCCCTCCCCACTTCAATCTGTTCCACCATTTCTACCTGCTGAGGAAGAAAGGGCCAGAGACGGGGGGGTCCTAGATTGCAGGGTGCTGCTACTTGCGTCTGCGGGAGTGGCTGGACTTTTCCCATCAATTGGCGCAGAAGAGGTAGTTCACCCGCTGGTTCTACATGAGCCACGATGTGAAGGGGAGGAGAGTGCCCTGTGATGTTATCAGGTGCCAGAGTTCAATCCCAAGTGGTCTAATAAACTATCTGAGAATGAGATGTACCAGGTAAGGGAGTTGCTGCAGTTAATTGATAATAAGCATGTCAATGGTCCGCTGGCGGCCGGGACGTGGCTGGTGCATCGGATCCAACCCTACAAGGAGCGAGTGAACCGCCTGTTCGAGTATGTCGAGTGGGCTGACCCCTCCCGTGAGACCCGGAAGAAGCTGCTGTCGAAAGCATTGAACCGTCGGATAGCTTCTCTTTTTGAGAAGTTCAATTTGGAAACCAGCTATCCAGAGGAGCGCGCACGGCCCTACGACATATCTCGACCACCACCAACAGTAAGTCAATAGTGGTAATTGCTGCTGTGTTATGCATTGTTGTTGAATTATGAGGCGTATAACATCTTTTGTGTTCTGACTGTCAGACATTGCTTGGACAGGACCGAGCTTCATTCTTCTTTGCTGTGCCAGTGGAGCAGTGGCCTGAAGGGGAGGCACTGGCTGGCCAGCGGAGGCCTGAGGAGGCCTGCTACCAGAGCAGGGCCGGAGCAGGGCAGGAGACAGTGGACGTCTCTAGCCCTGATGAAGACGAGATCCCTGCTGCTCAGGCAAGGCGCCAAGCAGCGGGCAAGCGGTCAATGTCGGCCACCGCTGAGAGGAAAAAACCCTCCACTCTGCTGTCTGGGGGCAAGCAAAACCTGGACAGCAGAGCAGGGGGGAGCAAGAAGAGGGGTGCCCCGACCACCCCGGAGTCGTCGGACTCCGACGACTTCATGACGCTGAACGAGTGTCGGAGGAAGCATCAGGCGTCGAGGCCTCAGATGGGGGAACGTCAAGGCCCACAACGAGGACATCGACCAGGAGGTCGCCGCGGCATGCCTTGCCACCACCCCCTCCCCCTCATCGGGAGGGATCTACTTCAACAACCTAGCCGGAGCAGGCCGGGTGATCTACACCACCACCACCAACACCGCCGCCTGCATCACATGGGGTGGCAACGCCGCCAGCCAGAACGGCCTCATCTTCGGGGCACTGGGAGACGACGAGGGGACTGACTCCACTGGTACAACCCACTAGGACGGGTGGATCCAGCGCGGCGTCGGGCCAAGTGCCCAGACGCGGCAGCGGGGCGACAAGCAGGACCCCAGGCGCTCCTGGCAGGGGAGCAGCCCCGCAGTTCAGAGGAGGATTTCGACGAGCACCAGCGTAAGTGTCGTGTCATTTCTTCACTGCATTGTTTATCTGAATGTCTAGTTTGTTGATGCCAGCTATCTTTATGACTTATGTGAGATGATCCAATAGCCGTGCCACGTCAGAAATGGCACAGCACCCTGCGTCTGGGCAAACCACGCCCCCACCGGCTAGCGAGCAGGCTCCGGCTCGTGACACAGCCCAGTTCGCAGGGGAGGCGACAGCTACAAGTAGCGTAGTGACATCGCCACACCAGCGGACTCTCTTGGGGGCGGGTAGTCCCTTGGAGGAAAGTTGCTGCAGGTCATCCGCCCCATCGCCCTGCAGACCAGGCAAGGTCGTCAAGTGCACCGGCACCAGGCGTGGTGGAGGAGGTGCCCAGAGTGCCGCCCCAGGTCCCTCGTACCGACATCTCACAGCATCGTGTGTACACCATGCGCAAGATGAGACAAGACTTTGTGTCATACGAGGAGATCTCAAGCGGCAATATGGAGGCGGGCATCTAGGACGCCGTGGAGGTGCTGCTTGGCCGGGTCAAGGTAAGTCTTGACAAGGAAATTATCAAAATTTTGCTCCATGTGTGCTCAGAATAGCCATTTGTATCAGCATTTGGTGTGCTCAGTCCCTGTAGGAGACGTGCGCCCAGCACGGCAAGACCATCGACTGGTTTGCACCCATCTAGGAGGAGTGCCAGACCCTTAGGATGGCGAAGGCTTAGATGGAAGCCCAGGCCAAGGTGTATCAAGCACGAGAGATCCAGCACGAGGACACCCTTGCTGCCCTGCGTCGGAAGGTTGAGGCTGTAGAGGCGTACAACAAGAGTAAGTTCTCTAATCACACCTTGCATACTGACATTGGCTGCCTACTCATGTGCCTTGCTATAGGGTTGAGCGGCCAGAATGCTACAATGGCCATGGAGATCTCCAGCCTGCTGAACCAAAAGGAGGCCGCGCGGAGAAGGCGAAGGAAGACGCGGTGCAAATCGCGTAGCTGATTGGTAAGCCAGCTATATCGATTATGTCTGCTACATACTGGGCAGACCAGTGTATGCTAACCACCATTCTTTGGATGATACAGATTTGAGGGAGTGCCACATGGCTTAGTTCAAAGTGCTGGAGGATGCCAACTCCTCTCTCCAAGGAAGGATCAGGATGATGACCAACCACATGAGGCTAGTGCTTAGGGTCGTCTTCCGAGGAGAGGAGCACCCCACCAACCCTGTAGGCGAGTCGATTGCATTTGCTAATTAGTGTCAGAGGTTGTGGCTGGCACTGCAGGAGTTCGTCGCGGGAGCTGGACGCTATGTGGCTGCTACTGGGCTCGCCATGGTCTGTGCCAACTACCCGAATGTGGAGTTGATGGACATCGAGCGCGGGATCCCTCCGGAGGTGCTTGATGAAGAAGCTGAAGAGCTCTGGACCTCATCTAGCCCAACTGCAGCTGCCATTGTGGAAGACATGATCCTAATTGAAGATCCTGTAGTAGGTGGTGGTGGTCAGTAGGCCATAAACAATGTAATTATTTTAAAAACACTGTTTGTAAGTTGTGCCGAGCACTGGGTGCTCGTAAACTTTTAGCCTTTTGATGCAGACTAGTAGGCATGTTTAAGCGGGCGATAAACATATTGCCATTTTAATATGCATGGTATGCGTAGCTTATAGAAAAAAGTGTCGACAATTAAGTTTTGCCCCTACCCTCGAAGCAACTAACTCTGCGGGTGACATAGGGATGCACTAGTGAACAATGTAGGACTACCAGGATCACTAGGTACCTAGTACTGTTAGAGAGCGACTGCTGAATCTCCTAGTGCCTTGTAGCGCAGAGCTGTAACACATCGTAAGAGGATCTAGACACAGTGCCTTGTCAAGTCGTTCTCGGCGGGAAGGAAACAAAGTTTAATTGTGACTTATGCAGGGCGCATGTATGACAGATAGTGCATGGATGCAAAGCTGTAACAGGAAAAAACAAAGAGCAAAGGACTTTATTAACTTTTGAACAAAACAAAGAAACAGGGTACATATCTTATTTTACGGGTAGAAGCGTATGAGCTGCTCGATATGCCACGAATGGTCCTCCTCAATGCCCTTCAATGTTTCAAGCCGATAGGAAGGCATGTGATAGCCTTAATCCTGAATAGCCCTTCCCATCTAGAAGATAGCTTGGGCAGACAATCTGTGTTCTGGATTCATCACAACACATAGTCGCCGACTACGAATAGCCTCCCCTTGACATTGCGGTTGTAGTAACGGTGCACGAAAGCTAGGTATTTAGCCGTGTAGGCGCAAGAATCGAGTGCTTGCTCCTCTTTGGTGATGACATCCACTTCTCTAGCTTCGTTGGAGGCATCTTCATCATGGAGTATGACGCATGGAGATTGGAAGGCGACCTCAGCTGGTAAGACAGCTTCAGATCCAAACACCATGAAGTATGGGGATACTCCAGTGTTGCGACTGGGCTGGGTACGCAGTCCCCAGACCATAGCAGGCAATTCATTGAGCCACCGACCAGGTTTGAGGTCTTTGTCATCTCGGTAGACTCGCTTGCATAGCGCGTCAATAATCATGTTGTTGCCTCACTCCACCTGTCCATTGGCCCTAGGATGGGCGATGGATATGTATTTGAATTTGACTCTGAGATTGTCGCATAAGTCAAAAAACACATCACTGTGAACTGAGAGCCTAGATCAGTAATGATGCTATTCGGCACACCGAATCGATGGATGACTTCATCCAGGAATTGCACCGCCTTTTCGGCCGTGGCTTTCATGACGGCCTTGTACTCGATCCACTTAGAAAATTTGTCGATGATCACCAGGAGCATTCTTGAAGGGACCGATCATGTCAAGTCCCTAGCATGAGAAAGGCCAAGTGACCGGAATAGCTGGAGTTCATGTGCAGGGACATGAATCTGCTTGGCAAACATCTAGCAATTTTTGCACCGATGTACATAATCTTCTGTGTCAGTAACGGCTATCGGCCAGTAGAACCCTGCTCTGTAGGATTTGTCGACCAGCGTCGGGGATGCAGCATGGTTTCCACAAGTGCCGATGTGAATATTTTTCAGAAGTTCAATACCCTCTTTCTGGGTGATACATTTCTGAAAAATCACGGACCTTGGACCTTTGTGCATCAGCTCGCCGTTGACCAAGAGGTTGGCACGGGCTCGACGGATCAGCTGTTGGGCTTCAATCTTGTCTTTCGGAACAAGGTGGTCATTCAGGTATCTGATAAAGGGCTCTCTTTAGTCAGGCTGGGGAGGCGCTGCCTGCTCAGCTGGCTCATCAGCCAGTGGCTGCTCACTACCATCGTCAGATCCCTGCTAGTCGGGGGAGCTTGGCTCGACCTCTTCAGCATCGTCATTGAGCACCGCTATGAGCTGGTTGGTAGCAAGACCAGGCGTGGGTGCTTCATGAGTCTGATAAGGGATCGAAGGCTTGATCAAGTCTTCGACAAATACACCAAGAGGTACCTCAGCTCGAGACGATCCGAGCTTGGACAACTCGTCAGCACCTATGTTTTCTGTGCGAGGTACATGTATAAATTCCAGTCCATAGAACTTGTTCTCCAGCTTGTGTATCTCGGCCACATAGGCATCCATTTTCTCATGAACAATGTCCCAGTCATTCGTACTCGGCCACATTGTTGGACACCCTGAAGTGGATATGCAAGACGTAGCGGAGCGTGTCCTTGGATGGGGATATGAAGTAGACACCTGCCTCAGTGCCATCGATGTTCAAGGAACCATCGAAGTACATCTGCCAATGGTCGGCAGATGTATCGGCTGGAGGCAAGTTAATATCCGACCACTCCATGATGAAATCAACCAGGGCCTAAGATTTGACAATCTTCTGACTATGATACTTCAACATGAACGCACAAGGTTCTAATGCGTATTTGACGATCTGGCCGCTGGCGTCTCTGTTGCGCAGGATGTCACCAAGTGGGGCTTCCATGACCACCGTGATCTTGAAAGCCTCGAAGTAATGGGAAAGCTTCCATTTGGTGATCAGCAACGTGTAGAGTAGCTTCTGGACGTGATTGTAATGTTGCTTGATTTCGTTGAGAACCTTGCTAATGTAGTAGATTGGGCGCTGTACCCCGTACACGTGCCCAGGTTCCTCGCGCTCGACCACCATCACAGTATTGACCATGTTGTTCATAGCGGCTATGTAAAGGAGAAGCTCTTCGCCTGCTCATGGGACCGTGAGTACCAGGGGAGTCGCAAGGTATTCCTAGAGCTGTTTGAAGGCCTGGTCGGCCGCTTTCGTTCACTCGAACTTCTCTTTTGCCTTGAGAAGTTTGAAAAAGGGTAGCCCTTTTTTTCCCATCCTCGAGATGTAGTGGCTCAGGGCCGTCATGCACCCAGTGAGTTTCTGTATGTCTTTGACGCACCGTGGTGGTTGTAGATCCAATACGATTTGGACCTTCTCGGGATTGGGGCGAATGCCATCTTGACTGACCACATTGTCGAGTAGGATCCTAGAAGGAACGCCAAAGACACACTTGTTAGGGTTTAGTTTCCATTGAAACTCATTGAGGGCCACAAAGGTTCATGGGAAGTTATCGACCAATGTATGGGATTCCCTGGTCTTCACCACCATGTCATCTACGTACTCCTCGACAAGGTCGTCTACGATCTCATGATCGAGACAGGCCTAGATGGCCCACTGGTAGGTAGCTCTGGCATTCTTGAGGCCAAACAACATGGTCGTATAGCAGAAAGCACCGAAGAGGGTGATGAAGGCAGTCTTCTCCTAATCCTCCTTCTTGAGGGCTATTGGATGATAGCTAGAGTAGCAATCTATGAAAGAGAGTAACTCACAACCTATGGTAGAATCTATGACCTCATCGATTCGAGGGAGATTGAAATCCTATTTAGGGCAGTGTTTGTTGAGATCGGTGTAATCAACGCACATTCTCCATTCATTATTCTTTTTTAGTACAAAAATCAGATTGGCTAATCACTCCGGGTGATACACCTCTTTGATAAAGCCAGCTGTTAGAAGCTTGGCTACTTCTACCCTAATGACTTCCTTGCGATCACGAGCAAACCGTCACATTTTCTGCTTGATCTGCTTAGCGGTCTTTGAGACGTCAAGGTTGTGCTCGGTCTTTTCCCTCAGAATACCTGGCATATCTGCGGGTTTCCACGCGAACACGCTGATGTGCTCTCGAAGGAACTGGATGAGCGTGTCTTCCTATTTGAGGGGAAGGGTAGCCCCGATCTTTGTGGTCTTCGAGGGGTTGCCGAGGACGAGCTCGACCAACTTGTGCTACTTGACCTTGTTGGAAGGGCGTCGAGCTGAGCCGACTGGGACCTCGAGGTCCGCCGGGGGCGCTTCCTCAACCTCCAAGCTGGTGTGCTCCAGGACATGCTTCAGTGCCTTGACCTCTCCCGCTGCATAGGCATTGGTCTCGCACTCCCGCGTGCGGACACATGATTTTTCATATCATGGTATAACATCTTTTGTTGGTGTGATGAGCGATTGTCAACATGACCAACACTTTGGTTGGTGGTCGATCTTGGTGGTTCTACTGATCCCCTAGCACAGGGTTATGTGTCGAAACATGTCTCTTGGCTTGTGTTGTGCAGGTGTGGAGTCAGAAGCAGTGGTAGTGGTCAGGTGAAGGTCAAGTAGGGCGTGCCGTGCTGACAGACCGGGTGCGGTGAAGGGCGGACACGAGGCTTCGACCAAGGGACCAGACGACCAGGTGGCCAGCTACGGTGGCTGACACTTGGGACATCAACAAGCGCAAGTGTACATGGCAGGAGACGCGTACGGGCTATGCTACTCGTGAGGAGGTTTGGTGATTTGTCCTCAAAACCATCAGCGGGGGATGCGTATGACCTACGCTACTCGTGGACGGTTTGGTGGTTTGTCCTCAAAACCATCGGCGGTGGGTTTTGTGGGTTTGTGCCTCAATACCCGGGTGGTCCTGATGCGGACGGACAGCAAAGGCGGCATTAGGGAGATTGCGTCAACGCAAGACTACCGGGAAGAAGGCGCGGTGGCCGTCGGATTAGGAAATCCTGAGTTGGACCATATTGCCCATGGCTAAGTGGTTCGCTCTAAAAATATCAAGGGGCAGTAGTGGAACTATGTAGTAGGCATATAAATAGGAGTGGACAGCCCCCCACCTGACCTACCTCTTTCGCTACCTCTTTTCCCACCTTTTCCACGCAGCTGCCGCTGCTACTCTCTGTCTTCTTAGGTTTTTCCCTTTTTCTGTTCATGTTCTTGTAGAGGTCCAAGATCAAGAATTTTACCCATGTATTTGTGAGATATTTGTGTGGGAATGGAGGCCCGAATCCTCCTCGTGCCCTCTGGGCTTTTTCGGTTTGATCTGTGAAGTTGATTTGTTCTTTGTGCGCCGTTGACTTTCTGTGGTATTTTGGGCGAACTTCGATTCATCATTTTTGGAGCGATTTGCCTCATTCTTTCTGCATAGATTGATGCTTTGTCGAGTGATGAACTATATCCTAAAGTGAATTGAACCAATTCCACTCATGCATCAAGAAACTGAGCAGTTTGTGTTTTGGGGAGAAACTGCGTGCTTGGTCCTGGATCTGCTTTTCCCGGTGACTGGATATAAATTGGGCTTTGATTTCTTGGGGATAGTTTTCAATCTCCCTTGTGATTGCCTATGCAAAATCTCGTAACAATCTGTACAAGTCAGATCCAGCATCCATTGATTTCTCCCTCTCGTGTTTCTTTTGCCTGAGCAGATGCTTTTCCTGAGTCCCTTTGATTCTCCACTTTTTGACTGTGTGAGACTCAACAGCAGTGCTACCAGCATCGTGTGCCCAGGCACCGAGAGAGCTCTTTTGAGCAGCACTTGTCTTTGACCCCGGTTGCCCAATTTTGCGTCGGTGGTCGGCTGACTGCTTTGGTGACACCAGTGTTGGGGGAACAGCAGTTGCACTACAGCACTGAAGCACCTCCCATTCTAGGTTGTGAGCTCCCAACCACTTTTCCTGACCAGCTTCGTCCAGTCCCCGACCGGGTTCAGCTCTGTTCTCGACCACCTTTGTTCGACGTGGTTCGGAGCAGTTTACTGACCAACTTTTGTCTTATTGCCGACCACCATGGTCAGTGTGGTCTGAACCAGTTGCTGACTAGGTTTCTTTTGTTGCTGACTAGCTCCTGACCAGCTGCAATTTGTTCCCTACTGTTATTCTTGTGCTTTGCATTTACTTAGGGTGCTCGGCAGTGTTTTTACCTGATCGGGGTTTTTGAAGAAAAGTTTTTGACTCCCATGCACCCCCTCATGTCACCGTTTTTCAGTCCTTCAATTGGTATCGGAGCTGGTTAAGGATCACTTCCACCTTAATCGGTCCGTGATTCGTAGAAGGCGACATGGCTTTGCAACACCGGTTGGGTAAGCCACCCCAATTCAATGGGGAGAACTACTCGTACTAGAAGATCCGGATGCAAGCGCATCTACAAGGGATCAATTGGCATGTTTGGGAGATCATTGAGAATGCCGATTAGCAGGTGCTCGGTACATGGGTAAGTCAAGAGCAGATCGACCAACACAATGCCAATAACATTGCTCGTGCAAAGCTTTATGCTGCTTTGTCGATTTCTAAGTTTGATCGTGTTTTCGATTGTGTGATTACTCAGGAGTCTAGAGGAGGCTTCAAAGCTTCCATGAGGGTACAACCCATGTCAAAACTAGACTCTACGAGACATACAAGAGGGAATACGAGAATTTTACCCAAGCTAATGGACAGATAGTTGACTCGATGTTTTCTCGCTTTACCACTATTGTGAACAACATGTGAGCTAACAATGCAGCTATGCCCTATGATGATCATCAGAGAGCACTCAAGCTTTTACATGCTCTTGATCAGAGGGTCTGGGAGGTCAAGGTGCAGGCAATCATTGAATCAGCCAACTACGAGACTCTCACCATGGACGAGCTATTCAGCAAGCTCAAGTCCACTGAGATCGACCTCCAGACGTAGGCGAGAATCAAGAATCTGTCTGCCCCGACCATGGCTCTGGTGTCAGGTACTTCAAGTTCAAATTCTTCTTTGGCTAACCCATCACGGTTGTCTCTTGCCTTGTCTTCTCTTGTGTCTGCAACAGAGGAACAGATGGAGGCTCTTGGGGATGAGGAGTTGGCGCTCGTCATTAGCAAGTTCTCACGGTTTCACAATAACCACTTGAACCAACGACGTGGTGGCAACAGGCAAGGCTGCTTTGGATGTGGAGAGCCTGACCACTACATCGCTAGCTGCCCCAACAAGCACAAGAGCCACTCCGGCAAGCCCGACCACTCCAAGCACAAGGACAAGTACAAGTCCAAGAAAGGCTTCAACACCCAGTGCATGAAGAAGAAGTACTTTGAGCAGCTGAAGCAGCAAGCCCTCGTCGTGTCCTTTAGTGATGTCAACTCTAATGGCAGCTCTTCTCGGAGTGATGATGAGCCAGAGAAGAAGGTTGAGAATAAGTTCAACGGCTTGAGCTTCTACACCAACAAGTGCCGAGGGGGTTTCTGCACTATGGCGGTTGACGACGCCACGACCGACCATGATGATGAGGTCGATTCCGAGCTTGAGGTAGAACATACAGTTTAATCTCTTCTCACTAAGCTTGAATCTACTTATGACACTATATTTAAACAAGATGCCTTGATTGTTCATGCTCCTAAAGAGCACAATAGTTTTAAGGCTAAGTATCTCAAGGTTTTAGAAGAACTTGAGTGTGTCAAGAAGGAGAGAGCTATTCTGCCTAACGAGACTGAGTGCAATGAATGCGTTGTCCACATGTCCAGTCTTGTTTCTTTGCAGTCTAAGTATTCTGCTTTGGTAGAGGAGTTGGATAAGGCTAGAGCTGAGCCTGTTTGTCAGGTCCTTGCAAGTCTTGTGCTGAGTTGAGCTCTGAGCTTTATGAGAAGGCTGCTAGGATCGCTTTTCTTGAGAAGTCTAGTGCGGATGGTACTAGTACTCAGTGTCTTTGCTGTGAGGCTTTGGAGCTAGAGCTTGCTAACTGTAGGCAAGACAAGAGGAAGACCGAAGAGGAAAACACATTCCTTCGACACATGTTGAGCTGGCTTTCTTGTAGTGAGCCACAGTTGGGCATGATGATGAGTTAGTACAATAGGGGTACTGACACAACTAGTTTAGGCTTTGCTTTAGGTGGGAAGGGTAACAATGTCTTTGGTAAGGTTGGTGAACATAGTGGTTTGAGCACAAGTGAGAAAACCACCAATCCTCCCAAGCTCACAAAGGTTAACCCACCAAAGCCCTCTGAGCCGACCACGCCCATTGTGAAGGATGGAGTGCTTGAAGAGCCTCTGAAGCCTCCACCCCAGAAACAAGTGTGGATTCCAAAACCTAACCACCTCAGGAACCCACTTGACACTCTGCCAAACATCTCTGATAAGCCCCTTCCTAAAGCCAAGCCATTTCCAAGAGTGAACCATGCCCACAATAGGGTGAGTCATCCACCACCCAAGAGAGGTGTATCACTATGACTATTGCGAGAGGGATGGTCACTTGTCTAAGTTTTGCTTTAGGAGGAAGAGAGATGAGAGGCGTGAGTTTGAGCTTTACCAGCAGAACATGAATCGCTCTTCTCATGGCATGCATAGTTCACCTGCTCAGAGGCGTAACACTAGACTGAGAGGTGCAAGACCTCAAGGTACTAGGCCTCAGTTTGTGAGACCACGTGATGGTCGTGCCCGGCGTGGACCAAGTCGTTCTCAATATGACTCTAGGTCCCGTGGCAATGGCTCTCAGTCCTACACTTCTAGCGGACCACGTTTTCTTTCTCATGGTGATCACTTCTCTCCCATGGGACATGGGATGTATGGTGTTTTTCCTAACCCTTTTTCAGGGCAGATGACCCAGCACTGGTATTCTCCTCAGTTTACTAACCCCAGTGTTGGATCATTTGCTCATCCCATGTCTTTCTATTGATGCAGCATGGAGGCTTGGAGAACAAATGGCTTGTTGATTCTTGGTGTTCGCGCTACATGACCAATAATTCAAATTGGTTCTCCAGCCTCAACCCCATGACCTCCAAGGAGTACATCACATTTGGGGACAATGTTAAGGGTAAGGTGCTTTCTCATGGGTCGGTAAGGCTCAATGAGAACTTTGTGCTCAAGGATGTTGCTATGGTCTCAACTTTGCATTTCAATCTGCTTTCGGTTTCGTAACTCCTTAGAGATGGTTTCAAAGTGTGCTTTAAGCTGGGCCTTTCTCGCATTTTGGATTCTCGTGGTGATCTTATTTTCTCGATTGTGCCTTTTGGGCTTGTCTTTCGTGCTGATTTTTCTCGCTCCTTCGGCACTTCTCGGTGTTTGGTGGTAGGCACTTCTTCTGGGCTTTGGAAGTGGCATAGGAGGCTTGGTCATTTGAGCTTTGAGTTGCTTGCAAGGTTGAGCTCTCTTGATATGATCCGAGGATTGCCTAAGCTAAAGTTTGAGAAGGACTTGGTTTGTCACCCGTGTCGTCACGGGAAGATGGTTGCCGCTTCTCATTCCTCTGTGAACCAAGTGATGACCAAACAACCCAGCGAGCTTCTTCACATGAACACTATAGGTCCAGCTCGGGTTCAGTCGGATGGTGGGAAGTGGTAAATTCTTGTGATCGTGGACGATTTTTCTCGCTATTCTTGGGTCTTTTTCATGGAGTCCAAGGATGAGGCGTTTTTCCACGTGTGGGAGTTGATTCTTAGGCTACAAAATGAGTTTCCTAAGAATGCCATGAGAGCTATATGCAGTGACAACAGCACCGAATTTAAGAACTCTCATTTTGAAGCCTTTTGCAAATCTTATGTACCCCAGTAGAATGGGATTGTTGAATGCAAGAATCGGACCCTGGTTGAGATGGCCAGGATGATGCTCGATGAGCATAGGACTCCTAGGTGGTACTGGGCCGAAGCAATCAACACAACTTGTCACGTTTCGAACCGTATTTTCCTTTGTGCTTTCACAAAGAAGACTTCTTATGAGTTGCGGTTTGGGCGTCCTCCCAAGGTGAGCTATTTCAGAGTTTTCAAGTGTAGGCGCTTCATTCTTAAGCAAGGTAACCTGGACAACTTCGAGTCTCGTTCTTCTGATGGCATTTTTCTCGGTTATGCTACTCATTCACGTGCGTATAGAGTACTTAATCTTGAGACTAACCGCATCATGGAGACTTGTGAAGTTACCTTCAATGAAACCACACCTTGTTCTCCTCCTGTTTTTGAGCGTGCAGGTGATCAAGAGATGGGTGATAGCATTTTTGTGGAGAAAGAGCAGGACGATGCCGACTGGGGAGCTCCCGAGCCAACTCCACCGGCTGCCCCTGTCGACCCTGCGATGACTACATCGGTTCAAGGCCCCGATCCTTTTTCTTTGACTACGAGGGGCCCAAACGATCAGTTTCCCTCTCTTGCACCTAAGGGAGCTCTAGCTTTGGTTGAGGGGAGGCTACTTCATCAAGAATAGCGCCAGTACACATTCAGCGTCATCGTCCTCCCGAGACCATGATCGATAACCTCAACCAGTGTGTCACTCGCAACAGGTCGTATGAAATCTCTCATTTCGCACACTCTGCTTTTGTTGCCAATTTTGAGCCCCAAGATATTAGACATGCTTTATCTAATGCTGATTGGGTCAATGCCATGCATGAGGAGCTTGAGAACTTTGAGGGGTCCTAGTTCCTCCACCTCCACAGTGTCATCCCATAGGTACCAAGTGGGTGCTTAAAAACAAGAAGAGTGAGGATGGAGTGATAATTAGGAACAAGGCTAGGTTGGTTGCTCAGGGGTTTTGCTAGAAAGAGGGGATAGACTTTGAGGAAACCTTTGCTCCTGTTGCCCGTTTAGAAGCCATTAGGATCCTTTTAGCCTTTGCAACTTTGAAAGGGTTCAAGCTGTATCAGATGGATGTCAAGAGTGCTTTTCTCGATGGGTACATAGAGGAGGAAGTGTATGTGAGGCAACCCCCTGGTTTTGAAAACCCTAAGCACCCAGACCATGTTTACAAACTCTACAAAGCCTTGTATGGTCTCAAACAAGCCCCTAGAGCCTGGTATGCTAGATTGAAGTCCTTTTTGCTTGGGAAAGGTTTTACCATGGGCTCTGTTGATAAAACTCTGTTTCTCCTCAAGCAAGGCAAAGACATTCTCATTGTGCAGATATACGTGGATGATATAATCTTTGGTGGCTCTTCACATGCCCTTGTGGCAAAGTTTTCTGATTTGATGAGCAGGGAGTTCGAGATGAGCATGATGGGCGAGTTGACTTTCTTTCTCAGGTTGCAAACCAAGTAAACTCGGGAAGGGACATTTGTGCACCAAGGTAAGTACAATAAGGACCTACTAAAGAAGTTCGACATGGGCGAGGCCAAGCCTCTTTCGACGCCCATGGCAACTACCATTGCCTTGGATGAAGACCTCGAGGAAGAAGCCGTGGATCAGAAGGAGTATCGCAGCATGATCGGGTTGCTGCTGTGCCTAACGGCGACGAGACCAGACATCCAGTTCGTGGTCTGTCTTTGTGCGCGCTTTCAGTCTTCACCGCACGTCTCACCGTCAAGCCATCAAGCGGATCATGACGTATCTTCATTTTACTCCTGAGTTCGGTCTTTGGTACTCGACCGCTTCCACCCTCTCGCTTTCTGGCTATTCCGATGCTGATTATGCTGGCTATCGTGTTGAGAGGAAGTCAACTTCTGGTACTTGTTAGTTTCTTGGTTCATCTCTTATTTCTTGGTCCTCTCGCAAGTAGTCCACCATAGCCCAATCCACCTATGAGGCTGAGTATGTTGTTGCTGCTGCTTGTTGTTCTCAGCTGCTTTGGATAGTTGCTACTTTGAGAGACTTTGGCTTAGATTTCACCTGAGTGCCACTTTACTGTGACAGCACCAATGCCATAAGTGTAGCCAAAAACCTAGTGCTCCATGCTAAGGCCAAGCACATTGAGGTGAGGTACCACTTTCTGAGAGACAACCAAGAGAAGGGAACCATAGATTTGAGACACATTCACACTGAGCGCCAACTAGCTGACATTTTCACCAAACCTCTCGACCAAGCCCAGTTTGCACACTTGCGAGGGGAGCTGGGTGTTTGCTTCCCATTTTAGTTGTGGGATGCTCTGTATCTTGTATATTAGTCTCTCTTCCTTTGTTTCTCTTTGCTTTTGCTTTTGTATCATGTTGCATTGCATCTCATCATGTATCATATATCATGTGCTTAGCTTCACTTGTATAGCTTGTTGTTTCAGATTATGCTTTTGTTGGTATGTCTTATGTATACATGATGGCTATAGAGCTTAGGCTCTTTTTGATCATCTTGATACATGTTATGAGCTAAGCTTGCTTTTTAATGTGAACTTGCTTAATAAATGATGATATCTCAAAATGTTCACCCTTGAGATGGCAACAAGAATGTGTAGGATATGTTGAGATCCATGTTGCTTTTACATGTATGCTTTAGTTGCTATGTCTCATGTTTCTTGAATCATATACTTACCTCGGATCTTTTGATATCTTCGTGCTAAAACTTGATGTCTAAGCTAAGTAATGATAAAAATGCTTTGGAGTTGGATCTTTACTGTCCCACGACAATGTCACAAGACTGCTTCTCATTCACTCGAGTGAGATGAACTTGGGCATTGTAATGCTAGTCACAACCACTCGTGACGAGATGGCTTCCCATTTGCACAAGGGATGAACTCAGCGTGGTTGAAAAACATGATAAAAATAATAAAATTTTTGGCGAACAGTTTGATACTCTCACATACACATGTCTAAAATTAACCTTATTCTCCGCTGTGAAACTCCGATCAATGTTGAAGCTATAAGTGTTAAATGTTTCCTTGAGACATGATGTATGATCATTATATGGGGTAGTTCACTTTTGTATACATGTGCTAGCATTAGTTTGATCTCCTGCTTAGATTTGCTATGTGCTATTCTCTTTGGTGAACACCCTTTTATGAAATATGCTTAAAACTGGTCAAAATGCTTATGATTCATATTCCGTTTCATTTGATCAGTTTGAGCATTGGTTTTGTCTTGTGCCTGTTGTAATACATGTTTTGTACCAACTAGAACATGATTCTATTCAACTTGCTATACTCCTGAAGCTTTGTATGTTTGCATTGTACATTTTGTGCATTTCATAGCATATTTTAAGGGGGAGCTTCTCTTTTGTCCACTTGATAAGTGCATTTGTCAACAAGGGGGAGAATGTTTCCACAAATCCAGAGTGTGCATTCATGTGCATTTGTGAGGTTGATGCACTTGTCAAGGCGGAGTTGCACATTTCATGCTGCTAGACGTGTCGAGCCGTTTGCCTCTGCCTAGAGGGTCTAGCTGTTTTTAGGTGTTTTTTGAGCTTGTTGTTGCTCTTTGCTTTGCTCATGGCAAGTGACCATTTCAGGCTTTTATTTGGCTTTTGGTCACTTAAGTGGGCTTTCTCTGGCTTGTGTTGGTGTTGAAAATGCACTCATCAAGGGGGAGATTGCGGACACATGATTTTCCATATCATGGTGTAGCATCTTTTGTTGGTGTGATGAGCGATTGTCAACATGTCCAGGTTGGTGGTCGGTCTTGGTGGTTCTACTGATCCCCTGTCACAGGGTTATGTGTCAAAACATGTCTCTTGGCTTGTGTTGTGTAGGTGTGGAGTCCGGAAGCAGTGGCAGTGGTCGGGTGAAGGTCAAGTAGGCCGTGCCGTGCTGAAGGACCGGGTAAGATGAAGGGCGAACGCGAGGCATGGACCGAGGGACCAGACGGCCAGGTGGCTAGCTGCGGTGGCTGACACTTGGGACATCGACAAGCACAAGTGTACATGGGGGGACTCGTACGGGCTATGCTACTCACGAGGCGGTTTGGTGTTTTGTCCGCAAAACCATCGGCGGGGGATGCGTATGGGCTATGCTACTCGTGGACGGTTTGGTGGTTTGTCCTCAAAACCATCGACGACGGGTTTCGTGGGATTGCCCCTGAAAACCTGGGTGGTCCCGATGAGAACGGACGGCACGTGTCGGCATCGAGGAGATTGCGTTGAGGCAAGGCTACCGGTGAGAAGGCGCGGTGCCCGTCGGATCAGGAAATCCTAAGTTGGACCATAGTGCCCTTGGCTAAGTGGTTCGCTCTAATAATATCTAGGGGTAGTAGTGGAACTATTTAGTAGGCATATAAATAGGAGTGGACAGCCCCTACCTGACCTACCTCTTTCGTTACCTCTTTTCCCACCTTTTCCACACAGCCGCCGCTGCTGCTCTCTGTCTTCTTAGGTTTTTTCTTTTTCTATTCATGTTCTTGTAGAGGTCCAAGAACAAGAATTTTACCCATGTATTTATGAGATATTTTGTGTGGGAATGGAGGCCTGAATCCTCCTCATGCCCTCTGGGCTTTTTTGGTTTGATATGTGAAGTTGCTTTGTTCTCTACGCGTCGTTGACTTTCTGTGGTATTTTGGACGAACTTTGATTCATCATTTTTGGAGCGATTTGCCTTGTTCTTTTTGCACAGATTGATGCTTGGTTGAGTGATGAACTATATCCTAAAGTGAATTGAACCAATTCCACTCGTGCATCAAGAAATTGAGCAGTTTGTGTTTTGGGGAGAAACTGCGTGCTTGGTCCTGGATCTGCTTTTCCCGGTGACTGGATATAAATTGGGCTTTGATTTCTTGGGGATAGTTTTCAATCTCCCTTGTGATTGCCTATGCAAAATCTCGTAACAATCTGTACAAGTCAGATCCAGCATCCATTGATTTCTCCCTCTCGCGTTTCTTTTGTCCTGAGCATATGCTTTTCCTGAGTCCCTTCGATTCTCCACTTTTTGAGTGTGTGGGACTCAACAGCAGTGCTACCAGCATTGTGTGCCCAGGCACCGAGAGAGCTCTTTTGAGCAGCACTTGTCTTTGACCCCAGTTGCCCAATTCTTGTGTCGGTGGTCAGCTGACTGCTTTGGTGACACCAGTGTTGGGGGAACAGCAGTTGCACTATAGCACTGAAATGCCTCCCATTCTAGGTCATGAGCTCTCAACTAGTTTTCCCAACCAGCTTCGTTTAGTCCCCGACTGGGTTCAGCTCTGTTCCCGACCACCTTTGTTCGACGTGGTCCGGAGCAGTTTACCGACCAGCTTTTGTCTTGTTGCCAACCACCGTGGTCAGTGTGGTCTGAGCCAGTTGCTGACCAGGTTTCTTTTGTTGCTGACTAGCTCCCAACCAGCTGCAATTTGGTCCCTACTTTTATTCTTGTGCTTTGCATTTACTTAGGGGTGCTCGGTAATGTTTTTATCTGATCGGGGTTTCTGAAGAAAAAGTTTTCGGCTCCCATTCACCCCCCTCTCGATCCTTCACCGCGCCATGGAGACATTGCCATACAGGGACAGGATGCCCTGCTCGGTTGGGAGCTTGAGCACAAGGTACCCTTAATGAGGAACTGCCATGAACTTAGCGATCCCTGATCGGCCGAGGATGGCATGGTAGATCCCTTTGAAATCGGCCACGGTGAAGTTGATGTGGTCGATGCGAAAGTGCTGTTTTGTCTCGAACTGGACAGGCAAAGTGATCTACCCCAAGGGGTACGAGGGTTTGCCTGGCATGATGCCCCAAAATGGATAGTTGTAGGGCTGGGGGTCCTCCGGCTTTAGGTTGAGCTTCTTGAAAGCCAGAAAGAACAGGATGTTTAGGGCGCTGCCTCCATTGACGAGCACTTTCTCAAACCGGATGGCGTCGATCACCGGGTCGAGGACCAACGAAAACCGACTAGCATTGGGGAGTTTGGCCCACATATCGTTTCGGCTAAATGAAATGGGCTGCTCAGACCACGGCGGCACCCTGACGTCGGCAACGAGACCATCGGACTTCTGGATAGACGCGATAGCTCACGTCAACGGCTTCTTGTCCAGCGCGTTCTCTAGTCCGACCATGCCGCCAAAGATGACAACAGCAACGTTCTTCATGGGATCCCTGTAGGCATGCCGTGATTGGGGTCTTGGGGCTCTTCCTCGTCAATGTCGTCCTGCTCGACAGTGTTCTTAGCCTTGCCTTTCGGGGCAGTGCGCGGCTTCTTGTTGGCGGTGACCTTGAGTGCGTCCGCCAAAACTCTGCATTCACCCAACCTGTGGCCCTTGCCAGGATGGCGAGGGCAGTCCTGACTAAGGACCTTGTCAAGCTCCTCGTCGTTGTCCTGCTTTTGGCCCTTCACTGCGTTGACAGAGTTGTCATTGCGGTTGCGGTTGCGCCGACCACCGTTGTAGCCTTCCCGACCATGATTCTTGAAGGAGCGGTTGTCGTCCTGCTGGTCAGGGTCACGATTGCCATGACGGTTACCGCAGCGATCAAGGCCGCGAGCGGGCCAGCAATCCTGATCACTGTCAGGGTCCCGGTCATCGTCACGACGGTGGTTGCGGTTGGAGGGGCCGACATCACCTTCGTTTAGCCCGTCATCGAGGGGGGCGTTCTTGTTGGCGATGGTGAGGAGCTCTACCATGGTCTTGGGTTGCTTGAGAAGTAACTTCTTTTGGAGATTGAGGCCACATGGCTGGACCAGACTAGCAATGAAGAGGTCGATTCCGTCTGCCGGGCTGACGTCGGTCAATGGTTCCACATGTCGGAGAAATGCCTGATGTATTGCGATTCCCTTCGCCTATGGCGCACCTGCACCAGGGCATACTTTATGCTCGGCTGAAGTTGTCGATGAACATCTGGCGGAGCTGATCCTAGCTGTGGATAGTTCTGGGGCACTAGTGTAATAGCCAGGAGGTAGCAACGTTGCTCAGAACCACCGGGAGGTAGTTTTCCATAACATCCTCGTTGCCACCGGCCGCTCGGATAGCTACTTCGTACAGCATGATCTAGTGCTCAGGATCGTCCCTTCCGTCATACATCTTGATGTCGCTGATCCAAAAAGTTCTTCGGCCAGACCACGGCCTTGAGGTTTTTCAAGAATGGCATTGGTCCACTCATGCGTTGGCAAGCGTGGTAGCGTTCGTCGAGGTGGTCACGGAGGTCTGCGTCTCCACGCTGCTCAACTTCCTGCTCAGCATGGCAGTTATCATCGCGTTGCCATTAGCACGATGGCGATTGCCATGCGAGCGGTTGCCCCGTGGGGCGTCATCTTGGGACTCTTCGTGTGAATCCTTCCGCTGGTTGTCGTCAGCGTTTGGCCGGTGAGGCTGCTTGGGGGGAGGGTTGCGTCCTCCCTGATTGGATGAGTTGTCGACGCCGCTTTCAGTAGGCTGACGGCGATGACTATGATTGCGCCAGGATTGCCAAGACCGGTATGAAGTAGCCAAGAAATCGGCCGATCGGAGTCGGTTGGCCTGCTCTTCGCAGATTGCTTCAACCCCGAGAGTGTTTTGGGGAAGTGTGTTGAGTCGATCCATGGCAACGACGATGTTGGCCATGGGGTCTCATGGACGGGTTGATCCCAGAGCATGTTTAACTCGCCACGGACGTTTCGGCGAAGGCGGCGTGGCCACGGGCCGTTTGCCGTGTCATTACTACCGTTCATGGCACTATTACCACCGTTGTTGGCAGCATCTGCTTGCTGCTGTTCCGCGAGCTGCCGTTGCACTCGATCGTGATTGTGCTCTTCTCCCTCCTGTCTTGCTTGCTCCGATTCGTTCGAAACAGGCAACTCGTCGACGCTGACCATGAACACCGCACAATTGAATCCAGGCAAATACTTAGGAAAGTACAGCGTCATATCCGTAGCCTAGGGCTGGTATACCAATGTCATTGGGATCTCAACCTTGACGTGCTCCTGACCTCGGACCTCAGGACTCTCTTCGTCAGAGAGGAGGTACTCGGTGTAGTCGAAAGAGACGGAGGGAGACCTGTCGAGTTGTGCAAGCAGATTGGACATGGTGCTGCTTTCCGGAGCCATACTAGTAGATGTAGGATTGAGATCCTTGAGGACCACCATGTTGACTATGGGCCTTGGATCTTCGGGAACCAAAACCCTAGATAGATCTAGGTCTAGAAGATGTTTGTCACGTCGCACGGGGGCAACCTGTAGGTTTCTCACGTAGGACGCGGCTGCATTGTCCAACCCGTGCGGGAAGATAGCTCGACTGCCAGTAGTAGGAGCGTTCGGGCCTGGTGGGGCCAGACTAGCAGGTTGCATCTGCTCGGCCCAACGCTGTTGTCTCAGCTGTGCCTGGAACTCTCTGGTTTAGACCAGGACGGTGCGGGCCACTAGCACGGTTAGGGCTACACTAGCGCTGGTGCACGTCAATGAACACGTCTAGCCTAATTGGAGGTGGAACACGCGTAGCGGCCAGATCTGAATCTGGTCGGCGCTGACAGTAGACCTGGTTGACAGGCCCTCGCCTTCGCTGTTGGTTGGGAGGTGCACCTCCTCGGCGGACGGGAGGCGGTGCTCGGGCCACGGCCGGATTAGGATCCTGGCGATGCGGGTGGCCGGCTTGGCTCGGGCGGCCTTGCCGACATGTTTGGTTAGAGTTGGGGCCGCACTGCTAATGAGTAGGGGGCGGTGCTTAGGCCGCAGGCAGATTTGGATCCGCACGGTCTGAGCCATTGGAACGATTTGTACGCTCGCGCTGACGTGGAAGAACAGGGGTGAAATCTAGGTTTTTAAAAGCCGCGCAGTAGCGGACTCCACATACTCTAGGATCTCGACCAGCCCTGCACCATGCCAATCAATCATCTCGATCAGATCAGAGTTGTTGATGCGCCTCCTCTGGTAGCGAGGAATTCGACAGTCCGTTGCTGGCGTGGCCATCCTTTTCGCAGCCGTCATGGGTGGCGCGGACGACCCCAGGCGTGGACCCGAGATTGGAGCTGTCGGTGAAGTGGTTGGCGCGGCTGGTGCTGGTACCAGCTATGCTGCAGACAGCGCTGGGACCAGCTACGATGCTTCTGTGAACACGACGGACGTTGTTACGCCGGAGGTCCAAGTGAACACCCCAATAGTGAAGGTGATGCCTTCCTCAAAATCCATGGAAGCAGGGAAGGCAACCATCTGGCTCGCCTGAAGATCAGATCGTGCACCCCCTATCCGACTGGAGAGAGCCCTTTGTCAGATACCTGAATGACCACCTTGTTCTGGAAGACAAGATTGAAGCCCAACAGCTGATCCGTCGAGCCCGTGCCTACCTCATGGTCAACGGCGAGCTGATGCGTAAAGGTCCAAGGTCCGTGATTTTTTAGAAATGTATCACCCAGAAAGAGGGTATTGAACTTCTGAAGAATATTCATGCCAGCACTTGTGGAAACCATGCTGCATCCCGGACGCTGGTTGGCAAAGCCTACCGAGCAGGGTTCTACTAGCCAACAGCCGTTACTGACGCAGAAGATTATGTGTGTCGGTGCAAAAATTGCCAGATATTTGCCAACCAGATTCATGTCTCTGTACATGAACTCCAGACCGTCCCAGTCACTTGGCCTTTCTCATGCTGGGAACTTGACATGATCGGTCCCTTCAAGAAGGCTCCTAGCGGTCACACGTGTGTCTACGTGCTCATCGACAAATTTTCTAAGTGGATCGAGGACAGGGCCGTCAAGAAATCCATAGCCAAAAAGGCGGTGCAGTTCCTGGATGAAGTCATCCATCGATTTGGTGTGCCGAATAGTATCATTACTGATCTAGGCTCTTAGTTCACCATTGATGCATTTTTTGACTCCTGCGACGATCTCAGTATCAAAGTCAAATACCTATCCATCGCCCATCCTAGGGCCAATGGATAGGTGGAGCGAGCCAACGGCTTGATTATTGAAGAGCTACGCAAGCAAGTCTACCGAGATGACAAGGACCTCAAACCTGGTCGGTGGCTCAAGGAATTGCCTGCTGTGGTCTGGGGACTGCATACCCAGCCCAGTCGCAACACTGGAGTATCCCCATACTTCATGGTGTTTGGATTTGAAGTTGTCTTACCAGCCGAGGTCGCCTTCCAATCGCCACGCATCGTACTCCATGATGAAGACGCTTCCAACAAAGCTAGAGAAGTGGATGTCATCCCCAAAGAGGAGCAAGCACTCGATTCTTGCACCCACATGGCCAAATACCTAGCTCCCGTGCGCCGTTACTACAACCGCAACATCAAAGGGAAGCTATTCATAGTCGGTGACTACGTGTTGCAACGAATCCAGAACATAGATGGTATGCACAAGCTATCTTCTAGATGGGAAGGGCCGTTCAGGATTAAGGCTGTCACACGCCCAACTTCCTACCGACTCGAAACATTGAAGGGCATTGAGGAGGACAATTCATGGCATATCGAGCAACTCATATGCTTCTACCCGTAGAATAAGATATGTACCCTGTTTCTTTGTTTTCTTCAAAAATTAATAAAGTCCTTTGCTCTTTGTTTGTTATTGCTTTGCATCCATGCACTATCAGTCATACATGCCCCCTGCATAAGTCATAATTAAACTTTGTTTCCTGCCCGCCGAGAACGGCTTAACAAGGCACTGTGTCTCGATCCTCTTACGATGTGTTACAGCTCTGCGCTACATGGCACTAGGAGATTCAGCAGTCGCTCTCTAATGGTACTAGGTACCTAGAGATCCTGGCGGTCCTATGCTGTTCACTAGTGCATCCCTATGTCACCCTCAGAGTTAGTTGCTTCGAGGGCAGGGGCAAACCATAATTGTTGACACTTTTTTCTATAAGCTACGCATACCATGCATATTAAAGCGGCAGTATGTTTATCGCCCGCTTAAACATGCCTACTAGTCTGCATCAAAAGGCTAAAAGTTTACGAGCACCCAGTGCTCGGCACAACTTACAAACAGTGTTTTTAACATAATTACATTGTTTATGGCCTACTGACCACCACCACCAGCTGCAGGATCTTCAATCAGGATCATGTCTTCCACAATGGCAGCTGCGGTAGGGCCAGACAAGGTCCGGAGCTCTTCAGCTTCTTCATCAAGCCCCTCCGGAGGGATCCCGCGCTCGATGTCCGTCAACTCCACATTCGGGTAGTTGGCACGGACCACGGTGAGCACGGTAGCGGCCACGTAGCATCTAGCTCCCACGATGAACTCCTGTAGCGCCGGCCACAACCTCTGACACTGATCAGCAACCGCATTCGACTCGCCTACAGGGTCGGTGGGGTGCTCCTCTCCTCAAAAGACGACCCTAAGCACTGGCCTGATGCGGTCGGTCATCGTCCTGATCCTTCCTTGGAAAGAGGAGTTGGCATCCTCCAGCACTTTGAACTGAGCCATGTGGCGCTCCCTCAAATCTATATCATCCAAAGAATGGTGGTTAGCATACACTGGTCTGCCCAGTATGTAGCAGACATAACCGATATAGCTAGCTTACTAGTCAGCTACACGATTTGCACCGCGACTTCCTTCACCTTCTCTGCCGCGGCCTCCTTCTGGTTCAGCAGGCTGGAGATCTCCATGGCCATTGCAGCATTCTGGCCGCTCAACCCTACAGCAAGGCACATGAGTATGCAGCTAATGTCAATATGCAAGGTGTGATCAGAGAACTTACTCTCGTTGTCCGCCTCCAGAGCCTCAACCTTCCGACGCAGGGCAGTAAGGGCATCCTCGTGCTGGATCTCCCGCGCATGATACACCTTGGCCTAGGCTTCCATGTGAGCCTTCGCCACCCAGAGTGCGGTGGTGGTGTGGATGCGCTAGATCCGCTCGACTGCCTTGCGCGGTGGCAGACGAAGTAGCGGCGATGGGCGATGCAGCGGCGGTGGTGGTTATGAGTAAGTAGATGAGGCGGAGCGCTCGAGCGAGTGGGGCAAGTGTGGAGTAGAAATGAATGAAACGCGAAACCGTTCCCCCCGGCGGCAGCCGCTTATTTATAGGAATTAGAGGATGTCGCTTTGAAATCAAGGGTTGGACTCGTTGAATCGTGTGGACGCGGCCATCCTTTCCTGTTTGTCCTTACCCTAAGTTGGCACGTGCCCGGTAATCTTGGGACTCCTTTAAATGTATACTTCTTTCCAGATTTGTCTCAAATTTTTTCTAATTAAATTTGGGGACTGATTTCTTGGGTTACATAATTTATTTTGCACACCTGGGGATTGCGCTGCAGTTTGCCACCCAGTGGGGCCCACAAATCATGGTTCTCGGTGTCTTTCGACCCGATCGAGTCTATGTTCTGTCCAAGGCACACCTGGGGACTGCGCAGTAGTTTGCCACCTAGTGGGTCCCATGGCCCACGGGTTCTCGCTGTCCCTCGACCCGATCGAGCCTGTGCTCTGTCCAACGAACACCTAGGGACGGCGCAGGAGCTTGCCATCCAGTGGGGCCCATGGACCATGGGCTCTCGGTGTTTCTCGACCCGATTGAGCCTGTGCTCTATCCAAGGCATACCTGGGAACTGTGCTATGACTTGTCCTTTACTATCGACTACGTCTAGTTGGTGCTGTCCTAAGTTTTTTCTTAAAAGCTCAATACAACATTTTCTATCTTCTATCGAGCTTGGGGACTACATGGGCCCACGTCACCTCGCAATGACTTGGACCTATCTTCTGTTCTTGGTTCGCTTTTCCTGCCTGTATAGGTGGTTCATGTTAACATTCCTGTGATACTCTCTATCACGTGTCAACGTAGGCCCACGTCCTAGGACGTAAAAAGAATTTTTCTTTTTCTTGGAACACCATGCATCTTTTGACAGATCATCTTCCTTAACGGGAGTCTTGATCAAGAGTAGACTTACGAACTACTTGGGAGAAGCCTAGACAGTGCTAAAGTGGTCAGCATCTTCGCTGGTCGTATGATGTGGTCAGTATCATCGCTGGTCGGGATCACCTTCCTGAGATCACCTTCCACCCGAGGCATCATTATCAATTGGATCTACCATGCTACAAATCATTATCTCCAGAGTAGATCTCAGGAGAGGGGTCCCTTGAATGGACCATCTCTCTAGAGCTTAGCAATCAAGAAGAAGACTAGTACACCTCCAGTTAGGTTTAGATCTAGTCTAAAACTAGAACTAGAAGAGAGAGAGGATGTAGAAAATCTGGAGAAAGCCCCGGGCGTGTCGGTGCTCTCTACGGCTTGTACCTGCGGATTCAAGTTCTTCCAAGAGCTTGGATCAGGGATTTCTATGGTCATCAACTTCTTATTGTTCCTCTATTTTCACAACTCTTTGAGTACTTTGATCCTGGTAGCTCTAGGGTTAAAGGAGTTGTCGTTCGTAAGCGTGGTGCTTAGGTTTGATTGCTTGTGGAATGCCCCTTATGTTCCGGGCCATGTGGTAGATCGTGAAGGTGACTTTTATAGCTTCGTTGAGTCCTTTGTAGTCCACTCCCCGAATATTGGATTTGTAGGAGATTTGGTGATTTGGTTGATTCATACTCTGTTTGCGGACTTCCATAGTAATCCCATAGCAGATTGATAAGAGCAATACTTTCTAAAAGTAGAACTAGAGAGCCCTAGTAATCTCCCTCAACCTTCTAAGTGTCTCATCCTTGATTGTGCTCAGGGATTAAGCATAGATCAAGATCCCACCTTCCGTTCCTTTGGGTTCGATATTCAAAACTAGGTCATCCTGGTGAAGTGCTACATTGATATATTATCTATGGGCTTGCGGATAACTTTCATATTTTCGTTGCACTTAATAAATACCAAAACCCCTCCATCAAGGTAAGTACACTAACACTTAATTAAAGTTTACTTCATTAATTTACTTTATGTATTTTAGCATTTATTTCCAACTCCTTTTGCTATTGACTTTGATTATGCTTAAAACTAATATAATCAATTAATGGACATCCTGAGCAAATTTGACACCAGGTCAAGCCCATTGGTGGGTCGCTGACCCCTCCCTGGTGCCTGTCACCTGCCATCTTTTGTCCTTTGTAATGCTTGCTATGCTCCACCCACGACAACACCTATAAGATAGCATGTCAATCTACATAGCTCCACTTGATCATTTATATGAACCTAGCATGGCAGCCTTCCAACTTTTTTAGTCACTTTCTATGCATACACATGTTCTAGTGCTAGTATACTCTGACCAGAACCTCATGGGAGGTAATGGGGGTCGGCCAACCCCTTGGTGGGCCCCACCTCTTCTCATCCACAGCAAGGAAGTTGCGTTTAGCTCTTAGTGGGAGCTTATCAAGGCCTTCACACCACTCCATCAGCTCTGGAGGTGAATGATCCATTCATGACATAGCGGAGGATATGCAACAACATGAACAAGAACTAAATGAAGAAGCACAGCCCCTGAGGACACAAGACCAAGACACTGGCCTATGGCTAACTGCTCAAGAAATGGTCACCCTCAACAAAATCCGCCACCACGAATTCGAACACACCAAGGTATTTGATCCTCAATTCCTCCACCACACAAGTATGGATGAGGAATTCTTTGATGCTTTTGGTGCAATAGGATGGGGTGAATTTTGGGATTTCTCTAAATATCCAGGCACTAAGCTTCTTACCTTAGAATTCATGAGCATCGTAAAAGCAACTAAAACTTCCATCTTTTTTTGTTTACGTTGTCATGAATTTAATTTTGATTGGGAACAATTTTCCACATGTCTTGGCTTCATTAATTGTACAACCAATATTGAGCAAGCCACTAAGAACTTTAATAAGCAAGAATTTTGGTATGAAATACTGGGGAGAACATAATTGGGAAAAGTCAAACACGCACTAGCCATATTTGTCATCCCACTCTATGATTCACGCACAAATGGATGGGTGCCACTTTATTCCCTAGAGATGACATACGAATTGTTAGGGAAACTGATAGTAGGTTACTCTATGCCATAGTTCATAAAATTCGTATATCACCTATAAAAGCCATGGTACAGTACTAGATACCTACACCAAACAGGATAGGCTCATTTGATTTCACCTCTATAATTACAAAGTTTTGTAGCAATATTAATATACTTGATGATCCCATTCAGTACATAACCACTCCAAGCACTCGTTATTGCGGCTGGCCCTAATAACACAATTGAATTTAAATTCCGCAACTCGCAAGCAAGACTCACTTTGCCATGTCCAGAACTAAAATTGTATGGGGCCAACCATTGATGCTTGGCATTCCTAGAGTTGGAGGACGAGCTAGTTTTTTAGGTCCATTCACATGTGGAAAGGCATGAGCTGAACAACAGAATGATTCTGACGACGACAGCGACTATGAAGGCACTTCAAATGCCATGCATACCTCCCGTTCTAGAGGGAGACACAGGTCTGAGGCATGACGTGCTCGGGTTTCTCTTTCTTCTTTGCAGGAGATAAGGACCCGTAGTGGTTGTCATGACATGGAGTTGCTCAGCAACCAATTTAGTACACTGCGCACGGGCCATGAAGCTATCCACAACATCACAGCTTAAACCCAGCAGCAGCTCTAAAATTTTTAGGAAACAAGTAGCAGAAACCGGGCCAATCTTTTTGCACACCACAACATGCCAATACCACCATATATTCCCCAGTATCCACAGCAGCAGCAGCGGCCACAGCCATACCCACCTCCGTAGTATCCTCCGCAATATCCTCCACAGTATCCACCTAACTATCCACCATACACACCATATCCACCTCACTGAGAAGTCATGGGAAAGGATAAGCTTGGGGGAGATTCTCTCCCCCACTAAGGTAAGTATTCCTACTTTTCATCATGCAAGTTTAAATATTGTCAAGATTAGTTAAAAAAATTGAAAGTTATAAAAATGCCAAAAATATTTCCCATGTTTGTTTTTACTTTCTAAGGTTATTTATGTCATGCATGTTTATCTTTCTCTTGGAAATGATGAATAGTTGCTCTATTAATATTTCTATAGTACTTAGTATATAACTAGATATTTCCTTAAATATAGACCACTTGGCTCACACAAACCACCATGAGCCTGAACACTTTTGTGGGATGCAAGTGCTAAAACTAAGTCAAAGTTGTTGTGAGATATGAGATGGTGAAACAAGAGCTGCTATATTATTGTTCTAAGCATGCATGATTATTGGAGAATTACTTCTTAAAAATAATCAAAACCTTAATTGTTCCTCAATGGTACTCTTGAAATGTGAACATAGTAGCAACTCCTGATCCACCGAGACTAAGTTTAATTATTTGCTCGGGACGAGCAAACGTTAAGCTTGGCGGATCTTGTTCATGGTGGATATGCCATAAAAATCTACATCAAAACACCATCAACAATCTTGGAAACAGAGGAAGAATAACATGACATAGACATATTTTTATCAATAATGGGTTTCACTTGTACTCTTAGTATTTTGATGCAGGAATAATCAATTTAGAAGAAAATGAGCACCTAGACCCACAAAGGTGGGGTCGGCCGACCCCACCATGGGGAGGTCCAGGGCTTGATGACATGGAATGATCCATGTGAAGCCTCACCTAGTTAGTCTTCACCCTCAGATATCACTTGTGCTTTCGATCAATGGTGAGAAATGAAGATATGGACCCACAAAGAATAATGCAACATGTAGTAAAACATGAGAATCACACCATGACATGTGGGGACACTAGAGGAAGGCCACAGGGGGTCCACCCTGTCAGGGAGGGGTCAACCGACCCCCTCACTGTGGACCCGGACCTCCAGCATCACTCCACCGACTCCCTGCATGCCTCCATGCATGGTTCTTGATCCTGGATGTCCATTCAAGTCGGTTCCAATGATGGTTTATCTAAGGGTGGAGAGATAGGGAGCACACGGATCGCTGACGTGGCACCCCCTGTACTCCCCCTATAAATTGAGGCTACATCCGCCCTCTCTAGAAATGATTCAATTCATGATTCATTCATGATCCAAGTGAGATACAAATAATTAGTCTTCTAGTTGTAGTTTAGTCTAGTGTGGGAGTTAGAGTTGAGTGAAGCAAAGCTCGGGGTCTCTGGAGTCATCTTCTGGAGAGTCTGGTATTGCTCTTGTATCTTTCTCTTATAAGACTTTTTTTATTTATAGTATTCTTCTTCTACTTTTTTGAGTATTTACTTTGTGCAATATTATTCTTGCAATAGTATTGTAGTGCTCTATCTTGTCTAATAGCAGTTACACACTAGATTGTGATCTTGTAAACAACTCCTTGGTTGTTTACCATCGCCTGTAACAAGGTGGTTTTGTTGTATCGTATATTCAACTAGAGTAGTGAGAATTAGTGTAAGCGTGGTGCTTAGGCTAAGTCTTACCTTTGGTTGTCGCTGGTCCGCATGAAAAGTTCATGGGCGCTGGCAAGAGGTGAAATGTCTTACCTAGCTTTATAGGTTTCCCACCACATTCGGGCTAGTTCTTAAAAGGAAAGGCGTTTACTAAGAGTATAGTTGCTTTAGTAGGGGTTCTGTCTCCTACTTTCTCGTCTATCTCTAACAGCCAAGTAGTAAGGTAGCAATCCTAGTTGTTTCCACTGTTTGATTAGATTAGAACACAAAAGTAGAATTAGAACCACATGAACATTTCTCACTCGTTGTCCTCCCACCTAGCTATACTACACTAGTTATCTTTTAGTTATCTCAGTTAGTTATCTTTGAATCATCACTTCTACCTTTCATTTATCCCCCTCTACACTAGTTTTCGCAGGTGAAGTGCTACACCAGTATATTTTGTGCACTTGCGGAATCATCCAATAGACACTAGAAATACCCCACAGGTCTTTCTTGCGTCATTACCAATCTTTGGTGGTTGCGTTAAGAATTGCCAACAGCGACAGGCCAGCAGGCCGGCCCCTCGGCCACAACAAGGGCTGGCTAGGAGGGAGCCAGCTAGCGGCCCGGCCCACCCGCGGGCCATGTGGCACTGCTGCCTCCCACGCACAGGAGCAAGCGCGCACTCAGGCATGAAGCACAGGCGCGCGGTTAGCCCGTCCGGAGTGGACACGTAGTGCACCAGGACTAGAGAAGGCAAGGTGGTTGTGGCTCAGCACGGTCCAGGCGTGGATAGACCGTGGTTTTGGCTGTTTCAGCTGGTCGGCACCGTAATTTTTGCCCCAATTAACGCAGACAGCCTTAATGACTGATTTTTTTCTGGTTTTCGACACAGATTGATTAGGCATTATGTTACCGATGTTTCATAGGTTGGTTGCATGCCTAGCATCATCATGTGAGAGGGGGCAATGTGCAATAGCTTCCCTCTCCTTTCCACTATGTATAGAAGCCCTCTCCTCCTGTTGTAAACACACTCCACTACACTCTTTACTATATTTTTGAGCTATACACTCTATATCCTACACTTGAGCTACACTTCCATATCATTTTAGTAGTAGTGTCCCTCTAGGTGCTAGTGCCTAGTTGTATTAGAGAAAAGAGGAAGAGAGGTTTGGGAAGAGCAAAGGAGGAGTTGGCTTGTTGGTTCCTCCACCACTTTGTACCTCTATGGAGTTGACTTACTCATGAGTAAATTCTGAGTTCCTTTTTCTGGAATTTCCAAGTGATCTATTTAGCTAAGCTCAACTTTTTATATGTGCTTACGAGTTCTTCGCTCGACTGAGTGCTTTAGTCTAGCTAAGATATCAGACTAGATTAGTAACCGCTAGCGTAGACGTGGTGTCTGGGCTACGGTGACCTGAGTTTGCGCCCTAACAAGGCCTTTGTAATCCAACAAGCTCTCTGGCGCCATTGTCAGAGAATGATAGTTGTTCTAGATTCGAACCAAGTTTGTCCATGTATCCATTTTATTTTATGATTACCAAAAATATATGCACCATACCACTACCACCATTCCTACCACATGGATTCCACTCCTATACTTAAATTCTCAGTTCCAAAGGGAAATTTATTGGCACCTCCACCATCATCCCATCTCATTCTTACAGATGGCATGAAATATGCCCCACTTTTCATAGCCATGGTTCGGGAGAAACCCTTCTATATAGGCAACAAGATGAAAATCCTTACATGCACCTTCGAGAATTTGAGCACTTGTGTTCTTGCCTAATTTTTTCTACCATGACACAAGAGACCCTCAAATGGAAATTGTTTCCATTCTCACTTTTGGGAATTGCGAAACAATGGTATGCTCATACCATAGGAAGTGTTCATGGAAATTGGGATGAACTTAGAGACAAATGTCTTGCTTTCTTCCATCTTTCTAGAGTTGCCATTGTAGGCAGTCCTTAACGACCATTTTATACCACCAACTTAATACCAAAAAGGGGTGAATTACTTATCTTCATATATATATTTTACTATTAACCCAATTCCATTTGTACTTGGAGAAATGTCACCCTACAGAAATATATGCCAAGTGCAAGGTATTATACATAGAAAATACGTTTTCTAGAAAGCATAGAATCAAGGAAGAAGGAACAAGGCCACTTCGGGACCAAACTAGGCTGAACGCACCACATCATCGCGGTCCAGGCCCATCTAGCAACCGACCAACCAAAGTCGGTCATGGGAAGGCGCCAAACTGGGGCGTGTGACCCAAGTGGGGCATGTGACCCAATCCTATCAGATCTTGGACCCAGCTTTGTTTGGAAGGTGTATTGGTGGTTCCCTAAGGCAGTTTTGGGGTGTTCCCTAATTTACCTACAACAAACCGTCCTAGTTGAGCTATAAATAGATGGGAGGAGGCACACACTAAACACACACCTCATTTTTGGAGCCTCTTAGTCTTAGTAGTGTTTGGAGTTTGTCTGCCTCCTTCTCTCTACCTAATTTTCTCTCTTTCTCTCTCTCTTATTCTTTAGGCTAGACACTTAGTAATTCTTAGAGCAAGGCAATGGTACTTGGAGGGCTTGTCTCCCAAGAAGAAAGAGCACTCATGGTATGAATACTATTCAGAGTTCTTCCATATTCAAGTTCTATCTTTTATATAACAAAGCGTATGAACTAGAGTATAATTGTTGTCATATCATAGTATATAGTTTGTGTGCTATGATCATGATATGTTCAACTTTATGCTTAACCATTCATGCAACACCTTTATATGATGGAGTAGAGATGATGGTTTGTTGTAGCCTTCGGGTTTGCCCATGTCCTAGCTCGTTGATCCGTAGGGTGGGAGTCCATGGGAGATATGGGTTGTTCCTTAGTATGCGGACATGGTGTCCGGATGCGAGGGAACCTTCGGATATGACAGCATGCTACGGTTGAGGTGTAGGCGCCAAGGAGTGACCTATTCCATCTGTCCTTCATAACCCCCCACGTCTTTATGTTCTGTAGGAGTTCATAAATGTCCCCATCGACTGGTAGAGCAGTTGCCGGAATCTCCCTGTCTATCTCATGCTAAATTTTGGTTCTAGTCATATATAGTGCATGATCATTAATTTTTTTTCTTTGCATGGCTATATTACAACATGCCTGCTCTAGTTAGGAATATTCTTTCATTCTTTGTTTTCCCTTTATCCGCGAGGTTGGCACAAATGTGTGTGACACACTATCTCAAACCTTTAATGACTTACCCCTGTATTGAGCACTAGTCTATCATAAGGTCACTTTTACATCATGTCTTCATATAGGAAAATATAAATAACGATACCCTGAACATTTGCGGGTGTAATGCTATAACAGTATTTCAATGCACTTGCGGATTTGTTCTATAAACATTGCAGAGTACCTACAAGGAATTTCTAGTGTGGTCGCCAAGGTAGGATTCCTGTCTAATTTTGGTGATTGTGCTAAGAAATGTCAATGGCCACCCTTAGAATAGAAATTCTTACCTTTCAACAGAAGGAGAAAGAGACTCCAAGAGTAGTATGAGCCATATTTTTAAGTCTTATAAATACAGGTCCAAACCTCTCTTTGCTTGACCATATTCTTCTTAATCACTTCCACCATGGTCTTAGCAAAGAAGTCGCTCTCCATCTTCACATATCTTCTAGTGGCCCATTTGCACACATGTTGATGTGAACCCGCTAGGGTTTGGGGATGATCTTTCCATGAGAGGCGTGAGATAACTTGATTGATGGACGGAGATGACGTTCACAGCCCGACTACAGCCTTCAAGACTGTGCCTTAGCGACCGATACACCACTTCCAAAGGCCGTCACGATCTTGTGGAGCGCGACAACCAGCCACTAGGGCTCCCGTCCTGCAAGCAATCGAAGAACTAGCAAGAACGAGGAAACAAGCACTGAATTGGTAAGATCAAATTGAAGGTTTCAAACTGAATCTTATTATGAGTGGGGTTACGAAGACAAGGAGATGGGCGGCTGGATCAGCACGCGCACCTACAAGCAAGTAGCGACGGCTAAACTTGATGTAAAAAAAACCCAGTCTGTTTGTAGCGGCTATGGAGGTATAAGAGAGGGTAGAGGGCGACCTTGTCCTGGTAGGAGTCGTCCCACAACCCTAGGACACGCCCCTATTGGGCCCCACTTGATACATGGCCCATCGGGCAACAATCAGGTGACACGAGGACAGAAAAACCTCTCGGCGTTATTTGCATCATTGCATCTGACTCTGAGAAGATATCAACATGAGACTGGATCCATATGAAGGTAGAATTGATAAGCTTTCCATCAAGTATTAAAACGTCCCAATTGGAGTCCGTATGAAGCCGTGGTGACCCACACAAGTCGGGGTTGTTCTGGAGTCCGGATCCAACTCCCAAATCGTGTTGGGTTTGGACTCTTGCTTTCCTTGCTCTAGAAGCGATGTGGTAGCCTGATGGAGGACGTTGTGGACACATGGACTTGATCCCCAATCACCTTTGTTAAGGTACCATGCTTCCCATATGCAATCAACCCTTGAGCTGGTGTTGCCTCGCATTCTAAATGCAGTCGCACCTTCCCTTGTTGATCCTCTCCATCATTCCTGAGCAACACAAAAGTGCACTTGTCTCCATTGTCTAAATATGATGGATGAGAGTTTAAGAATGAACTTGCTTGATGGTTGAGTTGACGAGCACGAGCACGAGTAAGAGGACCAGCAATAGGTACTGGTGTTGGCGTGGACGGCGTGGATGTATGGTTGGTGTTGATGTCCTCATCATCCTCCCTTTCTTGAATTTGAGTCGTCCTCGACTCAAGCTCATCTTCCTCACCCAAATAAGGCTTCAAATCTGCAATGTTAAATGTGGGACTAATCCCAAACTCTGCAAGAAGATCAAGCTTATATGCATTCTCATTAATTCGTTGGAGCACTTTAAAAGGACCATCAGCTCTAGGCATCAATTTAGATTTTCTCAATTCAGGAAATCTATCCTTTCACAAATGCAACCAAACCAAATCTCCAGGTTCAAGAATCAACTCCCTTCTACCTTTATCTCTAGCAAATTTGTACTTAGCATTCATGCGCTCTATATTTTCTTTAGTGGTTTCGTGCAATTTTAGCATCAAGTCAGCACGTTGCTTAGCATCAAAATTCAATTTTTCAGAATTTGGCAAAGGAATTAAATCAATAGGAGCACGTGGCAAGAAGCCATAAACAATCTCAAAGGGAGACATCTTTGTCGTAGAATGCAACAAACGATTATAAGAAAACTCGATATGAGGCAAACAATCATCCCACATCTTAATATTCTTCTTTAAAACAGCCCTTAACATAGTAGATAAAGTTCTATTCACAACTTCAGTTTGACCATCGGTTGACAAGTGGTGCAAAATAAAAGCTTAGTCCCCAATTTAGCCCATAAAGTTCTCTAGAAATGGCTAAGAAATTTAGCATCACGATCAGAAACAATTGTATTTGGCACACCATGCAAGCGAACAACTTCTCGAAAGAACAAATCAGCAATATGTGTAGCATCATCAGTTTTATGACATGGTATGAAATGTGCCATTTTAGAGAATCTATCCACAACCACAAAAACACTATCTCGCCTATTCCTAGTCCGTGGCAATCCCAACACAAAATCCATAGAAATATCTTCCCAAGGAGCACTAGAAACAGGAAGAGGCATATACAAACCATGTGGATTTAATCGTGACTTAGCCTTTTGACATGTTGTGCAGCGAGCAATGAACCTCTCCACGTCTCGTCGCATCTTTGGCTGAAAGAAATGACCAGCAAGAATGTCCTCCATCTTCTTCGCTCCAAAATGTCCCATCAAGCCACCTCCATGCGCTTCCTGCAGCAACAACAAGCGAACGGAGCTAGCTGGAATGCATAGCTTGTTAGCTCTAAACACAAACCCATCATTGACGATGAATTTATTCCATGACTTTCCACCTTTACAATGCAACAAGATATCTTTAAAATCAGCATCATGAGCATATTGGTCTTTAATTGTGTCTAACCCAAAGATCTTGTAATCAAGTTGATTCAGCAAAGTATATCTCCTTGACAAAGCATCAGCAATGATATTCTCCTTCCCTTTCTTGTGCTTAATAACATAAGGAAAGGATTCAATAAATTCTACCCACTTAGCATGCCGTCGATTCAGTTTTCCTTGACTATGAATATGTTTCAAAGATTCATGATCAGAGTGAATAACAAACTCTTTGGGCCACAAATAATGTTGCCATGTTTCTAAAGTTCAAACAAGAGCATACAATTCTTTATCATAAGTGGAATAGTTCAGAACAGGCCCGCTCAATTTCTCACTAAAATAGGCAACAGGTTTACCCGCTTGTAACAAAACACCACCCAATCCAATTCCACTGGCATCACATTCTAGCTCAAAAGTCTTATTAAAATCAGGGAGTTGGAGCAAAGGTGCATGTGTTAACTTATCTTTAAGCATGTGGAAGGAGTGCTCTTGTGCTTTGCCCCAAGAAAAAGGCACTCCCTTCTTCGTAAGCTCATTCAACGGTGCAGCAATGGTGCTGAAGTCCTTCACAAAACAGCGATAGAAACCAGCAAGACCTAGGAAACTCCGCACTTGTGTGACCGTCATGGGTACAGGCCATCCTTGTATAGCTTCCACCTTGGATTTATCAACCTCAATTCCCTATGGAGTGACAACATAGCCAAGAAACGATACTCGATCGGTGCAAAAAGTGCACTTCTCAAGGTTACCAAAAAAACGGGCATCACGTAGAGCATTAAAAACAACACATAAGTGTTCAAGGTGTTTATCCATGGATTTGCTATAAATCAATATATCATCAAAGTAGACGACAACAAATTTCCCAATGAAAGCACGCAAAACCTCATTCATTAAGCTCATGAAAGTACTAGGTGCATTAGTTAACCCAAAAGGCATGACTAACCACTCATATAAACCAAACTTAGTTTTGAAAGCAGTTTTCCATTCATCTCCCAATTTCATACGAATCTGGTGGTACCCACTACGCAAATCAACTTTTGAAAACACAACAGCACCACTTAATTCATCAAGCATATCATCTAATCGTGGAATAGGGTGTCGATATCAAATAGTGATATTATTAATAGCCCTACAATCAACACACATACGCCATGTTCCATCTTTCTTGGGCACTAAAATTACGGGAACTGCACAAGGACTAAGAGATTCACGCACATAACCTTTATCTAGTAGTTCTTGCACTTGTCGCTAAATTTCCTTTGTTTCTTTCAGATTTGTTCTGTATGGTGCATGGTTTGGCAAAGATGCACCAGGAATAAGATCAATTTGGTGCTCAATCCCGCGTATTGGTGGCAGCCCCGCTGGTATCTCACTTGGAAACACATCAGAATAGTCCTGCAAAATGTTAGCAACAGCAGGGGGCAAAGAACGTTGCATATCCTCAATTGAAATCAAAGCATCGTTGCATACCAAAGCATAAGCAATAGAGGTGGATGCATTGAACTCATTAATATCAGATTTTGTAGCAAGCATACAACGCCCTTTCAGTTTTACCTCATCTTTGTCATAAACAACAGATTTGGTATTTTTACTGCTCTCACTCATCGCTTTTGTAGCCTTTGCAACATCATTTTGCATAATGGTTTCAGGAGACATAGGATGCAACACAATTTTTCGATCATGGTATAGAAAAGAATATTGATTTGATCTGCCATGATGCATAGAATCTCTATCAAATTGCCAAGGTCTACCTAATAGAATATTGCAAGCTTGCATAGGCACAACATCACATTCAACAATATCTTTGTATGATCCGACGGAAAAATTAAGTCACACAAGTCTAGTTACCTTTGCCTTACCACTGTTGTTCAGCCACTGAATACAGTAGGGATGCGGGTGTGGTTTGGTGGTGAGGGCAAGCTTCTTCACCATATCGCTGCTTGCCAAGTTGTTGCAGCTACCTCCATCAATGATCATGCGGCACGAATGCTCCTTGATGACACATTTGGTTTGAAATAAAGTGTGTCGCTGATTTTGCTCTGCCTTCTCCATTTGTGCACTAAGCACTCGCTATACAATCAAGCTCTCATAGTGGTCCGCGTCACCTGCAGTAATATGTTCTTCTATGTGTTCCTCACTACCTGCATGGTCAGCCGCAAGCAACGCAAGTGTATCTTCATCATAATCACTAGCAGACGAACACTCACCATCTTCTTTGACAATCATAACACGCTTGTTTGGACAGTCACGCATCACATGCCCATATCCCTTGCACCGGTGACATTGTATCTTGCTTGTTCTACCTGTCGATGCCACGGATGAAGTACTCGCAGCTGGCTTTTGCATTGTCTTCGCAACCGAATTGGTGGGGGCAGCTCGACTCTTGTCACTGGATGATGGCGTAGGAGTACATGTAGACGGAGTTGTAGACGTGCGTTGCTGCCATGAGTTAGTTTTCCCTGCAGAAATATTATTCCTTGCGCTAGCACGTCGTCCCTGCACTTCCCTTTCAGCTTTACAAGCAAGATAAAACAAACAGGTTATGTTAGTATAATCTTTATATTCAAGGATGTCCTGGATTTCTTGATTTAGCCCACCCAAAAATCTAGCCATAGCAGATTCCTCTTCCTCCTGTAAGTTACAACGCAGCATTCCCATTTGTAATTCCTGATAATATTCTTCTACACTTTTAGCACCTTGTCTTAATCGTTGCATCTTATTTAACATATCACGTGCATAGTAAGAAGGAACAAATCAAGCCCTCATGACTCGTTTCAACGCTTCCCAAGTTCGAGGAACGTTATTAGGATTTTTGTTACCATGTTCTATCCACCAAACTGAAGCAAAATCGGTAAACTCACTAGTAGCAGCTCTAACACGAGTATCCTCAGGAAAATTGTGACATGCAAACTTTTGGTCAACGGCAATTTCCCAAGTAATGTACGCATCAGGATCATAATTACCATCAAAAGAAGGTATTTTAAATTTAATCTTGCTAAAAGCATCATTATTATTAGGTACCTCACGTCGACGGTGACCACCCATACCTCTACGATTATAGCGTAGACGACGTCGATCACAAGCATCCCGATCATCATGTTCGGTATCACCAGTATAATCTTCATCATAATTATCTTCAACTTGCTCTTCATCCTTCTTGTCGTCATTATGTCGCTCTTTGTCTTTTGTGTGGAAGTCATCAAAATGGTGCAAAAGGGCAGCAAGGCTTTTGTCCATATGAGCCACAGATGCCTCCAACCCTGTAAGCTTGTTGGAGGTGGTAAGTTGGGCTGTCTCCGATTGCCCAATCTTGTCATTGGTTACTTGTAAATCATTATCAAGTCCGTCTGTATGCAGCTGCACTTGCCTTGTAAAATATTGAATGATGCCCTTGGTACGAGGAGATCGTGGAATCTCATCACCGTCCTCTGATCCTGTCATGGTTCAACAAAACAAAGTGGAGACAAGAAAATAGGTGAAGAAATAAAAGCCCTATATTTATTAGGACGTGGCTATAGCAAGGCGCTCCCTCTCAACTTGTTAGACAAGTTCTTACCAATTCTTACCTTGCTCAACAGGAGGAATCGACTACCAACAAGTCCGCAGCAATGGAATGAAGTGTATCGGTGCCGCAGCAACAAGACCTGTCAAGCTGTAGAATATGTGGAGCTATAGGTGGCTGAAATAAGGAACGAACTAGCACCACGTTAGTTATAAAAGCTAGCTGAATAAACGTTCAACGGTGGTGCTATGCTGGTCCTAGGCTAGACTGTGCTAGAGACGCGAGCCTGGACACAAACGAAGTCACGATACAACAAGGAAAAAGACACGTAACAGCAAGGAATGACTCGCCTTCTTTTGCTCAAACAGCAAGGAATCACTCCCCTTCTTTTCCTCAACTCTTCTTTTCTTTCTCCCTTTTTTTTCTTTGCTGTTTTTTTCTTCTTTTTTTTCACTTTGCACAACTAGAACAAATCTGAATCTTGGCAAATCAGATTTCAGAAAAAAACTCTTAGTATGTATTTCTCTTTCTTTTCAGGGGTGACAAGAATGCAACTAGCAACTCAGAAATTTTTTTATATGTGAATGAAACTTGATTGAGAATAGCGAGGATGGATATGGTAGTAATATTTGCAGTGGCGATGGCAGCGGAGATGTCAAAGACCGATAGTGACCAAAACGTGACAAGAACTCGAAACTCTAAAAGACTAGAACTAAAACCAGCACTGGACACAACCGAAGCAAACACAAACTCAACAAGCCCTAACTAACCAGTACTAGCCATGGCACAAAGGTTTTGTAGGAATATGGAAAACTAATCTACTATTTTTTTGGCTTTTCTGGACTATAGGAAAATAAAACAACGATTGAAAATCTCTCACCGGTAAACCTTGCTCTGATTACCAACTGATGTGAACCCGCTAGGGTTTGGGGACGATCTTTCAATGAGAGGCGTGAGATAACTTGATTGGTGGATGGAGATGACGTTCACGGCCCGACTACAGCCTTCAAGACTGCGCCTTAGCGACCGATACACCACTTCCAAAGGCCGTCATGATCTTGTGGAGCGCGACAACCAGCCACTAGGGCTCCCGTCCTGCAAGCAATCGAAGAACTAGCAAGAACAAGGAAACAAGCACTGAATTGGCAAGATCAAATTGAAGGTTTCAAACTAAATCTTATTATGAGTGGGGTTACGAAGACAAGGAGATGGGCGGCTGGATCAGCACGCGCACCTACAAGCAAGTAGCGACGGCTAAACTTGATGTAAACAAAACCCAATCAGTTTGTAGCGGCTATGGAGGTATAAGAGAGGGTAGAGGGCGACCTTGTCCTGGCAGGAGTCGTCCCACAACCCTAGGACATGCCCCTATTGGGCCCCACTTGATACATGGCCCATCGGGCAACAATCAGGTGACACGAGGACAGAAAAACCTCTCGGCGTTATTTGCATCATTGCCTCTGACTCTGAGAAGATATCAACATGAGACTGGATCCATATGAAGGTAGACTTGATAAGCTTTCCATCAAGTATTAAAACGTCCCAATTGGAGTCCGTATGAAGCCGTGGTGACCCACACAATTCGGGGTTGTTCTGGAGTCCGAATCCAACTCCCAAATCGTGTTGGGTTTGGACTCTTGCTTTCCTTGCTCTAGAAGCGACGTGGTAGCCTGATGGAGGACGTTGTGGACACATGGACTTGATCCCCAATCACCTTTGTTAAGGTACCATGCTTCCCATATGCAATCAACCCTTGAGCTGGTGTTCCTCGCATTCTGAATGCAGTCGCACCTTCCCTTGTTGATCCTCTCCATCATTCCTGAGCAACACAAAAGTGCACTTGTCTCCATTGTCTAAATATGATGGATGAGAGTTTAAGAATGAACTTGCTTGATGGTTGAGTTGACGAGCACGAGCACGAGTAAGAGGACCAGCAATAGGTACTGGTGTTGGCGTGGACGGCGTGGATGTATGGTTGGTGTTGATGTCCTCATCACATGTCCATTACTGAAGGGAAAGTTGTTTTTGAGAAAATCCTTGAAAACACTCCTTGCACTAGTATATATGAGAGTTCCCTGAAGAACCAATAGAGTCATGCCCCGTGTTGGTGGTCCTTAACTCACATTTTATACCGCCAATAAGAATATAAAAGGCACACCAAACTTAGTGAATAGGGCTTTATGCTAATGATTTCCACGAGTTTTGGTGTTTCACTTGTTTTGCAGGGCTTATACAGAAACATACCTAAAGTGGTTCAAAAGTAGAGAAATATTAAAAGAAATAACTAATCCTACTTTGGCCCTTACAAAACAAGATAAAGAAGGCCTAATCATTCATCATATTTGGGCCAGGGACCAAACTAGGGCTGGTCCACCATGCAACCAAGGCCCAGACTTAGAAGGCCCAGTCGCCAGACAAACCAGAGCCTAGCCGAGAGGAGAGTGAACCAAAATCGACATCAAACAAGCCCATCTCAATGAATGCACAACATAGGCCAACTCAGGACGCCGAGAGGAGCACGTCCACCAAAATTGAGCCAGTTTGATTATACCCTGTTTTCTACTAACACAACCAACATGTAGTAATATAGGTACAAATAACTTGGTTCCACATGTACATGTCATTATTTGGATACAGGTACTAGAACAAGTACTTTTTAGGGTCAAGAAGCTTAAAAGGGAAGAAGTAGCAACAATCAGGAAATACAAGTTGACTACATAAACATCAGTTCCATGGAAGCAAGAATCAATGTGCAAAGGCTGACATGCTAAGGCCACAAAGTGGGGGTCGACCGACCCCTATCCTGTGGGCTCAGACCATTCCAAGCTGCCAAAATCCAAGTGAACCACTTCTAGCTCAACCTCCACCCTCAGATCACAAATGTGCTCGAAATCAACATTGGAAGATCAAAGCACATGGATCCATGGGCCCACAACAAAAGAACCAACATAACAACAATTCAACCAACACCTGAACTAGACTCCATGACATGTGGGGACACCCACCAGGGGGCCACCTGCCATAGAGGGGGTCAGCCGACCCCCTCCTTGGGAGCTTGGAAGGTCGGCTGCTTCCCACCGACCTCAAGCATGCTTCCATGCACATGGAGAATCCAAGCTATCCATCCAAGTCGGTTCAAGGTCGGTTTGATCCAACGATGGAGGATAGGAGCACACGGATTGATGACATGGCGATGGAGTAGGCCCTACTCTACCTTCCCCCATAAATACCCCCACAGGCCTTCACTTTAGAGCATGTATCTTACGTAGAAAGACTAATCTAGTAGCTTTAGTGCGAGAATAGAGGGAAGAGAGTGAGGAGTCTCCAAGGAGGAGTCCCGGCCTATCAGGAGTCTTCTCCAAGGTGCGCCTCAGCGGATGCGAATCTTCTTGTAAGTCTTCTAGTATTTAATATTCTGGCTTAGTACTTTAAGTATACGGTCTTGTTACTAGCACACTGCTTTACTTTTTGAAATGCTCAAAGCCTAGGCTAAGCTTAGAGTAGTGAGATTGGTGTAGACGTACTATCTAGATTACATCTTACCAGTGCGAGTTTCTTGTCGCACTGCGAGACACGCTAGAGTAAGGGGTGACAGGCCTAGCTAGTGTCTAAAGTTCCTTGTATGTGTTGTAGGCAAGTTGACAATAATAGTGGGGCTGAGCAGTGTAGCCGCCTTAGTAGGGGTTCTGTCTCCTACTTTTTTGACTATCGCCCCTAGTAAGGGAGGAGGTGATAAACCTCGTTATACTTAGAATACCGTGGCTAGATATTTTTGCTAGACAAACCTCTATATCTAATCCTAAACCCTTTGATCATCATCTGATGATCTTGAATCTAGTTGAACCACTTCATGTTCCCTGAGGAAATCATGATACTGGAATACTCCCGGTGAAGGCTACATTGACTACCGTAGGCTTGTGGTATATCCATTTGCCACTTCTGGTGTCAACAAGCTTCCTGGCGCCGTTACTGGGGACGGTAGCTATTTTAACTAGGATAAAAATCATTATCTTTGTTTGACTAAAACCTTTACACACATCTAAATGGATCAAACAACCCTCTTCGATTACGCTGCTCCAACGGGCGATGAGTTGGAGCCACCTAGTTCATCACAGGACATTTTGGCCGTTCACTATGAGCTTCGCCCCAGTCTCATAGCAATGGTTAAGGAGAATCCCTTTTCAGGAGAAGGAGATGGCCCTATACACACCTACATGATTTCAAACAACTTTGTTCGTGCATTCACATCCAAGGGATGAGGCGAGTAACCCTTAAGTGGAAGCTATTTCCATTCTCTTTGATGCAAAAGCTAGACGATGGTATACTCTGTAACAAGCCTAAAAAATCCAAACACCAAAAATCACAACCAATAAAATTATTTCTAAAATAACCTATGATTGGTGAGAGTCAGGAAGACATCGAGTAGTTGCACAAGTAGCACCTAATGATAGTTGAAGCATTGCATTTTAATTACAAGTTTGATTTGGGTCCTGTTTGATTTTATGTAATGAATAATAAAATCAAACAACATTTATTAATATGTATATGTTTATGTGTAACTAACCTTGGACATGGACCCCACATGCCCCATGAGACCCTAGGGGACCCACTAGGCATATGTGCCATGGTCACTAACTCATTAGCACTAACATCTTTATTAATTGATCATGGCATGATTGGTTTAGAAAATAGAAAATAGAGAGAAAACAGAAAAGGAATAGAAGAAGGCAAAGCAGCCCAAGTCGGAGATCAAGCCCCGCTCGGCCTGCTGCCCCTCTCCCCGCATCGGCCCAAGCTGGCCTCACCAGCTCGGCCTGCTAGGCCGAAGCCGCAGTGGCCTAGCTGCATCATCCGTGGAACCCGGCATGCTCTGAAGCCCGCGTGCCCCCGTGGCCCAACTGGCCAACGGCCCAGCATGGCCGCCGTCCGCGCCAGCTCGCCCGCAGCGCCGTGCGCTCGCACTCACTGACCAGTGGGGCTGGCTTGTCAGCATCCCACCTTTAACCTAATTTGGCTACTCCTCTGTCACATCCATTGCTCCAAATGTGGCCATGGCTGCGCCCCGCCATCCACTTCCACCCTGCTCAACCACTGACGTGCTGCTCTGCTTGCTCTTCACCATGATGCCGCGCTGCTTCCACTTTACCAAGTTTCCATTGCCAACACCGCTTGAGGAGGTGAGCTCGCCCTACCCTTGTCGTGGCCGCCACCTAGAGTGCCACCGTGTTCTCGTCATCTGTTATGCCCTTTCATTAGCTGCATGCACGTGTTCTCCTAGGCCTAGAACACATTTCTAACAACTTTGTGGAGCCGGCATAGACACTAGTGAGGCTGACACCTATGCCGACCTCAGTCTCCTCGGACTCCGGTCGTCAAAGCGCTCGCTGTGGCTACCGCGGCCGCGCACGCCTCGCCATGCCACGATTAGCCGCGTTAGCTAGTCCTTTGAGCTCCTAGCTGCTCCAATCGAGAAGGAAAAAAGAAGATGGCATCCAATTTGGGAGTACTGGCCATAGCTCGCCACCGCCTAAATCCACCATCGCCGAGCCGCCATCGCTGTCTACCTCGCTAGGAGACCCGCAGCCAAAGTTGACATGCTTGCCACTTTTGCCTCGGTCCCGTGAAGCATATGCGAGTGCTAAGGCCATCCTTTTCACACTAAGGCACTCTGTCGCCATGGCCCTGCTGCTTGACGCCACCACCATGCGTGCGACGGTGAGATCGAGGCCCAGGGGCCTGCTTGGACCTCGCAGCCGTGCTCACCATGCCTTAGCAACACTATAGCTGTAGCCTTACCTGGCCTAGGGAGGCCAAAGCCGGAGCTCCGCTCGCCACTCGTGGCAGCGCCGTCGTACTACACGCGCGGGAGAAGGGGAAGGGGGAAAAGTTTCCTAGCTCTTGTAGACCGCGTCCACCGCGACCCAGCTGGACCAGCCAGCATTAGCCACGTGGGCTTACGGTCCGCGTTCCACAATGGACCTAGTCCAGCCAGCCAAAAGTCGTAGACTCAGCCCATTAGGAGCCCATAGGTGCCACATTGCCTGATCCAGCGCCAGCCACGTGTTTGAGCCGGGCTGGCCCTACCCGGCCCAAATCTAGCCCTGCCCAGGCCCGCCTAGGCCTGTCATCGTTGACCGTTGATCTAGGACCCACCTGTCATTGACTAAGACCACCTAGACCCACCTGTCATCCACTGGTTTTGCCCTGGCCAACCAGAATGCGCCACGTGTCACACCCTATTTTTCTCTGTCCTTTTTCTTTTGCAGAAAATGGTTTAAACTTTAGAAATTCATAACTTATTCATACGAACTCTGAAAAATATGAACCAAGTGTCCAAATTTTCATAAAAATGAGCTCTATGTCATAGGCTTATGTATGATTGCATTTGGAGTTATTGGATTTCATTTGGATCTTTGTGTTAATCTATAGGGGTCACTCCCATGACCATTATGTCTCGATTTCAGATCCTGCGAAGGAGTTGACCGAGGAGGAGGACTAGGAGCGCACCAAGGACTTTAGTGACAGCTGTTCAGGGGCCATGTCCCACGCAACCTTGTAGATCCTACTACGCATGCAACATATTAGAATGCTAGTGCTCTACATTATGCAACAATGCTATGATATGCTATGTTAGGATTGCATGGTAGATTACTTGTATGCCTATTCCTTGTCGTAAACTTTACCCTACTCACTCGCTTATAGGATAGATACACTTATACATATGCTTGTTACTCGCTATTTATTACTCCACTTGCATTATACCTGTGATGTGATGCTGGTGGTGAACCCTGGGTGGGTTCAGCTCGGGATGTCGGACTTCGAGATCGTTTGGGTGTCTCCTGGTCTATGACTTGGGTGAGTTTGTGTGGTGAGGGTTGAGTCGACTGGAAAGGATCTACGACAAGCTTTTGGAGCGAGTCTTGCCAGGGGGTGCATCCTGGGCACCCCTATGTTCTTAGTACCTGTGGCAGGTACATGGTGACTTGAGGAGATCCTGGGGTCGAGAGCCTTTGTGGAGCGAAGCCCTGGGAGGGAGGTGCCATTGAGGCACGAGGCACGGGAGCCCTATTTGAGAAGATATCCTGTCTGGTTACCCCTAGGACCTGTTGTCTATTGAGGACCAGAACCACGGACCCCTTCATGCACACCACTCGCCCTAGATGAACCGAGGATGGATGTTCGACTAGCTAGGGCGGTGCCACTACTACTAGGCACATGTAGTTTAGGAAGGTACGGGAGGATCTCACACCCTTCCGAGACGATCATGGCAACCCCCTCCGAGAATCGACCCCTCTAAGAGCGGGTGCATGACTACACAGTTTCAGCCACTCCAGACTAGACTTGGGGTGTTCCAGGGCTGAGAGGTAGGGTGGCATCGTCTTAGGTGGAAGGTCGCTTGGAATCAGCCTAGGCAGTGCACATGTCGGTGATGGCGATCTTGTGGATGGTCAGCACTAGCCAATTACAGGTGTACACACTCTGCAGAGATGTTTGAATCTATATATAGTGCGCAGCCTTGGTATGGCTATTCCATGACCCACTCTTCTCTTGAGTAGTGAGATGAGTCCTTTCTACTTCCCCCGAGTGATGTTGTTGTTACCCTACGGTATGATGGCCGTTTACTACGGTATGATGGCCGTTTAGGCATGGACGAGAGGGAGTTGTCCTTGCCGCCCAAGTGTGAGCGTGGTTTGCTGAGTGAGATGAGAGGAGGATGGTGGGTGGTACAGTGGTGTGGGTTCGGAATGGATTAAAACTTGATGAACTGTTATTATATAATATTGATGATACTTGCATAGGAAAACTATAGCCATATGTAGGCCCTCTTGATACACCCCTATGCATCCACTTACCACAAAGCATAAGTAAAGCATAGGGTGGGAGCTAGTGGCCAGTACAAATCATACTGATACTTTGGAATCAGGTTTGTATGACGGCTTCGTCGGCGCCCCTGAAAGAAGAAAGGATTAGATGGTCTCGTGCCTACGCTTAAGATGGTGCAAGACGTTGCTTCTGCAATATCCCTTCTACTTCTGTAGCTGTTCTAGATGTTAGACACTCTGATGATTCCACCGTGTGGCGATGTAATATTTATGTAAACCCCTCTATTGTACTCTTTTATTCGATGTATGGCTTTATAATCAATTGATATTGGATAAATTGATGATTTGACGTCCTAGGCTATCATTTTATCCTTCATCATTTTCCCTTCATGAAAAATTGAGGATGTTTCATACTCGCTACATAGGAAGTGTAGGAGGAGAATAGGAAAGCTGCAAGCCCAAGTTCTGTTTAATCTACTTCCCCATCTCCCGCTAGCTCGTCTTCGTAGAGACATCCTAAACTTCAAGTAGGAAGAAAAGGAGTCTCTAGGTGTGGCCTAGGCACGTCTTATAGACTTAGCATCCTCCGGCCCATATTTAGCTATAACTAAGCCAACACTTATGCAACATTTCTACCTCGGTCTTAGACAAACCTCTGCACAATTCTTTGATTTAGCCTCTGAGGGAGCATTTCTTCATCTACCATTAGTGAAGGTAAGGATGTTCTTGCGACCATTCTCGAGAACACCCCTACACTGATGATCATAACGAAGCTCCTAAGAAAATCAACCTCCTAGGGACAAACTTACGACAACCAAAACTTCATTATCCACCTTCCAATCTATTGAACCTGAACCACAAACACAAATTCCTCCAAAGGAAGAAGTAATTCACCCTTTGGATTACCCGCTCGACATCGAGACTGATCTCTTTGTCGATTTTAGCAATGTCTCGAATCAACTTGTGCAAAATAAATATACAGCTCTTAGAGCTCCTAATAATCACATTCCAACCCATCTTGAGGCATGCTATCTCGAGGCAATTGCTCAAGAGCTCACGTCCATTATGAGCAATGAATGGCTGAAAGGAGGCTGAGGCATCATCAGATGTCATTAAACTCCTCTCCTGTTTCACATCCCTTCCTTGCATTATAAACTTAGATTCCCCCTACGACCCCACTGTAGCAGTAAGCTTAATGTCTAAATCTTTGGCATCAATGCTCCTAGGCGAGGAGCCGCTGACTGCGACCAACAAATTTCTCAAGTTAACTTCTAGGGAATTGGTCGAGAGTTGCGGGATTGCATAGAACATTTCTGTCTCAATTAACAAAGTCATCGTCCTCCTAAACTTCTTCATCTTTGATATGAAGGAGGTTGACTTGTTAATCGGGCATCCAATCAGGAGATTCCTCGAGGGATTTCATGAAGGGCGCCTCAAAGGTCACCTCGGGAAGGATCTAGATCTTTCTGTTGCTTTTGCCGGCTCTGTTAATTCCAAAGCTGAATCATTACTCGAGCCTGACCAAATAGAGGAGGTAATGGGGGCATCTCTTCTAGAAGCCTCTTATCCCAACCTAGAAGAAGATGCCAAGGATTTAATTCAAGAAGAAGAAGCCGAGTTAGATGAACCTTTAGACTTGAATGAATCCGAACAACCACCAAAACCCTCGATAGAACTTAAGCCACTTCCTTCTAGGCTTAAGTATGCCTTCCTTAATGGTGATAGACACTGGTACAAAAAGTTACTATAGAGGCAGCTAAATCTTGTTTCCAGGGGTGGGTAAACAAACCGACTCTAGCACAGCGATTGTAAAGATCACAGCTACCAGAGTCGGCTTTCTAACCACCTCTAAAAAGGAGATATTCAGGGGCGGTTAAATAAAGGCAACTGCATTTGTTAAGCCTGCACTTTAGGGCGGTGCGTTACGAGAGCCGCCCCTGATAAGGATTTCAGAGACGTTTTCATTAGGAGAACGGCTCCTCATAAGCCTTTTCAGAGATGCTTTAGTTAGGGCAATCATGAGTGATAAGGTTTTCAGAAATGCTTTCATTAGGATAACCGCCTCTGATGAAAGCTTTCTAGAGGTGTTTTCAATAGGATGGCTCCTAATCTGGAGCGGTTTGAAAGGGGTCCGCCTCCAAAAAAAAGGTACTGTTAACAACGTTTAATTACCCTGTTTCTATTTTTTCTAAAAATTGCTGCCATATTTTAAAATTTGGGCCCAAAATCAAATGATTAAAATTAACTCTATAAATACACACTGATAACCTTGTGGAATATATTTATTAATATATACACAAGTACATGAGTATTAATTTGTACAATAATTTGACCATTACAAGATACTAATCATCTATATGCTTGTACATAAAAATTTTGGGAAATGATCCACACTTGGATTACGAAGCCATACTTTTGGGAGTGATTGGCAGGGGTTGCAGATTCATTCTGATCTAACATTCTGATCTACACAGGGTGTTCAAAGGAAATAACCATGATGAGTACCCAATTTCGTATTACAATTAAATTTCTACACATGTACAGTCCATGGAATCAGATGCATGCACATGAAGGAGAAGGTACCAAGTATTTGCAAGAATAGTACATGCAGGAATTAAATGACGAGAAGAGATCAATCATAACCGAACCCATCAGCATACACTTAGAGCTTTTCGGTGAATGAAGACGACGTCCCGGGACATCTCTTGTCATTAAAGTCAATATAAGAAAAATCAAACTGTGTAAGAATGAGTTACATGGCACGACGGCCCAACGATAGCACGGTGGCATGTTTCTTTAGGAAAACAATATATTGCATGCCTTAGCTCATTTTCATATTTGAAATAGTGCGCCAAAGTGGAATTGAAGATCTCCGGTTGACATATATAATTAAAACAAACAATCGAGGATCCCATGTCCCGTTCCAGAGAATTGATTCATTCATAGCTCAATAGATGACATCATTGGCATTAAAGAATTGACCTCAACTTTAAATTATTTCAAACACCATAAAAGCATATCATTGGTGGGCAGCAAAAAAATCTTTCAAGTAATAGTAACAACTCATGCATGCCATGCGTGAAACCCTTTGGCAATAATCAGTTTTTCCAACTTCGGGGTACAAATAGAATGAAATTTCTACACAGTCCAAACAAACAAAATACACACTCACATGCATGTACATGACGGAGGAGGAGCTACTTTTTTAATTTGCAAGGATAGTATAGGAATTATAGGAATGTAAGAGTGTATCAATCGAAACAGATCAATCATACTTGGCAGCATGCATAGCTTCAGGCAAAGGAAGATGTTATTGCATCTCTGATGTCAATACATCAAAAATCAGTTTTATTCAAAATCAAATAATTATGATAAGTTCTCTTCAGTGTTATTCAAAATCACATACAAATGCACTAAAAGTTGCAATTATAGCCAAGTACACATATAATTATGATATATTGTTGTAGATCGAGCAGTGGTGGATCGGCGGTGTGGAAGCACACATACAAAAAATATATATATTATTAGAGAAACATATACAACCAAAATCAAGATTATGACAACACTAGATGATGAGGACATCAACACTGATCATACGTCCAAGTCAGCCATGCCAATACTTGCTGGTCCTATTACTCGTGCGCG
>CM041632.1:38908135-38925825 GCA_023333625.1 Bothriochloa decipiens | reverse complement strand
CTCTCATCGAAAGGTCGACCACAAACCCTAGCGGGATCATATCACTAGACCTCAACAACAACACGACGCCATGTTTGTGTGCGGGGCCGGTATGGAAAGGCTGCAGGTGTTAACACCAGAAGTGGAAAATGGATATACCACAAGTGTATGGTAGTCAATGTAGCCTTCACCGGGAGTATTCCAGGTATTGTAATTTCCACGGGAAATGTGAAGTGGTTCAACTAGGATCAAGTTCGTCAGGTGATGATCGAAGGGTATAGGATTGGGTATAGAGAGGTCTATCTAGCAAAAATATCTGGCCATGGTACTCTACATATAACGAGGTTTATCACCTCCTCCCTTACTGGGGGAGATAGACGAAAAGGCAGGAGACAGAACCCCTACCAAGGTGACTATCCTATTCAGCCCCGTTCTCACTATGTTAACTTGCCTCCAACACGTACAAGGAACTCTACGCCTAGCGAGGACTGTCACTCTCACGCTAGGTGTCTTGCAGTGCGACAAGTAGCTCACACTGGTGAGACAGTCAAGAAACCACGTCTACACTAATCGCACTACTCTAAGCTTAGCTAATGCTTCAAGCAATTTACCAAAGTAAAATAGTATGCTAGTAAAAGACCGTATACTTTAAGTACCAAGCCAAAATAGGAAATACTAGAAATACTCGAATGTAAGACTTACAAGAAGACTTGTATCTGCTGAGGCGCACCTTGAAGAAGACTCCCGACAGGCCGGGACTGCTCCGTGGAGACTCCTCACTCTCTTCCCACTATTCTCACACTAAAGCTACTAGAGTAGTTTTCTTCCGATGATACATGCTCTAAAGTGAAGGACTAGGGGGTATTTATAGGGGAGGTAGAGTAGGGCCTACTCTAGCGCCACGTCATTAATCCGTTTACCTTCAATCTCCCACCATTGGATCAAACCGACCACCAAACCGACTTGGATGGAGGGCAGTGATCAAACCAGGTGCATGGTAGCATGCATATGTCGGTGGAGTGCAACCGACCTTGGGAGCACCTAAGGAGGCGGTTGGACGACCCCCTCTATGGTAGGTGGGGCCCCTGATGGGTGTCCCCACATGTCATGGAGTGTGTCCCTAGTGCTGGTTGAAATGTGTTGAAGTCGGTTCCTTAGTTGTGGGTCCATGAATCCTTGTGCAAGACCCTTGAACATTGATTTGAAGTGCACTTGTGATCCAAAGGTTGAAGTTGAGATTGGAGAGCTTCACATGGATAGTGCCAGCTTGGCCCCTCCCGGGCCCATATGATGGGGGGTCGGCTGACCCCCTCACTGTAGCTCCAGTGAGCCAGCTCTGCTCCTTGATCCCTACTCATTGCTTCTATGGTGCTGAAGTTTATGTAGCAAACATGTATTGTTACTACTTCTTCCTCTTTAACCTTTAAGACCCTAAAAAGTACTTGATCGAATACCTACAACCAAATAATGACATGTACATGTGGAACCAAGTTATTTGTACCTATATCACTACTTGTTTGGTTGATTCTTCCCCATAATGAGTGTCATGTTGATGGTTATGGTGGTATAAAACAAGGCATAATTACCGTCAACAACAAGATGGGCACGGCCCGGTGAACATGTGTGTGAGAACACACGGCAACGCGAAGGCCGAGCAGCAAGCATGAAAGGGATAGCTCAAAGAAAAACAAAAATGCATCTTCGGTGCTCACCGAGGGCTCGAAACGACGCGAGGTGGATGACGAGAGATGGCTTGAAAAAACAAAAATGCATCTCCGCACTCGGCTCCACGCTTGACGTGTGTGTGTGGTTTCGACTGTGGGCAGGGGATTAGGGCGAGAGAGAGTGTGTGGTCATCAATGTACGTTAGGGAAAAATTAAGTCGGCATCTTTGGGTTGGCAAAGAGGCTCACCGGTGATTGCGCCTAGAGGGACATGGTCATGTTTCATAGCTCCAAGCGCCATGAAAACACGGCAACGTGAGGCTCTCCCGGCCGGCCGCCAGATGCGGGACACCGGTGAGAACGCGGACGAATTTGAGCTCCGCGTACAGCTGCTTCTTGCTGTGCGCGCAGTGCCGTGCGTACACACCGTGGCAAGCTCGGCGCCAAGCCAGGGCAAGCTAGATGAAGACAGGTAGATCCATAGCGGAGCAGCCGGGCGAAGAGAGGTGGAAGACGAGCAGAGGTAGGAAACGAAAACTTTGGCTGCTAATTTCAAATAAGCGTGCCACTCAAAGGAAATTTTCAGCCGAAGCGTGTTTATATAAGAAAAAACCATTTTTAGGGGCAGTTTTCTTACATCAGCCGCTAGTAAAGATCATGTTCAATGGCGGAAGTCATAAGTATCCACATAGTAAAACTAAAAAAAAGAATAACAAGACACCGCTTGGGCTCGAACAAGAATCGATGGCTTCAAACAGATGTGCTCTAACCGCTACACCAAGATGCTGATATTGCTGGGTTTCCATTCTCAACTTTATTTAGCATAATTTCCTCACTAATTTACCCTATTCCTTTTGACGGTCGGCTTTTAATACATTGTGCAGGCATGAAAGATCTTGGATACGAGCCTTACTTGGACCATGTTGCTCTAGGAGGGTATTAGTAAACATGAACGACGGACCATCCCTGGTTTACGTTTTGTTCACTGCTGAATAATCCTACGTAAATGGGCCCAGTGTTAATTGGGCCTTACATGAGCGGACACCGTTCCATAACCGTCGTCGCAAGTTAGCACACCGTCGCTCGCAACCCTACCGCGCCGCACACCGATCCACATCGGCGGTTTCGCGCGGACACGAGAGGACCAAGGTCAGTCGCGAACAAAGCCATTGAAGCTTCGCCATGGCCGGAAGAAGGTAATAAGAATCACATTGATCCTTGTAATCATTTCCTTTGTCTCTTTGGAGTAGACAGTAGGGATTGAGATTTAGATTTGTACAACACAAAGTAGGGTTTGTCGCCGGTGGTCGGGGGAGGGCGGTGTCCTGGGTTAGTGGCAAACCTTAGCCCCCCTAACATTGCCGTGCGCACCCATATGGCGGCCATGTATCTATCACACACACAGATGAACATTAATATTATTAATTGCTCTATATACTTTTTATACCATACATATATAATTTCATAATCATGCTTAACGTACTATTAGTAGGATTTGCATCAATAATTTCTTAGGAGGATATAATTTAAGCATGGAATCGAAGTGTTGTAGATTTTTTCTAACTAGTTATTTATTTTTTTGAAGTGATGACACTTATGATAGTAAGAATTATCCCACGTATCCTTGGTTGGTAGATGAAGGGGGGGATTTTGAGTGGGATGAAAAGGCTTGTGATGAGATGCAGTACAACAAGCCAAGGGACTCTCCATCAGAATATTTTCACAAAGAAGCACAGTTTAGGCTGTTTCGAGGAGGTCTGGATAAGAGACCTATGTACAAAAAGCATAGGTGTATAGATTGGAGGCACATGGTGAACTTTAAGAAATTGGAAAGTGTTATGCGTGCCTTTGAGGCCATGGGCTTGAAGCATATGATTCAGCTCCACCAAAACTAGAACGAGAGTGTAATCTGACAGTTCTATGCACAAAAAGGAGAAGCTTATGTGGATGACCGACATCGGGAGATTGGAGGCATCTTTCTCTGATCTTGCAAAAGCTTGCAGATTGGATTACCAGGCAATGAAGAGAGGAAAGATAGTACATGACCTCGATGGATTGGAGGACGAGGAGGAACAGAGCCTTCACTATTGGGCACATGAGAATGGTGCTCGTAGAGGTTTAAGGAGGCTACCCAGGGTTATTTGGAAGATTCTTAGGCGAACAATCTTGCCTTATGATGACGATGATGAAATAAATCTAGACCTATGACCAGCTCGCTGATAAATGTTGTGATGCAAGAGTACAGAGTAAACATTGTAGAATGGATGGTTACTCAGATAGAGGACCATAGGGGGACCCAGACTGCCCTTTGATCTTCCAGCCTTACATAATGTCTTTGGTGCTGCGCATGCTACCAACTTACAAAGGTCGCACGGATGAAGAGCAACAGCCGTACAAGGTCAACATCCTTGACTTGGATGTATTGCAGAGAGAGCCATCACCTTTGTCCTATGTGCCACCAAGCCCGAAAGGTCAGAGCTTATTGTATTGTCCTTTATTTTATGGTACACATGTTGATTTTGTTTTGAGTTAATTGTTGTATACTAACTTGTCTTGTCCTTAGGGCTAGAAAACTAGGAGCCCATACCGGAGTCCTCTTCAGAAGGTTAGTGCTTATTATGGGTCCCTTTCTTTTATTTTTAGAGTTGTTTGTATACTAGCTAACTCTTGCATCTTCGCAGGCCATGCTCCAATGAAAGTGGAAGCGCATCCAGTCATTAAGATTTCTTCTGACTCGGCACAAAGCAGTGTTGCCTCCTGCTCTACAATTAGAGTTTTGCATTCTTAATTTTCTTTCCTAGTTAGGTGGATTAACTCGCTCCTACCATCCCTTTGTATTATAAAATTGTCCAACTCATGTGAGCTTTCCTTTTTTTAGCCTGCACTGTTGGTACACATGTCGTAGGCCCTAGGTCTTAGGTGGTCGGCATCCAAAAGAACCCTAGTTGCATGTAGAGGTCTTAGTGGTGAGAGTCAAAGAGTGGGTCAGATACTTTGGTTAAGTTGTGTATATGTACTAATATGTCATTACACTATTGGCCATCCATGAGATGGTGTGTCATCCTTGTACTTCTGTTAACCTTGCATGTTAGCAGTTAATTCGTTGTTGCTTTTGTCGAGATAGTTATAGTTGTTTTGTTATTTTCGTTGTTTTGTTGGTGTGGGCCATCCATCGAGATGATGCTAGATTTCTTTACCCGGCCAGACAAAACTGTTTTGTCCTTTCTTTTTATCATTGCCATGGTAGGACTGTCCCTTGATTGGAAAAATGGTTAACCTTCAATTTCTTGATCGCTATTGGTTGTTCAAACTTCTTACTATGTATTAGTGGTAGAAAATCGTGTACCCACCAAGGGAATAAAAAGTTGAAATACAACTCTTCCTATGTTGAAATGTCTAACACTCTCACGACAGACTTTACCATAGAGTCTAGCCTGGTAGACTTGGATTATAAGTAGCAAGGAATGTCTTGGTAGTTCCACATGAAAGATTACTGATAATTATGATACAAAGTTTATTAACTCAATATGTGTACATATTTTGTTTGATATAATTACAAACGTGTAAAGTCAATTTATGCCATATATCAACTAATTTTGCATGGACAGGCAAAATCAACAAAAGGGACACATGGGTGGATTATTTTTTAGCCAAGCCAGATAGTCACTCTTGTTGGGCCTTGGATGGATCGATGGATAGTCCTTCAGTTTACCGTTTTTCATGGTGCATAACAGTCCGTCGTAAATGGGCCATGTGGTATTTGGGCCGCATAGTGGTGACCATTGACTTACTCTGCAACGATGGTAACTGTTGTTGTCGCCCTCCATTGAAGCCGTCATTGAAGATGCCATTGAAGCAGTCACCTTAGGTGCTAGCCGTAGGGTTTCATATTTGGATCTAGGGAATTAGTGTTGAGTTTGCCAATGTGCTTCACAGTTGGGGTGTGGGTTGGGGTGGGGTGCGGGGGCGGGTTCTTGATTTAGGGCTACAAACCTTGACCCACCTGCCATGCATGGCCACACACCACCTATGCTGGCCATTCTAGCACACACACATGAATAGTGAACATGAAAATGTGTAGCTCAAAAACACACACACATATAAGCAATTCTAGCTTAAAACTTTTGGGGGCTCGACCTTGAATGGTTGTGTATTGGTTAGCTTGAAACAATTCTAATTTCTTATTTATATTTTTTTGTATAAGTGATGACAGTTTTGATGAGACAAAGCATCTCATGGACTTGGGTCTTGTCCCTAAAGGGAGTTTCAAATGGAATGTATGGGCTTGTGATGAGAGGCACTACAACAAACCAAGGAATTCTCCATTAGAATATTTTCATACAAACAAATAGTTTATGATGTTTCGAGGAGGCTTAGATATGAGACCTATGTATGAAAGACATAGGTGGGTGAGTTAGGACCACTTGAAGAAATTTCCCCAAATGGAATGTGTTGTGACTGCTTTTGCGGCTTTGGGTTTTAGGGATATGATGGAGATAAAGCAAAACTAGAATGAGATGGTAATCAAATAGTTCTATGCCACACTTGAAGTTAGGGAAAAGAAGGAGAAACTCATCTAGATGACCGACACTGGGAGATTAGAGGCATCTTTCTCTGATCTTGCACAAGCTTGCAGATTGGACTACAAGGCAATGAAGCAATGGATGATAGTAGAGAAACTTGAGTTACTGGAGGTGAGGAGGAAGAGAGCCTTCACTATTAGGCTACTGAGAATAGTGGCTGTCAGGTTTGAAGAGGATACCCAAGGTTATTTGGAAGCTTCTGAGGTGGACACTCATGCCTGACGACAACGACAATGATACTAAGCAAACTTGTCCCGTCCTCAAGATGATAATGGCCGTGAAGACAAAGGAGAAACTAAATATTGTAGAATGGATGGTTTCTCAGATACTAAATTGTACTAGATACTAATGTGTCGTTGCACTATGGGTCATCCATCTGGATGGTGCCAGTTTGGTTTATAGAAGGCCGTATATGCGCCTTCCTTTTGAATTGCCACCCATCCATCCATGCAACTGCTTTCTGTACCTTATATAGGTACGATCAGACAAACTTGTTTAGTCCTTTCTTGTCAAATTATCTACGGACCGACTAGCCGGTCATTGGAAAAATGGTTAAACATCAATTCGTTGATCGTGATTGCTTGGTCTATGGTTAAACTTGTTATTATTTGCTTCTAGGACTAAATCCTATACCAAACATGTGGGAAAGGACTGTTCAAATGCAATCCCTGGCATATAAAAACCTCTAATGCTCTCAGGGCATTCACAATAAAAACTCTACCATAGAGTGAAAGATTATTTATGAAGGTCCAAGGTATCATAGACTTGGAATGTAAATAATCGACGAAGTCTTGGTTTTTCTCCCTATCTCTTCAATTAATATACTGCAACATCAGCAAAATACTATAACTAGGAGCCAAATAATTAGGCATAGACTATATGGTATAGTTTCTATTGTCAGTTCATACTCCACGATGAGGTAGTTCTTGGTAGTTACACAATCCAATAAACGTAAGAACAATCGTGAAATTTACTCATTCAAAGTACATACATTAAAAGTGATCTATGTTTTGTTTGATACTATTACAAATGTGCATGGTCAAATTATGCCAAATATCATCTGATTTTTCTTGGACATGGTAGGACAGTCTGGCAATGGTTAATCCGAGCAGCTCTGATAGTAACTGGATCATAGAGAAAACATTCAGAATCATAGGACAGTCCTTTTGTTTCTATGATCTACAGTCAGGATAGTCCTATCTAAATGGGCCAACTGACAATTGGGTCGTACCTCTCTACAGCCGTCACTTGCAACTGTCACTATGGATAAATTTATAGCCGTCACTCTCTTCCACCGCTCCGACGTTCAAGCTGCCATTGAAGCCGTCATCTCGGGAACCAAAGCCTAAGATGTGGAAACGAAGAAGCCCGTCATCGAATCTGCCATGGATGGAAGGCAAGCATCTCGCATCTTTGCCTTCATTAATTTGCTTTGTTTCTTATTAGTTTGCAATAGGGTTTTAGATTCAGATTTGGGAAAACGCATTGATGGATTGGTCAATTAGTTTGGGGAGGGGGAGGTTTGTTGTTGGGGGCTAGGGGCGAAGCAGGTGTTAAGTTCATTTGGTAAGGACGGCAAAAACCTTGACCCTAGAGCGGGATCTATAGGGGACTCCAGAGCCCCCCAACGGTTGCTAATTAGCACTAAATTTACTGTAGCAAGTGCCTAAAATCACCATTAAATCTTTACGCAAATCAACCTCTCCATTATACTAGCCCCCTTGTAGATTCGCCACTGGGGTCATGATGTTTTCATAATGAATTTGATGTTTGTTATGAATGTGTTGAGTACCAAAGTTGTAGATAATATCATTAATACATACAAGTATTTATTAGGATGTGTTCTATAAGTTAAGCAGTGAATCAAGTGTTGTAGCTTGCTTTCTAATTTTTTATTTGTTTCTATCAGTGATGACAGTTCTAATGCGACGTTGTATCCCATGGACGTGTGTTAGGTCCCTAGAAGGATATTTCCCTGGGATTCATATGCAGCAAAACATATGATAACATAGGGCACTACGATGACCTCTGTGATTCTCCATCAAAGTACTTTCACAAAGCAAGTCACTTTAGGATGTTTCGAGTAGGCTTAGATAGGAGACCTATGTACCAAAGGCATAGGTGGGTGAGTTGGAACCACTTGAAGAACTTTCCCGAAATGGACTGTGTTGTGAAGGTATTGAGACCATGGGTTTGAAGAATATGATGGAGATGAGGCAAAACTTGAATGAGATGGTCATCAGACAGTTCTATGTCACACTAGAAGTTAGGGAAGAGGAGAAGAAGCTCATTTGGATGAACCACATCGGGAGATTGGAACCATCTTTCTCTGATCTTGCAGAAGCTTGCAGATTGGATTACCAGACAATGATGCAAGGTACCATACCAGCTGATCTTCCTTTCACGAAAAATAAGGATGGAAAGATCCTTTACTATCTGACGATTAGTGGTGCACTTAGATTTGAGGAGGATACCCAAGGTTATTTGGAAGCTTCTAACATGGATAGTCATGCCTGGCTATGAGAACTTGGTTGAGACTAAGCTAAATTTTACTTCGATGAGACGATACTAGCCGTGAATAATCATATCATAGTAAATTTACTAGAAAATATGGTTCATGAGATGGGATATAAAAGGTAGGACCCGTACAACCCACTTATCTTCCAGACCTACATAATGGCTTTGGTGCTGCGCAAGTTGCCCAGTTTCAAGGGTGACATGGATACAACGCACGACTGCTACGAGGTCTGCAAGCATGATTTGGAGTTCTTGGAGAGGCCTCCATCGCCTTTATCCTTTGTGACATCAGACCCGTCATCTTCTGAAGGTCATTGTTTATTCTATTGTCCTTACTTTATGGCAGATGATGCGTTTTTTGGAGTAATTTGTATATTAACTTGTCTTCAGACCCATCGAGCATGGAGGATGTTGATGGTCACTAACCCCTATTTTTACCATCAGTATTTCATTAAATAAATCACAATATAACCCGACAATTTCTAAATTTGCTTTGAATTTTACCTAGTTCCACTTGTACTTGGAATTTATATTTGTATGCAGGAAAAACACCAAAAATATGTGCAAATGGACCGAGAGGAGGCAATGGGACGTGACAGGGTAGAAACCGAGCCAAGTGCCAGGGTGCCCGCCCCAGAGTCAGGGCGGCCGCCCTGACCAGGGCGCCCACCCTGGACCCAGGGCGCTCATCCTGGTGATGCTGGCTCCTGAACTCAGCCACGTCATCGATCCGTGACAACACCTTCCCACGTCCCCCAACCATCGAAATCAAATCGGTTTGATCAAAGGGCTCCTAAGTGAGGTCACTTGGATCAATGGGCCCATTTTCATACACTCAAGAGGTTAAGTCAGTTTGAACCGACTTCAAACCAACTTAACCAGCATGCATCCGACCTGAGGGGATGAGCCACGGTTGTTTGATCATGAGGCGGTGCCAGGTGGACGACGCACACCCTGGCCAGGTGGCCTGCCCTGGGCCTAGGGCACTCGCCCTGGCGGTGCTGGCAAACCGACCTCCCCTTCGGCCTACAAGTACCCCTTGGTGTCCCCATCACTATATAAAGGGCACCTTGGCCATTGAAGCAATTATCACCACATCACTACCTCACAAGCACAAGAAGGCAAGAGCCTTAGCATAGGAAGCTCTAGCTATAGTGCTTAGTGCCCTCTTGCTCTAGCTCCAGCTTAGCTAGAGTAGCAGTCGCCTGCACGAGGAGAGGAGTCAGGTGGAGTTCCACCTCAGAGTCTGGAAGAGTCTTCTAGAGTCTTCGAGTTCGGTATACTTCTTTTTAATCATACATTACAAGTACTATACTTCAAGTATTTCATTAACTATATATTTACACCTTAACATTCAAGTCTTACTTTCCTGCTATTTATTAGTAGTGATGTTAAGCTTTGATTATAGGATAGGTTTATTGAGTTATCTTAGCGATAGTTATATTTATCTGGTACTGTTCTGTCTGGTTAAGGTGTCTCTGCTTCGAGCTCAAGTAGAGATAGTAAGCTTGTAGATTTAGCACGGTGCTTGGGCTATAACTTACCTTCAGGTACGGCTAGGTCTCCAGAGGTGGTAGTAATAGGTGGTGAAAGCCCTATTTGCCTCTTTAGTCCACCACGCTAGATTTAGTTCTTAAAATGTAAGGCTTGTGGTGCGTTGTGTCCAGTTTAATCGGGAGCGCGTACGCCTCTTTACTAGATATAATCTTTCTATTGACCTAGCTATCTTAGTTACCTAGATTACACCCACGTGCATGCACTGAGAGTGAAGTAGTGTTGGGGAATAAGTTTGACATACAAACTTTCATCACAAACTTTGGAGTTGAGAACAAACTCTTCGTTATAAATATTTGAGACAACTCAATAGTTGGCAAAGATGACGTGGACACTTTGCTATGACTATTTCAAACTTCGCACATATGTTTTCACATGTTTCAGGTTATCTGGCAAAGATGACTTCGCTAAACTCCTGATGACCAGTGAAGCTGACATAGTGGCTTCGCACGAAGAATCAATGAGGTTGACAAGTCAAGAAATTATGATCAAGTCCAAAGTTGCTTAAGGAGACAAAAGGAAAGGGGCAAAGTGTGTTTCACCACTTCGCCGATATACTTTCTAGCTAAATGTATAGGAGGTGCCATGACTAATTTTGTAAGATTCCTTGAATGGCAAAGCCGAGGGTATAAATTCTCCTTAGGGTGTAAGTTTTCAGACAGAATGAAATACAATTGCAACATGCATATTGTTTTCACCTCGTTGTTCACTTCTATGATTCTATCACCCAACATCTGGCGTCGTCCGTTTGTGTGATCGAAGACACTCACGACCACCAAAATGGGAAGACCCAGTAAAAGGACAGCTACAGCTGACAACAACGCCGTACAAGATCCAACTATAGAAGATGCAACAGAAACTAAAACCAGATGTGTTCAAGAAGAAGAAGAAACTTAGAACGAAGAAAGAAGACTCAAGGAACTCGAGGATCAACTCGCTGTCAAGAAAAAACAGCTAGAAAAAGCAAGAGCGAAGACAAGGTAAAAGTCCCTGAAGCAAAAAATTGCGGAAGCAGAAGCAGAAATATGAAAGCTCAATGAAGAGATAGAAAATGAAAGCGAAGTCATGATCCAAGACCCAAACTCAGCAATCAAAAACACCAACAGCAAAGACAACCAAAGTCAAATAGCAACAATTGATACAGAGTCGCCTTTGTCAATTGACATTCAGCTAGCGAAGTGGCCAACATGATTCAAATTAAACATCATCCCAACTTACAATGGCATGTCTGACCCAAGGCAATTTCTCATGAGCTTTGAAGCAGCAGTCACATTAAGCGGGAGAGATGTGAACACCCTAGCGAAGTCACTCATCATGGTAGTAAGAGGACCAGCACAACACTAGTACTCTTCACTAAAGCCAAGATCAATCAAATCTTGGGAACAACTTCGCACAACTCTGCTCTTAGATTTCCAAGGCTTACAAAGAATTGAGCTCACAAGCGATGATCTTTTCAACATCAAGCAGCAGCCAAAGGAACCACTGAGCCAGTATTACAAAAGATTTGTACAAACAAAATCTCAAACATACCAGATGAAGTTGTCATCATTGCAGCAAACAAAGGACTACGAGCAGGCCAACTTTCTTCCCATTTCAAAAGGGAAAGATCAACCACAGTGGAAAAGTTATATGGAAAAATGAGAAAATACTATGAGTCCGACGAAGACTATAGAAAAAAAATAGAAGAAGAGAACGGAGAAAGAAACATGTCAAGATCAAATAACAATTCCCAACACTCAAGAATAAATGCTGAGCGAAGACCATTTCAGAGGATAAATCACATCAACAACATGAGCGAAGCTGCCAGTCAAGGTCCAAGATCAAACAATCAAAGAAATTTTCAAAACAACAGAAGTTACAAGGAAAACTTCCAACAAAGGGCAAACTACAACAATCAAGGCAGAAATTTCAAAAGGAAAATTTTGAGGCCCAAAGAAATGTATTGCATCATACATGGAAAAGGGGCTGGTCACACATCAAAGATGTGCCCAAGAATAAAGAAAAGCATTAAAGAAATGCAAGAATAGAATAGAGCAACTTCGCAGCTGAAAGTTGTCAATCATCTAGCTCCCCAAAGAACAAGTTACTTGCCAATAACTTATCCTCAGCACATGTTGCCACCACCTCCGCCAATCTACAATTGCCAGCCACTAGCAGTGTGCTCGCAAAATCAATGGGGCCCAAGTCAGCAGCAAAGTTCCACCCTGAAAGTTCAGTGGCAAATAGCAACCACCAAATTCAACACAACAACAACATGCCTGAAGCGTCAACAAGCAATGGGAATGCAATCATCCTAGAATTATGACAATCTTCGAAGAAAACAACATGGAGCTCAATATAAGAAATGAAAGAAGAAATTATTTCAGAAGAGTAAACTCCATAGCAGTCGAAGGTCCATTCAAGAAAACAAGATAGTCCCACATGCCAATCACATTCTCAGAACAAGATCTCAAGCTCAAAGATTACCCTCATATGGACGCAATGGTCATAGAAGCAAACATTAAGGTTGGGCAGTATCAAAAATTCTAATAGACGGTGGTAGCTCAGCAGATATTATATTCACAAGAACTTTAGATGCAATGAAAATTGACAGAAAAATCTTGGGAAGAGCCAAGCACCTATTAGTTGGCTTTGGCGGAAAGAAAATACTCTGTCGACAGAATTGTCTTGCCAGTCTCATTAGGAACAGTGAACAATGCGAGAACAGAGCAAATAGCATTTGATGTTGTTGAAATGCATAGCCAATACAACGCAATCTTTGGAAGGGAAAGTTTAAATGCTTTCAAAGTCATAGTAAGCTACCCATACTTATGCATGAAGATGCCAACAGTCAATGGCATCATAACCGTCTTCGGCGATCAAACAGAGGCAAGAAACATAGAAAGAGATGCAAGCCCAGCTTTCAAAAATATCCACGTGATACAAGAAGAAGAAGATGATGAGCTTGAAACTGAAAACGCGAAGACACAAGAAAAAGTGAAGCCTTGCGAAGACACAAAGAAAGTACCACTCGACCCAATGGTGCCAGAAAGACAAGTTATCATCGACACAAATTTATCAAAAGAAGAAGAAGAAAAGATAATACAAGTCTTACGAAGTAACAAGGATATCTTCGCTTGGTCTGCACAAGACTTAGGAGGAGTAAGCAGGGATGTCATAGAACACAACTTAAACATTGACCCAAACTTTAGGCCAAAAAAGCAAAAACTCAGAAAGTTGTCGGAAGACAGAACAGAAGCTGCAAAAACCAAAGTCCAAAGATTGTTAGATGCAAAAGTCATAAGAGAAGTTCAATTCACAACTTGGCTTGCAAACATAGTCATGGTGCAGAAAAAAAACAAAAAGTGGAGAATGTGTATAGACTTCATAGATCTCAACAAAGCATGCCCAAAAGACAACTTTCCATTACCAAGAATAGACACTTTGGTAGATCAGGCAGCAGAAAGTGAAATGCTCAGTTTCCTCGACTGCTATTCAGGCTACCATCAAATTTGGATGAAAAAAGGAGACAAAAGGTACACAAGTTTCATTACACCATTCGGAATTACTGCTTCCAAAGAATGGCCAAGGGGCTCCACAACGCCGGAACAACTTTAATCAGAATGACATCCACAATCCACAAAGATCAAATACCAAGAAACTTGCTTGTGTATGTTGATGACTTGGTAGTTAAAAGCAAGAAAAGAAAAGACCATGTCGATGACTTACAAGAAACCTTCTCAAACCTCAGAAAAGCAAATCTAAAGTTGAACCCAGAAAAATGCACGTTTGGAGTTCAAACAGGCAAAATTTTGGGGTGCATCGTATCCACAAAAGGAATTGTCCCGAATACAGAGAAGGTGAAGGCAATACTGAACATGCAAGTACCAAGAAACATCAAGGACATCCAAAAGCTAACAGGAAGATTAGCTTCGCTAAACAAATTTATATCTAAATCAGCTGAGCGAAGCCTCCTAATATTTCAAGCACTAAAAGGGAAAAAGGAAAAATTCAACCGGGGTCAAGCACAACAAGAAGCTTTCGAAGAAATAAAGAAGCATCTATCCAAAACCACAACTTTGGCAACACCTGACCCAACGACAGATTTGCTACTATATGTATCAGCAAACGAAAGTACAGTTGGTGTAGTACTGATACAAGAAGAAGAAAATGAGCACTCAACAAGATAAGTTCCAGTATACTTCGCATCAGAAGCTTTGTCTGGATCAAAAATTTTCTACTCAGAAATCGAGAAAATTATATATGCAGTACTTATGGCATCCAGAAAGTTGAAACACTACTTTCAAGCACACAAAATAAGAGCGTCAACAAATCAACCCCTCAAAGAAGTACTACAAGGCTGTAGGTCCTCAGGGAGATTGGGAAAATGGGCTGCAGAATTGTCTCAATACTTCATCAAATTTGAGAAAAGAACAGCAATCAAATCTCAAGTGTTGGCTGACTTTGTAGTAGATTGGACACCTTCAAAGTACAATCAAGAAAGAATGGAGCAACCAGAATGGATAATCTATTGCGACGGTGCTTAGGGCTTCGTCGGCATAGGAGCAGCAGCAATCATAACCTCATCTTCTGGAATCAAACTCAAATACGCAGCAAGAGTAGACTTTTAATGCACCAACAACATTGCAGAATATGAGGCAGTATTATTGGGACTTCGCAAAGCAAGAGCAATGGGAATTCAAAAGCTAATAATCAAAATAGATTCTCAAGTTGTGGCTGGGCATATAGAGAAAAATTACAAAGCAAGAGATCCAGAGCTAGCAAAGTATCTCCAACTACTAAGGGAACAAGAAAAACACTTTGCTGGATTCACAGTGAAAAGTATCTCAAGAAATGATAACGCAGATGCAGACAAAATTACAAAAGCCGCCGCCCAAAAGTTAGAGTTACCACCAGAAGTATTCTTCCAAACTATCACCGAAGCTTCAACAAAAATAAAAGTTAAACAACCGAAAGAGGTACACATCATAGAAAGCGAAGACTGGAGAGCTCCAATTATGGCATTCCTCAAAGGATTTTATGAGCCAAAAGACCAAGTTGATGAAATAAGAATGAAGCAAAAGACCAGAAGTTACAAAATCATTAACGAAGAACTGTACAAGGAAGGAGTTTGCCAACCACTACTAAAGTGCATCTCAAGAGAAGATGGGAAAAACTTGTTGAAAGAAATACATGAGGAAATCTATGGATGTACGCTGGGGCTATATCAATAGTTGGAAAAGCCTTCAGACAAGGGTTTTTCTGGCCAACTGCCCAAAGTGACAGCAAAGAAATCATTCGAACTTGTCACAATTGTCAAATGGCAGGAAGTAAAGTCAATTCACCAGGAACAAACCTACAACCAATTAAACCAACTTGGCCACTTGCAAGATGGGGAATCGACATAGTTGGAAAGTTACCTCCGGCTCAAGGCAATTACCAATACGCAATAGTTGCAGTCGAATATTTCACCAAGTGGATCGAGACAAAGCCAATCACTAACATGTCCTCTCACACAATGAAAAATTCCTATGGCAAAACATCATATGCAGATTTGGAGTCCCAAGACACATCACAGTAGATAATGGAACGCAATTTGACAGCGAAGACTTCAGGGAATACTGTAGATAATGGAACGCAATGTCCTCTCACGCATCAGTAAGACACCCACAGTCTAACGGAGCAGTCAAAAGAGTAAATGGGATAATTTGCATTGGAATTTCAAAATGCTTAATAGACCTGAAAAAAGGAAAATGTGTCGATGAATTACCAAGAGTAATTTGGTCTCACAACACATCGAAGCCAAGGCCAACAGATTTTTCTCCATTCAAGTTATTATACGGAGATAAAGCAATGACACCTGAAGAAATAAAGTATGAGGGATCAAGAACAAACATTGAAATGATCACAGAAGAGGATCAAGCAGCAAGTAAAGATTAACTCAAAGAAGAAAGAAATGAAGCACTTGAGAATATCAAGAAGTACCAACTCGAAACACAGAAGTGGTACAACAAAAAAGTCAAGCTAAGAGAGTTGGCACCAGGAGATTTTGTCCTCAAAAGAAAAAGAGACGAATACACAGTGGGAAAATTCTAACAAAAGTGGGAAGGGCCTTTCATCATCACAAGAACAAGCAAAGAAGGTGCATATCATCTAGCAAATCTGAAAGGTAAAGAACTCAGTCACACTTAGAATATAGAAGCACTTCGTAAATACTACCCATAGCCAAACTAGAACAATAGTTTTCTTTTCTGTAAAGTAGAAACAGAAGTTCCATTTACAACGTAATCGGGCTGCACTCTTTTTCCACTCAGGGGAAACCCTCCGCAGGGTGAGTGGTTTTTTTAACGAGGCAATCTCTTTGTAAATCTTATGAAATATAAATGATAAAATAGTTTCCCCAAAGATATGTCTCTACATTACACAACTAAAAGTACAAAATGTCGAAGACTATATCCAACATATACTCCCATATTGGCACAAATTTTGCAAAATTAAGTTAGCATCAACATTTTATTAAATCTAAAAAATGCTAACTTATCCAACTCAAATAAGTCCAAGGAAATTTTTTTGACTTCATTTCACTAAGGTGAAAATGTTTTTAGCTTCTAAGGAAGCGTACACGTCCACTTTGCATGAAAAAGAAGAGACAGCGTTTCAAAATTTGCTAAGGAAAATTTTTCGACTTCATTTCACTAAGGTGAAAATGTTTTCAGCTTCTAAGGAAGCGTACGCGTCCACTTCGAACGAAAAAGAAGGGACAGCGTTTCAAAATTTGCTAAGGTAAATTTTTTGACTTCATTTCACTAAGGTGAAAATGTTTTCAGCTTCTAATGAAGCGTACGCGTCCACTTCGTAGGAAAAAGAAGGGACGGCGTTTCAAAATTTGCTATGGCAAATTGCCTTCATTTCACTAAAGTGAAAATATTTTCAGCTTCTAAGGAAGCGTACGCGTCCACTTTGCACAAAAAAGAAGGGACGGCGTTTCAAAATTTGCTAAGGCAAATTTTTCGACTTCATTTCACTGAAGTGAAAATGTTTTCAGCTTGTAAGGAAGTGTACGCATCCACTTCGCACAAAAAGAAGGGACGACATTTCAAAATTTGCTAAGGCAAATTTTTTGACTTCATTTCACTAAGGTGAAAATGTTTTCAGCTTCTAAGGAAGCGTACGCGTCCACTTCGCATGAAAAAGAAGGGACGGCGTTTCAAAATTTGCTAAGACAAATTTTTCGACTTCATTTCACTAAAGTGAAAATGTTTTCAGCTTCTAAGGAAGCATACGCGTCCACTTCGCATGAAAAAGAAGGGACGACGTTTCAAAATTTGCTAAGGCAAATTTTTTGACTTCATTTCACTAAGGTGAAAATGTTTTCAGCTTCTAAGGAAGCGTACGCGTCCACTTCGCACGAAAA
>CM041632.1:38693120-38908125 GCA_023333625.1 Bothriochloa decipiens | reverse complement strand
ATGTTTTCAGCTTCTAAGGAAGCGTACGCGTCCACTTCGCACGAAAAGAAGGGACGGCGTTTCAAAATTTGCTAAGCAAATTTTTTGACTTCATTTCACTAAGGCAAAAAGTGTTTCAAGCTTCTAAGTGAAGCGTACGCGTCCACTTTGCACGAAAAAGAAGGGACAGCGTTTCAAAATTTGCTAAGGCAAAGTTTTTGACTTTATTTCACTAAGGCGAAAAGTGTTTCAAGCTTCTAAGTGAAGCGTACACATCCACTTCGCACAAACAGGAAGGGACGGCATTTCAAAATTCGCTAAGGCAAATTTTTCGAACTTATTCCACTAAGAAGAAAACATTTTCAGTCTCTAAGCGAAGTATACACATCTACTTCGAACGAAAAGAAGGAATGGTGTTTCAAAATTTATTAAATTCTTCAAATCGGTCTCGTCAGAGCAAAAACATTGCCAGTCCTTAAGCGAAGCACAGACAATCACCTCAAACAAAAAGCAGGATCTTCAAAAAAGAAAGACGATAAAGTTCAAATCAATTACACAATACTCATTTACAAGCGAAGGTAAACTCACACACTTCGCAGTACAACAAGATGTCTTGGAATATAATTTACCCAATTACAAAAATGTGTCTACAAAATTAGTCATCTTGAGAGCTAACTACTTCGGCAGCATCACCAAGTATGTCGCTCATAACTTCATTAATAATATCATCCGCTTCACGGCGTAAATAGTCTTCACAAACATTTGCCGGCGAAGTACTTGACCCAGATGAGGTCAGAAAACAAAAGTCCAACCGCAGACAAAAAATAAAACTTTACATAACAAATTTTACATGTGCAAAATCCGTGAACTCAAAAACTCGACAGTTGGGAGGCCTGATACTACAGTATCGTATATCCACATCTATAAAAGATTTGTAAGACAAAACCCCCAAAGAAAAAAGTCCCAAGTTCAAAATAACGAGAGCAAAAAACTTACGGGCAAGAAAATCATCGACATGACAACCATCATACTTCGCACGAAAGTCATAAAATTCTCTAGGCTCGAAAACGAAGTTATCTTTAGACATTAACAGTGGGGTAACGTCTTCGACATCCTGCACAGGCTTAGCATGAGGAACCTACACAGGATGGACAAATAGTTAAATAACTTCCAAGTATATATATTACAAAGTCAATAACTTAGAACCATCGTATCTTGAAACCCTCTCATCTCACAAAAAAAGATAACTAAAGCCTAAGGCTGGCCACCACTAACATTGCTAGATCCGGCACCGCCTTGACCTCTAGCATCGGCCTCCCTTTTCGTAGCTTCCTCCGCCTCCTTCTGGGCATCCTCCGCCTCCTTTGCAATTTGCTGACATAAAAAGAGAGAAAAGTTAGATATAGAACACATTTGAAAACAAAAATAGTTAAGTGTAAAATTTACCCTTTGCAATTTTTCTCTAGCTTTATCAAAACAATGAGCCCGACCACCTGACCTCCAATACTGCTCTAGATATTTGTTGCACAATACTTGTGTGGCCTTCGTCACATTGGCTAGTTCATTTATAGAAGGAAATTTGTAGTCGGCGTCACAAAGCTGCGCAAACAAAGGATCTTGACTTTGCTTCATCAAATGAAACAAAGCACGAGCAGATTAATAAACCCCAATATCAACTGTGGTCTCGGTGACTCGAGACTGTTGACACCGTTTTTCGGCACGTGTCAATAAGGATCGGGATCGGCAAGAAGGTGGTTATTCTCCAGTATTGCTTCTGAGTTGCCGATGGATGATTGCCGATAAAGGACATGTTGATCTCGTACATTGCCGATGAAGCCAGAGGGCTGTTGCCGATGGAGAGAGAAGCATGATTGCCGATGGAAAGCAGAATTGAAGAACGTGGAAAGCAGAGCTAAATCATTATCGATGGGTTTTGCCGATGGAATCTATAGATGAGGAGCGTGCCGATAGAGGTTTCATCATAAGCAATGGATAAGGAAACTGGCAATATTTATGCCAATATTGTAATAGTTTACTTTTGAGTCTGACCTTGGTACGAGTCGTTATTTTTTATTCCTTAGAGATAAGACTTGTTTAGGTAATACTTTGTCGTGTCTGTTTAGGACTCATAGTACCAGGGTATAAATATGTACCGAGAGACAATGTAAAGGGGGTCAATCAATCAAATACAACAAATCTATTATTTTTATCTACTTTTCAAGCAATCTACTTTTCGATGACTTCATCACCAGTACCTTTTCCTTTTCAACGAGTTCTTTCAAGAATCGGCGGGCTGCATCAACTTGATCTCCGGCGACTTTGCGGGTTCCGCGTCTACCGAGCACGATTCAGGCTTTGACGTCCGGGCGTATCGCTGTCGTCTCGTCTGATCTGTTCAACAGTTATCGAATATCATCTGAGCTTTGACGTCCGGGCGTATCACTGTCGTCTCGTTCGGGTTTTATTCAAATCTATCATCCTTGTCGATTAACAGGTCAAATCTACTGGCATGCCTTGATATCGAACTAGGGTATTAGCCCGGTGTGTTTGCAGAATCCAACGCTTTTTTGCATCAACACATCTTTTGGCACGCCCGGTGGGACCAAGTCAACAGATTTATCATGAAGAATCCTACTGATATCACTCCAGAAAACATCATCGAGATATCAGAATCAGATCTCAAGGAGGATCAGAGGCAAGCCATGGAAAAAGCTATGGAGGATTATAGGCAGCTTTGCTTGAAGTCTTTTAGCATGAATAGGGGAGGAGAAGTCATCCAGAAGCAAGATTTGCCGTTGCCTCGTCAGGTAACCTTTGACTCTAACCCTGGTAAATTACAGGAGATGGTTAATTCTGCATTAAATCAAGCTTTGATCAACCACTCCACCGTGCTGTCCAATACTGTCTACAATGCTGTTGTGCAAACGTTAAGGGACGGACAAGCACCAAGGTATGTCGGGCCGGCATATCATCAGCCGGGATCGGCATCTACTAGTACTCCATCGGCAACTCTAGCCGTTGAGAGTATTGAAGCGCCTACTCCAGCTATATCAGGACCATCCATCATTGAAGCCACGCCGATAGGATCAGATCTAACGTCTCAGGAGAGGCCTAGTACTCAGTTGAGCGCAGATCTATCGGCATCGGCAATGTCAGGTCCTTCAGTCAGCATAGTCAAACTGCTGCTAATTGGTGGGGATACGGTATGCCTCCAGGTCCATCTACTGCCAACTCTGGACTGCCTCAAGTGCATGATGTAGCAGGGAAGGGTCCAATGACATCGGCTAATCCAATTCGGCCGGTGGCTCAAGCGCCGCATTATTCTACTGTACCTCCTGCTATACAGCCATTGTCAATGGGATTCTACGCACCTCCGCAACAGATATCTTATGCGAATCCATTGACTAATCCTCCACCAGTTCAACAGAGAGCTTCCACTGCAGAGCAGCCCGTAGTACCATTCATATCTCAGTCTGGGTTACCTGCAATTCAGGGCAATTATGCTGGCTATCATCCATCTATACAAGAGCATCAATTGTCTGCAAGCTATCAGCCATCGGCAAGCCAGGTGCCGATGAGTTACAGTCTCAGTTGGTCAGGGCAAGCGCCAATTCAGCAACCTGCTATTCAACCAAGCTACCAAGCAATAGGGACTCAACGGTATAGTCCACAGACAACTTTCTAGGAACAAGCATCGGCAAAACAGCCGATGAACTTTACTCCGCAGATTGGTGCCATGAATATGCCGATTTATCCAAGCCAAGTGCCACAGGGGTATGTAGAAGCATATCAGCCAACGCCTCCAGTAGAGATCCAGCCAGTGCATCGGCAAGATCAGGATGCACTCTTGACCGATAAGATTGCAGAAGTGATGAAAGAACAATTTGGGATTCAGCCCAAGATCGATACTTACTCTTATCGGACTCCATACCCTTCATCTTACGATTCAATTCCTTTCCCAAATCGGTACAAGGTGCCAGATTTCACTAAGTTTTCTGGGCAAGATGATACGTCAACAATGGAGCACATCAACCGATTCATTATCCAGTGCGGGGAAGCAGCGAACAGGGATGAGCTGAGGATCCGTTTGTTCTCATCTTCTTTGTCTGGATCAGCATTCGTGTGGTTTATATCATTGCCACCAAATTCTATTCTTACTTGGACCAATCTAGAAAGGCAATTTCATAGTACTTCTTTGCTGGTGTCCATGAAAAGAAGCTTACCGATTTAATGAAATTAAGACAGCGAAGCGACGAATCGGTAGAGAATTTTGTGCAAAGGGTACGAGACATGAAGAACAAGTGCTACAGCCTAGTGCTTGATGACCGCCAGTTAGCTGGTTTGGCTTTTCAGGGTTTGTTGCCACATCTCAGGGACAAATACGATGCTCAGGAATTTGAAAGTTTAAGTCAATTGTGCAGAGGGTCTGTGATCAAAGTGCGCAAGCTCTAGAACATAGAAAGAGCTGGAACAAGAAGGTATCCTTTGTAGAGGCAGAGGAATCAGATTCAGATGAAGAACCAACTATCGGCCTGGCTGAGTGGGTAAAAGGTAAAAAACCTTTATCGTGTCCTTTCGGTCAGAAAGAGCCAGAGAAATTCATGTTTGACGTCACAAAGGCTGATAGAATATTTGATCTGCTACTTCAAGAGGGCCAAATCAAGCTATCACCCAATCATGTGATTCCATCGGTAGATGAGCTGAAGAAGATGAGGTACTGTAAATTTCATAATGCAACTTCGCATAGTACCAATGACTGTAAGGTTTTCAGACAGCAGTTGCAATCGGCAATTGAATCTGGAAGGATCAAGTTTGACAACTCTAAAGCTCAAAGGCCGATGAAGATTGATCAACATCCTTTCCCAGAAAACGTAGTGGAGGCCGTAAACAAGACCAAAGTGTTGACATCGGTAAGCGCTAAGAGGAGAGCATCGGTGGATCCTAGAAATCAAGCAACTACCGATGACTTGAAGGGGAAAAAGATAGTTGAAGAAAGCTGTAGTTCAAGAAGGTCTCCTAGACCAGCTCCGTACAGAATTCCAAGTAACCGCTATCGGCATCGGCAAGAGGAGTTGCGTTGGGAAGCGTGGCATCAGCACAAAGACCATTGGAAATGCCCCTTCTTCATTTATTGTTGGGAAGAAGGCATTAAATTGCCTACTGTTGATAGTTGCCCCGAGTGCAATGGTTATGATCGAACCGATCGGGCAGAAAGAAGGCCGCGCTATGATGATCGGAGCAAATACATCGGTAAGCCAATCAGAGAGAGGGCATCAGTACATGATCGGCTGGGGGGCAGGACCAGTGTGCATGAAAGGCTGGGCAGGCATGACGACCGTTTGCCGATGAACCAAGAGGAGCTCAGGGAGATGGCCAATACAAGAGTCCCTGATGAAATGATTCTCTGCAGGGATCTCGATACAAATTGCCTAGATTCAAGTGCAAAAATTTATCAACCCGTCTGGAAGACAAAACTTCCTCAATGGTGCCCTAAAGGTCTAACGAGGACTCAAAAGAGGAAAATGCAACGTGAGCACAAAGAGGAAAGTTCCCATGGAGCAGAAACTCAAGAATGACAGCTGAAGCGCAAAAGTGAAGGTCCATCGGCAGACATCAACATGGTTTTCCTATTGCCGATGAGATTCTTAGCACTTGCCAATAAATTATATATATATAGATAAAGTGCTTGTTCAAAAAGAATATATCGGCGCTACATTAATGTGAAGTTCTATAAATTACCGATACATCACATTGCCGATAAGAAGGGAGATTTACAAGTTCAACAATGAATGGATAGTTGATATCGCACGCAGGCGAATTTGGTCAGCTTCCTCCAGTATCTTTGCATCTTCATCGGCACTGCCTTCAACTGGCCTGATCTTCTTCTTGAGCGCCAGCGTCTTGAGGACTTGGTTGTCTCTTTCTTGCTAAAGAGTCTTGACGGCTTCGGGCATTTGGGCCTTCTCATGATTTGCTGCATCCAAGGCTCCTTCAATCTGTCTCAGCTCTGCTAGCAGGGTTTCTCTTCTTGCCAATAGTCGAGCAATCTTGTCCTCCAGGTCTGCATAAGAGGCTTCTAGCTTACCGATGTCTTTGTGCTTCTCATCGGCAAGTTGTTTATGCTTCATCATGTCCTCCTGGAGTGTTGCCTGAGTGGCTCTATCGGTAATCCGCTGGGCAGCCCTTTGATACTACAACTGCCGGCTCTCCAGATGTGCAGCCTGGAAAAGTGCTTCCTCAACATCGGCAGGAATATGACCTCGAATTCCTTTAAAAGTTGCTCTTGCAGAATCAGAATCCTGGATCAGTAAAGAGGTCTCCTGTTGCAGCAATGATAATAGCGTCTCCAGCTTTGACTTGGTTTCAGGTGATAGAACTCCAAGGGCTGGAGCAGAGCTTTCTTCAGAGTCTTCATCATCGGGAACAATCCCACTGATAGAAAAGGAAAATAGACTATCGGGGGAATCTTGCTTCTAAAAAGGAAAAGGTAATGTCAGCAGAAGAGCCCAAAGTATTAAAGGTTATCTAAGGGACTTAACTCACTTGTTTCAAGGCAATCTCTCGCCTTTGGCTCGAAGAAGCAACCTCAGGTACAATTGCCGATGACGTTTCTTGTGTTGGTACCTCAACTGGTTGCTGCTGCAACACCGGTGCCGATGAAGATCCTTGTATGGGTACAATGGCCGATGGAAGAGTAGTTGCCGATGGAGAAGTCTGCACAGGTACGTCAGGCGATATCGGGCGAGGCGAGGACGCCGACGAAGATGGTATAAGTCTTGCCCGCTTGGGTTGTGATTCTTCTCCTGATGAAGCCTTACGCTTGTGCTGTAAGATATCGGCGTCGGACGGGTGGGGGGCATCGGCAATGGATGGCTGAGGAATCGGTACACTTGGGACGGTTGCCGATGCAATCACTCGATGCTGCAAGAGAGACAGATGAGTAAAAGTGCCGATCTAATAATTAAGGTTTGAATAAAGAATACCTCTGGAGAATTGTCAAGGACAACAAGGTGGGGCGACGAAGGTGCTGCAGGAGGAGACGAAGGGCTAATTACCGATGAAGATTCTAGTGGTGTAGAACTCACGCCCTGAAATGTGAAATCGGTAAATCACAGCAATTGGCATCTGCAAAAGAAAGTAAGGTGGTTACCTGAGATGTCTGTGCCAAAAATGTGACCGATTTGGTACTCTTCTTGGTACGACCACGACCCACTGGAGCATCTAGCAAGGGAGCTTTGTGGCCGATGATGGATACCGGGGAGATCGGTTGTAACCGTATGACTTTGCCACTCTTACTTAATGTTGGAACTGGATCATCGACCTATTAAAAAGGGGTTAATTGCCAATGGATTAAAGGGGAGTTGAAAGAAGTACAGAGGGTCAGACTTACCGCATCGACAGGGATGGCGTGATCGGGATCAATGAGGTTCCAGTAAAAATGAGGAGAGGCAAAGAATAGCTTCTCTATCCATTCTTGCCACCATAATTTGAAGGACTCGATGACAAAAGAAGCTGGTACCCAATCAGTTAGATCGACATTTGAGGTATCGGCATCGGGAAGGAGAGTAACAATCTTGTGCCAATCCACACGGCTCGCAATAGTCTCTCTCGGTTTAATCACATCGACAAAACAGAGGTTGATGGGCAGTTGTCCAAAAGCTAGTTGTCTTGCTGCTGCCGATGGATAATAGAACTCGTATGTGGGATTAATGTTCTTCCCGCTTCCAAATATGTTGACCGGGATGGCACGAGGAGTGATTATCGCACTAAGAATGTCGGCATCCTGGTTCAGGGCCTCATCGGTAAGGTTAAAGGAAAGAGGGAATCTTGCTGCTTCATCAACATACGGGACCCAGGCCCGAAGCTCAGAAGGGACGCTGATGTAGAATCTGTGGAAGAGATTGCCGATCTGGACTCTGTTTGCCTCTGCACCTGGTAATACTACCAATGCTTCTCCAAAGTTGATAGGGGGGCGCGTTGCCGATTCTTCTTCCCCGAGTTGATAATCTTCAGGGAGACTTCGAGGGAATTGCTGGGCGAACAGATCAATGTGGAAATACTTGTGCATATGGGCATTCAACCACATATTGATGAACCACCAAGAGCCCCCCAGGTTGCCGATGGATTTGCCTTGCAGCAGCCTTTGTGATACTTGGTGGAGGAGATGGTAAACTGAGCCAAGAAGGTATCGGCCCAGTGGGAGTCTGACGCCACTAGCCAACAGCTCTGCTGCAGGAAGGTGCATGTTGGTCGGTCCAACTGTTCTGCCACAGAAAATAAATTTCTCAAGCCACATATTCAAAAAAACCGAATACTCCCTATGACTGACTGAACCAGATTTCTTATACTCGCTGATATAGCCAGTCCAGCCGCCAATGTTCCTGGTGGTCAGCCGATGCTCAGGTTTTCGCTGGAACAGTGAGTTGTCATCGGCAGAGGAGATGTCCAAGCCAGTGAGCATGTACACATCGGCAAGGGTGGGAGAAGCTGGCCCATGTTTAAAAATAAAGGCATTCAGGGTATCCGACCAGAAATAGGAGGCGGCAATTAACAAAGACTCATTCCTCTCCATATCGGCAATAGATATTCTGATGCATTGTTCTAATTTGCGTTCCGCCCAATATAGCTCCATTGGCCTAGCGACCCTCAAGTACCAATCTTTCCATCCCTTGGTGGTTTTTGGCCAGGATCGGTAGGTATCAGTCCAGAATCCCAAGTCAAAATTCTGAGTTCTAAAGGGGATTCGATTGGTTTCTGCGTTTATGATGTCGGTTGGGTTTGGATTTCCCATTGGGCCTAGGCAGATAAAGTGATTCTGATGCGTTGGAATAAGAAGATTATTGCAAAGTTCCTGAGATTAAAAATTGGGAATAAGGAAGAGTCATGAACTGCGCGGAGAAGGAGAGACGAAATGTCAGAAGACGGGCAAAAGAAGAAGACTAACCTTGGGGACGTCAAAACGGATAGCCATGGCCGCGATGAAGATGGAGAAGGCAAAGAATGCTAGTGGAGGCTAAGGATCACCGTCAAAGAGTGCCGAATAATCGAATTCGTCGAAGGATCGCTTGTTGATATCACCGCTGGAGAGAGAAAAGCTAGGGTTTGAATCGCAGATGAAAAATGGGCCGCGGCGGAGAAAGCATTATATGGGCCTGTCGGTACAGGATTTCCACTACCGCGCGCGCAACTCTCGAGGGGAAGTTCAAGCGGTTTGGGTAATCGTGACCTGGAGGAAATTTCGGCGCATAAAATATTTTATACTCCAAAATTGGGGGGCATGTGTGTTGACACCGTTTTTCGGCACGTGTCAATAAGGATCGGGAGACTAAACCAAATCGGCAAGAAGGTGGTTATTCTCCAGTATTGCTTCTGAGTTGCCGATGGATGATTGCCGATAAAGGACATGTTGATCTCGTACATTGCCGATGAAGCCAGAGGGCTGTTGCCGATGGAGAGAGAAGCATGATTGCCGATGGAAAGCAGAATTGAAGAACGTGGAAAGCAGAGCTAAATCCTTATCGATGGGTTTTGCCGATGGAATCTATAGATGAGGAGTGTGCCGATAGAGGTTTCATCGTAAGCAATGGATAAGGAAACTGGCAATATTTATGCCAATATTGTAATAGTTTACTTTTGAGTCTGACCTTGGTACGAGTCGTTATTTTTTATTCCTTAGAGATAAGACTTGTTTAGGTAATACTTTGTCGTGTCTGTTTAGGACTCATAGTACCAGGGTATAAATATGTACCGAGAGACAATGTAAAGGGGGTCAATCAATCAAATACAACAAATCTATTATTTTTATCTACTTTTCAAGCAATCTACTTTTTGACGACTTCGTCACCAGTACCTTTTCCTTTTCAACGAGTTCTTTCAAGAATCGGCGGGCTGCATCAACTTGATCTCCGACGACCTTGCGGGTTCCGCGTCTACCGAGCACGATTCAAGCTTTGATGTCCGGGCGTATCGCTGTCGTCTCGTCTGATCTGTTCAACAGTTATCAAATATCATCTGAGCTTTGACGTCCGGGCGTATCGCTGTCATCTCGTTCGGGTTTTATTCAAATCTATCATCCTTGTCGATTAACAGGTCAAATCGACTGGCACGCCTTGATATCGAACTAGGGTATTAGCCCGGTGTGTTTGCAGATCCAACGCTTTTTTGCATCAACAGAGACAAATCTTCGTACTGACGACAAAGCCATCTGAAGAAACTATCACGATCACCAAGCTCCCAACTTTTTTCCATAGGACGGGCTCCAAACTTGTCATAACATTCAAAACAAAGTTCCCAGATTTGATTGCAATTTTCGAAGGACTTGTCTTGCTCCTGCAACTTTTTCTCAATACGTCGCAAACCTTCTTTTAATCTTTCATTTTTCGCGACAATCTTCTTCATATCATCTTCTTTCTTCTCAACAACAGTAAGAGCACTAATCAACCTAGTCTCCAAATTATTATGAGCATCCATGGCATCAGCTCTTTCTTTTTCCTTCCTTGCAAGTTGCTCTTTCAAATTTTGAATCTCAACTTGATAATTATGCTCATGAAGGGCAAAGTTCTTATCTTTTTCTTCTAGGCCCATACGCAAACCTCTCATCAAGAGAGAACCTTTGTACATCATAGATAAGCCAGCATCAGCAACTTCGAGCAAAGGCTTCTTCAAAATTTCAAGCTCTGCATCAGGGACAGTGAAAGCCTCATCTATGCACTTTGATAGCTGAACCTTAGAAGTGCGAGGCATCATCCGAAGTTTATCAGCCCCAATACCTATAAACTTGAAACAATCAAAACCTAAACTTTTCTCTTGGCAAAACTCTAAGCCCCGCTTAAGAGCATCAAAAATTTCTCCTTCACCACCAGTATGGACAACAGGAGTCAAAGGATCTTGTTGAACATTTTTCATCTTACTAAAATCAACACTCTTCTGAGGAGAAGATGGTGCATGAGGAAAAATAGTTTCTGCCAAGAGACAAAAAGTAAGGATTAAGCAAAATAAGACAGCGCAAGCCAAAACAAGTCAGACATAAAAACACATTACTTACCAGTAGAAATGCGTTCTCCCATGCTACAGTCAACCTTTTTGCCAGATTCAACATGAATAGTAGAGCTCGACAAGTGCATCAACCGTTCATCATTAGTCTCCTCATCAAAAACTTTGTCATCACTCTCTTCAAGATTAAGAGAGTAAACTCTAGACTCACGAACTTTCTTTAACAAATTCTGAACACCAACTTCGCCAGCCTCATTTACAGCTGGGTTCTCAACCGAAGTTGTCTTCCCAGCATCAACATTCTCTTTGTGAGACCCAACAACAGGGGCCTTAGCATCAGGCCTTGGCAAAGTAGAACTAGCAACTCTATCAGTTTCCCCCACAAAAGTTTCTCCCTCAATAGTTGCCATTTCAGATATAACAACATTTTCAACACCAGCACAACTCCCAGCAGGCAAATTCCAACCTTGCAAATCCTGCAATTTATCATCCAACGGAGTAAGCAAAAAAGAAGCTAACTCATCAGTAGAAAATGCCATAACAATTTCTCTCACCTCGTCTTCAAGAACAACATCATCAGCTCACTTTGAAGCACCAACACCATGTTTACTAGCATCACCTGAACTTATAACCACATTCCCCTCTATATCCAAACTTTGCTCAAGAAGAGCTTTAATATCTTCTACATCCAATAAAGAAGGACTTTGATTCTTTTTTAGCTTTTTAGCAACAACTTTGCTAACACCGTCAGCAACCTTACATTTGCCAGCCTTAGCAACTGTCTCCAGTTCCTTCTTTTTACTCTGCTTCCTATCACGAGCATAGGCAGGTGGGGGCCTTTCACCATACTCTATGTTAGCAACTTCAAAAACCCTGTTCAAACATTTGTACTTATCACCAAGTATTTTTTCAATGTTATTTTTCTCACTCAAAACATACTTCCCAAGCAAATCTTCAGCACGGCTCTCCATAGACTTCACGAAGTCTTCGTCTGTAGCAAACGTCCTAGGACGATGGAAATCGTTATCCGGGTACTTGTAATTGATACCTCGAACTTTCTTCAAATGAAACCGCTGGATGGACCACCCCTTCTTCAATGACCAAATTCTAGCAGCAGCATATTCCTCAACAAGATCTCTTGCACATTGCAGTAAAGCAGTAGATTTGTAAACTTTCACCGCAGCCTTCTAGATCATAGAGGAAGGAAAAGATGGAGACAGCTTAAATTTCTCAATTTCCATCTTGGCAGCCAAGGGATATTTCTTAACCATTCTCTTTGTAACAGGATCTCTTTCTTCAACCATAGGAACTTTGTGGTAGAACCAATACCTGGACCATTCACCTTTCCCCAACTTGTTTTGCGTCACTGGAGATATTTGAATAGCATTACAAGCTGACTTGAAACTAGAACAAGTGAAGTACTTAGTGACCACTCGAACATCAAGTATAAACTCTTTGAATTGAGTATGCATCTCAAACAACTCACAAAAAGCGGCAATATCAACATTAGCTTCATGGGACTTCACAGCCCAAACAAACTGAGCCAACCTAACCACTCCGTTAGGCATCAAATGATGCATCTGAATGTTGAAGGCCTTTAGCACATCTTCAAGGAAATCTTGACAAGGGAAGCGAAGACTAGCAATAAACAAATCCTTATAAACAATACATTCATCTGGATACAACTTCAGATTGGTCTCTGTAGGATCAGGCACCCTCACTTGATCATGCTCAACAATCTTCAAGCGAACCATTTCATCAAGATGACTCTTCTCAAACAAAGTTTTACCAAAAGTCAAGGTAAAACCCTCTTCATCCCTGATCAAACTTCGACAGACGCATCAACATCATCAAGATTTTTTTTGTCAGAATCCACAGGTAAACTATCATCATCAACCTTTGAGCTCTCTTGAGATTGAACTTAATCTTGTAAGTCTCGCGAAGACATCTATAAAATTAAAAAATCAAAACAACCCAGACAAGATCACAAAGTATAAAAGTTAAACGACACAAACCTCGCCGAAGTTGTCAAACACATTTCGCCTGAGAGCTCAAGAAAAGACGATCTAAAGCAACAGATGTCAAGAAAAACTATCTCAAACTTTCCAGCTCAAGAAAAAATTTGGTAGAGTTTCCCTTCTGCTGAAAACGACAGCCTCAGGGGGGCCTCGCTATTTATAGGCAAAGCTTGGTCAACCGGTCAAAACTAGCCGCAGGGTTCAAAATTCAAACAGGCCAGCTCCAAAGTTTGGACGGCGTTTGTTAGGCAAAGTTTCATATAAACTTCGTGGGATTCAGACCTTTGGAGTAGGCCTTCGCCCGCGAGGGGCTGCTGTTGGGGAACAACTTTGACATACAAACTTTCATCACAAACTTTGGAGTTGAGAATAAACTCCTTGTTATAAATATTTGAGATAACTCAACATTCGGCGAAGATGACATGGACACTTCGTTGTGACTATTTCAAACTTCGCACATATGCTTTCACATGTTTCAGGTTATCTGGCGAAGATGACTTCGCTAAACTCCTAATGACCAGCGAAGCTGACGTAGCGACTTCGCACGAATAATCAATGAGGTTGTCAGCTAAGTCAAGAAATCATGATCAAGTCCAAAGTTGCTTAAGGAGACAAAAGGAAAGGGGCGAAGTGTGTTTCACCACTTCGCCGATGTGCTTTCTAGCTAAATGTATAGGAGGTGCCATGACTAATTTTGTAAGATTCCTTGAATGGCGAAGCTGGGGGTCTATAAATACTCCTTAGGGTGTAAGTTTTCGGACAGAATGAAATACAATTGCAACCTGCATATTGTTTTCACCTCGTTGTTCAATTCTGTGATTCTATCACCCAACAAGTAGCGATCAAAACCTTAGGATTATCTTAGAATCTAAGTTATCATTAGTTATTGTTCCATTTATCCCTTTTACCTTACACCCATTAATTCGTCACACTCTACCCAAAGATCCACCAACACCCCGCCTTCCTTTGGGAATAAATAAATCGACACCTGGTACTCCCAGGCAAAGTGCTACACGATAGTTCTGTGCACTTGCAGAATCCTTTCCTAACCTGTAGAATCGTCATAACGTGTTTTTAGTGTCAGGACTGACAACCCCATTAAGTGATGCTAACAAATACCAACAAGCACTTCTGGCGCCATTGCCAGGGAAGGCAACTGGTGCGTTGGACTAGAGTGTGTCGAATTATCTCGCGTTCAGCTTTTTAAGCTTAGCGACCCTATTTCTGTTTCTTCATCTGTTTCTTTCACGAACATGGCCAAACAAGACTATTTTTGATTTCTTAGCCCCATCTGCTACCAATGTAGCCACTGTGCCCAATGTCATTAATGCAGACACTCATTTCGAGTTGAAACCCATACTAATCACAATGGTGCAATCCAGCCCTTTCTATGGCTAGGCTCATGAAGATGCTAATGCGCACCTCCAAGGCTTTTTGGAGATTTGTAGCACCTTCACAATTAAGGGAGTGACCCCAGACGCTATTCATCTTCGCTTGTTCCCATTCTCCTTGTTGTGAAAGGCGAAGCAATGGTTCTACTCTAACCGCAAAGCCATAGAAACTTGGGACAAGTGTTCTAATGCGTTCTTAGTCAAGTTCTTTCCTATGGGTAAAACCAATGCGCTGCGCAACAAGATTTTTAGCTCTCAGCAGTTAGCTGATGAGTCAATTCCCGAGGCTTGGGAGCACATGCAAGAATACATAGCTGCTTGCCCGCACCATGGCATGGAAGACTGGCTTTTAATCAAGAACTTCTATCATGGCCTTAACCCCCTTGACAAAAGTCATCTAGACACTGCCGCTGGTGGAGCATTCTTTTCTCTTAATGTTGCAGATGCAAAGGCATTAATCAAAAAGATGGTGTCCAACCAAGGATGGAGTGATGAACGTCTATAGCCCCGCAAGAGAGGTATGCATACTCTTAAAGAAGCTAACATGATTGCAGCTAAGGTGGACCTGTTAGCCAAGAGGCTAGAAGGCTGTGAGAGATGAGCACTCAGGAGACCGTGCAAGCATTAGACTCCTGCATGACGTGCGAAGTCTGTGGAGAATCCGATCATTCTAGACAATATTGTCTCGAAACCCATGAAGACCTCAACTTCGTCAACCACGACAACGGATTTCAATCCCAAGGTCAAGGAGGGAATCAGCGCCCCAACACTCAAGGTAACAATTTTAATAATGGTTATCCTCAACGCCCGAACAATCAAGGTAATAACTACCCTTCTCTCAAAGATCTTGTGTATAGTCAAGGAAGAATGATAGAAAGCATTAATAAAAGACTTCATGCTCATGATAAAATGCTAGAAAACATCAATGCTAAGTTAGAAGATTTGTCATCTGCTATGAAAAATCAGCTTTGTTTTAACAAAATGTTGGAAAGTCAACTGGCACAAATAGCACCTGTTGTACCCACTTCTGAGAGAATACCAGGCCAACCTAAACCAAGGATCGAAATTGCCAACCTTGTTACTACTAAATATGACACTGTTTTATATTCTAGATCACTTAGGGCAGAAGATACTGCTATGATTAAAAACGGTGATCCTGGTAGTCCTGTTATCACCTGTTCAATTCGTAACCATGTTTTCCATAATGCAATTTGTGATCTCGGCTCTAGCATAAACATCATGTCTAAAGAAAAATATGATAAACTGTTTTATCAACACCTAGCCCGAACATCCCTCTATGTGCAACTAGCTGATCAGTCTGTAAGATATGTAGAAGGGATAGCTTGTGATGTTTTAGTAAAAGTCAAAGGTAATTATGTGCCTACAGACTTTGTAGTCTCGAACATGGAAAATAAAGAATCTACACCTTTCATCCTAGGATGTCCGTTCCTAAACACTGTTAATGCCTGTATATATGTGGGTTTTGGACAAATCTGTTTCCACCTCACTAGGAGAAAAGAACAATTTGCTTTTTTGCATGTTTCTAACACAATGCAGACAAGAAAGATAAAAAAGAAACCAAAAACTCCAAGCTAGGTAAACAAATCCTAGATGAACAAAGCAAGGGAGAGCTGTCATCCACAGCATCCTCCCCTGATGGCAAGAAGACATCGACAGAGAATGAGAACAAGCCCAAGAGGGAACAAACAATTGAAGAGTTTTATTGCAAACCAGCAATCCCTTGGGGCACAGATACAAGCAATGGAATCCCCTATATATATGCCGAGTCATCATATCAATATAGACTCAAAAAAAGGCAGGGACGCTCAAGAAGGAATAAAGAGGCATGCCAGACGAAGCACCTCCACAACATAACTCAGGTGTCAACAATGTAACCTTCTCCCTTTATATTCAAACATCAAATCAAAAGTCCATGAACAAGGAACCAGACACTGAAGAACTAGGGAGAGCCAAACTAAGGCAAAGAAGTGAACCAGCAAGACATGGAAGCTGAAGAAGTGTAAGGAAGCTGATCCTACACCACCAAGTCACGAAGAACCTGAACCCTCTACACAGAAAGAAACAATAGAGGAAGAAACCATGAAGGAAAATCTGTGAATCACAAGGTATGAGTTAATTAGTGCATTACATGTTTCCCTTTTCAAATCATGCATTTTACATTTTGTTATGCATACTCCTTAAATGAAAAAACAAATATATATATAATGATAAAAACAATGAAATATAATAGTAATAAATAATCTTTCCTTCATGACATGCATTTAAAATAATAATAATAAAAAAATAATAATAATAAATAATAAAAGTATATTAGACTTTTGCATTAATCAACATAATAAAGAACAAAGAAGAAATATTCGACAAGGAGGCATTTCATCCCCATGAACCAGGCAAGCTTGGGGAAACACTTTTTCCCCACTAAGGTATGGCATATAATCACAACTTCATTGATGCATTTATCTACATGCCTATATCTTCTAAATAAATTGCCTGCTAATGTGGAAACTCATTGCCATTCATGAATGTGTTAATCTACCTATCACTGCTAAGTTTTGAACATGAAAAAAGACTTTATGATGAGTCAACACTACTGTGAGTCACGCATGCTAATAACTAAGTGCATGCTATGGTAAGATATGTTGTGATAAGGAAGAGTAATTCTTTTAACTTGATTGAGGGACAGTTGGAATGGATATCTAGAGTTATTTTTTACAAATCTCAAAAACTCTTGTAATTTGTTCCTCAATGGTTTCAAAAATACCTACCACCATGCCGAGTACATGTTCTATGGATAGGAAACCTACCAAAAAAGTGTCTTGTTTATGTTGAGCTTAGTTAGACCTTATCGATCTAAGTCGAGAAGCTAGTCATATTTTTTGGTCAAGATCAGTTACACGTGCACCCTCTTTACAACTTCTAAACTGCAAGTGTGCAACCACCAAATATCTCTTATCCCCCTCCTGCTATTCTCACTCAGAGGATACGCAATGCTACTCCTAATCATCATGAGACTATGGATACATATCCCTAGGAGGAGCATGGTTTACTTCAAAAAAGAGAGAGAGAAAAGAGGGATATAATCCCCAATGAGAGACAGCAGAAGCCTCAATACCTGCTGAAGTGAAAAAAGGGGAGAGAAAGAGAAGAAAAGAAGAGAGAAAGAGAGAATATAGTAATCATGCTCCCTCTGCCTGAAAGCAGGCATCCATTCAAGTCTCAAGGAGTTCCACCAAATATTTCTACACTTGCACAATCTTGACCTTTCTGCATGACTTGTTTTCTCCTAGTGATCTAAGTGTCTAACCTAGCAATAAATGCAATTTGAGTCACTCATGCTTTTCCCAACTACTAAACTCCATAAATAAGCCTTAGTGGTAGACCCTAGCAAGTGAGTACATCACCCACCTCAATTATATTGAGAGACTGAGTGTGCCATTTGAGGAACTCATACAAGAATTTATTTTCAAAAATATTGAAAACCTCTAGATGATCTTCCAGCTGAACTAAAGCAAGGGATAAAGTTTCTGCTTATTACACTGTCTTTCTTGTGCATGTTGCATGGTGCAAAAGCTATATGCCCCATGTAGTAGACTTGAGGTAGGTCTAAATCATGTTCATTGCAAATTAAGTATAATGTTTTCTCACATTTTTTACTCTACCATGCTCAACCCGCATGTTTTGCTTGAGGACAAGCAAAAGGGTAGCATGGGGGAGCTTGTTGATGGTCGTTAACCCATGTTTTCACCATCAACATGTCATTAAATAAATGGCAATATAACCCGACAATGTCTAAATTTGCTTTGAATTTTACCTAGTTCCACTTCTACATTGAATTTATATTTGTATGTAGGAAAACACCAAAAATATGTGCAAATGGACCAAGAGGAGGCAATGGGACATGACAGGGTAGCAACCAGGCCAAGTGCCAGGGCGCCTGCCACGGAGTCACGGCGGCCGTCCTAACCAGGGTGCCCACCCTGGACCGAAGGCGCCCACCCTAGTGATGCCGGCTCTCGAACTCAGCCATGTCACTGATCCACGACAACACCTTCCTACATCTCCAACCATCAAAATCAAGTCGGTTTGATAAAAGGGCTCCTGAGTGAGGTCACTTGGATCCATGGGCCCATTGTCATACACTTAGAGGCTAAGTTGGTTGGAACCAACTCCAAACTGACTTAACCCGCATGCAACCGACCTAAGGGGATGAGCCACGGCCGTTTGATCATGAGGCAGTGCTAGGTGGATGATGCACACCTTGGCTAGGGCGCCTGCCCTGGCGGTGCTGGCAAACCAACTGTCGATACCCTGGAAACAGGTATCCCAGACCCCTTGCTTAATAAACTAAAGCCCCGCAAAATCAGCATCTTGAACCCTCCGATAAACTCCCGCGCTAAAGCCCATAGGCTGAGACGTATCGGACTGGCCCGCGAACGAACAACGACGTCCCAAAACCGAAGCCTGCTCGAGAGACTACCGAACGGACCAGTGCTGTTCATCAGAGAGGGTACCGAACGGACAAGTACTGTATACGCGAGGGTACGATTCGAGCTACCCCTCGAGGACGGAACTTCGTCCAGCAAACGAGCCCCCTCGAGGACGGAACTTCGCCTGGGCGAATGGGCGGCCCTCGAGGGCAGCGCACCCCTCGGCCACCGACTCCCCCGTACGGATCCAAGCGCATTTAATGCGATCTATCTACCCCTGCCTAACCGCATGTCCACAGTTACGGTAACAGTCACAGGCGTGGCGGTCAAATCTACTTTTACTGCCCATGCCCTGGAATCCCGCAAGTCATGTTACGCTGTTGCGCCATACCGAGCGCTGTGCCACGACCCGCACCATCTCGAAACGTATAAACTAACCTGTTTACCGTGTTTTTTGGGATTCGATCTTATCCAGCGAAGCTCGACCACCTCGGCACGACCCCCTCGGGTCCGGCCAGGACCCTCGACCGTCGCCCCTCGGCTTCACCGAGCGAACCCTCGAGCTGAACTTCAACAACTCCCGATGCGATGGCTGCAGGGCCTCCCATACCGGCGTACATCGCTACAGCGGCATCGACATGATCGGCCTCAACGTCTTACGTCATCGGCGTCATGAGAACTCGAAATACATGTATACCTGTGCCCCTCCTTCGTCTATAAAAGGAGGCGCCAGGACGTTAGAAAGGGGGACCAGACTCAGACCGAGAGGATCTAGAGCATAGGAACACTAAGGCCCTAGATCACTGAACGACACCGTGAGCCTGTGTGAGGTCGAGAGCAAGGCGTCCGCACGCCCCAACTCCACCTTTCACTCCTCACACCAGCTTGTATTTTCCCCTGTACTAGCACTTCGGTGCAGAATAACACGAATCACCCTCCCCCCGCTGGACGTAGGGCCTTCTTTGCCCGAACCAGGATAAATCATTGTGTCATTCTTGCATCACCCACCGGATTAGGGAGCACGCGGATACGATATTACTCGTTGGTGCTAACCCCTCGAGGGTCAGGACACCGACAGTTGGCGCGTCAGGTAGGGGAGCCGCGTGTCACTAACGATTTCCCGCCATTTTCCCGGATGGGCGATTTCGTTCCACCACTTTCGCACGCTACGGTGATCTGGTTCGGGAGCCTGGAGTTCATGACCCTCGGCCAGGGCTACGACATGACCCTGCTCTCGATCAGTGACCCGAACGGAGGTCGCGGTGCGCCCCCACGTTCATGGGGAGCTGCTCGCCAGTCTCATGACCACGCTTCCACATCCAGAAGGAGGCACGGTCGGCACCGTCATCATCGTCAACCCGAGTCGAGAAGGGTCCCCGTCGCTTTCTCCATGCCCCAGACCGGAGATGAGAAACCTCTTGTTGGGGGCGTATCTGACCCGAGTTTGGAGACAGAGGGCAAGCCGGCAGGATCCCGGCACAATCCTGACTCCGCTCTCACCATGCGCGCGTCGGGAAAATGCAACGAAACCCCCGCTCGATCAAGCTCGCTTTCGCACGGGCTATTCGAGCGTCGTTGGTGGTCTTCGACCGACTCCAACAATCCCACGACGACGGCCACGACTGCAACACACTCCGTCATGAGCGCGTTGGAGGACCGCCTAGACACCCTTCTCCGCGCAATGACGGACGTGGGGATTGTCACACCGGCCTCCGAGGGTTTGGCTTTCGCAAGAGCGCCCGGCCCCCGGAGGTACACCGTCGGCACACTCCGACGGCGGCTGCAGGAGGAGGCGCGGGGGCAATTCCCCGTCTTCTACTGCGGCGACCCTGACTCTGACTCTGATCACTGGGATCCTACCCGAGAGTGCCTCCACATCGATGGTGGCGTCGACTCCGATGAGGAAACCGTCGATCCAGCGGCCGCAGCGTCAACCGCCGTGGCGAGAGACGCTCCCCCCAGAGCAGAGGACCAACAACCAGACGCACCCCGAGAAGCGTGCCCTCGTCTTGGCGAGCGGGACGCGCAGATGGCACAGATTCGGGAGTTGCAGGCGAAGCTCGCCGACGAGCAGGAACGCTTGCGCTTACTCGAGATGACCCTCGAACAAGAGCGGCGACCGCTCGGCGGCAGAGCCCGAGCCAGGGCCCGAGAGGTCAACCGGCAGATCGTCGAGGAAGGAGCACCCGAGCAACCCGTCCACCGTTATCCCCGAGCAAGCCAGAACGTTGTCGCGGCGGCTATGCCCCTTCGCAATATGCCCGCACCTTCCAACTCGCAAGCTCGGCGGATACAACACGAGGTCGAGGGCCTCCTCCAAGTTGCTGCTGCTCAACAAGCCGAGAGCTCAGCCTCGAGGCGTCGAGGAGCTGCCTCCGAGCCTCAGGTCAAGCCCTCCCAACCCGAGAGGGAGGGCTCGGTCGATCAGGGGGCGGCCCCCCGACAGAAGAAGAACCCGGCCCGAGAGCCTATCAACGATGACCGCGCTCCCCGCGACGCGCGCCTCGACATTGTTGAGAACCGCAGACGTAAGCACGGGGATGCCGAGGATCGAGGGTACAGCACCCATCGAGGTGGGTGTTACGACAGCGAAGAGGACCAACAGGCCCTAGAGCCACCGGGCCCCTGGGTCTTCAGCAGGAGGATCCGCTGCGCCCAGCTGCCCGACAAGTTTCGACCCCCACGAGCCTCGTCAAATATAACGGCGAGACCAATCCCGAGCTCTGGCTAGCCGACTTCCGGTTGGCTTGTCAGGCGGGTGGGGCGCGTGACGATCACGCCATCATACGTCACCTTCCCCTGTTCCTGTCCGACACCGCGCGTAGGTGGCTCGAGGAGCTTCCCCCCGATCAGATTCGCACTTGGACCGACCTTGTCCGTATCTTCGAGGGGAATTTCAAAGGTACCTACGTGCGTCCTGGAAACTCCTGGGAATTGCGCAACTGCAAGCAAAAGCCAGGAGAGTCTCTCCGCGACTTTGCTCGACGGTTCTCCAAGCTCCGCACCGAGCTGCCCCACATCTCCGACCTCGACGTCGTTCTAGCGTTTGTTGCGGGTACAACCTGCAAGGACCTAGTTCGCGAGTTAGGGCGAAACCGCCCCGACACCATCGACGAGCTTATGGATGTGGTCGCCAACTACGCCGCTGGCGAGGAGGCCGTCGGCGCCTTCTTCAGCGACGTGAAGGACAAGGGAAAAACGCCGGTAGCCGACAACGCAGGAGGCTCGAGCAAAGGGTCGAAGAGAAATAACAAGAAGAAGAAAAATCAACAAGGCAAGCGGGAGGCTGCAGAAGATGATCTCGTCGCTGCAACCGAACGCAAAAGACCTCGAGGTCCCCCCGCGCCCCCCGAGGGCGCCATCTTTGACAAGATGCTCGAGGAGCCCTGTCCTTACCATAAGGACGGGGCAAAACACAAGCTTAAGGACTGCCGCATGCTTCGAAGGCACTTCGAGCAAGTAGGTGTGAAGAAGGGTGACGACAAGAAAGACCAAGGCGGCGGCGAGGGAGACAACGGGGAAGACGGAAAATTCCCCGAAGTCTATGACTGCTACATGATCTACGAGGGGCCCTCGACCCAGCTCACGCCCCGACAGCGTAAGCGGGAGCGTCGAGAGGTCTTCTTAGCTCGTGTCGCAACACCTCGCTACCTCGACTGGTCCGATGCGCCCATCACCTTCGACCGCGATGACCATCCGGATCGAGTCCCCAACCCCGGGGCCTATCTGCTCGTCGTCGACCCGATCATCATCAACACCCGCCTCTCGAAGGTCCTCATGGACGGCGGCAGCAGCCTGAATGTCATCTACCTCGAGACCCTCGACCTCCTGGGGGTCAGGAGGCACCAACTCCGACCCAGCGCCGGGGGGTTCCATGGCGTCGTGCTAGGGAAGAAGGCTTTCCCCGTCGGCCGTATCGAACTTCCTGTCTGTTTTGGCACCCCTGCCAACTTCAGGAAAGAGACCCTCACCTTCGAGGTGGTCGGGTTCCACGGAACGTATCACGCCATCATCGGTCGACCGGGCTACGCGCAGTTCATGGCGATCCCGAACTACACCTACCTCAAGCTCAAGATGCCAGGACCCAAAGGCGTCATCACTGTCGCCTCCTCCTACGAGCACGCATACGACTGCGATGTCGAATGCGTCGAATATGGGGAGGCCGTCGAGGAAAACGCCATGATAGCCGCGACCCTCGAGCACCTCGCAGACGAGATGCCAGATCCCAAGCGACACGCCGGCAATTTCGAGCCGGCACAAGACACCAAGAAAGTCCCCCTCGACCCGAGCTGCCCATGCGAGAAGGTGCTAACGATCAGCGCCGACCTCGAAGACAAATAGGAAGTCGTGCTCGTCGACTTTCTCCGCGCAAACGCCGATATGTTTGCGTGGAGTCCCTCGGATATGCCGGGCATACCGAGGGAAGTCGCCGAGCACGCCTTGGAAATCCGGGCTGGGTCCAGACCAGTGAAGCAACGCCTGCGCCGCTTCGACGAGGAGAAGCGCAGGATCATCGGCGAGGAGGTACACAAGCTTTTGGCGGCTGGATTCATCAAGGAGGTTCATCACCCCGAATGGTTAGCTAATCCCGTGTTAGTTAAGAAAAAGAATGGAAAGATGCGGATGTGTATTGACTATACTAGTTTAAACAAAGCATGTCCCAAAGTTCCGTTTCCTTTACCACGCATTGATCAAATTGTCGACTCTACCGCGGGGTGTGAAACCCTCTCGTTCCTCGATGCTTACTCCGGCTACCACCAAATTAAGATGAAAGAGTCCGACCAGCTCGCGACTTCCTTCATCACACCTTTTGGCATGTACTGCTACGTGACAATGCCCTTCGGCCTCCGAAACGCCGGGGCAACATATCGGCGGTGTATGCTCCATGTCTTTGGCGAACACATAGGCGACACGGTCGAAGCCTACGTCGATGACATCGTGGTCAAGTCCAAAAAAGCGGACAACCTCATCCGAGACCTCGAAATCGCGTTCGGGCGCCTTCGAGCCAAAAACATAAAACTCAATCCCGAGAAATGTGTTTTCGGAGTGCCTCGGGGCATGCTCCTCGGATACATCGTCTCCCAGCGCGGGATCGAGGCCAACCCTGAGAAGGTGGCGGCCATCACGCGAATGGGGCCGATTCGGGATCTCAAGGGCGTGCAGAGGGTCACAGGCTGCCTCGCGGCCCTCAACCGCTTCATCTCACGTTTAGGGGAGAAGGCCATGCCTCTGTACCGCCTCTTGAAAAAATCCGAGCGATTTACGTGGACCGCAGAGGCCGAGGGGGCCCTCGACGAACTCAAAGCCAAGCTGACGTCCACTCCGATCCTCGTCCCTCCTCGACCAGCAACGGCGACCGAACCGCCTGAGCCCCTCCTCCTCTATGTCGCCGCAACCACCCAGGTGGTCAGCGCGGCCATAGTGGTGGAGAGGCAAGAGGAAGGACGTGCCTTGCCAGTCCAACGGTCGGTTTACTTCGTTAGCAAGGTGCTTTCGGAAATGAAAATCCGCTACCCACAGGTGCAGAAGCTGCTCTACGCCATCGTCCTTACACGTCGCAAGCTCCAACATTACTTCCTCGGCCACCCAGTTACTGTGGTATCCTCGTTCCCCTTGGGGGAGATCATCCATAACCGGGAGGCCGCTGGAAGGATTGCCAAGTGGTCGGTCGAGCTGATGGGCGAGACCATCACCTACGCACCACGGAAGGCCATCAAGTCTCAAGTGCTGGCGGATTTCGTCGCCGAGTGGACCGACACTCAGTTGCCACCAGTCCAAATTCAAGCCGAGCTGTGGACGATGTACTTCGACGGGTCGCTCATGAAGACAGGAGGAGGCGCGGGCTTGCTCTTCATTTCACCCCTCGGAGTCCACATGCGCTACATCGTTCGCATCCACTTTGCCGCATCTAACAACGTCGCAGAGTACGAGGCACTTGTCGCCGGATTACGAATCGCCCTCGAACTCGGGGTCCGACGCCTTGACGTTCGAGGCGATTCACAGCTAATCATCGACCAAGTGATGAAGGCCTCGAGCTGCCACGACACCAAGATGGAAGCATACTGCAACGAAGTGCGCAAGTTGGAAGACAAATTCCATGGCCTCGAGCTTACCCATATCGCTCGACGGTACAACGAAGCCGCGGATGAGCTCGCGAAAATCGCGTCGACTCGAGGTACGGTCCCTCCGGACGTGTTCTCGAGGGACCTCTTCGAGCCCTCCATCGATTTGGGCTCGTTGCTCTACACCCTCGATTCCCCACCCATGACCTCGATCGGGGCCCCCTCGACCGGGGCCCAGGTTATGGAGATCCAGGAGACATCCCCTCCGTCGAACCCGCCACCGGATTGGCGAGCCCCTTTACTCAACTGCCTCATTTGGGGAGAACTCCCAGAGGACCGAACCGAAGCTCGACGGATCGCGCGACGGGCCAAGTCCTACGTCATCTACGGTGACGACAAGGAACTCTACAGGCGAAGCCCTTCGGGCGTCCTTCAGCGCTGCATTTCCATCGAGGAAGGAAGGAGGCTCCTCGAGGACATACACTCAGGAGCCTGCGGCCACCACGCAGCGCCAAGGACCCTCGTAGGCAACGCTTTTCGACAGGGTTTCTACTGGCTGACCGCAGTTTTCGACGCCACGAACATCGTCCGCTCGTGCAAAGGGTGTCAATTCTATGCCAAGCAGACGCACCTCCCAGCTCACGCCCTACAAATGATCCCCATCACCTGGCCGTTTGCGGTCTGGGGGCTCGATCTTGTGGGGCCTCTCAAAAGGACAACCAAAGGGTATACACACCTGCTCGTTGTCGTCGATAAATTTACCAAATGGATCGAGGCCTGGCCCATCAGCAACATCCGCTCCGAACGGGCGGTCGAGTTCTTCACCGACATAATCCATCGCTTCGGGGTCCCGAACGTCATCATCACCGACAACGGCACGCAATTCACCGGCAAGAAGTTCTTGGATTTTTGCGATCGCCATCACATCCGTGTGAATTGGTCCGCGGTTGCACATCCTCGAACTAATGGCCAGGTCGAGCGCGCCAACGGCATGATTTTGCAGGGCCTCAAGCCAAGGATCCTCAAACGCCTCGGCAAGCACGGAAAAAAATGGGCCGCGGAGTTGCCGTCGGTCCTATGGAGCTTAAGGACAACACCTAGTCGAGCCACGGGGTTCACCCCATTCTTCTTGGTCTATGGGTCCGAGGCCGTCCTCCCCACTGACCTCGAGTATGGTTCCCCTCGACTAAAGGCCTACAACGAGCAAACTAACGAAGAAGCCCTCGCAAACGCCGTCGACCAGGTCGAGGAGGCTCGAGACATGGCACTGCTTCACTCCGCGAGGTATCAGCAAAAACTTCGACGCTACCACGACAAGCACGTGCGCCCGAGGGACCTCCAAGTTGGAGACCTCATCCTACGACGACGGCAGAACAACAAAGGACGTCACAAGCTGACGCCGCCATGGGAAGGTCCATTCGCCGTAGCTGAGGTGCTAAAGCCCGGGACGTACAAGCTCGCTAACGACAAAGGCGAAATCCTCACCAACGCGTGGAACATCGAACAGCTACGTCGTTTCTACCCTTAGGGCACCAGTGCCCTTGTACATTCTCGCATGTCTTGTACATTCCCGCATGACAAATATAAGGACTACTTTCGATTATAAGTTCAAACTCGTTATTATACATGCAAGAGGTAGCCTCGACCCTGTCTTACCAGAGTCGAGCCTCCCTCGGGGGCTAACGGGGGGGAACCCCCTAAGTTCCTAAAAATATGAACGATTTTTTCGCACGTTCCTCTCTTTTTGCTTCCCAACTAAGTTGACAACGCCTCGAACTCCCTTGGGGTCGAGGGTTGTCGAGCCGGAGCTCTCCTACGCTTCCGGGCTATGGTACCTCCACTCGCTCCCCCCTCGAGGGATATGAGTTCACGTTGAACGCTCAGTTGGAAAACAAAAGTGAGGCGAGCAGAACTCGAGCGCTTCTTCTTTCTCACACCTCGATACGCTTCGCGACTAAGTAGAAAACGCCTCGAGCTCCCTTGGGGTCGAGGGCTGTCGAGCCGGAGCTCTCCTACGCCCCCGAGCTACGGTACCTCCACTCGCTCCCCCCTCGAGGGAGACGTGTTTGCGTCAAAAACTTAGTCAAAAAAGCGAAGTCTAAGTAAGTAGAAAGCAGAAAAGGTTCGAAAGAAAAACGACAAATCGCATTACGATAGATGCATTCATGTTCAAAAAGGGGCTTTCAAAGCCATATTGAATATAATTTACAAAAATTAATTCATTACATGGGCACCCTCGCCCAGTCTTGCCCTACAGGCTCGCCCCGTCACCGCCCCCCTCGACATGGTACCCTACATCCGCCGGGGGGAGGACTTCGTCCTCGAATAACTTCGCCAGCTCTCCCCCCGGCCTCTCGGCGTCGTTGATGAGCCCTCGGCAGCGCTCCTCATTCTCGGCGTCGGTCTTCGAGATGTCAGGAACAAAGCCTTGGGCCACCACGTTCATATCAAAAATGAAGCCGGAGGAGACCACCGCAAGTGCCCGCTTCACGCCAGTGTGAAGCGCCTCCCGCACGCGATCTCGAAGGGTGGCGTCGAGGTAGTAGATCCGGTCCACGAGCGCAGCACCGGGGATGTCTTCTTCGGCACCCTCGACGGGCCCGACCTCCCAGAGGGCGCAGAGCCCGTCAAGGGCAACCCGGAGACGACCAAGAAGCGCCCCCTCCGCCGCAAGGCTCTCCTGTAGCGGCTTAGCGGCGTCTTGAGTCGCAAGCAGCTCGGACTCAATGCCTGAAGCACAAAGCAAGAATTCGATAAACCATACGGAAAGAACAAAGATCAAAAACCCTTTGAGGAACTCACCAGCACAGCGAGTCTCGAGGGCGTTGCGATCCCCCAGCACGGCGTCGCGCTCCCCCCGAACCTCGTCCCGCTCCCGCTGGGCCTCTTTGAAGGCTCGGGTCACCTCCGTCTTCTCGAAGCGGAGGGTCTCGAGGGCGCCACCAGCCAGGATGATGGCCTGCTCCTTGTCTTGGAGGGTGGCCTTCATGGCCCCGAGCTGGATTTCCAGGTCGGTGGCACGGCTCTTCTCTTCCTGGGCCAAGGCGGAGAGGGCGTTGCGCGTGGCGGAGACTTCAGCGAAGCTGGCCTCGAGCGAATGGATGCGCGCCACGGAGCTCTGAGCCTCCGCCATGAGCAGCTCGACGCGCTCCTGGGCTCGGACGCTCTCGACCCTGGCCTTCTCCGATTCGGCCTTCGCCACGTCAGCCTCTTCCCTGGCACGCTCGAGCTCCCCCTCGAGGCGGGCGGCTTCCCCTCGAGCGGCGTCGGAGTCCGCCTTCGCCCGGGCGGCTTCCTCTTTGGCCTTGGCGGCCTCCTCCCTCGTCTGCTTCAGCTCCTCCTCGAGCTCGGCCACCCTGCTCTGCGCAGAACCGCCGGCCTCGAGTTGGCGAAGCACTTCCTCCCGGCTGTTGTGCGTTTCGTGGAGGAAGACTGACTTCAAGTAGGACCGCCTCCGCGCCGCCTAGGGACAGGAAATCGAGGGTTGAGGCATCCCATACGAAAGAACTTAAAAATATACATATGGCCTACCACAGCGACTCACCCCGAGATTCCGGTCAAGGCCTTCGGCGAGCTCGGCGCCCAGTTTCAGCAAGTGCCGCAGCCACGCCCGGGACCGCTCGGCCTCCTCCCAGCACTCGACCTCCGCCGGATCGTTCATCTCGATCCCCGGAGCGCTGGGATCGCCGAGTTCCCGGAGCACGATGCGCTCCTTGCCCCAATCTGGAAGGACCGTCTTGACCTTGGCTCGCGCCAAGGAATCGATCTCCTCCACCACATCGCCTGGAACGCCGTAACCCACGGCCAACTCTCCCGGGATGTGGAACTCTGACGCGGCGCGGGCACCCCTCAGCCCGGGGTCGGACGTCGACCTCCTCAGCACACCGACAGCCGCCGTCTCCTCCGGCTGCTTCGTCGACGGTTGCGGCGCCTGATCCGGTGCTGCGTCCGGAGCCGTCGGAAGCAGCGAATGTGTGGAGGCCGAAGCTTCACCCAACGCCACGACTTGTGGCGCCGGTGGGACCACCGCCGGCGCGTCTTCTGCCGGGCTCGGTACCGAGGCATCCTCCGGTTGCGCCCCTGGCAGCCGCGGGACCGTCGACGCCTTCGACGCCGCTTCTTGTTCGGACAGCAACTCGTCCATAGTGATCACGGACACCCATTGTTTGGGCAGTCCAGAAGTCACTTCCGCCTCAGACGTCTCGGGCGGTTCCTGCCCTGACGGGTCCAGCGGCGCCGCATCCCCCGGCGGCGTCTGCTGCGCCTGCTGATGCTGGGGCTGGTCCCCAGTCTCCTCCTCCTGCTGCGGCCGTGGCGGCTCCGCTTCTTGCAGGGCCCCCTGCTCCTGCTCCCTCCGGGCCTCGAGCTCGCGCAGACCCGCCGGCCAGGGCCGCCGCTCTCCCGTCGAGGGGGGAAGGGTCGAGGCCTCCTCACCCTCGAGGTCCACGACGACGGCCCCCTCTCCCGGCTCGTGGCCCTCGGGGGCTCCCGCCTCGGGTGCGGGGATCGAAGCCTTCGGACCACCAGAAACGGAAGCACCCGATGTCGGGACGCCGCCTCCTGGTGCCGGGTCGAGCTCGAGGGCCACGGGCGGTGATGTCAAGGAGGCGCTCCCTCCCTCGTGCGTCCTCCCAGGCACGGATTCGCCACCCGCCGTGGCCCCCGGGACGCTCGACCCTGCAGCAGGAGTGGAACCCGTCAGCCTACCGCGTGCCATAGCACCAAGGGCGGAGGACAACCACTTGGCTTCCCACGGAGCCAAGGGCCTCGACGACGCACCTGTAGCCGGGGCCTCCGTCTTCGAGGCTGCATCCATCTTGAGCCGCTTAGCCGACGCGAGAGACGCCTCCTCGATCTGGCGCTTGGGCCTGAATGGAAAGCAGAACGGCAAAAAGGTTTATTGAAACGCACAAAGACGACGCAACGAAAAGAAAACGATTCAACGGCACTTACCCGAAGGGTATAGAGGCCTTACGGGCACCCCTCGAACTGCCCGCAGATTTCGAGACCCCTCCCGAAGCCGAGCCCTTCGCAGGGCTGGGGCTGCTCGGGGCCGTCGGTGGGGTCGCCGCGCTTCCCTGCTTCGACGGGGCCTCCCGGGCACGCCTTTGCTCCGCGCGCGCCGACGACCGGGATCGGGTCTCCTGGATCGAAGTGGGTGGGCTCCCGCCTCGAGTGCGACGCGAGGTGGGTGATCCCCCTCGAGGCGAGGCCTCGGCCCCCCTTTTTCCACGTCGGCGCTCCAAGGCCGACGCCGCCGGCTGAGGGGCGCGCTGCTCCGCCGCCTCCTCCTGCACGAAGGGGCGGTCAGCATGGGTGGATTCCGGCAGGATGCGGTCGAGGCGCCCCTCCACCCCCTCGACGTCCTCACTGTCATCATCATCATCTTCATCTCCCTCGGACGAGGGAGACTCCTCCTCCGGGAGCCCGTCGCGCCTCTGCTCAGCGCGGCGCTTCGCGAGCCTTTCGCGCTCCCGGAGCTTCTTGGCTTTCTTTTTCTCCTCCTCGTCCTTACTCCGCTTCTCTTGCTGGGCGGTGAAACGTCTTACCTGACGATCGGCAGCGTCCTCCCTCAGTGGAGGCCTCGATCTCCGGTAGTCGATTCTCCCCTGCGCAAAGACATTCAGTCACAGGGACATAAGAAAGGGGAGGAGGAGGGGAGGGGGAGGGGGAAAAACTCGAAGGTCACGAGTAGAGGCACTCACCAGGTCGAGGCAACCCTCCTCTGGCCACATGGGGAGATGGTTGACGTCTTCCACCTTGAACGAGCCAGACACCATCCCCTTTACCCGCGCGACGACTTCCGAGGCGGACGGCCTGTCGCCGGACATCCGGCACCTCCTGAGAAGCTCGGGCGCCGCCGAGGGGAGCATCTCGTCCAACCGCAGCGGGCGCTCCATCAGAGGGAGCACCCGTCGACTGTGAAAGGCCGAGGCGACCATCCCCGCCGTCAGGCCCGCTTCTCGAAGGGCCCTCATCGCGACGACGAGGGGGTGAAGTCGACGCTGAAGGTCTCCCGCGACACCGAACGGCCAATTGTATGGACGCTCGGCGATGAGCCGCCCGGTGTACGGCGGGAGATAGCCGCCGTCGTTGCGCAGATAGAACCATTGCTCGTCCCACCGGGAGTGGTTGGTCGCCAACCCGGTGGGGATGTACTCGCGTGGCTCCTCCGACCTCCCGGTCTTCAACGCGAAGTTGAGGCATCCCGCTCTGACGATTCGCCTTACTCCGACCGACACCGGGGAGGCGAACCACTCCCCCTTGTAGAGGTGGAGCCATAGCTCCCAGTGCGGCTCCATTCCGAGATAGCCCTCGCAGACGGCCGCGAAGATGGCCGCGTTGGAGATGGCCTTGGGGGAGAAATGGTGGAGCTCGACGCCGTAGTAGTTTGTCAGCCCCCGCACGAACTCGCTTGGGGGAACGCCGAACCTGTGCCGATGGAACTTCAGGAAGCTCACCACGTACCCCTCCGGCGGGTTTGGCTCTTCGTGGTCCCTGGGCGGCGCGATCCACTCCGACCGATTCGAATCCGTGATAGGGCGGAGAAGCCCTTCCCTCACCAGCTTGGTCAGCCTCTGCCGCGTCACGGTCGACGGGCGCCAGGGCTCGGCGGGCTGGAGAACTGGGGCCATGGCGGCGGCGGCGGCACAGATCTGCTCGGTGGGCGCGACGGCGGAAACAGCGGCACGAATCTCCTCGGCAGACGGACGACCAGGAAGGTTCCCAATCGTGACTTCTCGCTCTAAGTTTTTATCCTCACGCGCGCAGGAAAGCGGGAGCTCGGTAGAATGGCAAAGGTGGGAGCGAACGCCTGCCCCCTCCGTTTTTATACTCGGGAAGAGCAACGGGCGGAGCCTGGCGGCAGGGAAAAGGTAACTTCCCGCAATTAATGCGTTTACCTGACCGTTCCCCCCTCGACCCTCGACCGGACGCACGCGTCCTATCTCTGGCAGAGAGCTGTTGCTCGGGCCCGCCGCGATCGCACTGCTAAGCCTTTCTCCTCAAAAGGCGTGCCCAACGGTAAGAAAAAAGGACCGTTACTCGCTGACGGAGTTTTCTACATAAGGTAAAACGCACCTCGAAGTCTCGAGGGAGCGAAGGCCGGTCCTCGTGTGAGGGCTTAACGACCGCCCTCGAGCACCGCAAAAAGAGCGGGCTCCGACCCCGCCTCGAAGTCTCGAGGGAGCGAAGGCCGGTCCTCGTGTGAGGGTTTAACGGCCGCCCTTGAGCACCATAAAAGAGCGGGCTCCGACACCGCCTCGAAGTCTCGAGGGAGCGAAGGCCGGTCCTCGTGTGAGGGCTTAACGGCCGCCCTTGAGCACCGAAAAAGAGCGGACTCCGACACCGCCTCGAAGTCTCGAGGGAGCGAAGGCCGGCCCTCGCGTGAGGGCTTAACGGCCGCCCTTGAGCACCGTAAAAGAGCGGGCTCCGACCCCACCTCGAAGTCTCGAGAGAGCGAAGGCCGGCCCTCGAGTGAGGACTTAACGACCGCCCTTGAGCGCCGAAAGAGAATGATTACTCGTCGACAGAGATTTCCGCGAGAAGAGAAAACGAGGTCTGACCCTATCTTAAAGTCTCAAGGGAGCGAAGGCCGGTCCTCGTGTGAGGGCTTAACGACCGCCCTTGAGCATCAAAATCGGGCTCCGGCCCTAAGTCTCGAAGGAGCGAAGGCTGACCCCACGAACGAGGTTCGACAGCCGCCCTCGAGCACCCGAGTCAGGGGTGACCAAGGGGGAGCCAACACGAGGCCCTGCTCGAGAACGAACTCTCGAGACCCCTTTGGACGCATCCAAGGCGAAACGCTACGAACCTTATGGAATCCCCCCGAAGGGAGGCATCGAGCCGCCGAGACCTATCGAATGGAATCAGAATCCATAGGACCATTGCGTTTTGCTTTAATGAGACCGCCTCCGGGCCACCTGCCGACCTCTATCGAACGAGGAACGGGCTCTCGCTTGGATTTTCCCGTTACCAGCTCACTGAGATCTTCGCGGCTCGCCCTATCGGGGGTAGTCCGATGCTTCTCGCCTCACATCCGATCGAAAGGACTCGTGAGAAGAATGCCGAGGCCAGCAACGCCCCAGCCGTACGAGGCTCGGGGGCTCGCCTGTGTCCGGCGCCTCTCGACGAAAGAGGGTCGAAAATCCCCCGGGGGCTCCCCACGGTAAAACGCTACGACTCCAGTTCAGGCCTATACCCGACTGGACGAGCACCCTTAACTAAATATAAAATAAAGCCCTCACAGGAGTCTTTCGACTCCTACGAGGCCTCGGGGGCTACCCCCGCGGGGGTCGCTCGCGCGCCCCCCGCGAAAAAATCCGAATCACGTCTCTTTCCTAAAATTCCTGACCCCCTCCCCGAGTGACATCACTCGCGTAGGGGCTCGGGGGCTACTGTCGATACCCTGGAAACAGGTATCCCAGACCCCTTGCTTAATAAACTAAAGCCCCGCAAAATCAGCATCTTGAACCCTCCGATAAACTCCCGTGCTAAAGCCCATAGACTGAGACGTATCGGACTGGCCCGCGAACGAACAACGACGTCCCAAAACCGAAGCCTGCTCGAGAGACTACCGAACGGACCAGTGCTGTTCATCAGAGAGGGTCCGAACGGACAAGTACTGTATACGCGAGGGTACGATTCGAGCTACCCCTCGAGGACGGAACTTCGTCCAGCAAACGAGCCCCCTCGAGGACAGAACTTCGCCTGGGCGAATGGGCGGCCCTCGAGGGCAGCGCACCCCTCGGCCACCGACTCCCCCGTACGGATCCAAGCGCATTTAATGCGATCTATCTACCCCTGCCTAACCGCATGTCCACAGTTACGGTAACAGTCACAGGCGTGGCGGTCAAATCTACTTTTACTGCCCATGCCCCGGAATCCCGCAAGTCATGTTACGCTGTTGCGCCATACCGAGCGCTATGCCACGACCCGCACCATCTCGAAACGTATAAACTAACCTGTTTACCGTGTTTTCCGGGATTCGATCTTATCCAGCGAAGCTCGACCACCTCGGCACGACCCCCTCGGCTCCGGCCAGGACCCTCGACCGTCGCCCCTCGGCTTCACCGAGCGAACCCTCGAGCTGAACTTCAACAACTCCCGATGCGACGGCTGCAGGGCCTCCCATACCGGCGTACATCGCTACAGCGGCATCGACATGATCGGCCTCAACGTCGTACGTCATCGGCGTCATGAGAACTCGAAATACATGTATACCTGTGCCCCTCCTTCGTCTATAAAAGGAGGCGCCAGGACGTTAGAAAGGGGGACCAGACTCAGACCGAGAGGATCTAGAGCATAGGAACACTAAGGCCCTAGATCACTGAACGACACCGTGAGCCTGTGTGAGGTCGAGAGCAAGGCGTCCGCACGCCCCAACTCCACCTTTCACTCCTCACACCAGCTTGTATTTTCCCCTGTACTAGCACTTCGGTGCAGAATAACACGAATCACCCTCCCCCCGCTGGACGTAGGGCCTTCTTTGCCCGAACCAGGATAAATCATTGTGTCATTCTTGCATCACCCACCGGATTAGGGAGCACGCGGATACGATATTACTCGTTGGTGCTAACCCCTCGAGGGTCAGGACACCGACACCAACCTCCCCTTTGACCTACAAGTACCCCTTGGTGTCCCCATCACTATATAAAGGGCACCTCGGCCATTGAAGCAATTATCACTACATCACTACCTCACAAGCACAAAAAGGCAAGAACCTTAGCATAGGAAGCTCTAGCTATAGTGCTTAGTGCCCTCTCGCTCTAGCTCCAGCTTAGCTAGAGTAGCAGTCGCCTGCAAGAGGAGAGAGTCGGGTGGAGTTCCACCTCGGAGTCTGGAAGAGTCTTCTAGAGTCTTCGAGCTTGGTATACTTCTTTGTAATCATATGTTATCTACTTAATACAAGTAATCCACTTCAAGTATTTCATTAAGTATTTATTTATGCCTTTACATTCAAGTCTTACTTTCCTGCTTTTTATTAGTAGTCAGGTTAAGCTTTGATTATAGGCATTGGTTTATTGAGTTATCTTAGCGATAGTTATATTTATCTGGTACTGTTCTATCGCCTGGTTAAGGTGTCTCTGCTTCGAGCTCAAGTAGAGATTGTAAGCTTGTAGATTAAGTGCGGTGCTTGGGCTATAACTTACCTTTAGGTATAGCTAGGTCTTCGGAGGTGGTAGCAATAGGTGGTGACAGCCCTATTAGCCTGTGTAGTCCACACACTAGATTTAGTTCTTGAAACATAAGGCTCATGGTGCATTGTGTCTAGTTTAATGGGGAGCACGTACGCCTCTTTACTTGATATAATCTTTCTATTCACTTAGCAATCTTAGTTACCTAGATTACGCTCCCGTGCATGCATTGAGAGTGAAGTAGCGATCAAAACCTTAGGATTATCTTAGAATCTAAGTTATAGTTAGTTATTATTCCATTTATCCCTTTTACCTTACACCCATTAATTCACCACACTCTACCCAAAGATCCACCAACACCCCACCTTCCTTTGGGAATAAATAAATCGACACCTGGTAGTCCCAGGCGAAGTGCTACATGATAGTTCTGTGTGCTTGCAGATTCCTTTCCTAACCTGCAGACTTGTCATCACATGTTTTTAGTGTTGGGGCTGACAACCCTGTTAAATGACGCTAACAAATACCAATAGAGGACATGTCAACATCGAGCATGGAGGACATGTCGACATCGTATTCTGTATCCATGGCCTTCTGAAGGTCATGTTCTCGTGTGTAGACATGTCATGTTTGTTGGTGTGAGAGAGAGTGGTTAAAGTACTGCTTTGGTTATTTTGTAGATACTAATTAATGTCGTTGCACTGTGGCCCATCCATCGAGATGGTTTGTGTTTGCACACTTCGATTAGCCTTGGTCCATAAGGAGCAGTTCTTTTGGTGCACTTATACACAAAATACAATTTAAACCATCCCAACATTATTTAAAAAAAAGAAAAAAGTCTTGTCCTACAAAAAAAACTACTCCCTGATAATTTCTGTCCGGCCTTTGTGTTTTGCGCATGGACAGACAGTGCCACTAGTAGTTAAAAAAATTTAGACGCACTACAACAAACCAAGGATTTCTCCATCAAAAATTTAGATGCAAAGTATTCCACACAAACATAACTGCTATGATTCAAAGACTTGCACACAAACTTGAACATTGATTCGAATATAATTACATTTAGGACGACCATATGACAACCACTACAACTAAATTTTAAACTACTTAAAATATAATTCTAAAAACAAACATGATCATCTCGTAGAGGATCATCCTCCCCTCGCACGCTTGCGAGGAGGTTGATCGGCGATGTCGTTGTCGCCGACGGATTCGCCGGCACCACCATCGTTGTCGGCATCCGTGCCGCTATCGGAGGAGCTCCAGCTCTCGTAGGCCCTGGGATTGCTGTAGGCGATACCGGGGCCTTCGCTGCCGCTGCCAACATTGCCGCGCTGCCTCCTCCATTATCCCCACCGCCATTGTCTCCGCCGCCATTGTCGCCGCCACCTTCCTCCTTGTCATCGCCGCCGTCCACATCGTCATTGTCCGCCTCATCATCGGCGTCCCCCTCCTCTTCGTTGGTGTCCCTCTCCTCCTCTTCCTCGACGTCCTCCTTCTCCTTGTCTGAACTGAAGTTGGGCTCGGAGTTCAAGGGGAGCAGGGAACATCATCGTCGTCGGAGTGGTGGGAGGAGTCCCGATCGTGCAACGATGGGGAACTTGGCCACTCAATTGGGCTCTCAGCCATGGCATTTTTTGTTTAGTGAGGGAGGCAGAAGAAGCCAAATGGAGTAGAGTTGTGGTGGGTAAGAAGGTAGGATGACATGTTTTTATAGCACTGCGTGCGGCCGCTTGACTTCCGGCATTTGAAACACTCGACCGTTGTCTGGCCATTGAAAAAATAACCACAACGGAGCAAAGAAAACCCTCAAACTTGGTCCGGCATTTACAAAAGGTGAACCAAAGGATAGTCCGGCCATGTCTTGGGATTCTGGCGGCGTTTAGTTGTGAATTAACAGCTTTTGAAGCGCAACTGACGGCCACGGAAGTTGAGCTGACTCAAAAATAATTTAAACAAATTTGTAGTGACGCATGTGTCGGCTTTTCTTGCTTTATTTTTTTTAAATGAAATAAATAAAAGAAAATCATAGTGAAGCCTGTTGTCTCTTATTTATGAGATTTTGCAATATATATGAGGTAAAATTTTGCCCCAGAACGGATATTCATGAGCTTCCTTTAGGTGGAAGGAAAGAAAAACCCCGTCTGTTGTCCGGGGTTTGAAAATATTCGAACTAGGGACAGTCCATGTCAGGCGGCGGCATTAATTTTGAAGTGATGGCCTTGGAACTCTAAAAGACTCAAGAGTAACGTTATTCTACCTACATTTTTAACTTGAAGCCTTATTTAAAATTTTTGACCGTTTGTTTTGCGACTGAGGGAGTAGTCCATGGAGAGAGAATTTTAGTTTGATGGATGCTCCTTTTTGAATTATTTTTTAAATCATTTAAGCAAAAGAAGATGACATGGGATTAAAAACAATCTAAGCATGGTAGTCATGTCTATTTGATACACATGCTTCAGTGTGTTGTGTTTCAAGCGGACATGCATACCATGCATAGTTCTAAATACTTGACATTTTTTATTGTTAGATTTCTTCATAATGTCTCTTATTTATTATATGAGAGTTTGCAATATACATTGAAACATCCTCAATTTTCCATGAAGGGAAAATACACAGAATGAAGGATAAAATGATAGCCCAGGAGGTCCAATCATTAACTTATCCAATATCAGTTGATTTCAAAACCATACATCAAATAAAAGAGTACAATAGAGAGGATTATAGAATTATTACATCACCACATGGCGGAATCAAAAGAGTGTCTACCGTAGTTTTCCTATGCAAGTATAATCAATATCATGTAATAATAGTTCATCAAGTTTTAATCCATTCCCCACCCACACCACTGTACCACCAACCATCAACCTCTCATCTCACTCAGCAAACCACGCTCACACGTGGGCGGCAAGGACAACTCCCTCTCGTCCATGCCTAATCTGCCATCATACCATAGGGTAACCACAACATCACTTAGGGGGAGGTAGAAAGGACTCACCTCACTACTCAAGAGAAGCGTGGGTCATGGAATAGCCATACCGAGGCTCTATATATAGATTCAAACAACTCTGCAGAGCGTGTACACCTGTAACCGGCTAGTCCCAACCATCCACAACATAACCATCATCGGGGCTCGCGAATGCCTAGGCTGATGCCGAATGAGCTCTTGACTAAGAACGATGCCACCCTACCTTTCAACCCTGGAACACCCCAAGTCTTGTCTGGAGTGGCTGAAACTATGAAGTCATGCACCCGCTCTCGGAGGGGTCGATTCTCGGAGGGCTGCATGACCATCTTGGAAGGGTGTGAGCAACCTTCCTACACTACTTGCGTCTAGTAGTAGTGGCACCACCTTAGATAGTCGAACATCCATTCCTTGTCTATCTGGGGCGAGTGGTGTGCACGAAGGGTCCATGGTTTCGATCCTCAAGAGACAACAGGTCGTAGGGGGGACTAGATAGGATATCTCCTCAAAGGGGCTACAACAGCCCGTGCTACAACAGCACCTCCTACCTAGGGCTTCGCTCCACAAAGGCTCTTGACCCCGGGATCTCCTCAAGTCACCATGTACCCACCACAGGTACTAAGAACACAGGGTGCCCAGGATGCACCCCTCCGGCAAGACTCGCACCAAAAGCTCGTCGTAGATCCTGTCCAGTCGACTCGACCCTCACCCGACAACCCACCCATGTTATTTACCCAGAGACACCCATATGATCACCAAGTCCTGCATCCCGAGCCGAACCCACCCAGGGCTCACCACCAGCATCACATCACAAATATAATGCAAGTGGAGAAAAGTAGCAAGTAACAAGCATATGGATAAGCGTGTCTATCCTATAAGCGGGTGAGCAGGGTAAAGGTTATGACAAGGAATAGGCATACAAATAATCTACCATGCAATCCTATCATAGCATATCATAGCATTGTTGCATAAAAGTAGAGCACTAGCATTCTATTATATTGTATGCGTAATAGGATCCACGAGGTTAGGTGGGATGTGGCACCTGAACAATGGTCACTCAAGTCCTCCCTCAAGTCCTTGGCGCGCTCCTAGTCCTCCTCCTCAGTCAACTCCTTCGCAAGATCTGAAATCGAGACATAATGGTCGTGGAATCGACCCCTATAGATTAACACAAAGAATCAAATGAAATCCAACAATTGCAATTGCTGTCATACATAAGCCTATGACGTCGACCTCATTTTTATGAAAATTTGGACACTTGGTTCATATTTTTTAGAGTTTGTATGAAGAAGACATGAATTTTACAAGATTTAAACATATTCTGAAAAAGAAAAAGGGGCTGATTAACCTAGGTGTGACACATGGCGCAACCTGATTGGTTTCGGGCGAATCAGTGGATGACAAGTGGGTCTGGGGTCAGCGATCACTGACTGGTGGATCTAGGTCAACGGTTAACACTAACCGATCAACGATCAACACGGACCGGGCCTCGACTAGGCCGGACGGACTTTTGCAAGGCAGGATCTGGGCCGGTTGGGCCGGCACGACTCGAACATGTGTGTGCTGCACAAACATGCCTCGTGGTGGACTTGGGCTGTAGAGGACCAGGTCTACGGTTGCTGGTCCACGGACCTGGTCCATGGTGCATCGTAGACCGTGGTTCTACATGGCGTCCTGTGGTTGGCCCAACATAGCTCAGTGGACGTGGTCCACACGGGTACCAAGGAACTTCCCTGTTTCCCTTTCTCGCACACGTGCTGTACGGCGGTGCTCGCCGACGACGGGCGGCACTATGGCTACGGCTGCCCTCGTTGGCTGGGGCTACAGCTACGGCATTGCGGTGGCTAGGCTAGTGCAGCTGTGGGGCACAAACAGGCTCGCGGGCCCTCGGCTTGTCGACGCGCGCGCGGCGGTGGCAGCGGACGACGAGGCTACAATTGTAGGGCGCTGTGGCACGTGGGAGGTGGCATTGGCGTGTGCTGGGGCTCCGCGGACTCAAGGCGAACGAGACGAGCACTTCAATTTGGAAAGCGAGGCTCCCTAGGAGGCGGCAAGGCGGGGCGGCGGCGAACAGCGCCGGCGGCGGCGTTGCTCCGTTGAGACTTGAAATTGGGCACTGTCTTCTACTCCTCTTCTCGGCTAGAGCAGCTCGGAGCTCCAAAGGCTAACTACCACAGCTATCAGGGGCATGGTAGGGCCCGCGTGGATTCAAGAGCCACGGCAAGCGCTCGGACGGCCAGCAACCATGGCGACCAAGGGCGGCAAAGTGGCGCGTCCTCACTTTGGTCCGTGCAAGCTTCATGAAATTGCCAAAATGATGTTCTAGGACACGGTGGGTCAAACAGTTAAGACGACACTGTGAGATACTAAGTGTAATGGTGGGAAAACTATGGTGTACCGACGGCGGCCATGGAGATCGGTGCTCACCTCGGCGACAACGGCGGATGGTAGAGGCTCGTGGTCTGGCTTGATGATGAGGAAGTAGAGCAGCAGCGTGGTGCAGGGGAAGCAGAGCGGCGAGCGGCTCCGGCTCTCGGCTCCTCCACACCGCCTTCTTCTCTTCCTACCCCTCCTCCTTCTCCTTGCGCAACAACGAGCGAGTGGTGGCCAGCAAAGATTGCAGCTGGGCACAGGGGAAACCCTAATGTGCCAAGCTCCACCCTTTTATAGCCATGGCGGGCAGCCATGGCTTGGACGTGCAACGGGGATGCAGCGGGACGCATTGAGTGACTGTGTGCGGTCCGGCGCTTAGGGTTTTGCGGTGCAACCAGGCGGCTTGGACGGCATCGCGTACGCGAGCGTGGGCACGGACGGTGGAGGTGGCTGTTTCCTATTTTGGCTCGATGGACATGACAAGCATGTAGACAGAAATAGGAAGAAGAAGGAACTAACAGGGCAGACCCATGCGTCAACGAGAGGAAGCAACCATGCGGCGGTTGCAGGCTCATGTTGGGCCGACTCGGCCAACTGGGCCAGCCGTGCAGTTAGTCGTGCGGGGAGCTGCAGCAGCGTGGGTCGCACGCTAGGCTACGAGGCAGGCAGGCCACTGCTGCGGGGAGATCGGGCAAGCTACGGCACGGGCATCGGCTTGCTGGGCCACTCGGCCAACTGGGCCGGTGGCGAGGTGGAGAGGCAGCGGGCCGTGGTGGTGGCAGGCATGGGCCGCGGCCAGTGTGCAGGCTGGAGTGGAGGCCGCTATTGGGCCAGCACGGGGAAAGGGGCAGCAGGCCGGCCTGGGGAGCATGCTAGGCTGGGCTAGTTTGCTTTCTCCTTTTCCTTTTCTTTTTCTTCTCCTTTTCCTATTTCTATTTCCAAACCAACCATGCCATGATCAAGTTAGTGTATGCTTGTTAATGACTATAGCACCAACATCATACTTGGTCCACTAGAGTCTTATGGGTGTTGGAAGCCATGTCCAAGGTTAGTGATATATATACACATACATATACACATACATGATAGCACATGTGATATAAAGGGTTATTGATTTTATTATCAACACATAAAATCATTAAGAAGCAAATCATACTTTGTCATTAAAATGCAAATGCTTCAACTAACTTTAGGTGCTACTTGTGCAACAATTAGTCAGTTTCCTACATAACACTCACCAACCAAAGGTTATTTTAGAAAAAGTTTTGTTGGTTGTGATTTTGGCGTTTGGATTTTTAGGGTTGTTACAGTCCCACCCCCTTATGAGAATCTCGTCCTCGTGATTAAAGGTGTAACTTGCTCATTAGACAAGTAGGGGTAGAGCTTCCTTTAGTTCTGACTCCTTCTCCCAAATTGCTTCTCTTTCTGTGTGATTGCTTCACTGAACCTTACACGCTGGTATGATGGTGGTTTTGTTTTCTTCGGTGGCACTGTCCGGAATACGAATGGGGTGCTCTCGGTATTCTATGGCATCCTAAATCTCTAGTGCCTTAGTGGATATTGGTTTTCCTGGTAGCTCCAAACACTTGCGCTGCTGGGACAAGTACTGGGTGTACATCTGCGAGTTGCCCAGGCAACTCTATCCTGTAGGCAAGCTTGCTAATCCTGGTACAGATCGGGTATGATTCCTCATATACTGGAGTTATCCTTTTCTTTACATTGAAACGAAGCGGGGAAACCCTGAGGTAGACATAGTCCCCGACTACAATCTCGAGGTCTCATGTTTCTTATCAGCATAGCTCTTCTAACGACTTTGGGCAATCTTTAGGTTCTCTCGTACTTGGGCAACTCCTTCTTTGACCTTTCTAGGGGTGGCAAGACCTAGGAATGATCTCTTTCCTTCTTCTGACCACATTTAGTGTATTCTGCATGGTCTTCCATACAAGGCCTCGAGCGGTGATAACTGAAGACTAATTGGGCATCTATCGTTGTATGAGGACTCATCATGGACTAAACTCTTCTCCCACATTGTCCATATTTGTAAACACAAGTTCAAAGCTTGTCTCCAAGGATCAGATTCACCCTCTTTGTCTGACCTTTGATCTGGGAGTGGTAAGCGATGTGGTAATCTCATTGGGTCCCTATAGCATCGTCCAGGGTTTTTCCAAAACTATGACGTATACTGAGGTCCATGATCAGATGCTATTATTCTAGGGATCTATGCAACTTGAGAAGGTTTTTTCGACATACGGATCTGCTTGAAGTCCTACTCTTTATGTCACTCTTGGTTGCCAAAAGTGAGTTACCCAGGTCAGGTGATTGATTTTCACCCATGTAGCATCACGGTCCTTCGGGTTCGAGGCTAACCCACAATGAAGTCCATAATCAAGCTACCTTATGCATCCTCAAGTGGCTTTGACACTCCTGCACATCTCTTGTGCTCAGTTTTGATGCGTCTGCATATGCCACTCCTAGCGACATGTCCTGCGTTATCTACCTTCATATTCTTCCACCAGGATTTCCTTTTTAAAACCGTATACATTTTGGTGCTCCTAGGGTGAATGTGATACTTGAGGTCATGCCCTTCTAACAAGGTCTTATTATGCAAGATAGAGTCGGAAGGCACACATATCCTATTCTTGTACCAATGAGTGCCTTGTTTGTCCTTATCGAACCCTGGGTGCATGCTTAGTCTTATGAGCTCCTATATCTCCTTCAGGGTCTAGGAGTACTTGTTTTGCTCTTTGGTACTTCTACTCAAACTCATTGGTCTTCTTCAGGAGCTTGATCATGGGGCAGGCCATCTTGGAGAAGTTTTTCACTGAATCGGCAGTAATTACCGGCCAATCCCAAGAAACTCCTCATATCGGCTACATCCTACGGTTACTCCCATTCCTTCACTATCTCTATCTTTGAAGGGTCAACAGCTACACTATTAGCATTGAGTACATGGCCTAGGTAGCGACTTCTTCAAGCCAGACTCGTACTTACTGAACTTGGCGTAGGGCTGATGCCTTCGTATCTCCTCCAATACTTTCCTTAGATGCTGCTCATGCTCCTCAGTGGTGGTGGTATAGACAAGAATGTCGTCAAATGAAGACCACCACGAACTTACCCAGCTCCTAAATGAACACTCTTTTCATCATGTTCACCAATTAAGCTGGTGCATTCGTAAGACCAAAGGGCACGGTAGTGTACTCGAACTGTCCATATCTGGTGACAAAAACCGTCTTGAGGCATGTCTTCTTCCCTGATCTTTACCTGATGTAGCCTGATCTAAGGCCAAACTTGGAGAAGCACTTGGCATTATTCAGCCGATCTAGCAGGTCATCTATCCTTGGTAGGGGTACTTGTTCTCGATGGCACTGCATCTTGTTTCCTTATTTCCCTTTTGAGTGAAGGAATTGCATTCATCAAGTGGAACTTGCATCGATCCAGGTGTTCACTTGCAGAGACCTCTTCCAAATAGATTACTATTACTCTTGCTGTTCGAGGTGGCAAGGTAACTTTACCTACTAGGGTATCCAAGCGTAACAGTCCTTATAATCTACCTCTCTAAGGGTGGAGGCATTGAAAAGAATTAGAACTAAGGGAATCTACCTATGGTTGTGTGCAAGCTTATATCTCATGCAGACTTGGTAGTAAGTGCATAAAAGATGCAATACCAGATTTAAAAACAAAATCGAAGCATTAGCTTCAAATATAAGCACATACCTTGTTCCATGTCGGGGGTGTACTTAGCAAAAATGTAAGTAAGTTGCCAGCGGGCAGCTCGGGCATCATTGTGAACCTTTCTGGCTGAACCCTGAATCCTCTTCAAGGGAATCATAGCTGGTGAAGCAATATCGACCCTTGTGCAGTTGATGACTCTGTGACCTGGATGACCGCATCCAAAACAAATGAGAGGAACGCCACCTGTAGGTGTGGGTGTGGAAGCCTTCTCACTTGGGCAAACAGAGATCTTGTGACCAGGATGGCCACAACCATAGCAGGTGAGGGGCGCCTTGGTTGTAGGAACGGGTGCAGTAGCCTTCCATGTGTTAGGATCCTGAAGGGGGTGGCTCTGGAAGGAGCTGCTCCTAGGGAGATCATTCGTACACGGTCGTTGCTAGATCAGGTTGTGAGATGATCCCTCAAGGGGACGGTTCATACGAACAAGCGTGCCTGTCTCACGACGGGTCTTCTCTGACTCCATTGCCTTGTTGATAACCTACTCTAGGGTGTGATAGATTCCTCCCACGATAGCAAGGCGGAGAGGAACGTTCAGAACCTTATGAAAGTAGTACATCTTATCCTTCTTAGAGGTCACATACGTAGGGAGCACATACCGCATCAGGCTAAAGAAGCAGATGGCATACTCATGAACCTTGTTGGTCCCCTGCTTGATGCTGCGAAACTCTTCTGCTTGGGCTTTGTTGATGTTTTATCACCGATAGCACACCACCGGGGTACCCGAGAGGGTGTTTTTGTTTGGAGGAGCTTGGCAGACTGCAGAACACGACGGTTACGGCAACAAGCTTGATGAGACAGACGATTTTATACTGGTTCAAGCCCTCGACTTGCGTTGAGTAAAAACCTTTACGTCCAGTCGCTGTGAGCCTGTTGCGTTGTATTAATGAGTATGAGGGATGGTGTGGTTTGTGTACTTCGCGTCTTTTACAAGGGGTACCCGCAGTGGCCTTATATGGGGTGAGGCTGGCTGTGGGTTCTATGTTTCATGCTCTTTCCTATTACAATCCTTCTAGGATGTGGTAATTCTCATGTCGTGTTGCTCCGTGTTGAACTCGAATCGGGCGGTGGGTTCTTCGATCTCCGTCCATATTCCGTCTTCTTGGGGAACCTCCGGTGTCCACCATCGACAAGCCCCCAAGCGTTTCAAGATTTGGAACTCGGAAGCCGGGTTCTTTCGAGGTGAAATCTTGGGATGCTCTTTCTTCTTGCTGCTCCTGTCTTTGTTCTTCGGGGAGTGCAATTTTTAAAAATTGCACTCACTGAGTGTAGACCCTAAGCCTCTTGCTTTTTGGTACAAAAAGCTGGATGGTCTGGTCGTAGTTTCTTTCTTCTAGTCGTCGTCTTTGTCTCTTCACGGAGTGCAAATTTTTAGAAATTTGCACTCAGTGAGTGCAGCCCCCGAGCCTCTTGCTTTGTGGAACAGAAAGCCGGAGGGTCTTGATAGAAAATTTTGAAAAGTGCTTTTGGTGCGGGGTATTCCTGCAGTCCCCGAGCCTTTTTTGGGTTCTTTTCATTGTGAAAGAACTCAGGAAAGGGTTCTGGAGTTCCTTTCTTATGTAGCTCTTTATTGATGTACTTTTGTTTGTTGAGTGTCTTCATTGCTTTTGTACTTCTCTTAGGATATGCTGCTGGATATGCCTTTTTTGTCCTGTAGTGACTTTTACTATTCGCCCATGAGCCTTGCGGACGCTCTTGATGGCTTCAGTCTGCATGCCCGCTCTCTTGTCGGCTGTGTGGAGGTCGTGCGTGCTTGTTCAGTCGCTTCAAGGTTTTGTTTTCTTCACATAGCTGTCCTTTCTTTTGATGCTTCTCATGTTTTGCTTGTTTCTTGATTGTAGGGTGTGTGCTTCTTTCTGAGAATGAGGAGGACGAGGAGGCATAGACTCCTCTTATCCGTAGGCCGTAAGTCCTCTTTAAACTCCTCCTTCTTCTTTGTTCAGTTTTTGGCTTGCTGATGCTTCTTTTGCTTTTTGTAGTCAGACAGAGGGTTCCGGGACTTCTTCTTCACTTTTTCCCTCTCTTGCTGCCCATATGTCCTCTGTGGTGTAGTCTCTTGCAACTATTCCCCTGCCTATCATGCCTAGGAGGGGTGTTGGTTCTTTCAAGCTTCCACCGAGGTAATTATCTTGGGCATCTTTTGAATTTGACTTCTTCTCTTGTCTTTGTTTCTATTTCTTATGCCTTCTTCTTGCAGGCCTGGGCGGTGAGTTCACTGGGTTCTTCTGGTGGCGCGGGCTCTGGTCGAGCTCTCAAGGATGAGCCCAAGGCTCAAAGTTCATCTGCTGGTAAGTGCTTGTGAGTTCTTCTTGTATTCTTCTTACTTCTGATGGTTCTGACTAGTTTGTATTGTCTTCTTGCTAGCTGACCAAATGGCCAATGTTGATCCAGGTCTGGCCCTACTTTGCAGGCGGTTCCCTTGGCGGCGCCTGCTGAGTTGGGTTGCGAGCTTCTTCTTGCTGAGCCGGTGACTCCTGGAGTTGCTGGTGTTGGAGGAGGCGGTGTAGCTGATCCACCGCTGCTCACTCTACCGCCTTCTTCTTCTTCTGGTCCGGTGGATCCGGAGATGAGCCGTCCTCATCGTCTGGCGGCATTAAAGTCTTGTTTCAAGGAGTTCTCCACCAAGTTTGGTGGCATGGTGCACGTAAGAGCTCTTTATTGGTCTTGAACATGCTGGTTTTGATGCGTCATTTTTTTTGGTTCTTGATCATTTCTGTTTTCAGTCTCTTTGGCAGGATCAGGCCCTCCTCTTTAGTTTTGCTAAGGCTGCGGTGACTGCTTCTAGCTTCGCCAATCTTGAGCGGGTTCGTAAAGAGCTCACTCAGGTTCATGGAGAATTGGAGCTTGAGCATGGGCAGCGTCAAGTTGCTGAGGCGACTTATCAGGCTCATTGTCAGGAGGAGGCGGCAAAGGCTGCTGCTGATGAGGTCCAGGCCTTGAAGGCCTAGGTTGTAGGTACTTCTTCTTCTGTCGAGTTGTTTTATATTCGACTTGTTGGCTGTCGTGTTCTTTTTTAGCTGATTGTCTTGACTGCTTCTTTGCAGAGTTCGAGCGTAAGCAGCTCCGATGGCACTAGGACTCGGAGGATATGAAGGAAACCCTCAAAACCTCTAAGAATAAAGCTGAGTTGGTAAGAGAGATGCATTCTCACTGTGAGGGTGCTGAGCGAAAGCTTGCCTTGGCTCGCCAGTTCTGGCATGATGCTAATCGAGATGTTTTTCAAGCCTTGAAGACTGTTCAAGAGTTGAAGGGCTAGTTGGATGTGGCCAATGCCAAGTTCTAGTTGCTGTGGGGGGCTATGACCTATCTCCTGTCTTTCATTAGACGGGAGGAGGATGAAGCCCTATATGCTGATGTGGTGGCCTATGCACCTTTGATTCTGTCGTGGTTCTTTAACTTCATGAAGGATAGCTTTTGAAGGTGTGTGAGCAACATCTTGTGCCACGTCCGGGTCCTTGCTCCTGAGGCTGAGTTGGAGAAGATGGTTGACCCCAACCCGTCGCTGGAGTTCTTGCTACAGGTCGGAGAGCAAGAGGCTGGCCTTGGTTCTCTTGTAGATCGAGTCATGGATAGGATAGACTTGCGTGCTGACCTGCTACTCCTGCGCCTTGAGCGCCTTTCTTGTAAATCTAGGGGCTTGAACTTCCTGGGCCATTGTTGCCCTTTAAGAAAGATCTTCTTCTATGCAGGCTTCATCTCGACTTTTTGGGCTTTCTTGAATAAGTTTTTGTTTTGCAGGCTTCGTCCCATCTTTGATGAGTTGTGCGGGTTGTGACCCGACTTTGAATCGCCTCGATGAGTGGTGTGGGCTTAGTCCCGACTTTGATTTGCTTTGACGAGTTGTGCGGGCTTCGTCCCAACTTTGAATCACTTCGACGAGTGGTACGGGCTTAGTCCCAACTTTGATTTGCTTTGACGAGTTGGGAGGGCTTCGTCCCGACTTTGAATTGATGAGCTGTGCAGGTTGTGACCTGACTTTGACTTGCTTTGATGAGTTGTGTGGGCTTCGTCCCCACTTTGAATTGCTTTGACAAGTAGTGCGGGCTTAGCCCCAACTTTGATTTTCTTTGACGAGTTGTGCGGGCTTCATATCAAATTTGAATCGATTTGACAAGTAGTGCGAGCTCAGTCTCGACTTTGATTTGCTTTCGTACTACCCGCTGGTAGTGTGGTGGCCGACATTAAGCCGGAGTTGTTTTGAGTTGTGCTGCATCATGCCGCAGCGTAGTTTATATCTAAGCCTGAACCCGCACGATGTGCCTTAGTTCAGTCTAGTAAATTGTGCTCTGCATCACATCGCAGGCTAGGGTGGGGAGTCAAAGATCCTGGACCGACACGGTGTGCCCTGATCCCACTATTGTAGCGAAAGGTTTTGTCGATGATATCTACTCAGTAGTCTACCACGGGATACCCTGGGGTAGTAGATTTGCGGTGAGGGCACGCTAAGACCTATGAACCGAATGTGAGACGCAAGACAAATAACCAAGACAAACAAAGGTTTATCCAGGTTCAGGCCGCTCAGAAGCGTAATACCCTACATCCTGCGTCTCTGCTGCTGTATTGATGGGTACCGGAGTACAATGATCATAATAAAGATGCGTTCTAGGGGGTCCTTGCTCGCCTTATATTGTGGAGGGGCAAGGTTACATATCTAGGGTTTCCTCTGTGGTCAATTACATTGCTCTGTATCCTGGAGATTACGAATAGATCTAACAGACTAAGACTCCTTGCACGCTAAGTAGCCTTCAGGACCCGCGTGGCCCACCAACTAGGGCAATAGTGGACCACCGGCTTCGTCTTGTCATCTGACCCACCGACCAGGGTGGTGATGGACCGACCTCCGTCTTGTGCTCTGGGCCATCAGGTCCGAGCAGCCCAAAGTCTAGCCGGGCGGGTATATGGGTTTATACCTCCCACAGCTAGTTCCCAAGCACCATGTATCTTGAGGAAGTCGCCGCCTTGACCTGTGCTGAGCAGTGAAGATGTAGACCACCTGATGCCGAGCAGCGAAGATGCAGACCACGCGATCCCGACTAGCGACGATACTGACCACATCATACCGACCAACGAAGATGCTAACCACTTTAGCGCTGTCTAGGCTTCTCCCAAGCACTTCGTAAGTCTGCTCCTGACCACGACTCCTGTTAAGAAAGATGATCTATCGAAAGATGCATGGTGTTCCAGAAAAAGGAAAAATTCTTTTCACGTCCTGGGACATGGGCCCATGTTAATACGTGAAAGAGAGTATCACAGGAATGTTAACATGAACAACCTGTATAAGCAGAAAAAGCGAACCAAGAACAGAAGATAGGCCCAAGTCACCGTGAGGTGACGTGGGCACACATAGTCCCCAAGCTCGATAGAAGATAGAAAATGTTGTATTGAGCTTTTAAGAAAAAACTCAGGATAGCACCAACTAGACATAGTCGATAGTAAAGGACAAATCATAGCATAACTCCCAGGTATGCCTTGGATAGAGCACAGGATCAATCAGGTCAAGAAACACCGAGAGCCCATGGTCCGTGGGCCCCACTGGGTGGCAAGCTCCTACGGAGTCCCCAGGTGTGCCTTGGACAAAGCATAGGCTCGATCGGGTAGAGGGACGCCGAGAACCCATGGGTCGTGGGCCCTACTGGGTGGCAAACTGCTGCGCAGTCCCCAGGTGTGCCTTGGACAGAACACAGGCTCGATCGGGTCGAGAGACATCGAGAACCCATGATCCATGGGCCCCACTGGGTGGCAAACTACTGCGCAGTCCCCAGTTGTGTGAAATAAATTATGTAACCCAAGAAATCAATCCCCAGATTTAATTAGAAAAAATCTGAGACAAATCTGGAAAGAAAGATAAATTTAAAGGAGAAACCCAGGGAAAGATCCCAAGATTATCGGGCACGTGTGAACTTAGGTTAAGGACAAACGGGAAAGGCACACAGAAGAATAAAAATCACGTGGCCCACATCCACGCTCGGGGTTCAGTACGGCCCACTGGAATTAAAAAATGGCCGAGTCCACACGAGTCAGTGAGTCCAAACCTAGAAGTCAAAGCGACGTCATCCGATTCCTATAAATAAGCGGCCGCCTTCAGGGGGAACGGTTTCGCGTTTCATTCATTTCTACTCCGCCCTCGCCCCACTTGCTCGAGTGCTCCTCCTCATCTACTTCCTCACAACCACCGCCGCCGCTGCACCGCCCATCGCCGCTACTTCGTCCACCACCGCGTAAGGCAAGCGAGCGGATCTAGCGCATCCACACCACCACCGCACACTGCTCACCCATCGATCCACCACCCGCGGAGGAGAGGGCAAGGAGGGGAGCCAAGAAGGCGGTGAAGGCGACCGGATCTGGCAGATTCAGGCCCCATTGGTAGCAGTCAACCTCTACTCGGGGGTCGCTGCTGGCGCTCGACGATGAGGGACTGCTTCCAACGCGGGAGATGGAGGTATGGCGTGAGCCACGAGGTGAGGATTCCCCTCAACCCCTAGATGGGGAAATCGTAGTCTTCGAGGACTATGTGACGCGGGGACTGGGGCAACCCATGAATGGGTTCTTATGGGATCTCTGCATTTTCTAAGGGATTTCAATCTGTAATCTCAACCCCAACTCAATCCTCTCCATCTCCATCTTCATCGCGTATTACGAGTGCTTCCTAGGCATCCCTCCCCACTTCAATTTGTTCCGCCATTTCTACCTGCTGAGGAAGAATGGGCCAGAGATCGGGGGGTCCCAGATGAAGAGCCAGTGGCTGGATTTTTCCCATCAATCGGCACAGAAGAGTTGGTTCCACCGCTGCTTCTACATGAGCCAGGATGTGGAGGGGAGGAGAGTGCCTTGTGATGTGAATCAGGTGCCAGAGTTCAATCCCATGTGGTCCAATAAACCATCTGAGAATGAGATGTACCAAGTGAGGGAGTTGCTGAGTCAATTGAACAATAAGCGTGTCAATGGTCCGTTGGTGGCCAGGACGTAGCTAGTACGTCGGATCCAGGCCTGCAAGGAGTGGGTGAACCGCCTGTCGAGTATGTCGAGCGGGCCGACTGTCGATGAAACCTCATCAGCAGTCTACCACAGGATACCCCGAGGTAGTAGATTGCAGTGAAGGGTGCGCTAAAACCTACGATCCAGATGTGAGACACAAGATGAACACCGGGGTTTATCCAGGTTCAGGCCGCTCGGAAGCGTAATACCCTATGTCCTGCGTCTCTGTTGCTGTATTGATGAGATATCGAAAGCCCGTCAGACCCGACCAGATGAGATCAGATCTAGGCATCAAGTTCAGATGTGTTCTAGGAGGGTCCTTGCCCGCCTTATATAGTGGGGGCAAGGTTACATATCTAGGGTTTCCCTATGTGGTCAGTTACTGAGCCGTATCCTTGGAGTACATGACTAGATCTAACCGACTAAGACTCCTTGCGTGCCAAGTAGCCTTCAGGGCCCGCACGGCCCACCGACCCGGTCGGTAGCAGACCACGGGCTCTGTCTTGTCATCCATCCCACCGATCACAATAATGATGGACCAGCCTTCATCTTCTGACCTGAGCTGTCTGGACCGAGCAGCCCAAAGTCTGGATGTGAGGGTATACGGGGTCTATATCCCCACACCGACCCCTCCTGTGAGACCCGGGAGAAGCTATTATCGAAAGCATTGAACCATCGGATGGCTTCTCTTTTTGAGAAGTTCAATCAGGAAACCAGCTATCCGGAGGAGCGCGCACGGCCCTACGACATATCCCGACCACTACCAACAGTAAGTCAATGGTGGTAATTGTTGCTGTGTTATGCATTGTTGTTGAATTGTGATGCGTAAAACATCTTTTGTGTTCTAACTTTCAGAAACTACTTGGACAGGACCGAGCTTCATTCTTCTCTGCTGTGCCAGTGGAGCAGTGGCCTGAAGGGGAGGCACTAGCCGGCCAGCGGAGGCCTGAGGAGGTCAGCTAAAAGAGCAGGGCCAGAGCAGGGCAGGAGACATTGGACTTCTCTAGCCCTGATGAAGATGAGGTCCCCGCTGCTCAGGCAAGGCGCCAAGCAGCGGGCCAGCGGCCAATGTCGGCCACCGTCGAGAGGAAAAGACCCTCCACTCTGCTGTTCAGGGGAAATCTGAACCTGGACGGCAGAGCGGGGGGAGCAAGAAGAGGGGTGCCCCGACCACCCCGGAGTCATTGGACTCCGACGACTTTGTGACACTGAATGAGCATCGAAGGAAGCGTTAGGCGTCGACACCTCAGACTGGGGGAACGCCGAGGCCCCCAATGACGACATCGACCAGGAGGTCACCGCGGCACACCTCAGCACCACCCCCTCCCCCTCATTGGGAGGGATCTGCTTCAACAACTCGGCCGGAGCAAGCCGGGCATCTACACGACCACCACCAACACTGCCGCCTACATCACATGGGGTGGCGACATCGCCAGCTGGAACGGCCTTATCTCCAGGGCACAGGGAGGCGGCGAGGGGACCGACTCCACCGATCCAACCCACCGGGATGGGTAGATCCAGTGTGGCTTCGGGCCAAGTCCCCAGGTGCGGCAGCTGGTGACAGGCGGGACCCTAGGCACTCCTAGCAGGGGAGCAGCCCCGCAGTTCAGAGGAGGATTTCGGCGGGCGCCAGCGTAAGTGTCATGTCATTTCTTCATTCCATTATTTATCTGAATGCCTGGTCTATTGACGCCAGCTATCTTTATGACTTATGTGAGATGATCCAACAGCCGTGCCACATCAAAAATGGCACAACACCCTGCATCTGGGCAAACCACGCCCCACCGGCTACCGAGCAATCTCCAGCTCGTGACACAGCCCAGTTCGTAGGGGACGCGACTGTTACAAGTAGCGCGGTGACACCGACCACAGTAGTGGACTCTCCTGGGGGGCAGGTAGTCTGCTAGGAGGAAAGTTGCTGCGGGTCATCCGCCCGTCGTGCTGCTGACCAGGCAGGGTCATCAAGTGCACCGGCGCCAGGCGTGGTGGAGGAGGTGCCCAGAGTGCCGCCCCAGGACCCTCATACCAACATCCCGCAGCAGCGTGTGTACACCACGTGCAAGATGGGACAAGACTTCATGTCGTACGAGGAGATATCAAGCGACGACATGGAGGCGGGCATCCAGGATGCCGTGGAGGTGCTGCTTGGCCGGGTCAAGGTAAGTCTTGATAAGGAAATTATCGAAATTTTGCTCCATGTGTGCTCAGAATAGACATTCATATCAGCATTTGGTGTGCTCAATCCCTGCAGGAGACGTGTGCCCAGTGTGGCAAGACCATCGACCGGTTTGCGCCCATCTGGTAGGAGTGCCAGACCCCCAGGATGGCGAAGGCTCAGATGAGAGCCCAGGCCAAGGTGTATCAGGCGCGGGAGATCTAGCACGAGGACGCCCTTGTTGCCCTGCGTCGGAATGTTGATGCTCTAGAGGCGGACAACGAGAGTAAGTTCTCTGATCACACCTTGCATACTGACATTGGTTGCATACTCATGTGCCTTGCTATAGGGTTGAGCGGCCAAAATGCTGCAATGGCCATGGAGATCTCCAGCCTGCTGAACCCGAAGGAGGCCGCGGCGAAGAAGGTGAAGGAACACGTGGTACAAATTGGGCAGCTGACTGGTAAGCCAGCTATATCGGTTATGTCTGCTGCATACTGGGTGGACCAGTGTATGCTAACCACCATTCTTTGGATGATACAGATTTGAGGGAGCGCCACATGGCTCACTTCAAAGTGTTGGAGGATGCCAACTCCTCTCTCCAAGGAAGGATCAGGACGATGACCGACCACATCAGGCCAGTGCTTAGGGCCGTCTTTCGAGGAGAGGAGCACCCTACCGACCCTGTAGGTGAGTCGATTGTGGTTGCCAATCAGTGTCAGAGGCTGTGGCAAGCGCTGCAGGAGTTTGTCGTGGGAGCTGGATGCTATGTGGCCGCTACCGTGCTCGCCGTGGTCCGTGCCAAATACCGGAATGTGGAGTTGACAGACATCGAGCGTGGGATCCCTCCGGAGGTGCTTGATGAAGAAGCTGAAGAGCTCTGAACCTCGTCGGGCCTGATCGTAGCTGCCATTGTGGAAGACATGATCCTGATTGAAGATCCTACAGTAGGTGGTGGTGGTCAGTAGGCCATAAACAATGTAATTATGTTAAAAACATTATTTTTAAGTTGTGCCGAGCACTGGGTGCTCGTAAATTTTTAGCCTTTTGATGCAGACTAGTAGGCATGTTTAAGCGGGTGATAAACATATTGCCGTTTTAATATGCATGGTATGCGTAGCTTATAAAAAAAGTGTCGACAATTAAGGTTTGCCCCTGCCCTCGAAGCAACTAACTCTGTGGGTGACATAGGGATGCACTAGTGAATAGCGTAGGACCGCCAGGATCACTAGGTACCTAATACCGTTAGAGAGCGACTGCTGAATCTCCTAGTGCCATGTAGCGTAGAGCTATAACACATCGTAAGAGTATCAAGACACAGTGCCTTGTCAAGCCGTTCTCGGCGGGCAGGAAGCAGTTTAATTATGACTTATGCAGGGCGCATGTATGACAGATAGTGCACGGATGCAAAGCTATAACAGGAAAAAACAAAGAGCAAAGGACTTTATTAATTTTTGAACAAAACAAAGAAACAGGGTACATATCTTATTCTACAGGCAGAAGCGTATGAGCTGCTCGATAGGCCATGAATTTGCCTCCTCAATGCCCTTCAATGTTTCAAGCCGATAGGAAGTTAGCCGATAGGAAGTTGGGCGTGTGACAGCCTTAATCCTGAACGGCCCTTCCCATCTAGAAGATAGCTTGTGCAGACCATCTGTGTTCTAGATTCATGCAATACATATTCGCCGACTACGAACCTCCCTTTGACGTTGCGATTGTAGTAACGACGCACAGAAGCTAGATATTTGACCGTGCGGGCGCAAGAATCGAGTGCTTGCTCCTCTTTGGCGATGACATCCACTCTCTAGCTTCATTGGAGGCGTCTTTATCATGGAGTTGATGCGTGGTGATTGGAAGGCGACCTCAGCTGGTAAGACAGCTTCGGATCCAAACACCATTAAGTATGGGGATACTCCAGTGTTGCGACTGGGCTGCGTACGCAGTCCCCATACCATAGCAGGCAATTCCTTAAGACACCGACTAGGTTTGAGGTCCTTGTCATCTCGGTAGACTCGCATGCGTAGCGTGTCAATAATCATGTTGTTGGCTCACTCCACCTGTCCATTGGCCCTAGGATGGGCGATGGATACGTATTTGACTTTGATACTGAGATCGTCGCATAAGTGAAAAACGCGTCATTGGTGAACTGAGAGCCTAGACAGTAATGATACTATTAGCACACAGAATCGATGGATGACTTCATCCAGGAACTGCACCGCCTTTATGGTTGTGGCTTTCCTGACGGCCTTGTACTCGATCCACTTAGAAAATTTATCGATGAGCACGTAGACACACGTGTGACCTCCAGAAGCCTTCTTGAAGGGACAGATCATGTCAAGTCCCCAGCATGAGAAAGGCCAAGCGACTGGGATGGTCTGGAGTTCATGTGCAGGGTCATGAATCTGCTTGGCAAACATCTGACAATTTTTGCACCAACGCACATAATCTTCTGCGTCAGTAACGGCTGTCGGCTAGTAGAACCCTACTCGGTAGGGTGCCGACTAGCGTCCGAGATGCAGCATGGTTTCCATAAGTGCTGGCATGAATATTCTTCAGAAGTTCAATACCCTCCTTCTGCATGAGTATTCTTCAGAAGTGCCGACCTTTGCACATCAGCTCGCCGTTGACTATGAGGTAGGCACGGGCTTGACGGATCAGCTACTGGGCTTCAATCTCGTCTTCCAAAACAAGGTGGTGTTTCAGGTATCTGACAAAGGGCTCTCTCCAGTCAGGCTAGTGAGGCGCTGCATGCTCGGCTGGCTCATCAGCCAGCGGCTGCTCACTACCATCGTCAGATCCCTGCTGGTCGGGGGAGCTTGGCTTGACCTCTTCAACATCATCATTGAGCATCGCTACGAGCTAGTCGGTGGCAAGGCTAGGCGTGGGTGCTTTGTGAGCTTGATCGGGGATCGAAGGCTTGATCAAATCTTTGACAAATACACCAGGAGGTACCTCAGCTCGGGACGATGCGAGCTTGAACTGCTCGTCAACACCTGCGTTTGCGGCGCGAGGTACATGTATAAATTCTAGTCCATAGAACTTGTTCTCTAGCTTGCGTATCTTGGCCACATAGGCATCCATTTTCTTGTGAACAACATCCCAGTCCTTGTTAACCTGACGAATGACCAAAGTAGAATCTCCGTACACCAGGAGTCGTTTAATACCCAGCTCGACTGCAATGCAGAGGCCACGCAGGGCGGCTTCGTACTCGGCCACGTTGTTGGACGCCCTAAAGTGGATACGCAAGATGTAGCAGAGCGTGTCCTTGGATGAGGATATGAAATAGACACCTGCCCTAGGGCCATCGACGTTCAAGGAACCGTCGAAGTACATCTGCCAGTGGTCGGCATATGTATCGGCAGGAGGCAAGTTAATATCCGAACACTCCACGATGAAATCAACCAGGGCCTAAGATTTGACAGTCTTTCGACTACGATACTTCAACGTGAACGTGCAGAGTTCTAATGCGTATTTGATGATCCGGCCGCTGGTGTCTCTATTGCGCAGGACGGCACCAAGTGGGGCTTCTGTGACCACTGTGATCTTGAAAGCCTAGAAGTAATGGAGAAGCTTCCTTTTTGTGATCAGCAACGCGTAGAGCAGCTTCTGGACGTGATTGTAACATTGCTTGGTTTCGTTGAGAACCTCACTAACGTAGTAGATTGGGCGTTGTACCCCGTAGATGTGCCCAGGTTCCTCACGCTCGACCACCATCATAGTACTGACCACATTGTTCGTAGCGGCTATGTAAAGGAGAAGCTCTTCGCCTGCTCGTGGGACCGTGAGTACCAGGGGAGTCGCAAGGTATTCCTTGAGCTGTTTGAAGGCCTGGTCGGCCTCTTTCGTCCAGTCGAACTTCTCTTTTGCCTTGAGGAGTTTGAAAAAGGGTAGCCCTTTTTCACCCACCCTCGAGATGTAGCGGCTGAGGGCCGCCATGCACCCAGTGCATTTCTGTATGTCTTTGACACACCATGGTGGTTATAGATCCAACACCATTTGGACCTTCTCGGGATTGGGGTGAATGCCATCCTGACTAACCATGTTGCCGAGCAGGATCCCGGAAGGAACACCAAAGACACACTTGTTAGGGTTCAGTTTCCATTAAAACTCATTGAGGGCCACAAAAGTTCGTTGGAGGTTATCGACCAATGTATTGGATTCCCTGTTCTTCACCACCACGTCATCTACGTACGCCTCGACGAGGTTGTCTGCGATCTCATGATCGAGACAAGCCTAGATGGCCCGCTGGTAGGTAGCTCTGGCATTCTTGAGGCCAAACAACATGGTCGTATAGCAGAAAGCACCGAAGAGGGTGATGAAGGCAGTCTTCTCCTGGTCCTCCTTCTTGAGGGCTATTTGATGATAGCCGGAGTAGCAATCTAGGAAAGAGAGTAACTCGCAACCTGTGGTAGAATCTATGACCTCATCAAGTCGAGGGAGATTGAAAGCCTATTTAGGGCAGTGTTTGTTGATATCAGTGTAATCAATGCACATTCTCTATTCATTATTCTTTTTGAGTACAAGAACCGGATTAGCTAACCACTCCGAGTGATACACCTCTTTGATAAAGCCAGCTGCTAGAAGCTTGGCTACTTCTACCCTATTGACTTCCTTACGTCACGAGCAAACCGTCACATTTTCTGCTTGATCGGCTTAGCGGTCTTCGAGACGTCAAGGTAGTGCTCAGCCTTTTCCCTCGGAACACCTGGCATATCTGCGGGTTTCCACGTGAACACGCTGATGTGCTCTCGATGGAACTGGACGAGCGTGTCTTCCTATTTGGAGGGAAGGGTAGCCCCAATCTTTGTGGTCTTCGAGGGGTCGCCAGGGACGAGCTCGACCAGCTTGTGCTGCTTGACCTTGTTAGAAGGGCGCCGAGCCGAGCCGACTCAGACCTCGAGGTCTGCTGGGGGTGCATCCTCAACCTCCAAGCTGATGTGCTCTAGGACATGCTTCAGCTCCTCGACCTTCGCCGCTGCATAGGCATTGGTCTCACACTCCCGTGCCATGAAGATGTTGCCAGGCAGGGACAGGATGCCCTGCTCGGTTGGGAGCTTGAGCACAAGGTACCCATAATGAGGAACCGCCATGAACTTGGCGATCCCTAATCGGCCGAGGAGGCGTGGTAGATCCCTTCAAAGTCGGCTACGATGAAGTTGATGTGGTCAATGCGGAAGTGCTGCTTTGTCCTAAACTAGACGGACAAAGTGATCTTCCCCAAGGGGTACGAGGGTTTGCCCGGCATGATGCCCCAAAACAGAGAGTTGTAGGGCTGGAGGTCCTCCGGCTTTAGGCCGAGCTCCTTGAAAGCCAGAAAGAACAGGATGTTTAAGGCGCTGCCTCCATCAACAAGCACTTTCTCAAACCAGACGCCGTCGATCACCGGGTCAAGGACCAATGGAAACCAACTAGCATCGGGGAGTTTGGCCCACGTAATGTTTCGGCTGAATCAAATGGGCTGCTCGGACCACGGCGGCACCCTGACGTTGGCGACGAGACCATCGGATTTCTGGATAGACGCGATAGCCCGCGTCAGCTGCTTCTTGTCCCGCGTGTTCTCTACTCTGACTTTGTCACCAAAGATGACAGCAGCAACGTTCTTCATGGGATCCTATAGGCGTGCCATGGATTGGGGTCTTGGGGCTCTTCCTCATCGGCGTCGTCCTGCTGGACAGCGTTCTTGGCCTTGCCTTTGGGGAAAGTGCGCGACTTCCTGTTGGCGGTGATCTTGAGTGCGTCTGCCAAAACTCTGCATTCACCCAACGTGTGGCCCTATCCAGGATGGCGAGGGCAGTCCTGGCTAAGGACCTTGTTAAGCTCCTCATCGTTGTCCCGCTTCTGGCCCTTCTCCGTGTTGTTGGAGTTGTCATTGCGGTTGCGGTTGCGCCGACCACCGTTTAGCCTTCCCGACCACGGCGCTTGTGTTGGAGATATGCCCTAGAGACTGCTAACGGGCCCAAACATTGGGCGTTAGTGGAAACCCTAAAGGAGGGACGCTAATGGGCCTTTTCTGGGAAGAGCCCATTAGCAGGGCTATATAATCAGAAGGGTAGGGGCTCCCAAGGGGAACCCTAATCCAGCCGCCGCCCACCTCACGTCGACGTCTCCCTGTTGCTCTCGCGGACCTAGCAGTCCAAGGCGCGACGCTTCTTCCCCGCACTGTGGATACCTTGGAGGCGCTGCACTTGGAGCGCAAGGATGAACCGCGCGTGAGGATTGAGGTGACGGACGACCACGCAACTGTATTGCCTGCTACGACGCGTATGACTACATCGAGTCATCTTCCGCTGCACCTGCGTGTCTAGTGGTAATCCCGTAACCTGTAACTAGCAGTAGATCCTGGTTTATAAGGTCAAAAAGTTTTATTTTCTGGCTAGCGTAGCACCCTCATAACCCTACAGTGGTATCAGAGCCGTAGCTGTTCGTTATAGGTTCAGATTTTGGAATATAGATGATATGCAGAGATAGTAGATGCGATCTGCTAGTCTTGGTTGCACGGTTTGATTAGATCGATCTGTGAAACGGGGTGGTAGATGGAAACTCAATCTTTTTTCGTGCTCTTGATGCGTGGCCGTATAACGATCTACTCATACCGGTCGGTTTAATCCACCATCTGAATTAAGTGATACACGTAAGACTATACATGGTGGGTAAAGATCAATGGGATTGATCTAGTGAAAATAGAGGGACTCCGAATGGTTCGGATTCAGGTTGATGAGATCAATCTGATGAGATTTCCATAGCGATTCCATAATGTGATCTGTGTAATCCCGTTTGGTTTTTGCAGGGTAGGCGTTGCTACCAGTCATAGGCGCATAGAATCATTCTGCGCCTAACTTATTTTTGCAGGGTATGATGTGTGCGGTATGGCCCATGTGTATGTATGTAATTCATTCATGGCCTGCGTGTCATGTAAGCAACAAGGCTAGAGCCATATGTGTTGCCATTTGATGTATTGGCCTGCGCGCCATCTTGTGATTTCGCGACTATGTAATTAGTATAGCTTGCGGTAAAATAGTTCTTGGAGGACTCATCACAAGAAGGATGGCACACATAGATCATGGAGATGGAGATCACCATGATGGACAAGATGATGGAGATGGAGATCACCATTTGATTAAGGGCCATACCATGTCACTATGTGTGAATGTGATTCTCATTACTTGTTTTACTTTTATTTATTGCTATTCATGCTTGCGATGATAGAAGTAGAACGATCCCTCACAAATATCTAAGTTTACATATCCTCCCAAACCTAGCATTGTCACATGTCCTGTACAATTAGTGGTAGGTCTATAAAATTAGGGTGCCACTAGTTTTCCTTGACGTGACAAGTTTATGTCGGACACTTACACGCAAAAGGGTTTGGTTAACTTAGACAAAGTCATCTTAACAGTTAAGGACTTTGGGATATGGAGGTTGGGCGACATAGAGATATCACCCAACAACAGGAATCATATGTGATATGATTGGCAAGCGTTCCCTACCGATCTACCTTGTTGTCTAGCGGTGATACTAAAGCTCACTAGTTGACTTGGTAGATGTGGATCCTGAATCACTAAGTATCAATGGAGGGATATTAATTTTAGTGGGAGCAGATTCTGTTAAATGGTTAATGTGATTTACTCCATCATGAATACATTGTCTTAGTATTTTGCGTTACTTTTGTTGTAGATGGCCACTCGCAATCAACCATTTTCTTTGTGTACAATTCTTGAGAAAGATAAGTTGAATGGAACAAATTACGCGGATTGGATCCGAAACCTGAGAATTGTTCTCAGGGCTAGACACCCCATTACCAGATGAGCCTGATGAAAATGCAACTGCTGCTGAGAAAAACGCTTACAAGAAAGCATGTGATGCGGATCTTGAAGTGAGTTGCCTCATGCTTGCTTGTATGGAACCTGATCTGCAGATGCAGTTTGACAACAATCATTCAGCGAACGATATGATCGTGGCACTTGAAGATATGTTCCAAACTCAAGCGCGGACTGAAAGGTTCAATGTCTCTAAGGCGCTTGCAGAAACCAAGCTAGCAGAGGGCGCAGCTGTTGGTCCACATGTAATCAAGATGGTTGGTTACACTCAGAGGTTGGAGAAGCTAGGCTTACCAATTGGCCAAGAGTTGGCTACTGATTTCATTCTTGCATCGCTTCCGGCCAGCTATGGAAACTTCATCTCGAACTACCATATGCATGGAGCGGAGAGGGGCTTGAATGAATTGTGTGGCATGCTAAAAATAGTAGAGGTCGACATCAAGAAAGGTGCCGGTAGTAGCCAAGTGTTGGCGATCTAGAACCGACCTCGTTTTAAGAGGAAGGGCAATTCTTGGAGGAGGAAGAAGAAGGGCAAGGCTAAAGATGAGATCTCTAAGCCAAACCCATCTGATGCAAAGGCTGGATCATCTGCAAATTCAGATTGTTTTTATTGTAAGGGAAAAGGTCACTGGAAAAGGAACTGCAAGGAGTACTTGGCGTCCTTAGATAAGGATGGCGGCGGTAAAGGTACTGCTACTGCTTGTACTCTTATTGTTCATGTTACAGACATTTTCCTCGCTAACTCTTATATCAATTCTTGGGTATTTGATACTGGATCGGTTGCTCATATTTGCAATACAATGCAGGGAATGATAAGAAGTAGAAGCGTGGAGAAAGGAGAAGTTGATTTCCACGTGGGCAATAATGCAAGAGTTGCTGCATTGAATGTCGGGACGATGCAACTTCCCTTGCGGTCAAGATTTATTTTGGAATTGAATAATTGTTATTTTGTTCCTAGTTTAAGTCGAAACATTGTGTCACCTTCATGCTTGATGAAGGATGGTTATTCATTTGCAAGTAGAGACAATGGTTGTGTGATCTCAAAGAATGATGTGTTTGTGGCTTTTGCATCCATTGTGAATGGGTTATTTAATTTAAATCTTGATGATGCACCTTCTGTAATGTTAGTGCTAAACGGCCTCGGCTTAATGAGTTAAGTCCTACCTATATGTGGCATTGTCGTTTGGGTCATATAAGTGAGAATCGCATGAAGAGGCTCCATGATGATGGTCTTCTAACTTCTTTTGATTTTGAATCATACGAGACATGTGAGGCTTGCTTGCTAGGCAAGATGACCAAGGCGCCATTCAAAGGATTTCCTGAGAGGGCATCTGACTTGTTGGAACTTGTACATACTGATGTATGTGGACCAATGAGCACGGCAGCTAGAGGCGGTTTTCAATACTTCATAACTTTTACTGATGACTTTAGTAGATATGGATATGTCTACCTAATGAAGCATAAGTCTGAAACATTTGAAAAGTTCAAAGAATTTTAGAATGAAGTAGAGAATCAACGTGGCAAGAAGATCAAGGCCTTGCGATCTAATCATGGAGGCGAATATCTAAGTCACGAGTTTAGCAATCATCTTAAGAGTTGTGGAATTGTTCCACAGCTTACGCCACCCGGAACACCTCAGAGAAATGGCGTGTCTGAGCGACGTAATCGGACCTTGTTGGACATGGTTCGGTCTATGATGAGCCAGTCGGACCTACCTTTATCATTTTGGGGATACGCTCTAGAAACAGCCGCTTTCACATTGAATAGGGTACCATCTAAGTTCGTAATTAAGACACCATATGAGATGTGGACTGGTAAGAGTCCCAGTTTGTCTTTTCTGAAAATTTAGGGTTGTGAAGTTTATGTTAAATGACTTATATCAGATAAACTAACACCCAAATCGGACAAGTGCTTTTTCGTGGGATATCCGAAGGAAACTTTAGGGTATTATGTCTATAACCGGTCAGAGGGCAAAGTGTTTGTTACTCGAAACGGTGTTTTCTTAGAGAAAGAGTTTCTCAAAAGAGAAAAGAATGGAAAAAAGGTGTATCTTGAAGTAGTTCAAGATGAGCCAGTAGGGACTGACTCTACGAGTTATGCTAATGTAGTAGAGCAAGTTGAGACACCCGTGGCAGTGGAGACACCGCCAACCACGAAGATCAGCGAGACTTCATGCATTGCGTGGGGATTTGTTATTGTTAGAAGATGACGAACCTACGGATTATGCGGAAGCTATGATGGATCTAGATTCCAAGAAATGGCAAAGTGCCATGAGATCCGAGATAGATTCCATGGAAGACAATCAAGTTTGGAACTTGGTTGACCCGCCTGATGGGGTTAGACCCATATAGAGCAAATGGATCTTTAAGAAGAAGAAGGATATGGATGGAAATGTTAACGTCTATAAATCTCGACTTGTCGCAAAAGGTTTTCGGCAAGTTCAAGGAATTGACTACGACGAGACATTCTCGCCGGTAGCGATGCTTAAATCTATTCGGATCATTCTAGCAATTGCTGCATATTTCGATTATGAGATATGGCAGATGGATGTTAAAACAGCCTTTCTAAATGGGTATTTAGAAGAGGACGTGTATATGATACAGCCCGAAGGTTTTGTTGATCCTAATAATGCTGGAAGATATGCAAGCTTAAGAAATCTATTTATGGGTTAAAGCAAGCATCTCGGAGTTGGAATATTCGTTTTGATGAAGTAGTCAGAGGGTTTGGTTTCCGTCAGAATGAAGAAGAACCTTGTGTTTACCAGAAGGTAAGTGGGAACGCTATTGTGTTTCTGATCTTGTATGTGGATGACATACTATTGATTGGGAATGATATTCCTATGTTGCAATCTGTAAAGACTTCACTGAATAATAGTTTTTCTATGAAGGATTTAGGAGAAGCAGCATACATCTTGGGAATTAAGATCTATAGAGATGGGTCGAGAAGGCTAATAGGATTAAGCCAAGACACGTACATTGACAAGGTGTTGAAACGGTTCAACATGGAACAGTCCAATAAAGGGTTCTTGCTTATGTCACATGGTATGCACTTTAGTGACAAGCAGTGTCCTTCATCAGATGAAGAGCGCAACCGCATGAGTAAGGTTCCATATGCTTCGGCCGTTGGTTCCATCATGTATGCCATGATATGTACTCGCCCAGATGTTTCATATGCTCTAAGTGTTGCGAGCAGGTACCAAGCTAATCCGGGTGAACCTCACTGGACGCTTGTTAAGAACATCCTAAAGTACTTGCAAAGGACTAAGGATGTGTTCCTAATCTATGGAGGTGAGGAGGAGCTCATTGTAAACGGTTACACCGATGCTAGCTTCCAAACCGACGGGGATGATTCACTATCTCAATCAGGTTTTGTGTTCACAATAAATGGTGGTGCAGTTAGCTGGAAAAGTTCCAAGCAGGAGACGGTGTCTGATTCTACAGCAGAAGCTAAGTACATTGTAGCTTCTGGCGCTGCAAAGGAAGGTGTTTGGTTGAGAAGATTCCTCATTGAGCTTGGTGTGTTTTCGAATGCGTTGGGCCCATTGAATTTACATTGTGATAACAATGGGGCGATTGCATAGGCTAAGCAGCCTAGGGATCACCAGAAGAACAAACATGTACTCCGAAAGTTTCATCTCATTCGAGAGTTTGTGGAACGAGAAGAGATCAAATTGTGCAAAATACATACGAATTTGAATGTAGCAGATCCTTTGACAAAGGCTCTTCCACAGCCTAAGCATGAGGCACACATGAGGGCTATGGGTTTTAGACACCTACAATCATAGAGATGATTAATTATGTATTCATGATTTATGCCTTGAGCATTTTGTGCAGTTGAATATCCATATGAAAGGCAACTTGTATTGATTAACAATTATGTGAATTATTTGTGAAACTCATACTTGTGTGGTTATTCTAGAATTGTCCCTGGTCGATATTAATGACTAGCAGATGTATTGATTGATGACTATGTTTCACAAGTCATAGGTCATGGCGATGTCATCAATAATGTGGGCACATATGGAGATATGGTGCTGGACTGACCCAACCGTGAGAAGGTGTGAAGTATTCTCACAATACACAAACGTGTATGCTATGTCCTTAGACCTGAGGCTAATGCATGAGCTTGAGATGTGAAACATCTTACTTAGGGACTATCAAACGCTACTCCGTAACTGGGTAGTTATAAAGGTATTTTTCGGGTTTGATGGGAAGCATGCTGCAAGTAATGGTTAGTCAAGATGGAATTTGCCCCTCTATTCACAAGAGAGATATCTCTGGGCCCCTCAAGTGGTCGGATCCAGAAATGCATGGCCGTGCTAAGGTTAAAGAGTTAACCAATTGGAATTCCAAGTCACAGATCGAGAAAGAGTGGTCGGTTTGGAACTAGACCAAATATCGTGAGGCAAAGGGAATAGCATGGACTTAACATTGTGGTGGTTCGTCAGATATGATCTTTACATGTACTTAGGGGTTGATATGTCTTGCTAGAGGCCGCTATCAATTATTGGTTGAGTAAGAGTACTCGGACCATGTCTACTTACACGTGAACCTATAGGGTCACACACTTAACGGGATGAAGCATTGAAACTTGGCTTAGAGATTGTCTCTAGTGGAAGTGAGAGATTGTTGGAGATATGCCCTAGAGACTGCTAACGGACACAAACGTTGGGCGTTAGTAGAAACCCTAAAGGAGGGATGCTAATGGGCCTTTTTTGAGAAAAGCCCATTAGCAGGGCTATATAACCAGAAGGGGTGGGGGCGCCCAAGGGGAACCCTAATCCAGCCGCCGCCCACCTCACGCTGACGTCTCCCTGTTGCTCTCACGAACCTAGCAATCCAAGGCGCGATGCTTCTTCCCCGCACGTGTGGATACCTTGGAGGCGCTGCACTTGGAGCGCAAGGACGAACCGCGCGAGAGGATTGAGGCGACGGACGACCACGCAACTGCACTGCCTGCTGCGACAAGTACGACTACATCGAGTCGTCTTCCACTGCACCTGCGTGTCTAGTGGTAATCCCGTAACCTGTAACTAGCAGTAGATCCTGGTTTATGAGGTCAAAAAATTTTATTTTGTGGCTAGCGTAGCACCCTCATAACCCTACAGCTTGAAGAAGCGGTTGTCGTCCTGCTTGTCAGGGTCGCAATTGCCACGACAATTACCGCGGCGATCAGGGTGGTGATCGGGCCGACGATCCTGATCGCTGTCGCGGTCTCGGTCATTGTCATGGCGGTGGTTGCGGTTGGAGGGGCCGACATTGCCTTCATTTAGCCCGTCGTCGAGGTGGGCGTACTTGTTGGCAATGGTGAGGAGCTCTTCCATGGTCTTGGGTTGCCTGAAAAGCAACTTCTTTTGGAGATCCAGGCCACGTGGCTGGACCAGACCAGCAATGAAGAGGTCAATTCCCTCTACCGGGATGACGTCGGTCACATGGTTCCATGTGTCGGAGAAACGCCGGATGTATTGTCGCAGCGATTCCCTTGGCCTATGGCGCACCTGCGCCAGGGCATACTTTGTGCTCGGTTGAATGCAGGTTGGCTTGAAGTTGTCGATGAACATCTGGTAGAGCTGATCCTAGCTGTGGATAGTTCCGGGGTGCTGGCGTAATAGCCAGGAGGTAGCAACGTTGCTCAGAACCACCGGGAGGTAGTTTGCCATAACACCCTCGTTGCCACCGGTCGCTCATACGGCTACTTCGTATAGCATGATCCAGTGCTCAGGATCATCCCTTCCGTCGTACATCTTGATGTCGCCAATCCAGAAGTTCTTCGGCCAGACCATGGCCTTGAAGTTTTCCGAGAACGGTGTTGGTCCGCTCATGCATTGGCGAGCGTGGTAGCATTCGTCGAGGTGGTCGCGGAGGTCTGCGCCTTGATGCTGCTCAACTTCCTGCTCAGCATGTTGGTTATCATCGCATCGCCGGTTAGCACACTGGTGATTGCCACGCTTGCGGTGGCCCCGTTGGGCGTCGTCTTGGGACTCTTCGTGTGAATCCTCCCGCTGGTTATCGTCAGCGTTTGGCCGGCGAGGCTGCTCGGGGGGAGGGTTGCGTCCTCCCTGATTGGACGAGTTGTCGACGCCACTTTCTTTAGGTTGACAGCGACGACTGCGATTGCGCTGGGATCGCCGCGACCAGTATGAAGTAGCCAAGGAACTAGCCGAGCGGAGCTGGTTGACCTGCTCTTCAACGATGATCAAGAAATCACGGATTCCTTTGACCCCGGGGGTGTTTGGAGGAAGTGTGTTGAGTCGATCCATGGCGACGGTGATGTTGGCCGTGGGGTCTCATGGACGGGTTGATCCCCGACCATGTCGAACTCGCCACGGAGGTTTCGGTGGAGGCGGCATGGCCGTGGGCCGTTTGTCACGTCATTGCCACCGTTTATGGCACCATTACCACCGTTGTTGGCAGCATCTGTTTGCTGTTGTTCCGCGAGCCGCCGTTGCGCTCGATCGCGATTGCGCTCTTCTCTCTCCTATCTTGCCTGCTCCAATTTGTTCAGAACAGGCAACTCATCGATGCTGACCATGAACACCGCACCATTGAATCCAGGTGGATACTTAGGGAAGTCCAGCGTCTTATCCGTAGCCTGGGGCTGGTGTACCGGTGTCGTTGGGGTCTCTTCCTCGACGTGCTCCTGACCGTGGACCTGAGGACTCTCTTTATCAGAGAGGAGGTACTCGGTGTAGTCGAAAGAGATGGAGGAAGATCTGTCGAGTTATGCAAGGAGATTGGACACGATGCTGCTTTCCGGAGCCGTACATGTAGATGTAGGATTGAGATCCTTAAGGACTACCATGTTGACTATGGTCCTCGGATCTTCAGGAACCAAAACCCTACATTGATCTAGGTCCAGAAGATGGTCGTCATGTCGCACGGGGGCAACCAGCAGGTTTCTCGCGTAGGACGCGGCTGTGTTGTCCAACCCATGCGGGAAGACAGACTACTAGTAGCGGGAGCGTTTGGGCCTGGTGGGGCCAAACCAGTAGGTTGCATCTGCTAGGCCCGACGTTGTTGTCTTAGGTATGCCCGAAACTCTCTCTTGTTCAAACCTGGATGGTGCAGGCCACTTGCAGGGTTAGGGCCACGCTGGCGCTGGTGCACGTCAATGAGCTCGTCCAGCCTGACTGGAGGTGGAGCATGCACGACGGCCAGATCTGAATCTAGTCGGTGCTGACGGTGGACCTGGTTACTAGGCCCTCGCCTTCGCTGCTGGTTGGGAGGTGCACCTCCTCGGTGGACGGGAGGCGGTGCTCGAGCCGCGGCTAGATTAGGATCCTGGTGACGCGGGTGGCCGGCTTGGCTCGGGCGGCCTTGCCGACATGTATGGCTGGAGTTGGGGCCACCCTGCTGATGAGCAGGGGGCGGTGCTTGGGCCGCAGGCAGATTTGGATCTGCACGGCCTGAGCGGTTGGAACGGTTCATACTCCCACGCCGACGTGGAAGAACAGGGGTGAAATCTAGGTTTTCATGAAGACGCGCAGTAGTGGACTCCACGTACTCTAGGATCTCGACCAGCCCTGCACCATGCCGATCGATCATCTTGATCAGATCGGAGTTATCGATGCGCCTCCTTTGTTAGCGAGGAATCCGCCAGTCCGTCGGTGGCGTGGCCATCCTTTCTGCGGCCATCATGGGCGGCGCAGACAACCCCGGGAGTGGACCTGAGATTGAAGCTGTCGGTGAAGTGGTTGGCGCAGCTGGTGCTAGGACCAACTGTGCTACAGACGGCGCTGGGACCGGCTGCGATGCCCCTGTGAATGCGATGGACGTCGTTACGCCAGAGGTCCAAGTGAACGCCTCGACGGTGAAGGTGATGCCCGCCTAGAAATCCATGGAAGCAGGGACGGAAACCATCTGGCTCGCCTGAAGATCAGATCGCGCACCCGCTACCTGGCGCGCCATTATCGATGATATCTACTAGCGCCATTATCGATGATATCTACTCGGCAGTCTACCACGGGTACCCCGAGGTAGTAGATTTGCGGTGAGGGCATGCTAAGACCTGCGAACCGGATGTGAGACACAAGACAAACAACCAAGACAAACAAGGGTTTATCCAGGTTCAGGTCGCTCGAAAGCATAATACCCTACGTCCTGCGTCTCTACTGCTGTATTAATGAGTACTGGAGGATTAGAAGAAAGATGTGTTCTAGGGGGTCCTTGCCCGCCTTATATAGTGGGGGGCAAGGTTACATATCTAGGGTTTCCTCAATGGTCGATTACATTTCTTCGTATCTTGGAGATTACGAATAGATCTAACCAAGACTCCTTGCATACCAAGTAACCTTCAGGACCCGCACGGCCCATTGACTAATGCAATAGCGGACCACGGCCTTCGTCATGTCGTCCGGCCCACCGACCAAGGTGGTGATGGACCGACCTCCATCTTGTGATCTGGGCGGTCTGGTCCAAGCAGGCCAAAGTCTAGCTATGAGGGTCTATGGGTTCATACCTCCCACAGGTTTTGACTCCCAAACCAGCACTATGTGCCCAGGTTAAACTGCATTCTCATTTGTAGTAAAAAACTTTCTGATTGTGACTCCAGCATGAGAACTTGTATTCACCCTAGAAAGGTCCGAGTGGACCGACACGCGGTGCCCTGATCCAACTCAGTGCTCTACGCACCGGGCAAGCAAAGGTGGGGAGCCAAGATCCTGGACCTACACGGAGTGCCCTGATCCCACTGTTGTGAAAAGGTTTGGTTTCCCGAACCAGCACTAGGTGCCATGGTTCAACTGCATTCTCATTCGCAGTAAAAAAATTTCTGATCGTGAATCCGGCATGAGAGCTCGTATTCACCCCAGAAAGGCCTGAGTGGACCAACACACGGTGCCCTGATCCAACTCGGTGCTCTGCGCACAGGGCAGGTGTCAATGAAACCTCGCCGGCAGTCTACAACGGGATACCCCGAGGTAGTAGATTGCGGTGAAGAGCGCGCTAAGACCTACGATCTGGATGTGAGACACAAGACGAACACCGGGGTTTATCAGGGTTCAGGCCCCTCGGAGGCGTAATACCCCACGTCCTGCGTCTCTGTTGCTGTATTGATGAGTACCGGAGTACGATGAACCGATGAGTTCAGATGCGTTCTAGCGGGTCCTTGCCCACCTTATATAGTGGGCGGGCAAGGTTACATATCTAGGATTTCCCTATGTGGTCGGTTACATTGAGCCGTATCATTGGAGTACACGACTAGATCTAACCGACTAAGACTCCTTGCATGCCAAGTAGCCTTCAGCACCCGTGCGGCCCACCGACCTGGTCGGTAGCGGACCACGGGCTCTGTCTTGCTGTCTGACCCACCAATCAGGATGATGATGGACCAGCCTTCATCTTCTGGTCTGGGTCGTCTTGTACCGAGCAGCCCAACGTCTAGCCGTAAGGGTATATGGGGTCTATACCCCCATAACTAGTCTCCGAGCACCATGTATCTCGAGGGAGTCACCGTCTTGACCTGTGCCGAGCAGTGAAGATGCAGACCACGTAGTGATGAGCCGTGAAGATGCCGACCATGTAGTGCCGAGCAGTGAAGATGCTGACCACATAGTGCCGAGCAGTGAAGCTGCCGACCACGTGATACCAACCAGCACTGACGCTGACCAGTCAGCACAGTCCGGGCTCGTCCTGAGCAGTTCGTAAGTCTGCTCCCGACCATGGCTCCCGTCAAGGAAGGTGATCTATCAAAAGATGCATGGTGTTCGAAGAAAAAGAAAAGTATGGTGCGTGGTGCATGAGGTTGTATGGTGCGTGGCACCGAGCTGAGAGGCGTGAGCCTGTGTGGTGCGTGACACCAAACCGAGAGGCGCGAGGCTGTGCGATGAGTGATACCAAGCCGAGAGGCACAAGGCTATGCGGTGTGTGGCACCGAGCCTAAGAGGTGTGAGGCTGTGCGATACATGACACCAAGCTGAGAGGCGCGAGGCTGTGCAGTGCGTGGCACCGAGCCTAAGAGGCACGAGGTTGTGCGGTGTGTGGCACCGAGCCTAAGAGGCGCGAGGCTGTGCTATGCGTGACCCCAAGCCAAGAGGCGCGAGGCTGTGCGGTGCGTGACACCAAGCCGGGAGACGCGAGGCTGTGCGGTGCGTGGCACCGAGCCTAAGAGGCGCGAGGCTGTGCGGTGCGTGACACCAAGCTGAGAAGCACGAGGCTGTGTGGTGCGTGGCACCGAGCCGAGGCGACGATGACGAGTCCCCGAGCAGCACGAGGCCGGAGATGAGGTTGTACGGTGCGTGACACCGAGCCTAACGATGAGCAGTTGGATCAACTGGGCGGTAAGCTCCGAGCAGCCCAACTGGTCGGCGGTGAAGTCCATGTGCCAGGTGGTGTGACCACCTGAACGATGATCCTTGATCCAGTCCCCGAGCGTACGTGCTCGACAACCGAACCTTGTCCTAAAAAATAAACACGAAGAATGGTAGTACATGATGTACGAATAATTGATCTAGGCATGTTAAGCGGGCAATAACATTTATTCCATTTTTAATGTCTGATATGTAGTTGTAGAAAAAATGATGTCGACAATTATGTTTTGCCCCCACCCTCGAAGCGAGCTAACTCTGTCGGGTGACTAGGGATGCGCTAGTGAACAGCGTAGGACTGCCGGGATCACTAGGTACCTAGTACCATTAGAGAGCGACTGCCGAATCTCCTAGTGCCATGTAGAGAGGAACGAAGCAGTGCCTTGTCAAGCCATTCTCGACGGGCAAGAAACAAAGTTTAATTGTGACTTATGCAGAGCGCATGTATGATAGATAATGCACGGATGCAAAGCTGTAACAGGGAGAAGATAATAAAGAATCTTGTCTTTGGAGACGTGTTGTTGTCATTGTGGTCAAGCAGATGGACGTGGTCTGCCGATGGCTTGGCGTGGTCACTTCACGTCAAGACCGACCAGATCTCGGTGACATGGTGTCATCACGCAGAGGCTTGTCGATGAGATCCGTGACACCAACATGACGCAGAACGACGACGAGCGTCCTTGGACTCCTCGCAAAACAGTCGTATACATATATGTAGATTTCGGATACGTACTATATATAGGATATTAGATTAGAAAATTATAAACTCAACTTAGCTTTATCAGATGCGTGCTGCCATTGAGGCCTGGCACCATCATCATGTGATGAAGCAAACCGGGCCAATCTGACTGGTTCGTGCCAGTGGAGGACGTGCGCTCCTGCACACATTGCCGCCGTTGATGTAGTTTACTCTGGTGCTCTGGCGTTGACATCAGGCATGCACTTGATGCAGCCTTCGAGTTGATGACGATGAGATTCCTTTGTAGGAAGATGGATGATGTGCAGTTAGGCGATGGACACCAATCGACAGCTTGAGCTGTGTTATGCTATCGATGGCTCTGGTCAGGACACCGAAGGTCAATTGATGCAGCCGAATCCCTGCCAACAACATCCATGTAGATATATGTAGAAACTTAGATACATACGTATATCATAGATAACGCATTCAATCGGAACAAGATAATTGACTTAGCTTTTCGTTCGGATGAACTCGCGTTGGAGATGTGAAGGAGCATCAACAAATATGTACATGCGTGTAGCTCACGCATATGCACTACCACACGTACGAATCTTAGTCTGCTTGGAGTCGTGGCCGTGCACCACCGTGATCAGGACCCTTAGCCTCTTCAGATTGGATCCGACGAGTCGGCTTATTGATCGAGCAGCTCCTCCACGGCCGCTCTCTGTTTGTGCAATTGGATGGATCGACCGCCATTGAGAACACGACGTTGATCCGAGGGACGCCCGCTGCGTAGGAAGCTGAGTCGCCGCGGACGATGTTGACGAAGAAAATTTCCATCTGGATCGCCTGCTGATCAGATCGCGCAGCCCCTGCCTGGCGCGCCAACTGTCGATGAAACCTCGTCGGCAGTCTACCACGGGATACCCCGAGGTAGTAGATTGCGGTGAAGAGCGCGCTAAGACCAACAATTCGGATGTGAGACACAAGACGAACGCTGGGGTTTATCCAGGTTCAGGCCGCTCGTAATACCCTACGTCCTGCGTCTCTGTTGCTGTATTGATGCGTACTGGAGTATGATGAACCGATGAGTTCAGATGCGTTCTAGGGGGTCCTTACCCGCCTTATATAGTGGGGGGGAAAGGTTACATATCTAGGATTTCCCTATGTGGTCGGTTACATTGAGCCGTATCCTTGGAGTACACGACTAGATCTAACCGACTAAGAATCCTTGCATGCCAAGTAGCCTTTAGCACCCGTGCGGCCCACCGACCTGGTCGGTAGCGGAGCACGGGCTCTGTCTTGCTGTCCGTCCCACCGATCAAGAAGATGATGGACCAGCCTTCGTCTTCTGGTCTGGGCTGTCTTGTACTGAGGAGCCCAAATTCTAGCCGTAAAGGTGGGGAGCCATGATCCTAGACCGACACGGAGTGCCCTGATCCCGTTGTTGCGAAAAGGTTTGGTCTCCCGAACCAACACTAGGTGCCATGGTTCAACTGCATTATCATTCATAGTACTCTCTGATCGTGAAAGGACAAAAGTGCCCTGAATCACCCTAGAGAGGCCCAATCCTAAACTGACACAGAATGCCCTGATCTAGTGAATCAAGTTCCAGACGTCTTGTTTCTTCAGCTTCTCCTTCTTCATATTTCTCTATCTTTGGTGATGTCCAAATCAAATCACCTAGAAGTATTGCTTCTGGTCCGTAAACGAGGAAGAATGGTGAGTATCCAGTTGATCTGCTGATCTGGGTTCTCAGGCCCCAAACCACTTTTGGTATTTCGTCGATTCACTTTGCTCCATAGTCTACTAGTTCTTCATATAGTCTTGGCTTCAGTCCTTGTAAAATTAACCCGTTTGCTCTTTCCACTTGTCCGTTTGCTCGAGGGTGAGCGACAGAGGCGAAATCTATGCTGATCCCACAGTTTGTTGCCCAAGATGTGAACTCCTTTGCGATAAACGGTGACCCTAGGTCTATGATGATTTTGTTTGGTATCCTAAATTAGAACATGATGCTTTGTATGAACTCGACAGGTTTTTCTATGCTGTACTTGACCAAGGGTTTGTATTCTATCCACTTGGTGAACTTGTCAATTGCGACGAAGATGTATTCAAATCCTCCAGATGATCTTTTTAGTGGACTGATTTGATCTAATCCCCAACAGGAGAAGGGCCATGAGGGCGGTATGCATATCAGGTTGTGTGCCAAAACACGTTGTTCTCTTGTGAACATCTGGCACTTCTTGACGAATTCTTCAGCGTTTTTCATTGCAGTGGGCTAGTAATATCCCATCCTGAAAGCTTTGCCTACCAAGGTTCTGCAGGCTGCATGGTTGCTGCAGCAACCCGCGTGTATTTCGTTAATGATGTTGATTCCTCTTTCCCTTGGTACGCACTTTAGTAGAACTCTTGATGATGCTGCTCTTCTGTATAGCTTGTCCCCAACTAGTACGTAGTTCTTGCTTCTGCGTATTAGTCGGGTTCTTTGTGTTTTGTCTTCTGGTAGCGTCTTGTCCTTGATGTAATCTATGAACTGTTGCCTCCAGTCTTCATAGATTACCATAACTTGTCTTGTCAAAGGGTCTTGATCAATCTCCATTGGGTCATCTTTGGTGGATCCAGGTTGTTGTTCTTCGCTGGGTTATTTGATAGATGGTTCCTTTAATTTTTCCATGAAGATTTCTGGTGAGTTATAAGGAATTACACAAAAGTCTAGAGAATCACTTAGAGAATATTATAGAAGATTTGGCGAAGCAAGAGCTCAAGTACATGAAATCACAGATAGAGAAGTCATCTACATATTCAGAAATGGAGTCATTGCAAGATGGTAGTTCAAGGACTTCAATAGTTAAGACCCAAAGACTAATGAAGAGTTTAAGCGAGCTATTGAGAAGCTCATATCCTCTGAAGAAAAGACAACTAGAAAGTTCCCTAACAATAGGGAGAACAACAATAGAAGAGGAAGCACCGACTACAGGAACAACAACAAGAGGCCAAGACAAGACAACACGGTGGCAGTTGCCAACAAAAGAACAAATACCTATCAGAATTTAACACCCCAAGAGAAAGACAGGATAAAGGAAAGACAATTCACAAATTTCGAAGACATGATTTGCCCCATGCACCCAAGGTCGGGACACAAGCTCAAGGATTGCCACGATTTCAACAGCCAATACAGAAAAGGCGGGAGATACAATAACAACCAAGATAGCAGGGAATAGGAACCAAAGAAGGAAGAAAAGAAGCCCAAGGGAGATTTTCAAGAACCCCAAAAGTAGCTATATGTGATATTCTCCAGAGTACCAGGTGCAAGAAATAAGCACCAATAGAAGCTGGCGCATAGAGCCATCATGGCAGCAGAACCCGCTGTCCCAAGATACCTCAATTGGTCAGAATACCCCATTAACTTCACAAGAGAAGATCAATGGATGAGCACATCCAATGCAGGTTGTTATCCACTAGTGGTAGCACCAACAATCGCAGGAATCATGGTTCCCAAAGTGCTGATCGATGGTGGAGCCGGCCTAGATATCATATTCACTACAACATTGAAGAAGATGAGCATCGACTATGAAGGGATGCTTATGCCAACAAGTACGTCATTTTATTGCATAGTACCCGGAACAATAGCAGTACCCTTGGGACAAATCACGTTGCCAGTCACTTTTGGCACCAAAGAAAAATACAGAATGGAGTTCATCAAATTTGAAGTAGCAAATTTTGAATCATGCTACAATGCAATCCTGGGGCAACCAGCATTAACCAAGTACATGGTTGTACCTCATTATCCGTACCTACTACTCAAGATGCCGACAACCAAAGGGATATTATCACTGTAAGGTGATCTGCAGAAAGCATATGATTGCGACATGCAAGCCATCCAAATAGCAGAAAGATTACAAGGTGAACAAAGAAGAAGGGAGATTGCCATGATAGCAGCAACAATAAACCTACAGGAGACAGAAATCCCTATAAAGAAGGCTAGCAAAGGTTTCACTTCTCCAACCAAAGTAAAGAAAAAGAAGATCGACCTGGAAACTGGTATCCCAAGAAGACGGCGACCATCAGTGCAGAACTCAATCCTAAATAGGAACTCACGCTCACCAAGCTTCTTAGGGATAAAAAAGATATCATTGCCTGGAAGCCAGCTGACATGCCAGGAGTCCCGAGAGACTTGGTTGAGCATATCATTGATGTGAACAAGGGATCAAAACCCATCGAACAAAAATTGAGAAGATTTGCACCGGACAGAAAGGCAGCAATCAAGAAAGAACTCATGAAGCTAATGGTGGTAGGTTTTATCAGAGAAATCATCAACCCAGACTGGTTAGCAAACCCAGTATTGGTGGAAAAGAAGAACTCGCCAGACTGGCGCATGTGCATCGACTACACCGACCTCAAAGACATTGCACCAAAGACCCGTACAGTCCCCCAAGAATTGACCAAGTGATAAATTCAACAGTAGGGGCATCTCTACTCTCCTTTCTAGATTGCTACTCCAGATATCATCAAATATACCTCAGAGAAGAAGACCAGAGCAAGACATCTTTCATGACACTGTTTGGGCATACTGCTATGTATCAATGCCTTTCGGCTTGAAGAACGTAGGAGGAACCTGCCAATGAGCAATTCAAACAACCTTGGGAGATCAAATAGGAAGAAACACTGAAGCCTATGTGGATGACGTCATGGTCAAGACAAATGAACCCGATGCATTGATAGAGGATCTACAAGAAACTTTTACAAACTTGAAGAAGTGGAGATGGAAACTCAATCCAAACAAGTGCATTTTTGGGGTTCTAGTAGGACAAATACTCAGCTTTTTAGTCAGTAACAGAGGAATCGAAGTAAGCACAAAGCAAATCAAGGCAATCCTAGACATGGAGCCACTAAGAAAAATCAAAGACGTCCAGAAGTTGACAGGTTGTATGGCAGCCCTCAACAGATTCATATCACGCTTAGGAGAAAAAGGCATCCCATTCTTTAAAATGTTGAAAAGACAGGCAAGTTCGAGTGGACAGAAGAAGCAAAAGAAGCTTTTCAAAAACTAAAGCATTATCTAGCCTCATCACCTGTTTTGGTGCCACCGACAAAGAAGAAAGACTTGCTATTATACGTCTCTGCTACAAAGAATGTCGTAAGCATAGCCATTATGGTCGAGAGAGAAGAACCCGGTCACGTCTACAAAGTAAAAAGACCAGTCTACTATGCCAGCGAAATTCTAACAGAGTCAAAAGTCAGATACCCACATATACAGAAGCTACTCTATGCTATCCTAATATCATCAAGAAAGCTAAGACACTACTTTCAAGAGCACAGGATTACGATAATCACCGAATTCCCACTGTCAGATATCTTGAGGAACCAAGATTCAACTGGAAGAATATCCAAAAGGACAAAAGAACTCGGAGCATTTAACCTAGAATTCCAATCAAAGAAGGCTATCAAGTCCCAAGCACTCAGCGACTTCTTAGCTGAGTGGACAGAAACAGCTTTGAAGGAACCAAAACCTATCACAAATCATTGAGGATGTATTTTGATGGCTCACTCAAACTAGGAGGCGCAGGAGCAGGGATCTTATGTATATCACCAGAAGGAAAACAACTCAAGTATGTCTTACAAATCCTATGGCAAGCCACAAACAATGAAGCAGAATATGAAGCACTCATACATGGGCTAAGGATAGCCCACTCCCTAGCAATAAAGAGGTTACTAGTCTACAGTGATTCAGCAGTTGTTATCAACCAAGTCAACAAAGAATGGGACTGCACAAAAGACAACATGGGCGCCTATTGTGCAGAAGTCAGAAAAATAGAGATAAATTTTCAAGGACTAGAGATCCACCACGTCCGAAGAGATTCAAATGTGGCCAAGCTAGGCTCTGACAGCAGCAGCCATTGGATGTATAATGATTCCTGCAAAGTGGCTGCAAAACTACCTTAGCAAATCACTCCAATATTTGATGGATCCTGCGGGTAGTTTGTCAAACCATTGTAACGGCATCGCTTCTAGTGCCATGGGAAAGAATAGTGCTTTTAGGTCTTCATCTCCTCCGGCCAACTTGATGGCTTGAGAATAGACTCTAAGCCATTGCTTTGGTTCTTCTTTTCTGTTGTATTTTGAGTGATTTGAAGGCTTGAATTTGTGTGGTAGCTTCATGTCTTGTAATCTTTTGGCAAACATGGAAATCTGTCGTAGTTGTCCTTCTTAATGTAATCCAGTGAAGCTGATCTTCTGGGTTCTTCACACCCTTCTTCTCTGTTCATCATCCTGCTACATTCAGGTCTTCTTTGTAGTGGGTATGGGTGGGTTCTTTCAGACCTTTGAGATAGAGGTGGTCTTGAATATTGGTGATTGGCCATTCTGCCTTTTGCATTACTGCTCTCTTCCGGTCCTATTTTGGAGAAGATTGATCTTTAGGGTTGTCCGGCTTGTTGATTAACAATAGCAGGTTGTTCGTTCTGCTGGACTTCTTTGGGCATCCTTTCAGGTTCTTGAGTCTTCTTTTGAGCAGCTTCTTTTTCTTTTTACGCCCTTTTCAAAGATTCGAGCTGCTCGGCCATTTGGTTGATCTTGTCTTGCTCTTCACGCTCAACTGTCTATTTTTTTACTTTTAATTTGTTGTAAGCCATACGATCTTGCATGCATTTGGTCCATGCTTGCTTCTTGCGCTTCGCCTTGCATCTTCTACTGGCACAACAACAATTTTTGGCCAGCCTTGATTGTTTGCGTTCTTCACTCTCCTCTTCTTCAGTTCTTTCATCTTCGGATATGCTGTCTTCTGATTCATCTGACGAGTGTACTTCCAGCGTCTTGGGTGAAGTGGGAAGTTCAATTACATCGGCCGTGTAGATGGTTCTTCTCTTCAGCTTCTTTAGAATTCTCATAGGTTCTTCTTCTTCTGAATTAACCGCGTCAGAAGACAAACTGGTGAGTTCTTTTCCTTCCTGAAAAGGTAGTTCTTGGAGGTGATAATTGAGCGGTTCTTTTTTAGTAGAGAAAGAGCCTGGCTAGTGCTTCGCGGTTGTGTTCAGCCTTTGTTGTTTGCAGGTAGGTTCGAGGTTCTTCATGATCTGCTTTGCCTTTCCTCTGTGGTCTTGATAGTCGTGCACTGGAGTAGTTGGCTCAGCAGGCGGGTTCCTTCCTCTTCTCCTGTGGATTGGGCAATCATGGCACCCATGCAACTTCTTCAGGTATTCTTGCACGATGGATGCCGAGTTGTGCAACCCATATGGGAGTGAGTTGTGAATCTTGATGAATGTCTTCGAGTTGGAAATGGTGTTGAAGTTCCTCTCTGAGTCAGTCTCATAATCTTCTTCCCCCTGATCAAGAGTTGAATTCTTATTGAAGTAGAAAATGGTCTTCAAGACCTCTTCCGAGTCGACTTCATAAAATTCTTCTTTCCGACCCTGAGTCGAGTTCTTGAAGGTGTTTGGTCAAAAACGGTCTCCAAATTCTCCTCTGAGTCGGCTTTATGAACTTCTTCCTTCTAACCCGGATTCGAAGTCGAGAGTGCCACCATCTTCTCAACGAGTCGGGATTCTTCCATGGCATCGATCTTGATGTCATCGAGCTCCGACTGCTTGGCTAGACGGCTTTGGAGCTTGCCTTTGCCATTGACCTCACAAATCCATGAGCCAAAAACAAAGGTTGTTCCCATCAAGAAAATCATGTTGAAGGTGAGGTCCACCTAACTCTTGTGTACAATCCACCAAAAGCCCCTACCTGGCGCGCCAGCTGTCGATGTTCTATCACCGATAGTCCACCACCAGGGTACCCGGGAGGGTGTTTTTGTTCGCAGGAGCTTGGCAGACTACGGAACTCAGCGGTTACGGCAACAAGCTTGATGAGACAGATGATTTTATACTGGTTGGAGCCCTCGACTTGCGTCGGGTAAAAAGCTTTATGTCCAGTCGGTGTGAGCCTGTTGCGTTGTAGTGATGAGTATGAGGGATTGTGTGGTGCTGTGTACTTCGCGTCTTTTACAAGGGGCACCCGCATGGCCTTATATGGGGAGAGGCTGACTGCGGGTTCTACGATTCCTAGTCGGATTCTAGGAACGAGTCCTAAACTAGGGGTTTCATGCTCTTTCCTATTACAATACGTGTAGGATATGGTAATTCTCACGTCATGTTGCTCCGTGTTGTCCTCGAATCGGGCGGTGGGTTCTTCGATCCTCCATCCTTATTTTGTTTTCTTGGGAAACCTCCGGTATCCCCCATCGATAGGCTTCCATTGTATCTTCTGGAACATGGTGCTCGTAGAAGGCCTTAATGAACTCTGCCCATGAGATGTTGGTAGGATCTTGGTGGAACTTGCTAAAATTATTCCACCATGCACGGGTGGTGCCATCAAGGTGGTGGGCTATGATCTTGACACGATCCTTCTCGGTGTAGGTGGTCGAATCCAACTCCTTAGCCATATCACATAGCCAATCAATGGCGGTGAAGGGGTCACTGTCAACGCCGTCGAAGGTAGGCAGCTTCATCAGGAGTGCACTTGCCAATTTTTGCTGGAATTTCCCAGCCAAGGTTCCCTGGAGGTGAGCATGCTGAGCCATCACCCTAGCCAAAGGTGGCAGGGATGGTGGAGAACGCTCCTCAACATGGGTCCGGATGGGCGGCAGAGTGATGATCCAAAGTTCTTCCACCTCTGGGTCAAATCCAATGGGGGTCTCACGTCCCATGTAACCATGACTACCAGCGCGTCCATGGCCCATGGCGGGCCCTGGGAGTGGTGCGTGGTGGCTCAGATGAGCTGAATGACGGGTAGACATCCTGCTTCCAGATCACTAGACTTTAGGGAAGATGTGCAAGTGATATGTGTTATTAATAGCTTAGCTAACCAAGTAAGCATATTTAGCAATTTAAAACGTTTTCATCTATCCAACACTCAATTCAAAGAAGCATAAAATTCCATAAGAACGATAAGATTTGAGCATCCATTACATCAAGTTTGTTACATAGTGATGTCTCTACTAGCTACACCAGGAGACTCACGAGAATTTTCGCACTACGTGCAGGTAGGCTTCAAAAGGGGACAATCCACTCTGCTTCAGAAGTGAGTCATGTCTTCTTGCCATTATGGGGCTGTCCTCAATTGGGTTACTCTGCATCATCTGCAGATCACTGCTCGATAGTCGAACCCGGTGGCACGAGGGGGAAGGAACTAACAGCTATCTCTTGGAGCTGTGCATTGGTCTTGAACATCCTCTGCACATGCTTCCGAGATTCTTCCCACTCTGGAGTAGGTTTTGACGAGGGCATAGGGTAGGCATCCATGTTGAGACTGATGGACCCCACTTTGAACTTCTCTACGTGAGGTACCTTGTGGCGGTGGGCAGGTAGCTGCATTTGCACCTTTTCGTACTACTGGATACAGTGTGCATCGGACTGCTTCCACTTCTCTTACATTGTCCTCATGATGTCACGCACACGCAAGCCTTCATCTACTTAGCAAGGTGTGTTGTGTTGGACCAATTCCACTTCTTCATAGTGGCTAATTCTTCCTCTTGGGCCTTCACCTTTGTTTCCAGCTCAGAGACCTGATGCTTGTACAAGCGCTTGTCACCCTCCAGCACCATGTTAAGATTATCCTACATAAGCACATGTCTTCCTGTGCTCTTGGGTGTAGCGTCACCCTCCTTAGTCCAAATTCTCTTGGCTTCGGTCCAATGTTCCTTGTCGTCCTTGGAGGGGTCAAGAGCTCGGGGCAGCAGGCGAAGTGGTCCTATCTTGAGAAGCTCGTAGGTGTCTCGCACCACTTCTCGAAGAGCGGCTCGTGCTGCAAGCTGTGCGGCATAGGTGACAGAGTGTTCTGCCATGTGGACGGTGAAAGTTTTCAGTGCGAGCACCTCCTCGCACCCGAGGATCCAGATAGATACCACATAGCAATCTTCTGATTCACTAGGTCCGTTCTTGTAGTGGCAAGTCCAGTTCCAGTTCTGCTTGGGGACACCAAGTAACTGGAGTGTCTCATGCAGGACCTGAGCGTAGTCCTGTTGCTTCTGTTCGTCGAAGGGGATCTTCGCATAGGTTGCCATCTGCATTGGAGCCAAGAAAGAAGTGAGAAGGTGAGTAGGAGAGGTGAGCCATGCATAAAAGCGTTATGCAAGGTCGGTATATAACCAAAAGTAGTTCAAGATTTTCCTATTCTATCGTCCAATCCTATGGGTCTCGTCCTAGGGTCAAACATGGCACTGGTACCAACTGAAATATCCTCAATTTTCCACGAAGTGAAAATACACAGAATGAAGGATAAAATGATAGCCCAGGAGGTTCAATCATCAACTTATCCAATATCAGTTGATTAGAAAGCCATACATCGAATAAAAGAGTACAATAGATAGGATTACATAATTATTACATCGCCACATGGCAAAATCAAAAGAGTGTCTAACATCCAAAACTTCTACGGAAGTAGAATGGATATCACGGAAGCAACATATTGCACCATCTTGAGCGTAGGCATGAGACCATCTAATCCTCGAGCTCCTCATCATCGTAGACGTAGTCGGGCTCACCTGCCAAACAACTTTCAGTATGATTTGTACTGGCCATCGGCTCCCACCCTATGCTTTGCTTATGCTTTGTGGTAGGTGGATGCAAATGGTTATATCAAGAGAGGCCTATATATGGCTGTAGTTTTCCTATGCAAGTATAATCAATATCATATAATAATAGTTCATCAAGTTTTAATCCATTCCCAACCCTCACCACAGTACCACCAACCATCAACCTCTCATCTCACTCAGCAAACCACGCTCACACGTGGGCAGCAAGGACAACTCTCTCTCGCCCATGCTTAATCAGCCATCATGCCATAGGGTAACCACAACATCACTCAGGGGGAGGTAAAAAGGACTCATCTCACTACTCAAGATAAGCGTGGGTCACGAAATAGCCATACTGAGGCTGCGGATTCAAATAACTCTGCAGAACGTGTACACCTGTAACTGGCTAGTGCTGACCATCCACAAGATAACTATCATCGGCAGTTGTGAACGCCTAGGCTGATGCCGAACAAGCTCCTAACTAAGAACGATGCCACCCTACCTTTCAGCCCTGGAACACCTCAAGTCTAGTGTGGAGTGGCTGAAACTGTGAAGTCATGCACCCGCTCTCGAAGGGGTCGATTCTCGAAGGGGGCTGCATGATCATCTCGGAAGGGTGTGATCTCCACTCGTACCTTCCTACACTACTTGCACCTAGTACTAGTGGCACCGCCTTAGATAGTCGAACATCCGTCCCCTGTCCATCTGGGGCGAGTGGTGTGCACGAAGGGTCCATGGTTCTGGTCCTCAAGAGACAATAGGTCATAGGGGGACCAGACAGGATATCTCCTCAAAGGGGCTATAACCGCCCGTGCTACAACAGCACCTCCTACTCGGGGCTTCGCTCCACAAAGGCTCTCGACCCCGGGATCTCCTCAAGTCACCGTGTATCCGCCATAGGTACTAAGAACACAGAGGTGCCCAGGATGCACCCCCTCGGCAAGACTCGCTCCAAAAGCTCGTCGTAGATCCTATCCATCGACTCGACCCTCACCAGACAACCCACCCACGTTATTCACCCAAAGACACCCATACAATCACCAAGTCCGGCATCCCGAGCCGAACCCACCCAGGGTTCACCACCAGCATCACATCACAGATATAATGCAAGTGGAGAAAAGTAGCAAGTAACAAGCGTATGGATAATCACGTTACAACAAGGAATAGGCATACGAATAATCTACCATGTAATCCTATCATAGCATTGTTGCATAAAAGTAGAGCACTAACATTCTATTATATTGTATGCATAATAGGATCTTTGAGGTTGGGTGGGATGTGGCACCTAAACAGCGGTTACTCAAGTCCTCCCTCAAGTCCTTGGCATGCTCCTAGTCCTCCTCCTCGGTCAACTCCTTCGCAGGATCTGAAATCGAGACATAATGGTCGTGGGTGCACCCCCTATAGATTAACACAAAGAATCAAATGAAATCCAATAACTCCAAATGCAATCATACATAAGCCTATGACATAGAGCTCATTTTTATGAAAATTTGGACACTTGGTTCATATTTTTTGGAGTTCGTATGAAGAAGATATGAATTTTACAAGATTTAAACATATTCTAAAAAAGAAAAAGGGGCTGATTAACCTGGGCGTGACACGTGGCGCAAACTGATTGGTTCTAGGTGAATCAGTAGATGACAGGTGGGTCTGGGGTCCGCGGTCACTGAGTGGTGGGTCCGCGTCAACGGTCAACGCTAACCGGTCAATGGTCAACGCGGACCGCGCCTCGACTGGGCCTGGACGTGCCTTGGCGGGGCAAGATCTAGGACGGATGGGCCGGCCTGGCCCGGACACGGGTCTGCTGCACAGACATGCCTCGTGGCGGACTTGGGCTGTAGAGGACCGGGTCTACGGTTGCTGGTCCACGGACCTAGTCCATGGTGCACCGTAGACCTCAGTTCTACATGGCGTCCTGTGGTTGGCCCAACGTGGCCCGGTGGACGCGGTCCACACGGGTGCAGGGGAACTTCCCCCTTTCCCTTTCTCGCGCACGCGCTGCACGGTGGTGCTTGCCGGGGACGGGCGGCGCTACGGCTACGGCTGCCCTCGCTGGTTGGGGCTGCTGCTATGGCTTCACGGGACTAGGCTAGCGCGGCTGCGGGGCACAAGCAGGCTCGTGGGCCCTCGGCTTGCCAGCACGCGTGCGGCGGCGACAACGGACGGCGAGGTTGCGATTGTGGGGCGCTGTGGCACGTGGGAGGTGGCATTGGCGTGTGCTAGGGCCCCGCGGACTCAAGGCAAACGAGACGAGCGCTTCAATTTGGAAAGCGGGGCTCCCTGGGCGGTGGCAAGGCGCGGCGACGGCGGATAGCGTCGACGGTGGCGTTGCTCCAGCGAGACTTGAAATTGGGCACTGTCTTCTGCTGCTCTTCTCGGCTGGAGCAGCTCGGAGCTCCAAAGGCTAACTACCGCACCTATCGGGGGCACGGCGGGGCACGCGTGGCTGCAAGACCCACGACGGGCGCTCCGACGACAGGGAACCATGGCAACCAAGGGTGGCAAAGCGATGCGTCCTCACTGTGGTCCGTGCCAGGCTCCATGGAGTTTCCAAAACGATGTTCTAGGCCAAGGTGGGCTGAACGATGAAGACGACACCGCGAGATACTAAGCATAACGGCGAGAAAACTACGGTGTACCAGCGGCGACCATGGAGGTCGGTGCTCAGCTTGGCGACGGCGGCGGACGGTAGAGGCTCGCAGTACAGCTCGATGACGAGAGCGGCAGCATGGTGTAGGGGAAACAGAGCGGCGTCGTGGGTCCTCCTCCGGTGCGCGAGCAGCGACAGCGATGAGTGGCTTCGGCTCACTACAAGAATTCTAGGATTGTGTGACAAGGCCAAATTGTCATGTAAAGTACAAAACTATTCTAAAAAGATCCTTGTGATGATTTCCTAGCGTCACGCCCGTCGTGACAAAACGACCATCATATAAAGTCGTCGTGATGATTTTATGGTCAACCGTCACAAAATGTCAGTACCTTTTGTGAAGATATATTTTTGGCGTCACATATTGTACCTTTTATGATGATAGGTATTGTCACGTTTAACTTAGTCAACGCGTCACATTACATACGTGTTGTCACAAATGAGCAGCCCGAGGACAAGTTTGGATGAGTTTTTGTGACGCAACCTTATCGTCATGTATAGGTAGTTAATGATGGTTAAGAAGTCGTCATGCATTATAATTCATTCAGTGACGAATCTCAACACATTGATACAAAAATCACACCATCGTTCACATATAACCCAGATCATATGATACATTACATAGTGCAAAGATTCAAATACATCACACAAGTTTGTGCTATACATTTGCAAATAAGTTTATATAGTTGCTGACAAGACAGAGTTTATAGTCCTAGCAATACATTAGCTCGTATGTCACTCACCACAAAGGATAATAATGTGCACCTTGCAAGAATATGTAGCTCCCATGTCCCTCACTTTCCTCCATGCCTGCTGCACCTTTCAATTGAATAAAACAGCACAAGTGAAAAAAAGTAGTTGGCAATAAACTTAAATAGGACTAACAACAAGTTATCTTCATTTCAAATATATACAAAAGGTATATACACATATGCGCCTAAGATCAATATCACAAAGTATTGTTCAATTGGGTATTACAGTACCCACCAACATACAACTTGTAGAAGAAATGAGACAATGAAAATAGGCCTACGTACCACTGAACTACTTTGTTCAATACTTGTCTCCAACTGAGATGGATAGAATAATAGTTTACAGAACTTGCAACTGTAACAAGTTGCTCCTGCCCTATAAAGCTCAACACATAAGAGAATACCAGAATAGCTACTATTCCCACAATGAAGCAATAAATGGAGGGACTTGAAATCTCCGGTAGAAAACTGCTATTTAGAGGGAAGTCATCAGAAACTATCCCCCAGGTGCAGGCAAAATATAACACCCGATTTTGGTTCCCTTGTTAAACTGCAGTGTTTTGGTCCAGTGCAATGTAGCTATAGGCGATATATTAAAAAAATCATGGAACATCATCATTCATGTATTCAGTCGTGGAGAGGCACTGAGGTGTTAGCAGATATCTATTATGTTCTTTTGGTGCTCATTGGGAAGAATATATAAGAGGTAGATGGCGCACTGACAGGATGTGTTTTGCTTTATTAGAGTAAATTACCACCAAATCAACTGCTGATGTAGATAGTCAATAAAAGTAAAACTTAGCAAAAAAAGGAAAGTTAACACAGCCGCTGATGAGTTCAAAATATGGGTGTGCTAAATGAATTAAGCAAGTGTAAGATCTTACCGATCCCAATCAGGCAGGCCGTTAGCATAGTCGAAGCCATAGGTTCCACGTTCAATGATCGGCACTCTACTGAAGGATCTGTACAGCAGAAAGGGGTCCATGTCCATTTTCCCCCGCAGGATCTATACAGACTAGAGATTGTTATTCCAATCATAAATTTTCATCCTACAACTCTCATAATTTTGAGGGAACAACAGCTATAATTTTTTAACAAACTAAATAAATTACTCCAAATCAACTCAATACCCTTAGTTTTGTATTTCCCCTGTCAATATCCTTAAATAAATTGACTAGTTAATGTGCAGAAAGTTCAATTAGCATGTCAAAGCACGCACATCAGGCAACAGAGAGCAGCTCACGGTTGGCTCAACTATTCCTGCAATGTAAATTCAGATGTCAAAAAACCTGACGACCCTAGATTTCCCCAATCTGGATATAGCAATCGAGGAGGTTGGCGAAATGAGCAAATTACCCAGGTCTTCAGGTAGGTGGAGGCAAAAAAATGGATAACATGACTAGCAGTCCCATCCTGCAGACTCGGTGAGGTGGGCGGCGAGTGAAACCTCCACCACCATCTTGCCCAGCGCCGTGTAGAGGGCCGTAGAACCAGGGATCCAGAGGAGCCCAGAGCCCGGAGTCAATTTTTGAAGGCAATCGAAGTTCGTAGCTCTAATCCTTGAATATATACATGTAATTAGTTCAGATCCAAACAAGAATAGATGGTTTGGGTGCACGGTATCACGCAAAAGGCAGGGAAGAAGGGCGTACCTTGTGGTGCTCATCGCCAGTGAAGGGGCCAAAGAAAATCTGGGCACCCCTTGCTCCTTCAGGCGCCGTCAGTGCTCGACCGAGTGTGGACAAGGTCAGCCAGCGGCAGCTCGAGATAGTGTGGAGACCGGAGGGGAGCAGACTGTGGAGGGGGTCAAGGCCGACAGAGGGTGGATGGCTACGACCGGCCGGCGGTGGGTGGGCAGACAGTGTCGCACAGGATAAGGGTCGGCCATGGAAATTTGGGTGCAGGGGAGACAGAGCAGCTGCTAAAATTTGGGCGTGGACCGCAGGAAGAGAGAGCGGCGACGGGATAGGTCTCAAAGCAAAAAAAGATTGGGGGCACCTGCGGAGATGGATGCAGTAGTAAAAGTTCAAAACTGACCTCAATGAGATAAGTCATTTGTACAGCTGGAGTGGGCAGAAATGACTTTTTGCATATATTGAATTTATAAATAGATTTTTGGGGTAATAAATGACTTCAAATGAAAAAGTTGTTAATACAAAAATTATAGAGCTCAGCAAGATCTACCATCCTTATTTTGGTTATTTCTTGATATGACTTTGTTTAGACAACTGAAATTTTAAATTTCAAAATATTTGAACTTCAATTAGAATTTTGGCTATGTCAAAATAAAGTTTATGCCGATTATTACAATTTGTTGGGTACATTAGCTTTGAAATAGACAGTTGATTGAGATGAAAAGGAAATGTGCAAATGGAGAGATGTAACACCTACCTGTGCCACGGTAATTGGTTGTTTCTGCATATCATGAAGTGAGTGAAGCTCCGCCGTCACGTGATGAAAGGGGAATTTTTCACTACACAGAAAATGAGGGAAGTGGGATACTAGTTTGCTTAGAAAGGATAAATGGTTGTAATAGCATACCGGAATATGTTGTATTTATATACATTTATTACTTCTCTATAATTTTTTAGAATTTGGTCACCAAGTAACACTGGGACAGGTAAATTATTGAAGTAACTAAACGTGACAATGCTAATCAGTCATAAAAGGATAGGTCCTAGCGTCACAAAAAGTAAACAAACAAACGTCTCATGGCGCCAGACAATTTGTGACGATATTTGATGACTTTATGTGACAACAAAACACAGTCATCATAAAAAAACTAGCTCTCCCCTATTTCTGACGACACAAATTTTTTCGTCATATCATGGTACATTATATGACGAAATCAGGCACCGTCATGAAGAATTTTGTCATAAAAAGTAGGATTTCTTGTAGTGGCTCCTCTGCTCCTGGCGTCGGCTTCTCCACCCCACCTTCTTCTCTTCCTACCCCACCTCCTTCTCCTTGCACAATGACAAGCGAGTGGTGGCCAGCAAAGATTGCAGCTAGGCACAGGGGAAACCCTAATGTGCCAAGCTCCACCCTTTTATAGCCATGGCGGGCAGCCATGGCGCGGACGTGCGGCGGGGATGCAGCGGGGTGCATCGAGCGGTTGTGCACGGTCTGGCGCTAGGGTTAGGGTTCGCAGCGCGGCCAGGTGGCTTGGACGGCATCGCGTACGCAGGCATGGGCACGGACGGCGGAGGCAGCCGTTTCCTCTTTTGGCTTGATGAACATGATAAGCAGCTAGACAAAAATGGGAAGAAGAAGGAGCTGACAGGGCGGACCCACACGTCAGCGAGAGGAAGCAGGCGCGCGGCGGTTGCAGGCCCATGTTGGGCCGACTCAGCCCACTGGGCCGGCCGTGCGGTGAGCGGTGCGGGGAGTGGCAGCAGCTTGGGACGCACGCTGGGCTGCGAGGCAGGCAGGCCGCGGCTACGGGGAGAGCGGGCGAGCGGCGGCACGGGCATAAGCTTGCTGGGCCGCTCGACCAACTAGGTCAGTGGTGTGGTGGAGAGGCAACGGGCCGTGGTGGGGGCAAGCATGGGCCGTGGCCGGTGGTGATCTAGCAGGCCGGAATGGAGGCTGCTATTGGGCCAGCACGGGGAGAGGGGCAGCAGGCTGGCCTGGGGACAATCTAGGCTGGGCTGGTTTGCCTTCTCCTTTTCCTTTTCTTTTTCTTCTCCTTTTCCTATTTCTATTCTTAAACCAACCATGCCATGATCAAGTTAGTGTATGCATGTTAATGACTATAACACCAACATCATACTTGGTCCACTAGAGTCTTATGGGTGTTGGAAGCCATGTCCAAGGTTAGTGATATATATACACATACATGTTAGCACATGCGATATAAAGGGTTATTGATTTTATTATCAACACATAATATCAATAAGAAGCAAATCATACTTTGTCATTAAAATGCAAATGCTTCAACTAACTTTAGGTGCTACTTCTGCAACAACTGGTCGGTTTCCTACATAACACTCACCAACCAAAGGTTATTTTAGAAAATTTTTGTTGGTTGTGATTTTTGGTATTTGAATTTTTAGGGTTGTTACATACATGAAGGACAACGCTATTCCAAAAAGCTTTGTTATTTTTTTGTCAGATTTCTTCATGAGGTGTCTCTTATTTATATGAGAGTTTGCAAATATACATGATGTCTCTTATTTACATGAGAGTTTGCAATATACATGAAGGACAGCGCTATTCCAAAAAACCAACATGAGTGCCAACTCAGATCGGTTGTCAGAGGCGGATAGATTAAGACAACCGCCTCAAGCACACGTAAGCTTTAGGATCAATTGAAGAACCACCCTTGAAACTCATTCTTCAGATGCTATAGATTATTACAACTGCGTCTAGATCATGCAATCATCAGGATCAGTTGACATAAAAGAACCGCCCTTGAAAATTGTTCTTTGGAGGCGGCACACATAACTGAACCGACTTAGAAGATTAGCTAGTTTTAGAGGCGGGTTTCTTAACTTAACCACTTCAGTAGACAGATATTCAAGGGCGGTCGCATAGCTACAGTGCGGCCTCGCTCTGTCAGAGGCGGTGTGCTATGTTAACCGCCTCTGCTAAAAATGGGCGGCGTTACTGATGTCAATTTTTGTACTAGTGAGAGAGTCCCCCGTGATCATCAGTGATCAACTTTCAGAGGAAGAGGCCACTAAACTCATCACCATCTTAGAAAAACACCGCTCTGTCTTAGGATATTCTTTGCAAGATCTCAAGGGAATTAGTCCCGCTCTTTGCACACATCGTATTCCGATCGAACCCGATGCTACACCATCTAGGGAGCCTCAAAGGAGGCTAAACAATGCGACGAGAGAAGTAGTAAAGAAAGAGGTCTTAAAACTCTTGCACGCAGATATAATCTACCCTATGCCTAACAGTGAGTGGGTCAGCCCTGTCTAAGTACTTCCTAAGAAGAGAGGAATGATGATCATTAAAAACGACAACAATGAATTAATCCCTCAACGAATTGTCACAGGATGGAGAATGTGTATAGACTACCAAAAGCTTAACAAGGCCACAAAGAAAGACCACTTTTCGTTACCATTTATCGATGAGATGTTGGAACGGCTAGCCAAACACTCCTTCTTTTGTTTCCTTGACGGGTATTCGGGTTACCATCAAATCCCAATCCATCCCGACGACCAGAGTAAGACCACGTTCACATGCCCCTATGGGACATGCACATATGTGCGTGTCATTTGGCCTATGCAATGCCCCTGCCTCTTTCCAAAGGTGCATGATGTCCATCCTCTCTGACATGATCGAGGAAATTATGGAAGTTTTCATGGACGACTTCTCAGTCTATGGAAAAATTTTTGATCATTGCCTAGAGAACCTAAACTATGTCTTATAACCGTGTCAAGAAAAGCACTTGATCTTGAACTGGGAAAAAATGCCATTTCATGGTTTGAGAAGGGATAGTGCTAGGACATAGAGTGTCCAAGCATGGGATAGTGGTAGAAAGAGCTAAAATAGAAGTCATAGAACAGCTCCCACCTCCCATGAATGTTAGGGGTGTCCGTAGTTTCCTTGGTCATATGGGTTTTTATAGAAGGTTTATTAAAGATTTTTGCCAGACTGCTAGACCTCTAACAAACCTGCTTGCTAAAGATGCACCCTTTGATTTTGACGATAAGTGCTTAGATTCTTTTTACTATCTCACGAAAGCACTTGTCTCTGTGCCAATCATTCAACCCCCTGATTGGTCGCTACCTTTTGAGATAATGTGTGATGCTAGTGATTATACTGTCAGTGCTATCTTAGGACAGACCAAAGATAAGAAACATCATGCAATCTCCTATGCTAGCAAAACACTACGGGCCACAGTTAAATTATGCAACAACTAAAAAGGAACATTTGGTCGTGATGTTTGCTATAGACAAGTTTAGATCTTACATAGTAGGAGCAAAAGTGATCATTTATACTGATCACGCCACTCTAAAATACTTGCTCAGTAAGAAAGATGCTAAACCAAGATTAATAAGATGGATCATGCTACTCCAAGAATTTGATCAATAAATTAGAGATAAAAAGGGAGTAGAAAATTCTGTAGCTGATCATTTGTCTAGAATGCAAATAGAGGATAAACAGGATCTACCCGTCGACAACTACCTTCGGGATGACACACTACTCAAAGTCTCAGAAGCCTACCCATGGTACGCAAACATCGTCAACTACCTAGTCTCAGGCTACGTACCACCCAGGGTGGACAAGAAGAAACTTGTCAAGGAGAGCAAGGTACACCTATGGGATGACCCATACCTCTATAGGGTCTGCCAAGATGGTGTGTTGAGGAGGTGCGTGCCCATGAACGAAGCAATCAAAATCATGGAGAAGTGTCACGGAACAGAATATGGAGGCCATTATGGAGCATTTAGAACCCATGCTAAGATATGGCAAAGTGGATTTTATTGGCCTACCATGTATGAAGACACCAGAGACTTCATGAAGAAATGTGCTAGATGCCAAAAGCATAGGAATATCAACACCTGTGATGCAATGCCACTTACAAACAACCTTCAAGTGGAGCTATTTGATGCATAGGGAATTGACTACATGGGTCCATTACCCCAGTCTTAAGGTGGTGAGTACATCTTGGTGGCAGTGGACTACGTATCCAAGTGGGTGGAAGCAATGCCTTACCGGTCAGCCAACTCCATACATGCAAAGAAGATGTTTAGGGAAGTCATATTCCCATGGTTTAGCACCCCAAGATTAGTTATCAGTGATGGAGGGGGGCCACTTCATTGACAGAAAGTTCTGACGCTTCCTACCAGATGTGGGGATAAGGCATAATATTAGAACACCTTATCACCCTCAAACATGCGAACAAGCAGAAACGTCCAATAAGCAGATCAAAAACATTTTGCAAAAGATTATCAATGAGATGGGAACAACATGGAGAAGTAAGCTATCAGATGCACTTTGGGCATATAGGACCGCATACAAGACTACAATTGGTATGACACCATACCAACTTGTATACGGTAAGACATGCCACTTGCCTGTAGAGCTGGAGCATAGAGCACACTGGGCAATGCCAGAATTTGCCCTCAACTAGGAGGAATAGGAAGCTCCAGATTTCAGAACTTGAAGAATGGAGGGAGAAAGCCTATCACAATGCTAGAATTTACAAAGAAAGAACTAAAAAATGGCATGACAAGAGGATGAAGCAAAAGGATTTTCATCCTGAAGACAAGGTTCTCATGTTCAACTTAAGGGTCAAGTTATTTGGCCATGGTAAACTAAGAAGCAAATGGGAAGGTCCATTCCTTGTGATTGACATGCAACACATGGAGCGGTCTCGCTTCAGGACAGCGACGACAACGTCTTTAAGGTAAATGGTCACCATCTTAAAGTTTTTCATGAACATGAACCCTTGGAAAAGAAGCTGACAAGGTAGAATTCATACTTGATATAGAATCCTAAAATCTACGTGTCATTCCTTTCTTTTGCATTGCTTGATCACTAGAATAGGCTGTATAGGTTAGACTCACGTCGCACTAAAGTTGGACCCCCAAACACACCATAGAGTGGGTCGGCGACCCAACCATAGTGACTGTACACACCCAAGCTGGTATAAACCAACTAGGGAGCCTAGAACCCGAACATGACTGTTCAGGGCACCCCAATAGTGGGGCGTGCAACCCCATCCCGACATGGCTCAAAACATTGTCACATCGGGGAGAGCGAGGAGAACTCGGTGAACAAATTTTGAACACCAAATTCAAAAAGTTGGGGGTTGGTCGATCCCGCTTTTGTGGGATTCAAACTGATCTATAACCTCTGAACGGTGTGGCAACATTCCCCCAGATGCTCCCTTTTAAATTCGCTCAAATTTCGCCAGATAACATTGGAAAAATCTTACAAATCCTACCTTCTCTCCTTCTTCTTCTTCCCACTCCATTCCTTCACGGCTCCAGCACTCTCCTATCCCCCTTGAATTCCCATTCACCAGAAGAGCACCTCCCATGGCTCCTACCAAAAAGAACACCAACATGCCCATCCGCCCAGGCTCACCTATGCCTAGAAGGTCACTCACTGACAGCCTTGAGCTTGCCCTGGCCATCAATGTGGTTGATCCCGAACCACTGGCCATGGTACCGCCTCCCGGAGCGCCATAGGGGCAACTGGTGGGGTCTCCCAACACAAGTAGGGGTCGGTCGACCACTCCTCGGCCATCCCAGCGCCCCGCTTTGGCCATCCCCGCTTTGGCCATCCCTTGTTTGTTCTACCACGCCCATTCGGCCCACCACGGGCCAATTGGCACTCAAGGCTCCAATGGCCGCAAACTAGTGCGCCATCACCATATCTTCGGATGCCACCGATAGTATTGAGTACACCACATCCTGCACTCCAGCCACGCCCCTATTTTGGAAGAACCACTAGATCATGGGCGCTGGGCCGGGAAAGGGGAAGATGTTGGTCCCCTCTCTCAACACAGAGGAGAAGGAGCTGCAGGAGTCTCATGGCTCCTCCGCTAGCCCTTCCATTTGCCAAAATATGGATCCACCTCCAATCAATGGTCCTCTAGGCCAATTTGAAGATGATAGGAGACCAATATGAAGAAGATTCTGCGCATCACCTCCATCCTTAGAAACAAGAATAGGGTTTTAGAGGAGATGGCATCAGAGCTTAAGATGGCATAGCTAGACATGGAAGACAACTTCCACCATCTACGCATTATTACCAATGCAAAGCTCAAGTGCATTGCAAAGGCCATAGCGTGAGAGGACATCCTAGAGATACCATCTCCTTAGTTACCCTAGGATTTGCTTAGAATAAATAGGCACCTTTAAGTCTATTTTCTTTCTAAATTTTTTGTTTCAATCATTGTAAAAGTGCCTATAAATCAATTCTTTTCCATTGAATAAATAAAGTTTTTTAGTCCTGCTGGTGTGTCGCCACTAGCAGGGCATCTGCACTTGACGTTTCCCCTGTTTTTGCAATTCAGAACACTAAAAATCCCAAGTGTGGGGGATCGGCCGATCCCCCAACTACGATTCTGAATCACACTGAACACCCTATGGTGTCAGACATGGCCTGACAAGTTGGCATGACGAAACCTGACCTAAGGACGGGGTCAGGCGACCCCTACCTTGGTGGCCAACGAGAAAACAAAGTTGCAGGGATATGTTCCGAACGAAGGAGATTCGAATGGCAGCAACGGGCATGCCATGTTAGGGTCGGTCGACCCCACCATGGAGCCCTGGGCCCACCAGACAGCCTTACCTCATCGACTACAGCTTTCCTGTCTGGTTTGTCCCCTTTCTCCTCTTCTCCATCTATTCATTTCTCTTTTTTACTTCATGCTTGGTATACAATGATAATAAAAGATATAATTCTACATCCTTAACAAAATATGATTTGATTCATGACATCTAAAGACCAATAATGACATGAAGTTGAGTTCTTGCATATGTTCACACTTATGGGTAGTACCTTATAGGAATCATATTGACTAAGTTGTTGATAACAGTGATATAGTTCTTGGCTCATGAATCACACCTTTTCTATTCAAGGTACTTAGAAGTTTATTTCAAAAATATCATAAACCATAGTGTCATTCACTCCTCATTAGCAAGAAAATTCCTACCAATGCCATATACTCAATTGTCAAAACAAACCTTCTCTTGAATGCAACTTGCATTTGTAATGAGTTTTGTCGAACCATGTTGACCCTAGTGAGAGTTTTTTCATAGTCCTAAACTCAAGATCACACGCACGGCACATAAATTTATGCTGCTTCTACACTGGAAGTAGCAAAAACATGATGTCCATTTCTACCATATATAGATGCTCCCTGCATCAAAGTTCTAGTATACCTCTCTAAGTATTATTTAGCAAAAGAGACACAAGGCTATGTAAAAAAAATAAAGAAAAATAGATAGACACATGAAGGTCCATGCATGGTTCAAAAAAATGCTAGCGAATCTCGAATAAATAGAGAGGGATCTTACCAAGTAGAGGAGCATCTTAGCTCATCATTTTCCACACACTTGGACATCTTGATCTTGGATTATGACACATTTCTCCTTGGAACCTTGTTTTGACTTAACAACATTTGCAATGCAAAGTATGCTACCTTGTCTATCCCTACCAAGATCCACAAAAGCCTGATAGATGTAGGATGAAACAAGAAGGGTAATAATTTTATGCCTTGGTTAGGTTTGCTACATACTTTGAGTGATTTGAGAGTGCTAAATGAGGAGTAAGAATGAACTATGTGCATTCTCTTTAAAATTATCATAAAAACTCTAAGTACCAAGAATAGAAAATTGGGAGATAACTTTGCCTTAAGAATTGTTCCTTTTCTCAACATCTAAAGGATATATGCTAGACACTGCCACATAACCCATCTGTATGAGCTATGTCTTGAATAACACTTTATGTTCACTATGATTTGGAATGTGTCATTGTTCGCTTTTCTCTAACCTTTACTTGAGGACGAGCAAAGACTCAAGTGTGGGTGGTCTTGTTGACGGTAATTATACCCTGCTTTCTACTAACATAACCATCAACAAAACACTCATTATGGGGAAGAAACAACCAACAAGTAGTGATATAGGTACAAATAACTTGGTTCTACATGTACATGTCATTATTTGGTTGTAGGTACTAGAACAGGTACTTTTCAGGGGCTAGAAGCTTAAAAGGGAAGAAGTAGCAATAATCAAGAAATACAAGTTGACTACATAAACATCAGTTCCATGGAAGCAAGATGCACAGGCTGACATGCTGCGGCCGACCCCTATCCTATGGGCCCATACCATGCACTAGTAGAGATATGACCTACCATGATGAACTGGTTTTGTCACGATAGGTGCGAAATTCATCACTATTTCAGTTTCGTGATGAATCTATGACCAAAACGCCACCGTCGTGAAACTCACGTCACTCTTATGTGTTTATGATAATTCTAAAAATAACATCACGGAAGAGTGTTTCCTATGACCAAATGGTGACCATCATAGTATTATTTTCGTATGCCTACAAGACGGCTATGTATGCGTACATGATGGCCCTGGCAGCCGTTAGGCTGACTTGGAGTGCTCTAGTTCTTCCACGTTTCAGGTTCTCATAGGACCATGTGTTAGGTCCCTTATCAGCCACGTGTCACTTTCTTATTGGCACAGGTTTCGTGTTGCTATTTGCCCACATGTCTGCGCCTCACTGGACCATCTGTCGGTTTTTTATTTGTCCACGTGGCCATTTGACATTGGACCAGTTGTTACTTTTGCGTCCGTCCATGTTCAGCTTTCTGATTGGGAGACGTGGTGAGATGATTTTGATCCATGCGTTAGGTATTCAGGAGCCCACGCGTCGAGGCTTGGTCATTATACGTGTAGACCACGACCACCAATTCGGCCACGTGTCGAGCTTTTATTTAACCACGTTCGCTGTCCTGGTTCGTCCACAGAGCAAATTCAATTCATCACAAAAGTAATTCTAAAACATCATATAAACCATTTTGAAAACGTCACATAAACTAATTAACATCACACATGAACGTCACAGAAACCAATTAACATCACATGTTAGCAGCAAGCCGCTGCTAGTGTTTCAACACATGTCTAGACATCAAACCGGAACACATCGGCACACAAGTGCACACATCAAACCACAAATGTTTATAACATCAAGGCCACTGAAGCAGAAGACCTATAGTTAATTACCAGAAGATTTGGATGCCAACAATTCATCACAAAACTTCTTCTGCTCTTCATGTCGTCTCCTGCATTCCTCAAACTCCATCTCAGTCTTCTCTGCTTTCCTCTTCAATTCATCTAGTCACTCAACAAGGCTAGCACAACTTACCTGTTCCTCGAAAATCTATTGTCGAAGTACCCTCTTTGCCAATGTCTCAGTCATGGTGGACCCCTGTCTCAGTCATGGTGGATCTTGCCCGGATACAAGTGCACACATCAAACCACAAATGTTGTGGATGTGTGCCTATGACTCATTCTTGCCTTGGGAGTCATAGATGAACTTGCAAACAACATTAGCACTAGCCATTGCTTCCTGCCCATCACCAACACGTGCTGCTAGCAGGCTTTCCATAGCTACCTGTGAATATTCATACATTGACCATTAGGTTATAGACAGTGGTAGAGAACTTAAATTGAAAACACCAGACATTGATTCGTAACTAGTGCATAGGTCTTCCTCAGCATTCTGTTGATAGAGAATACATAAGCATAAAGCCTAGATCCAACAGAGATTACATAATCACAACGTAGGGTACCATATAGATTGGGATAGGCTTGCAAATTTCAAGGAAAGCAAATCAAGGTGCTTACAACAGTTTCTCTTGCAGCATCGCTAAGGCCTTTTCCTCTTACTGGTATGGAACCACTGAAGACTTCCATAGCATTAACATCTCCATCAGGTCCACCAAGTTGTTCATCGAGTCCTTGATTGTCAGACTGTTCATCTACTCCTTGGTGTCGTTGTGGCAGAACCTCCTAAATCATATGGCCCACACGCATGATTATTGTCTAAACAGACTCCAAATAACCATGACTGTGTTCCATACGACTTAAAAAGTCTGTCTGGTAAATCCCGAATCATCCACGATTTTCTGAGCAGGATCAATCATTGTAGAGAGACATTGCAGTATTACAATAGTTTAATATAAATAAAATACCACGGAGTAAACAGCGAAAGACTTACAATAACATAAATTTACAAAACTCTGAGTTTCAAATATTTACAATAATAAGTTTAAATTGTACAAACCTTACTAGTAGTGGAGTAGCAGTAGATTACACTATTAAACAAAAACTCTGCCCATGAGCTAAACATCTTTATTCGTCGTCGCTTTCCTCGACGACTGTCATGCAGCAGGATGCAAAACACTCCTGCCCATGAGGCTCACCTGCAACAAGGGTTCAACAAACCCTGAGTACAACAGTACTCAACAAGACTGACCCGACGAAAGAGAAGGGTAGAGAATCCAGAAATGCAGGCTAGAGGGACAAGGTAAGGTCTGTAGGAGATAAGAAGTTTTGCAGAAAAGCTTTACAGAAAGAGAAGTTGCTTGGGCTAACTCCCATTATCAACCAACTTCATTATTGATCCTAATTTTTGTTCAAGTTGTTACTACGATGATGATCAGTGATCGAGTCTTCTTCTCCGAGAAGCAACGGCGATTCGAATCCATTTTCATACCCAGCTGGGACCTAGGTGACTGAGCATACCGGAGACTTTAACTCTGAAGCACCCCAGGTGCACCGATATACCGAGATAACAACCTCAGCCGTATATCACCACATGATACACGTGAGCTCTTCGGCCCAGCGTACCGAGATACATGGGAACTTAAACCCACAGTAAAACACACTATGACACAGATGGGATCTCTGGCCCCACGCTAGGTCACTCCATGATATACACAGCTCCAACCATCCGTATACCACTTCATGCATGTGGATTTTCTAATTTCTCGATTATCGACAGGTCACCATCGAACGGGACCTAGGGCATCAACAGACGAGAACACTACAGAGGGACTCCATTCCCAGTGCAAGTTCGCCGTCCAGACTCGATTTATTACTAATATCAAGATTCCAACGAGAAACCAATCTCATCTTTTTTATTCTTTTACCGTTGAACAATTAAATAAATAAGCAGGGCTAAGCATAACTACTTATCTTCCCAGTAGGTAACAAGGAATAAGGAATAAGACAGGTAATGCAATTTGTGGGTTTTCACTCAACTCCTATTACTTAATGCAACATATCAGAGCTGAAGCGGTAAAACTTTTATAAATAGAATAGGGTTTAAATGCATCCGGGGCTTGCCTTGATGTTCGGGGTAGAAGTTCTCAAACTCTGGATCAACTTCCGATTCTTGAATCTGCTCGTCCTTCGAATCTGGGTGATAACGTCAACTCTCCGTTAACGGAAACTATTCAATAATTAATATGCTTTAACATGATGGAATAGTAAATATGATGCTCGATGAATGCATGATCAGATTAAGGGCTTGAGTACAACCTTTCTTCACGATAAAGTTGCAAGCCAACAAAACTTCGTTTATAAAACTCATTAGGGTTAACTACGCCATTTAAAAGGTTAATTAAACACATAAAATAACGTTAATTAAGCCCTAATGACATGATTAAGGTAAGCGCAAACAATTAATTAAAGTGCCAAAGGTCATTAGGGTTAATGACCTAAGGTCATCAATCAATCACAAAGTCAATCAAATCCTATAATGATTAAGTTTAACTAGAGGGTCAATTAATTATTTAAAAGCATTAAATAAAGGCATAAAAATGAAAGTTATTAAATTAAGCCCAAAATTTTATTTTAGAAAGCTCTTAGCCTAATTAGATGGCAAAACAAATTTCAGAATTTAAAGCCAATTATTTTAATTATTAAAAATCATATGTAAAAATACTCAAAGTTGGCATTTCATATTTTTTCTAGGTAGATAACATCATAAAGAACATTCACAAAAATTTTCAGAATTTTTGGAGCTATATATGAATTACTATGAATTTTCAAAGAAAATAGCATTTAAATCATTTTCTGAAAATAGAAAAAGAAAATTCGGCACAGTGCTCCCGGGTCAACAGTCGACCCCGCCGGAGTTGACCGGCGATTCCTCGCCGTCGGTGAGGTCTCCGGCGACCGGACTTGGTCCGTTGGACTCATCTTGGCACGAGGAGTTCAACAAGCTATCTAACGGCGCGGGGGAGTGGCGGCGGCACCCACGCCGGCGGCGATGGCGGCGCGGCGGAGCTCGGACGCGGCGGCGTCGCTCACCGGAGCGATTTCCGGTGACGGCGACCACATGAACTTACGCAGGACACTCAAACGGATAGATTTGGTAACTTGATGGCATCGTCTCCTGGTCCTTAGCTAAAGCGGCAGCGCGCGCGGCGGAGCGGCATGGCCGTGCTGGCGGCGAGCCACGGTGACCGGCAGCTACGACACGCGATTAATGAAATTGATGGCACAGAGATAGATGCAGGAGCTCACCACGGCGCTGATGCGCACGTTAATGGAGCTCCGGAGTGACTGGGTTGAGCTACGGTCGGCGGCGCTGATGGCGGCGGCGGCGCTCCGATGGCACGACGGCGTCACGGCGGTCTCCAGCAATGCGCTGTTCAAGCCAAGGTGCGCATCAGATGCAGGATGACACGGAGAACACGATTACGGGGTCGAGGGTAAAATATATTCACCTCCGGTGGCGGCAAACGGCGGCGATGGCACGGCGGCGCGACTGACCGGCCGCGGAGAAGAAGGCTGCGTGCGGGTGGCTCAGGCAAGGAGCGCAAGCATGAACTGGCCCAAAAGGACCGTGAGGAAGTGGCGGAGCTTTAGGCGAGAGCAATTGGACAGAGGTGGAGCGTCGACGGCGAATTTCGGCGGAGGAGTAAGGTCGTCGGCGACGGTGGCGGGAGGGAGAAAGAAGAAGAACGGCGTCGGCCGACTGCTATTTATAGCACGGAGCGGTGCTTTGAGTGAGCGATACGACGACGGTGAACCTTCGCGCGTCCGGGAGCGCGTGGGCGGTCGGGAAGGTGCGGCGGTGGTCGGCAGCGCGCGATGAGAAGCCGGCCATGGCGGGCGCCGATAGGGTTAGGTACTGTTCGCAGAAATTACAGAAATGCCATCGGTTTAAAAATACAAATTACTCCAAAATTTGCATAAGAACTTGAAAATCTCCAAAAATATCATTTGCATAACTTTTCAAGAGCCACACTTTTCCTTTAACTGGAATTCTCAAATTCTGTCTAGATTTTGAAATTTGAGTTTAGATTTGAAAAGGGGATAAAACCCTAGAAACAAACATTTGAAATTACTTTTGATTTTTCAACAGAACTTGAAAATCTTCAAAACTATGAAATGTTGAGCTTGTCAAACCAAACATCTTTCATATACAAGGTTTTCTCAAATGATGCATAATTTTTGAATTATAGTTTTAAAATCAAAAGGGGATAAATGCTGGAAACTGTATTTTCAAATTAATTTGAAATTCCTTTTGGAAACTTGGAAAACTTTATATATCAACTTTGTAGCTCTTGTCAAGATCTACAAACTGTATTTTTAGAGTATCTCCAAATTCCTTATAGATTTTGAATTAGAATAAAGGGGTAAATCTAGGTTTGAAAATAAAGGGTTTTTAAAATAGAATTTAAACTCAATTTGGTTTCTAACTTAATTGGTTGGTTATTAGTGATCACAAACATCATCCAAGGACATTTTTAGATCATTGACCCGATGACACCCTTGGTTGGCCAAGTTGACTTTTGAAAAACCTTTTATAGCATTTCCAATTTGAATTTAAACTTGAATAGCCAGACTTAGAAATAAGCTTGAGAATCCAAATTTAATTTCAAATATGGAAATCATTTTTAGGGTTGGACTCAGACTTATACACTATGCTTGACACTAGTGTAAACACAGTTTACACCTCAAGTACATAGAGTATAAACTAAGTATTTGTAATGGCATTCGAAAATAAGGTTTTATTATTTCATGTGACAAAACATTACAGAAGCTCAATCAACCTATGAAATATAAATTTATTTTAGTTGATGCACATTAAGGTTGACTTAAACATGAATGCTTTGCAGTGCATATGATGACATGGCAGGTTTTAGTTAATATAACACCAGAGGTGTTACAGCCGTTGCGTGGCCTTCCTCTTGTTCTCCATCTATTCAGTTTGCACGTGAGTTTCAGTTTATATTTACACAAAGTACCAATAACAATACAACAACCATCTCTTACTAGTTCGTGGAGGCCGACAATATAGGATTGAGACCCTGTAGTCTGGTGGTAATTCACTTTTGCACGGTTTTGCTTGTTTTTTATAAATACTTCCTGTAATGACTTCTATGTTAGCAGCAGCACATGTAGACAATAGGAAGACTAGACAGGAAATCGCTGAGTTCACACATCTTGCTGTTAACACTAGACCAAGCTTGGACAAGGCCTTGCCACTACTTATCATTCATGGACTAGATAGGAGAGCTTGTCACGATCTCATCAGCAGGGACATTATTGAAGTACACTTTCTTCAACCTGTAGCATTTCTGCCTCACAGCACATCAAAACACACTCCAGCAAGCTTCTCTTGTTGGTAGGTGCTGCCGATCGTAGGCCAGATTTGTCTGCATCAGTGTGAATGCAGACTAAATCAGTAACAGAGTTGCTCATGGCATGGTGCAATGTAAAGAAGGGATACCGATGCATACATATAACATATTTAGAAACTTATCAAAGTGGATCATGCCGCCAGGTGGCCTCTTATGCTTGAAATGCGTCAAAATTGGCATGCAACACCCAACTACTATACTAGCCTTTGAGGCGAACTTGGCGGCTTGCAACGGATCTGGCCATCTTTTCCCCTCAGCAATAGAGATGTGCATCTGTTGATGGTAATATGCCCTGTTTTATACCACCATAACCATCAACATGACACTCATTTCAAGGGAGAATCAACCAAACAAGTATGACATAGGTACAAATAACTTGGTTCCACATGTACATGTCATTATTTTGTTGTAGGTACTTGATCAGGTACCTTTCAGGGTCTAGAAGCTTAAAATGAAAGAAGCAACAACACTACAAGTTTGCTACATAAATTTCAACATCATGGAAGCATAGAGCAAGGAGAATAGTGCAAAGCAGGCTCACTGTAGCTATAGTGAGGGGGTCGGTCGACCCCCTCCCTGTGGGCCTAGGTGGTGCCATGCTAGCACTATCCAAGTGAAGCCATCCAAGCTCAACTTCAACCCTTGGATCACTTGTGCACCTCAAATCAATGTTCAAGAAGAATTGCACAAGGATTCATGGGCCCATATGGAAGGAACCGATTTCACCAAGCTTCAACCAGCACCAGAGCCAACCTCAATGACATGTGGGGACACCCACCAGGGGCCCACCTACCATAGAGGGGGTCGGCCGACCCCCTCCTTGGGTGCTCCCAAGGTCGGTTGCACCCCACTGACGTATGCATGCCTCCATGCAGCTAGCTTCATCACCACCCTCCATCAAGGTCTGTTGGAAGGTCGGTTTGATCCAACGGTAGGCGATCAAAAAGCACATGGATTGCTGACGTCGCGCTAGAGTAGGCCCCACTCTACATTCCCTATAAATACCCCCTAGTCCTTCACATTAGAGGCATGTATCATGGGAAGAAGACTACTTTAGTAGCTTAGAGTGAGAATAGTGGGAAGAGAGTGAGGAATCCTAAGGAGTCCTGGCCTGTCGGGAGTTTTCTCCGAGGAGCACCTCAGCGGATGCGAGTCTTCCTGTAAGTCTTACATTCGAGTCTTTTCTAGTATTTAATATTCTGGTTCGGTACTTTCAGTATTTAGTCTTTTACTGGCACACTATTTTACTTTGTGTGAATTGCTCAAAGCAATAGCTATGCTTAGAGTAGTAAGATTAGTGTAGACATGGTGCCTAGACAACATCTTACCAGTGTGAGCTACTTGTCGTACTATAGGACACCTAGCGCGAGTGTGACAGACCTCGCTAGGCGGAGAGTTCCCTATACGTGTGTTAGGCAAGTTAACATTGTGAGAGCGGGGCTGAATAGGGTAGTCGCCTCAATGAGGGAGGAGGTGCAAACCTCTTTAACTCGACTCGCCATTTCGTCTATCGCCCCCAGTAAAGGACAGAGGTGGTGTTCGGTGAAGAAATCACATACACATGAAAGGTGAAAACGATGTGCGGGTTGCAATTATATTTCATTCTATCCCCAAAACTTACATTCCAGAGGGTATTTATAGACCCCTTGGCTTCACCATTCTAGGAATATTACAAAATTAGCCAAGGAACCTCCTATACATTTAGCTAGAAAGCATATCGACGAAGTGGTGAAACACACTTCGCCCTTTTCCTTTTTGTCTTTCGAGGCAACTTTGGACTTGATCGTGATTTCTTGACTTAGCTGAGAACCTCATAGACTTTTATGCGAAGCCGCCACGTCAGCTTCGCTGGTCATCAAGAGTCTGGCGAAGTCATTTTCGCCGAATAACCTGAAGCATGTGAAATCATATGTGCGAAGTTTGATAGTCACAGCGAAGTGTCCACGTAGTCTTCGCTAAGCATCCAAAGGTAGCGAAGTTATCTTCGCCAGTCAACTTAAAATATGCGGAAATACATAAGCAAAGTTGGAGATACGCGCAATGAAGTATCTACATTATCTTCGCTGCACATGTTAGCATCTCAAATGTTTGTAATGAAATGTTTGTCTCCAAAGTTTGGAAAGGATGTTTGTATGTCAAAGTTGTTCCCCAACAACAGCCCCTCGCGGGTGAAGGCCTACTCCAAAGGTCTAAATCCTGCAAAGTTTATATGAAACTTTGCCTGACAAACGCCGTCCAAACTTTGGAGTTGGCCTATCTAAATTTTGAATCCAACGGCTAATTTTGATCGGTTGGCCGGACACTGCCTATAAATAGCGAGGCCTTCCTCCCCTGAGGCTGTCATATTCAGAACAAGGGAAACTCTGCCAAAATTTTTCTTAAACTCTAAAGTTTGAGATAGCTTTTCTTGACGTTTTGCCGTTGTGTTCACCTGGTCTCAGATCTTTGATCGAAGTTTGTGTATCACCTTCGTCAAGGTTTGTTCCTTTAACTTTTTCATTTTTGGGATTTTTGTCAAATAGTGTTTCTGATCTTTGGTTTTTGTAGATGTCTTCGTGAGATTTGCGAGATCAAGTTCAGTCTCAAGAGAGTTCCAAAACTGAGGAAGATAAATCTCGGTTGGATTCTGATGAAGAGGGCCTTGACAGCGTTGATGCGTCGGTCGAGGACTTGGCTAAAGATGACGAAGGTTTCACTTTAACTTTTGGGAATACTTTGTTTGAAGAAAGTGATCTTGATGAAATGGTGCGATTGAAGCTTGTTGAACGTGATCAAGTGAGGGTGCCTGATCCTTTGGAGACTAATACGAAGCCACATCCCTATGAATGCATTGTTTATTGGGATCTGTTCACTGCTGGTATTCGCTTCCCTTGCCAGGACTTTGTTGAGGATGTGTTAAAGGATTTTAACATTCAGATGCACCATTTGACTCCAAACGGTGTAGTTAGACTGGCTCAGTTTGTTTGGGCCGTCAAATCTCAGGAGGCTAATGCTGACATTGCTGCTTTTTGTGAACTTTTTGAAATGCATACTCAATTCAAGGAGTTTATGCTTGATGCAGTGCTGGTGCTTTGAAAGTTATTGGTGATGTTGATGTTACCGAGTCTCAGCGTGTTGGAGAGGAGGTGAGAAAAATTACTGTTGTTTTTTCTTCTAACAATTTGACTCCGCCGTTGCTTACTCCGCTGAGTGATGTGTTGCGGAATGTACAGGATGTGAGATTGTCTGCAAGAGGTTCAGTTGGTGTTGAAGGTGGTGTTGTTTTTGGAGTGGCAACTATTGGGGGACAAACTTTTGTGGGGGAGACTCAAAGAGCTGCTAGCTCTACTTCGCCAAGGCCTGATGCCGAGACCCCTGTTGCTGGACCTCACGAAGAAAATGTTGATACTGGGAAAACCACTTCGGTTGACAACCCGATTACAGGTGAGGTTGGAGAAGTTGGTGTTCAAAATATGTCAAGGAGAATTGAAGGCTCCAGAGTTTATACTCTAGACTTTGAGGATAGTGATGAGGAAGTTTTTTGATGTAATCAATGATGATCGTCTGGCGCGCTTGTCTAGTTCTACTATTCCTGTTGAAAGTGGAAAGAATGTTGAGTGCAATTTGGGTGAGCGCGTTTCTACTGGTGAGTACTGTGACTTCGCGTTTCTTTTTGATTTGGATTGTCTTGTTTTGTTAACTTTTGATTTTTCTTGCAGAAACAATCTTTCCTCATGCACCATCTTTTCCTCAGAAGAATGTCGACTTGAGCAAGTTTAACAGTCAAGATCCTGCCTGATGTGAACCCGCTAGGGTTTAGGGATGATCTTTCGATGAGAGGCGTGAGATAACTTGATTGGTGGATGGAGATGACGTTCATGGCCCGAGTACAGCCTTCAAGACTGCGCCTTAGCGACCGATACACCACTTCCAAAGGCCGTCACGATCTTGTGGAGCGCGACAACCAACCACTAGGGCTCTCGTCCTGCAAGCAATCGAAGAACTAGCAAGAACGAGGAAACAAGCACTGAATTGGCAAGATCAAATTGAAGGTTTCAAACTGAATCTTATTATGAGTGGGGTTCCGAAGACAAGGAGATGGGCGGCTGGATCAGCACGCGCACCTACAAGCAAGTAGTGACGGCTAAACTTGATGTAAACAAAACCCAATCTGTTTGTAGCGGCTATGGAGGTATAAGAGAGGGTAGAGGGCGATCTTGTCCTAGCAGGAGTCATCCCACAACCCTAGGACATGCCCCTATTGGGCCCCACTTGATACATGGCCCATCGGGCAACAATCAGGTGACACGAGGACAGAAAAACCTCTCGGCATTATTTGCATCATTGCCTCTGACTCTGAGAAGATATCAACATGAGACTAGATCCATATGAAAGTAGACTTGATAAGCTTTCCATCAAGTATCAAAATGTCCCAATTGGAGTCCGTATGAAGCCGTGGTGACCCACACAAGTCGGGGTTGTTCTGTAGTCCGAATCCAACTCCCAAATCATGTTGGGTTTGGACTCTTGCTTTCCTTGCTCTAGAAGCGACGTGGTAGCCTGATGGAGGACGTTGTGGACACATGGAATTGATCCCCAAACACCTTTGTTAAGGTACCATGCTTCCCATATGCAATCAACCCTTGAGCTGGTGTTGCCTCGCATTCTGAATGCAGTCGCACCTTCCCTTGTTGATCCTCTCCATCATTCCTGAGCAACACAAAAGTGCACTTGTCTTCATTGTCTAAATATGATGGACGAGAGTTTAAGAATGAACTTACTTGATGGTTGAGTTGACGAGCACGAGCACAAGTAAGAGGACCAGCAATAGGTACTGGTGTTGGCGTGGACGGCGTGGATGTATGGTTGGTGTTGATGTCCTCATCATCCTCCCTTTCTTGAATTTGAGTCGTCCTCGACTCAAGCTCATCTTCCTCACCCAAATAAGGCTTCAAATCTGCAATGTTAAATGTGGGACTAATCCCAAACTCTGCAGGAAGATCAAGCTTATATGCATTCTCATTAATTCGTTGGAGCACTTTAAAAGGACCATCAGCTCTAGGCATCAATTTAGATTTTCTCAATTCAGGAAATCTATCCTTTCGCAAATGCAACCAAACCAAATCTCCAGGTTCAAGAATCAACTCCCTTCTACCTTTATCTCTAGCAAATTTGTACTTAGCATTCATGCGTTCTATGTTTTCTTTAGTGGTTTCATGCAATTTTAGCATCAAGTCAGCACGTTGCTTAGCATCAAAATTCAATTTTTCAGAACTTGGCAAAGGAATTAAATCAATAGGAGCACGTGGCAAGAAGCCATAAACAATCTCAAAGGGAGACATCTTTGTCGTAGAATGCAACGAACGATTATAAGCAAACTCGATATGAGGCAAACAATCTTTCCACATCTTAATATTCTTCTTTAAAACAGCCCTTAACATAGTAGATAAAGTTCTATTCACAACTTCAGTTTGACCATCGGTTTGGGGAAGAAAAGTGGTGGAAAATAAAAGCTTAGTGCCCAATTTAGCCCATAAAGTTCTCCAGAAATGGCTAAGAAATTTAGCATCACGATCAGAAACAATTGTATTTGGCACACCATGCAAGCGAACAACTTCTCGAAAGAACAAATCAGCAATATGTGTAGCATCATCAGTTTTATGACATGGTATGAAATGTGCCATTTTAGAGAACCTATCCACAACCACAAAAACACTATCTCACCCATTCCTAGTCCGTGGCAATCCCAACACAAAATCCATAGAAATATCTTCCCAAGGAGCACTAGAAATAGGAAGAGGCATATACAGACCATGTGGATTTAATCGTGACTTAGCCTTTTGACATGTTGTGCAGCGAGCAATGAACCTCTCCACGTCTCGTCGCATCTTTGGCCAAAAGAAATGACCAGCAAGAATGTCCTCCGTCTTCTTCGCTCCAAAATGTCCCATCAAGCCACCTCCATGCGCTTCCTACAGCAACAACAAGCGAACGGAGCTAGCTGGAATGCATAGCTTGTTAGCTCTAAACACAAACCCATCATTGACGATGAATTTATTCCATGACTTCCCACCTTTACAATGCAACAAGATATCTTTAAAATCAGCATCATGAGCATATTGGTCTTTAATTATGTCCAACCCAAAGATCTTGTAATCAAGTTGATTCAGCAAAGTATATCTCCTTGACAAAGCATCAGCAATGATATTCTCCTTCCCTTTCTTGTGCTTAATAACATAAGGAAAGGATTCAATAAATTTTACCCACTTAGCATGCCGTCGATTCAGTTTTCCTTGACTACGAATATGTTTCAAAGATTCATGATCAGAATGAATAACAAACTCTTTGGGCCACAAATAATGTTGCCATGTTTCTAAAGTTTGAACAAGAGCATACAATTCTTTATCATAAGTGGAATAGTTCAGAACAGGCCCGCTCAATTTCTCACTAAAATAGGCAACAGGTTTACCCTCTTGTAACAAAACACCACCCAATCCAATTCCACTGGCATCACATTCTAGCTCAAAAGTCTTATTAAAATCAGGGAGTTGGAGCAAAGGTGCATGTGTTAACTTATCTTTAAGCATGTGGAAGGAGTGCTCTTGTGCTTTGCCCCAAGAAAAAGGCACTCCCTTCTTCGTAAGCTCATTCAACGGTGCAGCAATGGTGCTGAAGTCCTTCACAAAACGGCGATAGAAACCAGCAAGACCTAGGAAACTTCGCACTTGTGTGACCGTCATGGGTACTAGGTGCATTAGTTAACCCAAAAGGCATGACTAACCACTCATATAAACCGAACTTAGTTTTGAAAGCAGTTTTCCATTCATCTCCCAATTTCATACGAATCTGGTGGTACCCACTACGCAAATCAACTTTTGAAAACACAACAGCACCACTTAATTCATCAAGCATATCATCTAATCGTGGAATAGGGTGTCGATATCGAATAGTGATATTATTAATAGCCCTACAATCAACACACATACGCCATGTTCCATCTTTCTTGGGCACTAAAATTACGGGAACTGCACAAGGACTAAGAGATTCACGCACATAACCTTTATCTAGTAGTTCTTGCACTTGTCGCTGAATTTCCTTTGTTTCTTCTGGATTTGTTCTGTATGGTGCACGGTTTGGCAAAGATGCACTAGGAATAAGATCAATTTGGTGCTCAATCCCGTGTATTGGTGGCAGCCCCGCTGGTATCTCACTTGGAAACACATCAGAATAGTCCTGCAAAATGTTAGCAACAGCAGGGGGCAAAGAACGTTGCATATCCTCAATTGAAATCAAAGCATCCTTGCAAACCAAAGCATAAGCAATAGAGGTGGATGCATTGAACTCATTAATATCAAATTTTGTAGCAAGCATACAACGTCCTTTCAGTTTTACCTCATCTTTGTCATAAACAACAGTTTTGGTATTTTTACTGCTCTCACTCATCGCTTTTGCAGCCTTTGCAACATCATTTTGCATAATGGTTTCAGGAGACATAGGATGCAACACAATTTTCTGATCATGGTATAGAAAAGAATATTGATTTGATCTGCCATGATGCATAGAATCTCTATCAAATTGCTAAGGTCTACCTAACAGAATATTGCAAGCTTGCATAGGCACAACATCACATTCAACAATATCTTTGTATGATCCGACGGAAAAATTAAGTCGCACAAGTCTAGTTACCTTTGCCTTACCACTGTTGTTCAGCCACAGAATGTAGTAGGGATGCGGGTGTGGTTTGGTGGTGAGGGCAAGCTTCTGCACCATATCACTGCTTGCCAAGTTGTTGCAGCTACCTCCATCAATGATCATGCGGCACGAATGCTCCTTGATGACACATTTGGTTTGAAATAAAGTGTGTCGCTGATTTTGCTCCGCCTTCTCCATTTGTGCACTAAGCACTCGCTGTACAATCAAGCTCTCATAGTGGTCCGCGTCACCTGCAGTAATATGTTCTTCTATGTGTTCCTCACTACCTGCATGGTCAGCCGCAAGCAACGCAACTGTATCTTCATCATAATCACTAGCAGACGAACACTCACCATCTTCTTTGACAATCATAACATGCTTGTTTGGACAGTCACGCATCACATGCCCATATCCCTTGCACCGATGACATTTTATCTTGCTTGTTCTACCTGTCGATGCCACGGATGAAGTACTCGCAGCTGGCTTTTGCATTGTCTTTGCAACCGAATTGGTGGGGGCAGCTTGACTCTTGTCACTGGATGATGGCGTAGGAGTACATGTAGACGGAGTTGTAGACGTGTGTTGCTGCCATGAGTTAGTTTTCCCTGCAGAAATATTCACTTCCCTTTCAGCTTTACAAGCAAGATGAAACAAACGGGTTATGTTAGTATAATCTTTATATTCAAGGATGTCCTGGATTTCACGATTTAGCCCGCCCTAAAATCTAGCCATAGCAGATTCCTCTTCCTCCTGTAAATTACAACGCAGCATTCCCATTTGTAATTCCTGATAATATTCTTCTACACTTTTAGCACCTTGTCTTAATCGTTGCATCTTATTTAACATATCACGTGCATAGTAAGAAGGAACAAATCTAGCCCTCATGACTCGTTTCAACGCTTCCCAAGTTCGAGGAACGTTATTAGGATTTTTGTTACCATGTTCTATCCACCAAACTGAAGCAAAATCGGTAAACTCACTAGTAGCAGCTCTAACACGAGTATCCTCAGAAAAATTGTGACATGCAAACTTTTGGTCAACAGCAATTTCCCAAGTAATGTATGCATCAGGATCATACTTACCATCAAAAGAAGGTATTTTAAATTTAATCTTGCTGAAAGCATCATTATTATTAGGTACCTCACGTCAACGGTGACCACCCATACCTCTACGATTATAGCGTAGACGACGTTGATCACAAGCATCCCGATCATCATGTTCGGTATCACTAGTATAATCTTCATCATAATTATCTTCAACTTGCTCTTCATCCTTCTTGTCGTCATTATGCTGCTCTTTGTCGTTTGTGTGGAAGTCATCAAAACGGTGCAAAAGGGCAGCAAGGATTTTGTCCATATGAGCCACAGATGCCTCCAACCCTGTAAGCTTGTTGGAGGTGGTAAGTTGGGCTGTCTCCAATTGCCCAATCTTGTCATTGGTTACTTGTAAATCGTTATCAAGTCCGTCTGTATGCAGCTGCACTTGCCTTGTAAAATGTTGAATGATGCCCTTGGTATGAGGAGATCGTGGAATCTCATCACCATCCTCTGATCCTATCATGGTTCAACAAAACAAAGTGGAGACAAGAAAACAGGTGAAGAAATAAAAGCCCTATATCTATTAGGACGTGGCTACAGCAAGGCGCTCCCTCTCAACCTGTTAGACAAGTTCTTGCCAATTCTTACCTTGCTCAACAGGAGGAATCGACTACCAACAAGTCCGCAGCAATGGAATGAAGTGTATCAGTGCCGCAGCAACAAGACCTGTCAAGCTGTAGAATATGTGGAGCTATAGGTGGCTGAAACAAGGAACGAACTAGCACCACATTAGTTATAAAAGCTAGCTGAATAAACGTTCAACGGTGGTGTATGCTGGTCCTAGGCTAGACTGTGCTAGAGACGCGAGCCTGGACACAAACAAAGTCACGATACAACAAGGAAAAAGACACGTAATAGCAAGGAATGACTCACCTTCTTTTGTTCAAACAGCAAGGAATCACTCCCCTTCTTTTCCTCAACTCTTCTTTTCTTTCTCCCTTTTTTTTTCTTTGCTGTTTTTTTTCTTCTTTTTTTTTCACTTTGCACAACTAGAACAAATCTGAATCTTGGCAAATCAGATTTCAGAAAAAAAACTCTTAGTATGTATTTCTCTTTCTTTTCAGGGGTGACAAGAATGCAACTAGCAACTCAGAAATTTTTTTATATGTGAACGAAACTTGATTGAGAATAGCGAGGATGGATATGGTAGTAATATTTGCAGTGGCGATGGCAGCAGAGATGTAAAAGACCGATAGTGACCAAAACGTGACAAGAACTCGAAACTCTAAAAGACTAGAACTAAAACCAGCACTGGACACAACCGAAGCAAACGCAAACTCAACAAGCCCTAACTAACCAGTACTAGCCACGGCACAGAGGTTTTGTAGGAATATGGAAAACTAATTTACTATTCTTTTGGCTTTTCTGGACTATAGGAAAAATAAAACAACGATTGAAAATCTCTCACCGGTAAACCTTGCTCTGATTACCAACTGATGTGAACCCGCTAGGGTTTGGGGACGATCTTTTGATGAGAGGCATGAGATAACTTGATTGGTGGATGGAGATGACGTTCACGGCCCAACTACAGCCTTCAAGACTGCGCCTTAGCGACCGATACACCACTTCCAAAGGCCGTCACAATCTTGTGGAGCGCGACAACCAGCCACTAGGGCTCCCGTCTTGCAAGCAATCGAAGAACTAGCAAGAACGAGGAAACAAGTACTCAATTGGCAAGATCAAATTGAAGGTTTCAAACTGAATCTTATTATGAGTGGGGTTCCGAAGACAAGGAGATGGGCGGCTGGATCAGCACGCGCACCTACAAGCAAGTAGCGACGGCTAAACTTGATGTAAACAAAACCCAATCTATTTGTAGCGGCTATGGAGGTATAAGAGAGGGTAGAGGGCGACCTTGTCCTGGCAGGAGTCATCCCACAACCCTAGGACACACCCCTATTGGGCCCCACTTGATACATGGCCCATCGGGCAACAATCAGGTGGCACGAGGACAGAAAAACCTCTCGACGTTATTTGCATCATTGCCTCTGACTCTGAGAAGATATCAACATGAGACTGGATCCATATGAAAGTAGACTTGATAAGCTTTCCATCAAGTATCAAAACGTCCCAATTGGAGTTCGTATGAAGCCGTGGTGACCCACACAAGTCGGGGTTGTTCTACAGTCCGAATCCAACTCTCAAATCGTGTTAGGTTTGGACTCTTGCTTTCCTTGCTCTAGAAGTGATGTGGTAGCCTGATGGAGGACGTCGTGGACACATGGACTTGATCCCCAATCACCTTTGTTAAGGTACCATGCTTCCCATATGCAATCAATCCTTGAGCTGGTGTTGCCTCGCATTCTGAATGCAGTCGCACCTTCCCTTGTTGATCCTCTCCATCATTCCTGAGCAACACAAAAGTGCACTTGTCTCCATTGTCTAAATATGATGGATGAGAGTTTAAGAATGAACTTACTTGATGGTTGAGTTGACGAGCACGAGCACGAGTAAGAGGACCAGCAATAGGTACTGGTGTTGGCGTGGACGGCGGGGATGTATGGTTGGTGTTGATGTCCTCATCTCTGCCACTCCCGTAGTCCCTGCTGATGGCGAAGGAGAAGTTTCTGATGCTCTTAAGCGTGGGTTAGCATTTTGTCTAGAGAAAAGCTTGGGTCTTGATAGTTTCAAGTTCATTGGTATTGGGGCTGATAAACTTCGGATGATGCCCCGCACTTCTAAGGTTCAATTGTCGAAGTGTATAGATGAGGCTTTCGCTGTTCCTGATGCGGAGCTTGAAATATCCAAGAAACCCTTGCTCGAGGTTGCTGATGCTAGGCTATCGATGATGTATAAAGGATCTCTTTTGATGAGAGGTTTGTGGACTAGGTTAGAGGAAAAGGAGAAAAACTTTGCCCTTTGCGAATGTGACTATCAAGTTTAAATTGAGAATCTAAAGAAGCAACTTGCCGAAAAAGAGAAGGAAAGAGATGATGCTGTGGATGCTCATAATGTGTTGGAGGGCAAACTTATCAGTGCTCTTGCTCGAGTTGACGAAAGAGAAGATGTTATCAAGAAGATTATGGAGGAAAAAGAAAAGTTGAAGGAAGACGTGAGGTGTATTGAGAGAAAGATTAAGGATCAGGATAAGACCTTCTTTGATAATTGCAATCGCATTTGGGAGCTCTGTTTTGAATGTTATGACAAGTTTGGAGCTAGGCCTGGAGACAAGTGCTGGGACCTTGGTGATCGTGACAGTTTTTTCAGTTGGCTTTGCCGCCAATATGAGGATTTGTCTCAGGTCATGGAGACCACTGTTGATATTGGGGTTTTCTACTCTGCTCGTGCTTTGTTTCATTTGATGAGACAAAGCCAGAATCCTCTGTTTGCACAACTTTGTGATGCCAACTACAAGTTTCCTTCTGTGGGTGAACTTACCAATATGACAAAGGCTACACAAATATTGTGCAACAAGTATCTTGAGTAGTATTGGAGGTCAGGTGGTCGGGCCCATTGCTTTGACAAAGCTAGAGAGAAATTACAGAGGGTAAATTTTACACTTTTTTTGTTTTCTATTGTGTTTTCGTATCTAACTTTTCTCTCTTTTTATGTCAGCAAATTGCAAAGGAGGCGGAGGCTGCTCGGAGGGAAGTGGAGGAAACCGCGAAGAGGGAGGCCGATGCTAGGGTCGAAGCGGTGCCGGGCCCAGCAATGTTAGTGGCGGCTGTCCTTAGGCTCTCGCTGTTTTTTCTTTTATGAGATGAGAGGTTTTAAGATACAATGGCTCTAAGTTATGGTCTTTGTAAAATTTAGAAACTGTTTGACTATTTGTCTGTCCTGCGCAGGTTCCTCATGCTGAGCCTACGCAGGATGTCGAAAACATCGTGCCGCTGTTAATGTGTAAAGATGACTTCATTTTCGAGCCTGTCGAGTTTTATGATTGTCGCGCAGAGTGTGATGGCTGTGATGTCGATGATTTCCTTGCTCGTAAGTTTTGCTCTCGTTATTTTGAACTTGAACTTTTTTGGTGATTCTATCTTACCAATCTTTTATAGACGTGAATAAATGATGCCGTAACATCAGGCCTCCTAATTGCCTAGTTTTTTTATTTCACGGGCTTTGCACAGGTAGAAAATTTGATGTGTCAAGTTTACTTTTCTTCTGTGGTTGGACTCTTGTTTTCTAACCTCTTCTTTTTATGGTAGTCTGAGTCAAGTACTTCACCGACAGTGTTTGTGAGGACTATTTACGCCGTGAAGCGGATGAAATTATTAACGGAGTTGTGAGCGACATACTCGGTGATGCCGCCGAAGCAGTTAGTTATCAAGATGACTAATTTTGTAAACACATTTTTGTAATTGGGTAGGTTGTATTGCAAAACATCTTGTTGTACTGCGAAGTGTGTGAGTTTACCTTCGCTTGTAAATGAGTATTGCATAATCAATTTTTTTAAAGATCCTGCTTTTTGTTTTGAGGATGACTGTCTGTGCTTCGCTTAAGGACTGGTAATATTTTTGCTCTGGCGAGACTAATTTAAAGAATTTAATAGATTTTGAAACGTCGTCCCTTCTTTTCGTTCGAGGTAGATGCGTATACTTCGCTTAGAGACTGAAAATGTTTTCTTTGTAATGAAATGAAATCGATAAATTTGCCTTAGCAAATTTTAGAACGCCGTCCCTTCCTTTTCGCACGAAGTGGACGCGTGCGCTTCGCTTAGAAGCTGGAAACATTTTTGCCTTAGTGAAATGAAGTCGAAATTATTTGCCTTAGCAAATTTTGAAACGCCGTACCTTCTTTTTCGTGCGAAGTGGACGTGTACGCTTCCTTAGAAGCTAAAAACATTTTCACCTTAGTGACATGGAGTCAAAAAATTTGCCTTAGCAAATTTTGAAACGTCATCCCTTCTTTTTCGTGCGAAGTGGACGCGTACGCTTCCTTAGAAGCTAAAAACATTTTCACCTTAGTGAAATGGAGTCGAAAAATTTTCCTTAGCAAATTTTGAAATGCCGTCCCTTCTTTTTCATGCGAAGTGGACGCGTACGCTTCCTTAGAAGCTGAATACATTTTCACCTTAGTGAAATGGAGTCAAAAAATTTGCCTTAGTAAATTTTGAAACGCCGTCCCTTCTTTTTCATGCGAAGTGGATGCGTACGCTTCCTTAGAAGCTGAAAACATTTTCACCTTAGTGAAATGGAGTCAAAAAATTTGCCTTAGCAAATTTTGAAACGTCATCCCTTCTTTTTTGTGTGAAGTGGACGCGTACGCTTCCTTAGAAGCTGAAAACATTTTCACCTTAGTAAAATAGAGTCGAAAACCTTGCCTTAGTTAATTTTGAATCGCCGTCCCTTCTTTTTTGTGCGAAGTGGACGCGTACGCTTCCTTAGAAGCTGAAAAACATTTTCATCTTAGTGAAATGGAGTCAAAAAATTTGCCTTAGCAAATTTTGAAATGCCGTCCCTTCTTTTTCGTGCCAAGTGGATGCGTACGCTTCCTTAGAAGATGAAAACATTTTCACCTTAGTGAAATGGAGTTGAAAAATTTGCCTTAGCAAATTTTTAACGCCGTCCCTTCTTTTTCGTGCGAAGTGGACGCGTACGCTTTCTTAGAAGCTGAAAAACATTTTCACCTTAGTGAAATAGAGTCAAAAAATTTGCCTTAGCGAATTTTGAAATGCCGTCCCTTCTTTTTCGTGTGAAGTGCACGTGTACGCTTCCTTAGAAGCTGAAAATATTTTCACCTTAGTGAAATTGAGTCGAAAAATTTGCCTTAGCGAATCTTGAAACGCCGTTCCTTCTTTTTCGTGTGAATTGGACGCGTACGCTTCCTTAGAAGCTGAAAACATTTTCACCTTAGTGAAATGGAATCAAAAAATTTGCCTTAGCAAATTTGAGTTGGATAAGTTAGCATTTTTTAGATTTAATGAAATGTTGATGCTAACTTAGTTTTGCAAAATTTGTGCCGATATGAGAGTATATGTTGGATATACTCTTCGCATTTTGTACTTTTAGCTGTGTAATGTTGAGACATATCTTTGGGGAAACTACATTCTCATTTATATTTCATGAGGTTTACAAAGAGACTGCCTCGTTAAAAAACCACTCACCCTATGAAGGGTTTCCCCTGAGTGGAAAAAGAGTGCAGCTCAGTTACGACTTCAGAAAATGTAAACTTGTTTGTAAAGAGAACTTGTACTTCTACTTTTGCTGAAAAGTAGACTAATCTTGCAATCTTGCTTGTGGATAATACTTGTGGAGTGCTTCTATATTCCAAGTGTGACTGAGTTCCTCACCTTTCAGATTTGCTAGATGATACGCACCTTCTTTGTTTGTTCTTGTGATGATGAAAGGACCTTCCCACTTTTGTTGGAATTTTCCCACTGTGTCTTCATCTCTTTTTCTTTTGAGGATAAAATCTCCTGGTGCTAACTCTCTTGGCATAACTTTTTTGTTGTACCACTTCTGTGTTTCAAGTTGGTACTTCTTGATATTCTCAAGTGCTTCATTCCTTTCTTCTTCGAGTAAATCTTTGCTTGTTGCTTGATCCTCTTCTGTAATCATTTGGATGTTTGTTCTTGGACCTTCGTATTTTATTTCTTCGGGGGTCATTGCTTCATCTCCGTAAAGTAACTTGAATGGGGAAAAGTCTGTTGGCCTTGGCTTCGATGTGTTGTGAGACCAGATAACTCTTGGTAATTCATCAACCCATTTTCCTTTTTTAGATCTGTTAAGCACTTTGAAATTCCTGTGTAAATTATCTCGTTTGCTCTTTTGACTGCTCCATTGGACTGTGGGTGACTTACGGATGCAAAACAGAGTTTGATTCCCATTGAGTGGCAGTATTCTCTGAAGTCTTCGCTATCAAATTGGGTTCCATTATCTACTGTGATGTGTCTTGGAACTCCAAATCTGCATATGATGTTTTGCCATAGGATTTTTTTCATTGTATGAGAAGACATGTTTGTGATTGGCTTCGCTTCAATCCACTTGGTGAAATATTCAACTGCAACTATTGCGTATTGGTAGTTGCCTTAAGCCGGAGGCAACTTTCCAACTATGTCGATTCCCCATCTTGCCAGTGGCCAAGTTGGTTCAATTGGTTGTAGGTTTGTTCCTGGTGCATTGACTTTACTTCCTTCCATTTGGCAATTGTGACAAGTCCGAATGATTTCTTTGCTGTCACTTTGGGAAGTTGGCCAGAAAAACCCTTGTCTGAAGGCTTTTCCAACTATTGATCTAGCCCCGGCGTGACATCCGCAGATTCTCTCATGTATTTCTTTCAACAGGTTTTTCCCATCCTCTCTTGAGATGCACTTTAGTAGTGGTTGGCAAACTCCTTCCTTTTACAGTTCTTCGTTAATGATTTTGTAGCTTCTGGTCTTTTGCTTCATTCTTACTTCATCAACTTCGTTTTCTGGCTCGTAAAATCCTTTGAGGAATGCCATAATTGGAGCTCTCTAGTCTTCGCTTTCTATGATGTGTACTTCTTTCGGTTGTTCAACTTTTGTTTTTGTTGTGGCTTTGGTGATAGTTTGGAAGAATACTTCTAGTGGTAACTCTAAATTTTATGCGGCGGCTTTTGCAATTTTGTCTGCATCTGTGTTATCATTTCTTGAGATACTTTTCACCATGAATCCAGCGAAGTGTTTTTCTTGATCCCTCTGTAGGTGGAGATACTTTGCTAGCTCTGGATCTCTTACTTTGTATTTTTTTTTCTATATGCCTAGCCACAACTTGAGAATCTGTCTTGATTATTAGCTTTTGGATTCCCATTGCTCTTGCTTTGCGAAGTCCTAATAATATTGCCTCATATTCTGCAATGTTGTTGGTGCATTGAAAGTCTAGTCTTGCTGCGTATTTGAGTTTGATTCTATAAGGTGAGGTTATGATTGCTGCTGCTCCTGCGCTAGTGAAGCCCCAAGCGTCGTCGTAATAGATTATGCATTCTGGTTGCTCCATTCTTTCTTGATTGTACTTTGAGGGTGTCCAATCTACTACGAAGTCAGCCAACACTTGAGATTTGATTGATGTTTTTTCTCAAATTTGATGAAGTATTGGGACAATTCTGCAGCCCATTTTCCCAATCTCCCTGAGGACTTGCAGCCTTGTAGCACTTCTTTGAGGGTTTGATTTATTGGCACTCTTATTTTGTGTGCTTGGAAGTAGTGTTTCAACTTTTTGGATGCCATAAGTATTGCGTATGCAATTTTCTCAATTTCTGAATAGAAAATTTTTAATCCAAACAAAGCTTCGGATGCGAAATATACTGGAACTTGTCTTGTTGAGTGCTCATTTTCCTTTTCTTGTATCAGTACTGCGCTAACTGTACTTTCGTTTGCTGATACATATAGTAGCAAATCTGCCGTTGGATCAGGTGTTGCCAAAGTTGTGGGATTGGATAGATGCTTTTTTATTTCTTCGAAAGCTTCTTGCTATGCTTGACCCCAGTTGAATTTTTCCTTTCCCTTTCAGTGCTTGGAATATTGGGAGGCTTCGCTCAGCTAATTTGGATATAAATCTGTTCAGCAAAGCTAATCTTCCTATTAGCTTTTGGATGTCCTTGATGTTTCTTGGCACTTGCATATTCAATATTGCCTTTACCTTCTCTGGGTTCGGGTCAATTCCTTTTGTGGATACGATGCACCCCAAAATTTTGTCTGTTTGAACTCCAAATGTGCATTTTTCTAGGTTCAACTTTAAATTTGCTTTTCTGAGGTTTGAGAAAGTTTCTTGTAAGTCTTTGACATGGTCTTCTCTTTTCTTGCTCTTGACTACCAAGTCGTCAACATACCAAGCAGATTACTTGGTATTTGATCTTTGAGAACTGTGGATGTCATTCTGATGAAAGTTGTTCCTGCGTTGCGAAGCCCCTCGTCCATTCTTTGGAAATAATAAGTTCCAAATGGTGTAATGAAACTTGTGTACTCTTCATCTTCTTTTTTCATCCAAATCTGATGATAGCCTGAATAGCAGTCGAGGAAACTGAGCATTTCACTTCCTGCTGCCTGATCTACCAAAGTGTCTATTCTTGGTAGTGGAAAGTTGTCTTTTGGGCACGCTTTATTGAGATCTGTGAAGTCTATGCACATTCTCCACATTTTGTTTTTCTTCTGCACCATGACTATGTTTGCAAGCCAAGTTGTGAATTGAACTTCTCTTATAACTTTTGCATCTAACAATCTTTGGACTTTGGCTTTTGCAGCTTGTGTTCTGTCTTTCGACAACTTTCTGAGTTTTTGCCTTTTCGGCCTAAAGTTCGGGTCGATGTTTAACTTGTGTTCTATGACATCCCTGCTTACTCCTCCTAGGTCTTGTGCAGACCAGGCGAAGATATCCTTGTTACTTCCTAGGACTTGTATTATCTTTAATTCTTCTTCTTCTTTTGATAGATTTGTGCCGATGATAACTTGTCTTTCTGGCACCATTGGGTCAATTGGTACTTTCTTTGTATCTTCGCAAGGTTTCGCTTTTTCTTGTGTCTTTGCGTTTTTAGTTTCAAGCTCATCGTCTTCTTCTTCTTGTATCACGTGGATATTTTTGAATGCTGGGCTTGTTTCTCTTTCTATGTTTCTTGCCTCTGTTTCATCGCCAAAGACGGTTATGATGCCATTGACTGCTGGCATCTTCATGCATAAGTATGGGTAGCTTACTATGGCTTCGAAAGCATTTAAACTTCCCCTTCCAAAGATTGCATTGTACTAGCTATGTATTTTGACAACACCAAATGTTATTTGCTCTATTCTCACATTATTCACTGTTCTGAATGAGACTGGCAAGAAAATTCTGCTGATAGAGTTTATTTTCTTTCCGCCGAAGCCAACTAATGGGTGCTCGGCTCTTCCTAGGATTTTTCTATCAATTTGCATTGCATCTAAAGTTCTTGTGAATATGATATCTGCTGAGCTGCCACCATCACTGCCCAACCTTCAATGTTTGCTTCTATGACCATTGCATCCATATGAGGGTAATCTTTGAGTTTGAGATCTTATTCTGAGAATGTGATTGGCATGTGGGACCATCTTGTTTTCTTGAATGGACCTTCTATTGCTATGGAGTTTACTCGTCTGAAATAATTTCTTCTTTCATTTCTTGTATCAAGCTTCATGTTGATTCCTCTGAAGATTGTCATAATTCTGCCTTTGCTTGGGATGATTGCATTCCCGTTGCTTGTTGACGCTTCGGGCATGTTGTTGTTGTATTGAATTTGGTGGTTGCTATTTGCTACTGAACTTTCAGGGTGGAAACTTTGCTGCTGGCTTGGGCCCCATTGATTTTGCGGGCACGCTGCTAGCGGTTGACAATTGTAGATTGGCAGAGGTGGTGGCAACATGTGTTGAGGGTAAGTTATTGGCAGGTAACTTATTCTTTGGGGGGCTAGATGATTGACAACTTTCAGCTGCGAAGTTGCTCTATTTTCTTCTTGTACTTCTTCAATGCTTTTCTTTACTCTTGGGCACATCTTCAATGTGTGACCAGCCCCTTTGCCATGTATGATGCAGTACATTTCTTTGGGCCTCAAAATTTTCCTTTTAAAGTTTCTGCTTTGGTTGTTATAATTTGCCCTTTGCTGAAAGTTTTCCTTGTAACTTCTGTTGTTTTAAAAAATTTTTTGATTGTTTGATCTTGGACCTTGACCGGCAGCTTTGCTCGTGTTGTTGATGTGATTTATCCTCAGAAATGGCCTTCGCTCATCATTTATTCTTGGGTGTTGGGAATTGTTATTTGATCTTGACATGTTTCTTTCACCGTTCTCTTCTTCTATTCTTTTTCTGTAGTCTTCGTCGGACTCACAGTATTTTCTCATTTCTTCATATAACTTTTCCACTGTGGTTGGTCTTTCCCTTTTGAAGTGTGATGAGAGTTGGCTTGCTCGTAGTCCTTTGATTGCTGCTATGATGACAACTTCGTCTGGTATGTTTGGTATTTGGGCTTTTGTTTGTACAAATCTTTTGTAATATTGGCTCAATGGTTCTTTTGGTTGCTGCTTGATGTTGAAAAGATCATCGCTGGTGAGTTTGACTTTTTGTAAGCCTTGGAAATCTAGGAGCAAAGTTGTGCGAAGTTGATCCCAAGATTTGATTGACCTTGGTTTTAGCGAAGAGTACCAATGCTGTGCTGGTCCTCTTACTACCATGATGAGCAACTTTGCTAAGGTGTTCGCATCTCCCCCGCTTGATGCTACTGCTGCTTCGAAGCTCATAAGAGATTGTCTTGGGTCAGACATGCCATTGTAGGTTGGGATGATATTGAATTTGAAACCTACTGGCCACTTCGCTAGCTGAATGTCGATTGACAAAGGCGACTCTGTATCAATTGTTGCTATTTGATTTTGGTTTTCTTTGCTGTTGGTGTTTTTTCTTGCTGATTTTGGATCTTGAATCATGACTTCGCTCTCATTTTCTATTTCATTATTGATCTTTCTTAGTTCAACTTCTACTTCTGTGATTTTTTCCTTAAAGACTTTTCTCTTGTCTTCGCTCTTGCTTCCTCTAGCTATTTTTTCTTGATGATGAGTTGATCTTCGAGTTCTTTGAGTCTTCTTTCTTCGTTCTGAGTTTCTTCATCTTCTTATAGGCATCTATTTTCTGTTTCTGTCTCATCTTCCAAAAGTGGGTCTTGTCTTGGTTTGAATTGTCTCCAGCCGAAGCTGCTTTTTTGCTGAGTCTTTCCATTTTGTGTCCGCGTGGTGGTCGTGGGTGTCTTCAATCACACAAACGGATGGTGCCAGATGTTGGGTGAAGAAATCACATACACATGAAAGGTGAAAATGATGTGCGGGTTGCAATTATATTTCATTCTATCCCCAAAACATACATTCTAGAGGGTATTTATAGACCCCCTGGCTTCGCCATTCCAGGAATATTACAAAATTAGCCAAGGAACCTCCTATACATTTAGCTAGAAAGCATATCGGCGAAGTGGTGAAACACACTTCGCCCTTTTCCTTTTTGTCTTTCGAGGCAACTTTGGACTTGATCATGATTTCTTGACTTAGCTGAGAACCTCATAGACTTTTTATGCGAAGCCGCCACATCAGCTTCGCTGGTCATCAAGAGTCTGGTGAAGTCGTCTTTCGCTGGATAACCTAAAACATGTGAAATCATATGTGCGAAGTTTGATAGTCACAGCGAAGTGTCCACGTAGTCTTCGCTGAGCATCCAAATTGTAACAAAGTTATCTTCACCAGTCAACTTAAAACATGCAGAAATACATAAGCGAAGTTGGAGATACACGCAACGAAGTATCTATGTTATCTTCGCTGCATATGTTAGCATCTCAAATGTTTGTAATGAAATGTTTGTATCCAAAGTTTGGAAAGGATGTTTGTATATTAAAGTTGTTCCCCAACAGGTGGTAAACCTCGTTATACATAGAGTACCACAGCCTGATATTCTGCTAGATAGACCTCTCTATACCTAATCCTATATCCTTTGATCATCACCTGACAACCTTAATACTAGTTGAACCACTTCACGTTCCCCGTGGAAATTATGATACCTAGAATACTCCCGATGAAGGCTACATTGACTACCATACGCTTGCGGTATAACCGTTTGCCATTTCTGGTGTCAACAAGCTTTCTAGCGTCGTTGCCAGGGAACGGTAGCTGTTTTAACTAGGCTAGAAATCATTAGTTATCTTTGTTCCATTAAAACCTTCTACACATCCAATGGATCAAACAACTCTTTTCGATTACGTGGCTCCATCGGGCGCTGAGTTAGAGCCGCCGAGTTCATCAGAAGCCATTTTGGCCTATCACTATGAGCTTCACCCGAGTCTCATAGCGATGGTTTAGGAGAATCCCTTTTCGGGAGAAGGAGATGAGAATCCTTACACACACCTATGTGATTTTGAACAACTTTGTTCGTGCATTCACATCCAAAGGATGAGGCGAGCAACCCTTAAGTGGAAGCTATTTCCGTTCTCTTTGATGAGAAAAGCCAGACGGTGGTATAGTCGCTACATAGGGAGTGTAGGAGGAGAATGGGAGAAGCTGCAAGCCAAATTCTATCTTACCTACTTCCCAATTTCCCGCATAGCTCGTCTTCATAGAGACGTCTTGAACTTCAAACAAGAATAGAAGGAGTCTCTTGGTCTGGCCTGGGTGCGTCTTACAGACTTAGCATCCTCTGGTCCAGATTTAGCTATAACCGAGCCAATCCGTATGCAACATTTTTACCTCGGACTTAGCCAAACCTATGCGCAATTCCTTGATTTAGCCTCTAAGGGGGCATTCCTTCATCTGCCCATTAGTGAAGGTAAGGCTGTTCTTGCAACTACTCTCGAGAACATCCCCTACACTGATGATCATAACGAAGCCCTTGAGGTAGATCTGTCTCTTAGGGATGAATCTTTGATAGCCAACATTCCTTTAGCCACCTTCCAAGCTGTCGAACTTGAACCACAACCACAAACTTCTCCAAGGGAAGAAGTAATTCATCCCTTGGAATATCCTCTTAACATCGAGACCAATCTCTTTGCCGATTTTGGCAATGTCTCAAACTATCATCTGCAAAAGAAATCTACAGCACGTAGAGCTCCCAATGATCGCATCCCTACCGGCAACTGCTCAAGAGCTCACGTCCATCATGAGGAATGAATGGCTCAGGGAGGCAGAGGCATCATCCGATGTCATTAAACTCCTCTCTTGCTTCACATCTGTCCCTTGCATCATGAATAGGATCACTGTAGAATCTCTTTATGACCCCGCTGTAGGAGTTAGCGTAATGTCCAAATCTTTAGCATCAAAGCTCCTAGGCGAGGAACTACTAACCCTGACCAACAAATTTCTCAAGTTACCTTCTGGGAGATTGGTCGAGAGTTGCGGCATTGCACAGAACGTTTCTGTCTCTATTAACAAGGTCACCATCCTCCTGAATTTCTTCATCTTTGATATGGAGGAGGTCGACTTGTTAATCGGGCACCCAATCATGAGATTCCTCGAAGTATAACATGAAGGGCGCCTCAAGGGTAACCTCAGGAAGCCTCTAGATCTTTCTGTTCCTTTTGCTGGCTCTGTTAATTCCAGAGTCGAGTCAATGCCTGAGCCTGACCCGATAGAGGAGGTTATGTCGGCATCCCTAGTAGAAGCCTCTTAGCCTAATTTAGAAGAGGACGCCAAGGATTTCATTCAGGAAGAAGCCCAGTTAGAGGAACCTTTAGAATTAGATGAATCCAAACCACCTCCCAAGTCATCCATGGAGCTTAAGCCACTTCCTTCTAGGCTTAAGTATGCCTTCCTAAATGGCAATAGAGAGACCCCTGTGATCAGCTTTCAGATGAAGAATCCTCTAAACACATCGCCATTGTAGAGAAGCACCGCTTTGTCTTAGGATACCCTCTACAAGATCAAGGGAATTAGTCCCGCTCTTTACACACAAAGCATTCAGATCGAACCCGATGTTATACCTTCTGGGGAGCCTCAAAAGAGGCTTAACAATGCGATGAGAGAGGTAGTAAAGAAAAAGGTCTTGAAGCTCTTGCACGCGGGCATAATCTACCCTATTCCTAACAGTGAGTGGGTCAGCCCCATACAAGTAGTTCCTAAGAAAGAAGGAATGACGGTCATTAAAAAAGATAAGAATGAATTAATTCCTCAACGAACCGGCATAGGATGGAGGATGTGCATAGATTACCGAAAGCTCAACAAATCTACAAAGAAAGATCACTTTCCTTTACCATTCATCGATGAGATGTTGGAACGGTTAGCCAAACACTCTTTCTTTTGTTTCCTTGATGGGTATTCGGGTTATCATCAAATCCCAATCCATCTCGACGACCAAAGTAAGACCACGTTCACATGCCCTTATGATACATATGCATATAGGCGCACGTATTTTGGCCTATGCAATGCCTCGGCCTCTTTCCAAAGGTGCATGATGTCCATCTTCTCTGACATGATCGAAGAAGTCATGGAAGTCTTCATGGATGACTTCTCAGTCTATGGGACGACTTTCCATCATTCTCTTGAGAACGTGGATCGTATCTTACAACGGTGCCAAGAGAAGCACTTGATCTTGAACTGGGAAAATGTCATTTTATGGTTCAAGAAGGGATAGTGCTAGGACATAGAGTGGCCGAGCGTGGGATAGAGATTGATAGAGCTAAGATAGAAGTCATAGAATAGCTCCCACCTCCCACGAACGTTAAGGGTGTTCGCAGTTTCCTTGGTCATGTTGGTTTTTATAGAAGGTTTATAAAAGATTTTTCTCAGATTGCTAGACCTTTAACAAACCTGCTTGCTAAAGATGCACCCTTTGATTTTGATGATAAGTGCCTAGATTCATTTCATTTCCTTAAGAAAGCACTTATCTCTGCGCCAATCATTCAACCCCCTGATTGGTCACTTCCTTTTAAGATAACGTGTGATGCTAGTGATTATGCTGTTGGTGTTGTCTTAGGACAGACCAAAGATAAGAAACATCATGCTATCTCATATGCTAGCAAAACACTAACTGGGCCACAATTGAACTATGCAACAACTGAAAAAGAACTGTTGGCCGTGGTGTTTGCTATAGATAAGTTTAGGTCTTATTAAATAGGAGCAAAAGTGATCATATATTCCGATCACGCTGCTTTGAAATATCTACTCACTAAGAAAGATGCTAAACTAAGATTCATAAGATGGATCCTGCTACTCTAAGAATTTGATCTACAAATTAGAGATAAAAAGGGAGTAGGGTAGCCAATCATTTGTCTAGGATGCAAATCGAGGATAAACAGGATCTGCCCATCAACGACTATCTTCGGGATGACACACTCCTCAGAGTCTCTATAGCCTATCTGTGGTATGCAAACATCATCAACTACCTAGTCTCAGGCTACATACCACCTGGGGTAGACAAGAAGAAGCTTATCAAGGAGAACAAAGTGCACCTGTGGGATGACCCGTACCTCTATCGGGTATGCCAAGATGGTGTGCCGAGAAGGTGTGTACCCATGCCTGAAGCTGTCAAGATTATGGAGAAATGTCATGGCGCAGAATATGGAGGCCACTATGGTGCATTCAGAACCCACGCTAAGATTTGGCATAGTGGATTCTATTGGCCTACCATGTATGAAGACACAAATGACTTTGTGAAGAGATGTGCTCGATGCCAAAAGCATGGGAACATCAACACCCGTGATGCCATGCCACTCACCAATAACCTTCAAGTAGAGCTATTCCACGCATGGGGAATTGACTACATGGGTCCATTTCCCTCGTCTCAAGGTTGTGAGTATATCTTGGTGGCAGTGGACTACATGTCCAAGTGGGTAGAAGCAATGCCTTGCCGATCAGCTGATTCTATACACACAAGGAAGATGTTCAAGGAGATCATATTCCCAAGGTTTGGCACCCCAAGATCATTAGTGATCGAGGGAGTCACTTCACTAACAGAAAGTTTCAATGTTTCCTATCAGAAGTGGGGATAAGGCACAACATTGAGACAACTTACCATCCCCAAACAAGCGGACAAGCAAAAACATCCAATAGGCAGATCAAGAACATTCTGCAGAAAACTATCAATGAAATGGGAACAGGTTTGAAAGGGCAGCTAGCAGATGCACTTTGGCATACAGGACCACATACAAGACTCCAATTGGTATGACACCATACCAACTTGTGTACGGCAAGACATGCCATCTACCAGTAGAGCTGGAGCTCAAAGCACACTGGGCAATAAAGAATTGGAATATGGATTTTTCCTCAGCTGGAAGGAATAGGAAGCTCCAAATCTCTGAACTTGAAGAACGGAGGGAGAAAGGCTATCACAATGCCAGGATCTATAAGGAAAGAACTAAGAAATGGCATGACAAGAGGATCAAGCAAAAGGAGTTCCACCCGGGGGACAAGGTTCTCATGTTCAACTCAAGGGTCATGCTATTTGGCCATGGAAAACTAAGGAGCAAATAGGAAGGCCCATTCCTTGTGATCGACGCAGCGACGCATGGAGCTATGATGCTTCAGGACAACGACGACAACGTTTTCAAGGTAAATGACCATCGTCTCAAAGTTTTTCTTGAGCATGAACCTAGAGAAGAAGAATGTGGCATGATAGAATTTATGCTTAACATAAAAACATAAAATTTACATGTTTCTTTTCTTTTCTTGCATTGCTTGATTACTAGGATAGGATGTTTTAGGCATAGTTTAGTTTAGGCACACCAGTTAGGGGTCGGGCAACCCACACCATTTTGGGGATCCTCGAACTTCAACCTGCAGTTTCTGAGCTCCCAAAATGGGGGTCAGGCGACCCACCTATGACGCAGTGTAAACCGTTGTCATGGTGCGGAAAGCGAGTGGAACTTGAAAATGAAAATTTGAACTTCAAATTTTGAAGGAGGGGGTCGGCTGACCCACTTTTTGTGGGATTCGAGCTGATTTTTGAACTCCTGGTCAAGCTCAAACACCTCCTAGGATGCTCCCTTTCAAAAATATTTGAATGTTGCCAAAATGCCTTGCCTAGCCTCTATATAAACTCTTTTCTCTCCTGCACTTCATTCCCCCATGCCTCCAACCTCCCTCTCTACATCCCTTGAGCTCTCACAACTCTATTAGATCAGCACCCATGGATCCTACTAGCAAAACCTCTAGCGTTCCTCCTCGTCCTGACTCTCCCATGTCCATGAGATCACTCACAGATAGCCTAGAGCTTGCCTTGGCCATAAACATAGTTGATCCAGTGCCTTTAGCCATGGCACCACCTGTTGGAGAGCAGCGGGGGCTTTTGGGGGTGTCGCCCAACACCCCGTGTCTCCTTCCCGGTCTCTCACACCACGCAGGGAGATCGGGAAATCTCCTGTTTGCTCCACCACGCCGGTTTGGCCCACCATGGGTCAATTGGCGTTGAAGGCTCCTATGGTCGCGAACTAGCGCGCCATCACCATCTCGTCGGACACAACGGAGAGCATGGACTACACCACGTCCTACACTCTGGCCACACCCCCCTTCTGGAAGAACCACCAGATCGTGGGCGGTGGGCCGGGTAAAGGAAAGGCGATAGTCCCCTCTCTCAACACAGAGGAGAGGAAGGAGCTGCGGGAATCTCTTGGCTCCTCCGCTGGTCCTTCCATCCACCGAAGGATGGAGCTGCCACCGATCAACGGTCCTGCAGGAAGATTTCAAAATGATCGGGAGGAGAAGACGGACATGGAGAAGTTGTTGCAAGTCACTGCAGCACTTAGGAATAAAAATAGGATTTTAGAGGAGTGGTCTCTGAGCTCAAGATGGCAAACCTAGACATGATAGACAATTTTCGTCATCTTTGCATTAGCACCACCAATGCGAAGCTCAAACGCCTCACAAATGCCATAGGGCGCGAGGATCTCTTAGAGCCACCTTTTCCCTAGATCCTCCTAGGATTTAGAATAGTAGGTACTCATTTAGTTTATTTCCCTTTTGAATTCTTTTATTTCCATCATTTGTAAAAGTGCCTACCATTTGATTTTTGTTTCCATCAATTGAATGAATAAAGTTTCTTGGTTGAATAAAATTTATTGCCTGAATAAATAAATTTTGGTCTTGTTGGTGTGTTGCCACCAGCAGGACATGTGCACTTGACGTTTGCCTCTGTATTTGAGTTCAGATCACCCAAAATTTCAAGTGTCCCCAACTGCTGTTCTGAATCACATCGGGCATGACATGATGCCACGAATGACCGAGACCACTTCACGACAAAAAAAAACCCAAAAAGGCGGTCGGGTGACACCCTCCTTGCGGGCAACCGAGGAAACGAAGTGCAGCACAGTATTTTGAAACGAGGGAAATTCAAACCACCACGATGGGCACTTCTTGGTGGGGTTGGCTGACCCCACCAGAGGACCCTGGGCCCACCGGGCAGCATCGCCTCGTCGACTACATCCTTCCTACCTGGTTTGATCCCTTCACCCCTTTTCGATTTACTCATTCCTCTTTATTTGCTTTGTTACTTAAAAATAAAAATGATAAAAAGAATAAATTTTGCATGCCTAATAATTTCTGGCTTGAGTCATGACATTTAAAGATCAATGGTGACATGAAGTTCAATTCTTGCATATGTTCATGCTTTTGGGTAAAAATCTATAGGAATCATATTTACTAAGTTGTTGATGAAAGTGAGATAGTTCTTGGCTCATGATTCATACCATTCCTGTTTAAGGTACTTAGAGACTTGTTTTGAAAATGTCAAAAAACCATAGTGTCATTCACTCCTCATTAGCAAGGAAATTCCTACCAGAGCCAGATTCTCAATTATCAAAACAACCCTTGATTGCAACTTGCATTTGTGATGAGTTTTGTCAAATCTTGTCGACCCTAGTGAGAGTTTTGTCATAGTCCTAAGATCGAGATCACACACACACCACATATTCATGATGCTTCTACACTGGAAGTACGTAGAAACATGCTTTCCATTTCCACAAAATAAGTTGCTCCATGCTTCAAATGTTAGAATACTTCTCTCTAAATATTGTTTAGTAGATGAGACAAAAGAAAAAGGGCTAGGCAAAATAGGTATTTATACATAGATGGACACAAGGAAGTCCATGAAAAAAATTGGTAGCCCTGTCTCAATAGAAAAATAGAGAAAGAGAGATTTTATCAAATAAAGGAGCAACCTAGTTCATCATTTTTTCACACACACTTGCACATCTTGATCTCAGATTATGACACTACTCTCATGGGATCCTTGCTTTGACTTTAAAATATTTGCAATGCAAAGTATTCTACCTTGGTTCCCTACCAAGCTCCACATAAGCCTAATAGATGTAGGATGCAACAAGAATGGCAAACATTCTATGCCCTGGTAAGGATTACTATATACTTTGAATGATTCAAGAGTGCTAAATGAGGAGTAAGAATGAACTATGTGTTCTCTCTTTAAGCTTTTATAAAAACTCTAAGTACCAAGAATAGGAATTTGGGAGATGATTTTTCCTTGAGGATTGTTCCTTTTCTCAACATCTAAAGGATATATGCTAGACACTATAACATAACCCATTTGCTTGAACTATGTCTTGAATAACACTTATGTTTACTATGATCTTGAATATGTCATTGTTCACTTCTCTAACCTTTACTCGAGGACGCGCAAAGACTCAAGTGTGGGGGGTCTTGTTGAAGGTAATTATGCCCTGTTTTATACAACCATAACCATCAACATGACACTCATTTTAGGGGAGAATCAACCAAACAAGTAGTGACATAGGTACAAATAACTTGGTTCCACATGTACATGTCATTATTTAGTTGCAGGTACTCAATCAGGTACTTTTCAAGGTCTAGAAGCTTAAAATGAAAGAAGCAACAACACTACTAGTTTGCTACATAAATTTCAACATCATGGAATCATAGAGCAAGGAGAATAGAGCAGGCAGGCTCACTGTAGCTAGAGTGAGGGGGTTGGCTGACCCCCTCCTTGTGGGCCCAGGTGGTGCCATGCTGGCACTATCCAAGGGAAGCCCTCCTAGCCCAACCTCAACCCTTGGATCACTTGTGCACCACAAATCAATGTTCAAGAAGCACTACACAAGAATTCATGGGCCCACATGGAAGGAACCGACTTCACCAAGCTTCAACCAGCACCAGAGCCAACCTCAATGACACCCACCAGGGGGCCCACCTACCATAGAGGGGGTCGGCCGACCCCCTCCTTGGATGCTCCCAAGATCGGTTGCACCCCACCAATGTATGCATGCCTCCATACAGCTGGCTTCATCACCACCCTCCATCAAGGTCAGTTGGAAGGTCGGTTTGATCCAACGGTGGGTGATCGAAGGCACACGGATTCCTGATGTGGCGCTGGAGTAGGCCCTACTCTACCTCCCCTATAAATACCCCCTAGTCCTTCACATTAGAGGCATGTATCATAGGAAGAAGACTACTTTAGTAGCTTAGAGTGAGAATAGTGGGAAGAGAGTGAGGAGTCCCAAGGAGGAGACCCGGCCTATCGGGAGTCTTCTCCGAGGAACGCCTTAGTCGATGCGAGTCTTCCTATAAGTCTTACATTCGAGTTTGTTCTAGTATTTAATATTCTAGTTCAGTACTTTCAGTATTTAGTCTTTTACTGGCACACTATTTTACTTTGTGTGAATTGCTCAAAGCATTAGCTGTCCTTAGAGTAGTAAAATTAGTGTAGACGTGATGTCTAGACAACATCTTACTAGTGTGAGCTACTTGTCGCACTGTAGGACACCTAGCACGATTGTGACAGACCTTGCTAAGCGGAGAGTTCCCTATACGTGTGTTAGGCAAGTGACATTGTGAGAGCGGGGCAGAATAGGGTCATCGCCTCGATGAGGGAGGAGGTGCAAACCCCTTTAACTCGACTAGCTGTTTCGTCTATCGCCCCCAATAAAGGATAGAGGTGGTAAACCTAGTTATACATAGAGTACCGCTGCCCGATATTTCTGCTAGATAGACCTCTCTATGCCGAATCATATACCCTTTGATCATCACCTGACGACCTTAATCCTAGTTGAACCACTTCACGTTCCCTGTGGAAATTATGATACCTGAAATACTCCCAGTGAATGCTACATTGACTATCGTACGCTTGTGGTATAACCGTTTGCCACTTCTGGTGTCAACAGCATCCTCGTTCCTCCATATTTTCTACTCAATCTTTTCAACGTAATTCCCGTAGTTCTCCCCTCTTGTTCCTCATTTCCTACAGTTCTTCTACACCATTTTCATATATTCAGATTGTTACAAAAGCAACATGGATATCAAATAACTAGTGCACAATTGGTTTATAGATAGTTATAAGTTAATACCAACCATGCACATTTTCATTATTGTTCTGCGGGTTGTGGTTGACCGGAGCTTGCTTAGAAGGACCCTCTTCGGCGTGGGTATCGTCATCTAGCATAAATTTGATTTTGTATTGTTACAAAAGTAATATAAATATAAAAAATATATGGCAAATCGATTGAGAGACATTTGTAACTTAATACCAACCTCCAACTTCTCCGCCATGGTCGGTTGCTGTTGCTGACCTAGAACTGTGTCCACCTCCACCGGATACATCTAGCAATTTTTATTTCCTGGACCAAGTAAGAACACCAGTCAACTTTGGTGTGTTGGCATAACTTGCTTAGTAGAACTTTGCCTTCTTTTTCTTCCTAGACCCTGACACTAAAATTGGTGAAACAAACAAAAGCAGCAACAATGTACAAATTAAATTGCTATCCAAATAGTGAAGCATTGCATTGCACCCACCCAACCCTCATAACAAAATACATGACATAACAATCAACTTAACTACAAGAGGCTCTGGCTCAGCTTCTAATTCTGAATTTATTTTATCTAATTCAGGATCTCCAACAACTAACTCCCTTGGATCAGGGATGTATTCCAAATATTCACCATGTCTACTCTTTGCGCTTGACACCTTTTCATTTAGAGGAATCAAAGGGTTTGGGCCCACATTTATTAAAGATTCTTCATGATGTTTTCATTCCATGCTCATTCATAAGGATTTAGCTCCTCTTCATCTAGATTACAAAGGCACTTATATTAAACTAAAGACTAACAATTATATGAAATGCTAACACAGCAGAGCAGGGTGTACAAATAAGCGCCAAACTACAACTTATGCGGAGACCATTGATCCAATAAAAGAGCAGGTGCAGCTACAATAATCTCAAGTTCAACCACCTCAGAGCACACACATGACAAAAAGGGATCTCGGTACTTGTTCATTCCTGGCCCTGAGGTCTCATCGTCGTCGGAGCTGGTGCGGTAGGCGTTGATGATGGGGTACCGGATCCGGATCCGGCTAGGGTTTGTGATGTGAACCCGCTAGGGTTTGGGGACGATCTTTCAATGAGAGGCGTGAGATAACCTGATTGGTGGATGGAGATGACGTTCACAGCCCGACTACAGCCTTCAAGACTGTGCCTTAGCGACCGATACACCACTTCCAAAGACCGTCATGATCTTGTGGAGCACGACAACCAGCCACTGGGGCTCCCGTCCTGCAAGCAATCAAAGAACTAGCAAGAACGAGGAAACAAGCACTGAATTGGCAAGATCAAATTGAAGGTTTCAAACTGAATCTTATGATGAGTGGGGTTCCAAAGACAAGGAGATGGGCGGCTGTATCAGCACGCGCACCTACAAGCAAGTAGCGACGGCTAAACTTGATGTAAACAAAACCCCATCTATTTGCAGCGGCTATGGAGGTATAAGAGAGGGTAGAGGGCAACCTTGTCCTGGCAGGAGTCATCCCACAACCCTAGGACACGCCCCTATTAGGCCCCACTTGATACATGGCCCATCGGGCAACAATCAGGTGACACGAGGACAGAAAAACCTCTCAGCGTTATTTGCATCATTGCCTCTGACTCTGAGAAGATATCAACATGAGACTAGATCCATATGAAAGTAGACTTGATAAGCTTTGCATCAAGTATCAAAACGTCCCAATTGGAGTCCGTATGAAGGCATGGTGACCCACACAAGTCGGGGCTGTTCTGCAGTCCGAATCCAACTCCCAAATCATGTTGGGTTTGGACTCTTGCTTTCCTTGCTCTAGAAGCGACGTGGTAGCCTGATGGAGGATGTTGGACACCTGGACTTGATCCCCAATCACCTTTGTTAAGGTACCATGCTTCCCATATGCAATCAACGCTTGAGCTGGTGTTGCCTCGCATTCTGAATGCAGTCGCACCTTCCCTTGTTGATCCTCTCCATCATTCCTGAGCAACACAAAAGTGCACTTGTCTCCATTGTCTAAATATGATGGACGAGAGTTTAAGAATGAACTTACTTGATGGTTGAGTTGACGAGCATGAGCACGAGTAAGAGGACCAGCAATAGGTACTGGTGTTGGCGTGGACGGCGTGGATGTATGGTTGGTGTTGATGTCCTCATCATCCTCCCTTTCTTGAATTTGAGTCGTCCTTGACTCAAGCTCATCTTCCTCACCCAAATAAGGCTTCAAATCTGCAATGTTAAGTGTGGGACTAATCCCAAACTCTGCAGGAAGATCAAGCTTATATGCATTCTCATTAATTCGTTGGAGCACTTTAAAAGGACCATCAGCTCTAGGCATCAATTTAGATTTTCTCAATTCAGGAAATCTATCCTTTCACAAATGCAACCAAACCAAATCTCCAGGTTCAAGAATCAACTCCCTTCTACCTTTATCTCTAGCAAATTTGTACTTAGCATTCATGCGTTCTATGTTTTCTTTAGTGGTTTCATGCAATTTTAGCATCAAGTCAGCACGTTGCTTAGCATCAAAATTCAATTTTTCAGAACTTGGCAAAGGAATTAAATCAATAGGAGCACGTGGCAAGAAGCCATAAACAATCTCAAAGGGAGACATCTTTGTCGTAGAATGCAACGAACGATTATAAGCAAACTCGATATGAGGCAAATAATCTTCCCACATCTTAATATTCTTCTTTAAAACAGCCCTTAACATAGTAGATAAAGTTCTATTCACAACTTCAGTTTGACCATCGGTTTGGGGATGACAAGTGGTGGAAAATAAAAGCTTAGTCCCCAATTTAGCTCATAAAGTTCTCCAGAAATGGCTAAGAAATTTAGCATCACGATCAGAAACAATTGTATTTGGCACACCATGCAAGCGAACAACTTCTCGAAAGAACAAATCAGCAATATGTGTAGCATCATCAGTTTTATGACATGGTATGAAATGTGCCATTTTAGAGAATCTATCCACATTCCTAGTCCGTGGCAATCCCAACACAAAATCCATAGAAATATCTTCCCAAGGAGCACTAGAAACAGGAAGAGGCATATATAAACCATGTGGATTTAATCGTGACTTAGCCTTTTGACATGTTGTGCTGTGAGCAACGAACCTCTCCACGTCTCGTCGCATCTTTGGCCAAAAGAAATGACCAGCAAGAATGTCCTCCATCTTCTTTGCTCCAAAATGTCCCATCAAGCCACCTCCATGCGCTTCCTGCAGCAACAACAAGCGAACGGAGCTAGCTGGAATGCATAGCTTGTTAGCTCTAAACACAAACCCATCATTGATGATGAATTTATTCCATGACTTCCCACCTTTACAATGCAACAAGATATCTTTAAAATCAGCATCATGAGCATATTGGTCTTTAATTGTGTCTAACCCAAAGATCTTGTAATCAAGTTGATTCAGCAAAGTATATCTCCTTGACAAAGCATCAGCAATGATATTCTCCTTCCCTTTCTTGTGCTTAATAACATAAGGAAAGGATTCAATAAATTCTACCCACTTAGCATGCCGTCGATTCAGTTTTCCTTGACTACGAATATGTTTCAAAGATTCATGATCAGAGTGAATAATAAACTCTTTGGGCCACAAATAATGTTGCCATGTTTCTAAAGTTCAAACAAGAGCATACAATTCTTTATCATAAGAACAGGCCCACTCAATTTCTCACTAAAATAGGCAACAGGTTTACCCTCTTGTAACAAAACACCACCCAATCCAATTCCACTGGCATCACATTCTAGCTCAAAAATCTTATTAAAATCAGGGAGTTGGAGCAAAGGTGCATGTGTTAACTTATCTTTAAGCATGTGGAAGGAGTGCTCTTGTGCTTTGCCCCAAGAAAAAGGCACTCCCTTCTTCGTAAGCTCATTCAACGGTGCAGCAATGGTGCTGAATTCCTTCACAAAACGGCGATAGAAACCAGCAAGACCTAGGAAACTCCGCACTTGTGTGACCGTCATGGGTACAGGCCATCCTTGTATAGCTTCCACCTTGGATTTATCAACCTTAATTCCCTGTGGAGTGACAACATAGCCAAGAAACGATATTCGATCGATGCAAAAAGTGCACTTCTCAAGGTTACCAAATAAACGGGCATCACGTAGAGCATTAAAAACAGCACGTAAGTGTTCAAGGTGTTCATCCATGGATTTGCTATAAATCAATATATCATCAAAGTAGACGACAACAAATTTCCCAATGAAAGCACGTAAAACCTCATTCATTAATCTCATGAAAGTACTAGGTGCATTAGTTAACCCAAAAGGCATGACTAACCACTCATATAAACCGAACTTAGTTTTGAAAGCAGTTTTCCATTCATCTCCCAATTTCATACGAATCTGGTGGTACCCACTACGCAAATCAACTTTTGAAAACACAACAGCACCACTTAATTCATCAAGCATATCATCTAATCGTGGAATAGGGTGTTGATATCGAATAGTGATATTATTAATAGCCCTACAATCAACACACATACGCCATGTTCCATCTTTCTTGGGCACTAAAATTACGAGAACTGCACAAGGACTAAGAGATTCATGCACATAACCTTTATCTAGTAGTTCTTGCACTTGTCGCTGAATTTCCTTTGTTTCTTCCGGATTTGTTCTGTATGGTGCACGGTTTGGCAAAGATGCACCAGGAATAAGATCAATTTGGTGCTCAATCCCGCGTATTGGTGGCAGCCCCACTGGTATCTCACTTGGAAACACATCAGAATAGTCCTGCAAAATGTTAGCAACAGCAGGGGGCAAAGAACGCTGCATATCCTCAATTGAAATCAAAGCATCCTTGCATACCAAAGCATAAGCAATAGAGGTGGATGCATTGAACTCATTAATATCAGATTTTGTAGCAAGCATACAACGTCCTTTCAGTTTTACCTCATCTTTGTCATAAACAACAGATTTGGTATTTTTACTGCTCTCACTCATCGCTTTTGCAGCCATTGCAACATCATTTTGCATAATGGTTTCAGGAGACATAGGATGCAACACAATTTTCCGATCATGGTATAGAAAAGAATATTGATTTGATCTGCCATGATGCATAGAATCTCTATCAAATTGCCAAGGTCTACCTAACAGAATATTGCAAGCTTGCATAGGCACAACATCACATTCAACAATATCTTTATATGATCCAACGGAAAAATTAATTCGCACAAGTCTAGTTACCTTTGCCTTACCACTGTTGTTCAGCCACTGAATGTAGTAGGGATGCGGGTGTGGTTTGGTGGTGAGGGCAAGCTTCTACACCATATCGCTGCTTGCTAAGTTGTTGCAGCTACCTCCATCAATGATCATGCGGCACGAATGCTCCTTGATGACACATTTGGTTTGAAATAAAGTGTGTCGCTGATTTTGCTCCGCCTTCTCCATTTTTGCACTAAGCACTCGCTGTACAATCAAGCTCTCATAGTGGTCCGCATCACCTACAGTAATATGTTCTTCTATGTGTTCCTCACTACCTGCATGGTCAGCCGCAAGCAACGCAAGTGTATCTTCATCATAATCACTAGCAGACGAACACTCACCATCTTCTTTGACAATCATAACATGCTTGTTTGGACAGTCACGCATCACATGCCCATATCCCTTGCACCGGTGACATTGTATCTTGCTTGTTCTACCTGTCGATGCCACGGATGAAGTACTCGCAGCTGGCTTTTGCATTGTCTTCGCAACCGAATTGGTGGGGGCAGCTCGACTCTTGTCACTGGATGATGGCGTAGGAGTACATGTAGACGGAGTTGTAGACGTGCGTTGCTGCCATGAGTTAGTTTTCCCTACAGAAATATTATTCCTTGCGCTAGCATGTCGTCTCTGCACTTCCCTTTCAGCTTTACAAGCAAGATGAAACAAACGGGTTATGTTAGTATAATCTTTATATTCAAGGATGTACTGGATTTCACGATTTAGCCCGCCCAAAAATCTAGCCATAGCAGATTCCTCTTCCTCCTGTAAGTTACAACATAGCATTCCCATTTGTAATTCCTGATAATATTCTTCTACACTTTTAGCACCTTGTCTTAATCGCTGCATCTTATTTAACATATCATGTGCATAGTAAGAAAGAACAAATCTAGCCCTCATGACTCGTTTCAACGCTTCCCAAGTTCGAGGTACGTTATTAGGATTTTTGTTACCATGTTCTATCCACCAAACTGAAGCAAAATCGGTAAACTCACTAGTAGCAGCTCTAACACGAGTATCCTCAGGAAAATTGTGACATGCAAACTTTTGGTCAACGGCAATTTTCCATGTAATGTACGCATCAGGATCTTACTTACCATCAAAAGAAGGTATTTTAAATTTAATCTTGCTGAAAGCATCATTATTATTAGGTACCTCACGTCGACGGTGACCACCCATACCTCTACGATTATAGCATAGACGACGTTGATCACAAGCATCCCGATCATCATGTTCGGTATCACCAGTATAATCTTCATCATAATTATCTTCAACTTGCTCTTCATCCTTCTTATCGTCATTATGCCGCTATTTGTCTTTTGTGTGGAAGTCATCAAAACAGTGCAAAAGGGCAGCAAGGCTTTTGTCCATATGAGCCACAGATGCCTCCAACCCTGTAAGCTTGTTGGAGGTGGTAAGTTGGGCTGTCTCCAATTGCCCAATCTTGTCATTGGTTACTTGTAAATCGTTATCAAGTCCGTCTATATGCAGCTGCACTTGCCTTGTAAAATGTTGAATGATGCCCTTGGTACGAGGAGATCATGGAATCTCATCACCGTCCTCTGATCCTGTCATGGTTCAACAAAACAAAGTGGAGACAAGAAAACAGGTGAAGAAATAAAAGCCCTATATCTATTAGGACGTGGCTACAGCAAGGCACTCCCTCTCAACCTGTTAGACAAGTTTTTACCAATTCTTACCTTGCTCAACAGGAGGAATCAACTACCAACAAGTCCGTAGCAATGGAATGAAGTGTATCGGTGCCGTAGCAACAAGACCTGTCAAGCTGTAGAATATGTGGAGCTATAGGTGGCTGAAACAAGGAACGAACTAGCACCATGTTAGTTATAAAAGCTAGCGGAATAAACATTCAACGGTGGTGCTATGCTGGTCCTAGGCTAGACTGTGCTAGAGACGCGAGCCTGGACACAAATGAAGTCACGATACAACAAGGAAAAAGACACGTAACAGCAAGGAATGACTCGCCTTCTTTTGCTCAAACAGCAAGGAATCACTCCCCTTCTTTTCCTCAACTCTCCTTTTTTTCTCCTTGTTTTTCTTTGCTATTTTTTTAATTCTTTTTTTTCACTTTGCACAACTAGAACAAATCTGAATCTTGGCAAATCAGATTTCAGAAAAAAAACTCTTAGTATGTATTTCTCTTTCTTTTCAAGGGTGACAAGAATGCAACTAGCAACTCAGAAATTTTTTTATATGTGAACGAAACTTGATTGAGAATAGCGAGGATGGATATGGTAGTAATATTTGCAGTGGCGATGGTAGCGGAGATGTAAAAGACCGATAGTGACCAAAATGTGACAAGAACTCGAAACTCTAAAAGACTAGAACTAAAACCAGCACTGGACACAACCAAAGCAAACGCAAACTCAACAAGCCCTAACTAACCAGTACTAGCCACGGCACAAAGGTTTTGTAGGAATATGGAAAACTAATCTACTATTTTTTTGGCTTTTCTGGACTATAGGAAAAATAAAACAACGATTGAAAATCTCTCACCGGTAAACCTTGCTCTGATTACCAACTGATGTGAACCCGCTAGGGTTTGGGAACGATCTTTCGATGAGAGGCGTGATATAACTTGATTGGTGGATGGAGATGACGTTCACGGCCCGACTACAGCCTTCAAGACTGCGCCTTAGAGACCGATACACCACTTCCAAAGGCCGTCACGATCTTGTGGAGCGCGACAACCAGCCACTAGGGCTCCTGTCCTGCAAGCAATCGAAGAACTAGCAAGAACGAGGAAATAAGCACTGAATTGGCAAGATCAAATTGAAGGTTTCAAACTGAATCTTATGATGAGTGGGGTTCCGAAGACAAGGAGATGGGCGGCTGGATCAGCACGCGCACCTACAAGCAAGTAGCGACGGCTAAACTTGATGTAAACAAAACCCCATCTGTTTGCAGCAGCTATGGAGGTATAAGAGAGGGTAGAGGGCAACCTTGTCCTGGCAGGAGTCATCCCACAACCCTAGGACACGCCCCTATTGGGCCCCACTTGATACATGGCCCATCGGGCAACAATCAGGTGGCACGAGGATAGAAAAACCTCTCGGCGTTATTTGCATCATTGTCTCTGACTCTAAAAAGATATCAACATGAGACTGGATCCATATGAAAGTAGACTTGATAAGCTTTCCATCAAGTATCAAAACGTCCCAATTGGAGTCCGTATGAAGGCGTGGTGATCCACACAAGTCGGGGTTGTTCTGCAGTCCGAATCCAACTCCCAAATCGTGTTGGGTTTGGACTCTTGCTTTCCTTGCTCTAGAAGCGATGTGGTAGCCTGATGGAGGATGTTGGACACCTGGACTTGATCCCCAGTCACCTTTGTTAAGGTACCATTCTTCCCATATGCAATCAACCCTTGAGCTGGTGTTGCCTCGCATTCTGAATGCAGTCGCACCTTCCCTTGTTGATCCTCTCCATCATTCCTGAGCAACACAAAAGTGCACTTGTCTCCATTGTCTAAATATGATGGACAAGAGTTTAAGAATGAACTTACATGATGGTTGAGTTGACGAGCACGAGCACGAGTAAGAGGACCAGCAATAGGTACTAGTGTTGGCGTGGACGGCGTGGATGTATGGTTGGTGTTGATGTCCTCATCAGTTTGGTTGGATGGTGACGGGTGCCGAGGCCAGGGATCCGGATCTGGAGTCAAGCTGCTGCGACGATGGCACCTAGTGCTCGGAGCGGGGTGGGCATAGCAGCGGGCGGCACTGAAAGTTTGAAAGTGGAGAGGGAGGCAGGAGCGGGAAGAGAGACTGGTGTGGCTGCGACAATGGGAGATGAGGCAGAGAAAGCCCATCCTTGTGCTTTTATGTGGCCACCACAATACTATAAGTGCCCTTGTCTTAGGTGAACATATTTTCAGCGTGGAAGGGCAAAACAGAGACATCAACATGTTAGTGGGCGCGGAGCAAAAATTTTACCCAAAATTCAAACCTTCGGGCGTTGAGACCGCCCTGTATGCTCTCAAGTAGAGACCGCCACATATTCTGCATTTTTTAATAGGAAAATGTTTACTATGACAAAACAATGTCCCCAGCTCTGTAAATACAATGCGCCGGAGAACACGTTGGTGGCCGACGATGTCACCTACTACTCTGACTGGTATTCTTGATCTCTTTTATTTATAATATCTACTAGTCTGTCTCAAATTGTAGTTTGTTTGACTTTTTTATACCAAGTTTGACCCCTCTTATTCAAAAAATTGTTCAAAATATCATTTCTTTTGTTGTAGCTTTCGTAATTAACAAAAGATCTTTGATAATAAGCTAATTTGACTAAATTTTGCTCTATTTTTTTGAATAATACAAATGGTCAAACTGAGGTCAAAAATTTCAAGCAAACTACAATTTGAAATGGAGGGTACTATAACTCTTATAAAGATAACCCCACCAAATGATTTATCTCTTCGAGCAAGGTGTCCACATCATTCCCCACTAAGCATCTCCAAGCGACATGTCATTCTTTGTTTTGTATGCTATATAGATTTAGATTTTTACAGAAAAAATAAACTCCACAGTTATGTTGTCTTGTTTTGCAAAATAGCAAGTTGGCTATTCTTAGAACCTCGCTTGGTAAATATAGCTTGCATGTGCCGCTAGCCATCTATCATCGGCATAGTATAAAGGCTACTCACTTTTAAATTTTTGTACATGGTTTCCTATTTTAGAGGTTGGCCAAATCATAGGTTTAGAAATCCACTTTTACCAACTCTATTTGAGTTGCTCAAGTGATGCACCAAATGCTGTATCTCTTCATGCCATGTGTTCATATCATTTCCCACTAAGTCCATGTCATCCCATATTAATTACAAAAAATGTTCATTCATCTCTATCATGTGATATATTGCAAATATTAATCCATTAACACACAAGTCATCGACATACATTATTTGTCTCACCGCCCATTCATCTATAATGTAATCAAATATTCTATTGTTTTCTATATTACCTTATCGATTGTTTATCAGATATGATACAATATAATATCATTCAATTCAAATTCATATAGAAGTTTACATAATATATAATAACATATAGTTTTGTCTACCTTTATTCATGGTTTATTCAAATTCATATAGATTCTTACATAATATATAATAATATATAGTTTTGTCTACCTTTATTCATGCTTTTCATCACACTTCATATTTGTCTATTATATATAATATGTATGTATACACACTCAACTGTAAATTTTTCCATATATCCTTGCTTGAATTATGATTTGGGTCTATTGCATCCGTCGAATGATGGATGCACAACTGTTGAATTTTTTCGGCGACCCATAGATCGACCAAGACATTAATAAAAAATCCGGACACTATAGCGAAGGAATAAGGTACGGCCGTACCAATCTGTCAAAAGATAAATAGCAATATTTATGAACAAATTAATTGGATGATTTTAGGTGAGCTAACTAGTCACAGTCCAACTCCAAATAGGGCCAAAGACGATATTTGAAAAAACAATAAAATATACAGCGGTGGCAACTATCTCGGGCCAAAGGCTAACTAGTCAGCAGTCCATCCAACTAGCGGTGGCAACTAGGTCAGACTTTCTCGCGGTCCGAATAGATGTTTGGACTACCTAGCTACGTGTACAACTTTGGCCTAATCGGCTCTGTGTGGACCCACCAACTCGTGTCTTCGACAAGAGTTGCCGAACTTGCAAGAACCATACAATGAGCTATTCATCTCAAAGGGCTCGCCTAGAACTAATGCAGAACTAATGAGCTGTATCTGTTGAAGTTTACTAGGAACGCCAGAAGGTCCGGCCGCTGAGCATATGATCACATAGGACAGTGCAAAGCGTTGTCAGCTGTCCATAACGTATCAATCAGTACTTCTGCCCCTTGACTTTTGCTACTGCTTGGATTGGAGTGGAATAAGTACAGAAAAGACCTATCACAACTGAATAAGTCAATCAAGTTTCAAGCGTGCCATGGTGGTCAAAAGTTCCTTTTTCCTTGATTCACTTTAACTTGAGTCTAGATTCCCAGCCTGTTAATGAAACCTCGTAGGCAGTCTACCACGGGATACCCCAAGGTAGTAGATTGCGGTGAGAGCGCGCTAAGACCTATGATCTAGATGTGAGACACAAGACAAACACTAAGGTTTATCCAGGTTCAGGCCGCTCGGAAGCGTAATACCCTACATCCTGTGTCTCTGCTGCTGGATTGATGAGTACCAGAGTACAAGAAATCCCACCAGATGAGATCAGATCTGATGAAAGAGAAGGTCCTGTTCTAGGGGGTCCTTGCCCGCCTTATATAGTGGGGGGGCAAGGTTACATATCTAGGGTTTCCCCTATGGTCGGTTACACTGCGCCGTATTCTTGGAGTACACGATCAGATCTAACCGACTAAGACTCCTTGCATGCCAAGTAGCCTTCAGCACCCGTGCAGCCCACCGACCTGGTCGGTAGCGGACCATGGGCTCTGTCTTGTTGTCCAGCCCACCGATCAGGATGATGATGGACCAGCCTTCGTCTTTTGGTCTGGGCCGTCTAGACCGAGCAGCCCAAAGTCTAGCTGGGAGGGTATATGGGGTCTATACCTCCACAGCTAGTCCCCTAGCACCATGTATCTTGAGGGAGTCACCGTCTTGACCTGTGCCGAGCAGTGTAGACGCAGACCACGTAACGCCGACCAGTGAAGATGCTGACCACGTAGTGTCGACAAGTGAAGATGCCGACCATGTAGTGCCGACCAGTGAAGATGCTGACCACGTAGTCGACCAGCGAAGATACCGATCAGCTTCACCTGAGCAGTTCGTAAGTCTACTCTCGACCACCGCTCCCGTCAAGGAAACTGACCTGTCAAAAGATGCATGGTGTTCCAAGAAAAAGAAAAAATATTTCCACGTCCTGAGATGTGGGCCCACATTAACACGTGACACGAAGTATCACTGGGATGTTAACATGAATGATCCATAAGGGCAAAAGGTACCGAACTAGGAACAGAAGATAGGCCCAAGTCACCGCGAGGTGACGTAGGCCCATTTAGTCCCCAAGCTCGATAGAAGATAGGATATGTTGTATTGAGCTTTTAAGAGAAAACTCAACACAACACTAACTGGTCCGTAGTCAGTGCCAAATGGATGCAAAATGCCAGGTATGAACCTACAGCCTTCTGCTGAGGAAATAGAGCTCAGGCTTGATCGGGTCGAGGGACACCGAGAACCACTGTTCTGTAGACACCTCTGGGTGGCAAGTCGAATGCACATTCCCAGGTAAATCCTGGACGGAGCACAGACTATGTAGCGCATGGCACGGAGCCGAGGCTATGTGGTGCATGACACCGAGCTGAGGTGATGATGACGAAGCTGTATAGTGCGTGAGACTGAGCCGAGGCAGCGTAGTCAAGGCTATGTGGTGCATAACACCGAGCCGTGGCGACGATGATGAGTTCTCGAGCAGCGCGAAGTTGGAGATGAGGCTGTGCGGTGCGTGGCATCGTATCGAGGAACGAGCAGTTGGACCAACTGAGCGGTAAGCTTGAGCAGCCCAACTAGTCAGTAGTGAAGTCCGTATGCCAGGTGGTGTGACCACCTTAACGATGATCCTTGATCCAGTCCTCGAGTGTACGGAGTGTGCTTGGCAATCGAACCTTGTCCCTGAAAAAATAAACATGAAGAGCGGTAGTAAATGTTGTACAAATAATTGATCCAGGTGATAACATTTATGTCATTTTAAATGTCTGATATGTAGAAAAAATGATGTCGACAATTAAGTTTTGCCCCCACCCTCGAAGCAAACTAACTCTGTCGGGTGACTAGGGATGTGCTAGTAAACATCATAGGACCGCCGGGATCACTAGGTACCTAGTACCGCTAGAGAGCGACTACTGAATCTCCTAGTGCCATGTAGCGTAGAGCTGTGACACATCATAAGAGGATCGGAGTAGTGCCTTGTCAAGCCGTTCTCGACGGGCAAGAAATAAAGTTTAATTATGAATTATGCAGGGCCCATGTAGGACATATAGTGCAAAAGACAAAAACTGTGTAGGAAAGCAAGGACAACGAAAAACTTAGCTTGTGTTTGGAGACATGTTGTTGTAGCAGTCGAAGATACCGAGAAACTGTAGTCCGTAAGCACCACTAGGTGGAAAACTGCCATGCAGTCCCTAAGTTTGCCCTAGACAAGTCAGAGGCTCGATCGGATCGAAGACACCGAGAACCTGTGGTCGTAAGCACCACTTGGTGGGAAACTGCCACACAGTCCCCAGGTGTGGGGAATAAAAATATTTGATCCGAAAAATCAGTCCCCAGATTTTAAGGAATAAAAATCTGGATCAACCATGGAAAGAAATAGCAAATCTAGGATTAGACCCCAAGACTTTCGGGCACATGCTCAACAACCGGGATTAGACACGCAATCACGCACACAGGGGAATAAAATATCCCGGCCCATGTCGCAATAGGGACCAGGATGGCCCTCCAAACTGAGCCCACACAAGTCAAGTAGGCCCAACCCTAGAAGTCAAAGGGGCATCACCCGAATGGTATAAATAGCAGGCGCCGTCGGGAGGGGACGGCTTTCAAACCGCAACCATTTCAACTTGCTGATGCTCCCTCTTCTCGAACGCTCCGCTGCCTCATTCCGAGCAACAGCCGTCGCTTCTGATTTACCAATGTAAATCCACCTACCGCCACGAGGCAATCAATCAGTCCTAGCATATCCACACCCCATCACAATCCGCTCAACCATCCATCCACCGTCCTCATCGGAAATGGCGAAGAAGGGAGCCAACAAGGTGGGGAAGTCGTCCGGATCTGGCGCATCGGCGGTGCAATGGCAGCAATCAACCTCCACGCGGGAGTCACTACAAGCACTCATCAAGGAGGGCTTGCTCCCCCTGCGGGAGATGGAGGCATGGCGCGAGCCCCGAGGTGAGGATTCTCCCCGTCCTCGAGATGGGGAATTTGTGGTCTTTGAAGATATCGTGCCACGGGGACTCGGTGCGCCCATGAATGGGTTTCTCCGGGACCTCTGCACCTACTGGATGATCTCCATCTGCAATCTGGACCCCAACACCATCCTGGCCATCTCTATCTTCATCGCTTTCTGTGAGATGTTCCTGGGCATCGATCCCCACTTCAATCTATTCCGCCACTTCTTCCTGTTAAGGAAGAAGCAGGAAGAAGGGGGCTGAATCTGGGGTTCCCAGATTTGGGGTGGGTGCTATGTGCGTCTTTGGGATGAAACGAAGACTCACAGGCTAGGAAGCCGGCACCAGTAGGCCGCCAAAGGATGGAATACACGCTGGTTCTATATGAGCCAGGATGTGGAAGGGAGAAGGGTGCCCTGCGACGTCACGCAGGTGCCAAAGTGAAACCCACGGTGGTCGGAGCCGCCAACCCCGAAGGAGATGTTTCAGGTGAACAAGCTACTGACCTTGATTGATAACAAGGAAGTCAATGGAGCTCTTGTTGCCGGGATCTGGTCGGTCCGCTGAATCCAGTTGTGCAAAGAACGAGTGAACCGCCAGTTCAAGTACGCTGGGCGGGATGGCCCCTCCCGGGAGACCAGGGAGAAGCTGACGTCGGAGGTGTTGTACCAGCAGATGGCTTCTCTGTTTGAGAAGTTTGACCCAAGCACTATCACGCCCTGGTTTCCAAAGAAGACCAGAGGTCGTCATATGTGTGCCCATTAGCCTGGAGATGTACGGAAGTCCCAGGTTGCAGCTCCACGAACAGGTCCACACCGGGGAGGGGGTACAGATACCCTCGTCAACAAGAGTCCCACTAGCATCCATTTCCCCCGTCATTCACCGCCAACCAACAATGCGGAACAACATCAATTTCTCCAACAGGCGAAGCCATGCGCCCACGGCTCTAACATCTTTAAGAAGCAAGTTTTATCTTCATTAAACAGGTGAAAGGTGAGTAGAGCACTAGCAACCTAATGACCTATCAACTAAAACCCCCATAGGTGATATATGGATTGAGTAGCTAGTCATTCCTATGGTTTGCCGATTTAAGACACATGCAATGTATTAATTAGAATTGAATAGGCGCAATATGATCAAAGGTGCCTACACTTACCTTAAATTCAAAGATTAGCTACTCAATAATCTTTAGTCGTTCCATCTTGTGGTCTCCAGCTTTAGCTGCACTTGTCGATCCTCAACTCCTAGTCTTCAGTGCTAAGGAACTACTCTTTGTCTAGTCGCAGCAACCAAGCAACACAAATAGACAAACAAAATAGACAAGACTAAGAACAATACACCAATCAAAAGGGAAACTAAAAACAGAATGGTCTAAGCAGCCAAACTCGGTGCTACAGTAGCAAGAGCGCAAGAATGACGAACGACGGATCTTTTGTTAAAGAAAACACAACTATCGAGGTATTTGCAACAAGCACAGAGACAAACTTTAAGATTGATTCCTTTTATTAAATAAAGCAAGGTATTGGACATTTAATGGAAACACAAAGTTAAAACAGTTGAATTAAATGAATTATAAAGCAGAGTTAAACCTTAGTTATATTTCATTATAAGAAATTATATTATCTAAGCCAATTAAACATTCATAATTTATAAAGCTTAAAACATGCGAGAGCATTAAAGAAACAACATATGCTTAAAGATTAATCTAAGCAGGTCACGCATGAAAATACATGCTGGTATAAAACACGAGCATTTATGATTCAAGGTTGAACTAAGCAAGCCATTAACGAAAAGGAATTATTACTGATATAAAACATATTAGCATTAAAGACCGATGTGAATATAAACTAAGTAAATCTTTAATATGATCCAACTTATAAACATGTGAGAACAACCATAAGAAACATAACAGGTTTCAAGGTAAAACTAAACAAGGCATAATTAATAAAGAAACATCAATATAAACCTATGTTGCTTTTATTTAGTTGAGCATCAAATAATTATTAATCAAGCGAACAAGATTAAATGCACAGACATATGATATCATGAAGATTATTGCTAAAACAAAGCTTAAGGTCAACATGGTCATAGCACAACGGGATCGGAAAATATAAAACCTAGATTACTTTTAATTATAAAACTACTAAATAATTATTAATCAAATTGCATTCAAATAAATAAATTCATGAACTAGTGACATGATAAACTTCACCACTACTATGTAGAGCACGACAACATGAAACTAACGCAATTGGAATCGCTCGAATCGGAGTTAAAACAGTGAAACGGCGGAGATTCTACGATCAGTGGCAAAACTGTAAATAAATCGCTTGGTGGCAAAGTCGTAAATACCTCATTTTCTACCTTCAGTCAACCTCTTCATCTCAAACAGAACATGGCCATAGCAGCCATGCTGCTGCTCGCGCAGGGGGAAGGGGCCTCGGCCGCGGGCTTGCTGGCCGGCCACATCGCACGGCGGCGCCTAGCGTACGCGGCCGGGCGGCTCAGTGAGGCAGGGCGGGCCAGCTTGCACGGCCACGCAGGGCCAGGGGTGGCCCGCTGTCGCTCGCGTGGGAGGGCAGGCCCTCGGCCGGGCTTGGCCGACCGGCAGTGGCCGACGGCGGCGCGGCACGGCGCAAAGCGCGCGCGGCCAGGTGGCTCCGCGAGGCAAGGCCCAGCCTGCGCGGCCACGCAGGGCCGACGACGGTTGGCTGTGGCCGGCAGCGCAGGCGCGGGTAGCCCTCAGGGCGGCGCACGAGGCCGTGGTAGCCGGGAAAGAAGGAGATGATGCCGTCCATGGATGACCTCGTCGGAAAAGAGAGGGATTTGTTAGGGACTCGATCAAACAGGCAAGGATTCGCAAAACTAAAGGTGTGTTGGTGTAGAGGAGATCAAGACGAACCTTTTGGTGGTGGCAGTTCATGCCGGTGACGGAGGAGATGGCCGGAAAAGCTCGTCGAATGTTCGCCGGCACCCTAGCCGAGATGAACTTTGGCGATCGATTCCACGAGCTACAAGTGGCGGCTAACGAAGGGGTTTTCTGATCTGGAACCAACGCGTCAAGGGCTACGCCGGCATATATATATGCCTAGGGTTAGGAGCCGAGAGAAAATCAGATATTTTTATTAATTTCAGGAATTATAGAAAATCATTTTCAGTGCGAAAATAATTCTAGAAAAAGCTAAAATCATTTTAAAGCCCTGAAAAATATTTCCTTAACTCCAAAAATTGTGGAAAAATACCCAAAGGTAGATTGAGGCATGATGAATCCAAATAAAATATTTGGAGCACACAAAAATGATATTTTAGAGCACCCAAAAATTGAAAAATCTCTCAGATAAATAGGAAAATATACTGAAATAGTCCAGAAAATTCCCTGGAAGGATCGATCGTCTAAACACGTTTTTGATAACCTAGCACACTAAAAACACAAAGCACACGCAACACGCAAGCATCGTACTAACAAAACCTATTCAATTATTTTCTAAAAGCTATAGAAAAGCACATTACATTTAGTGCTTTCTAATAACCCAAAACACAAATTTTGGGGTGTGACAAGCACCAGCTACCCGGAGTAGCATGCTCGTCCCTACGACATAACCCGACCACCGCCAGAGGTAAGCCGACTAGTTCCACAATTCGATTTGATTACCACGCACTGGTGTATGAAGATGTCTGTATAACGTCGATTGTCTGACTATCAGACATTGCTTGGACAGGACCGGAAGGTGTTCCTTTCCGCTGTGCCGGTGGAGCCGTGGTCTCATGGTGAGGTGCAGGCCTACCAATGCAGGAGTGAGGAGACCCACCACTGGAGCAAGACCGAAGCAGGGCAAGAGATGACTAGCGTCTCTAGCCCTGATGACGATGAAATCCCTGCTGCTCAGGCGCGACGCCGAGCAGCGGGTAAGCGACCTATAGCAGAGGCCTTCTACTCTGCTATCCGGGGGCAAGTTGAACTTGGACGGTAGAGCAGAAGGTGGCAAGAAAAGGAAGGCGCCAGCCACCCCGGAGTCGTCGGACGACGATCTGCTAACCTTGAGCTAGTGCTAACAGAAACATGAGGCCTCGACCCCTCGGACGGGGACAACACCGAGGCCCCTGACATCGACGACGTCGAGGAGGCCTGCACAGAACACGCCGCCAGCAACCTGTCCCCTCAGCAGGGGAACGCTGCATCAACCACTCGGTCGGAGCAGCCCGGGGGGTCAACACCACCGGCACCATCACCACCACCTTCACCACACAGGTCGGCGATGCCTCCAGCCAGGACCGCTTCGTCACTGGGGCACCAAGAAGCGGTGAGAGAGCTGACTTCTCCGGTGCGCCCCACCGAGACGAGCAGATCAGGCGAGGCGTCGCGCCAAGTCCACGGGCACGGCAGCGGGGTGTCAGCCAGGGCCCCCGACGCTTCAAGCAGGGGAGCAGCTCCACAATTCAGAGGAGGGCTCCGGCGGTCAGCCAGGTAAATGAGTTCGCATATCTCGCATGTTCTGAATTTTGTACTTGTTGTGAAAAATCATGTCTATGACTTATAGCCGTGCTCCGCCGTCGACAACACCAACTCCACCCCCCAGTCAAACCTCTGCGCCGACCACTAAGCAGGCACCGGGCGTTAGCGCAGCATGGTCCACGGAGCAAGGGGATGCAACAAGCAGCGTCGCAGCACCCGACCAGCCGACTCCGACGCCGACTCGACAGCCAGAGAGGCAGGTGGTGCCGGTCCGGCCAGTCACCGCCAAAACAGGTCATCTACCGAGGCACACGCCAGCCTAGGCGGGGCCGAGCGTGCCGGTGCCACCTGAGGAGGTTGAGGAGGTGCCGCGGGTACCAAAGATACTGTGCCCCCACTTGCCTACTCAGCGCGTCTTTACTTCGCGCAAGCTGGGGGAGGATAACTTCGTGTCATATGAAAAGCTTTTAGATGATGACATTGACACGAGTATCTAGGATGTGTTGGAGGTGCTTACGACAGGATCAAGGTAAGACCCGACCATTATTTTCTTGCCTGTCTTGAGTCCGGTGTTTAGCCTCAAACTTGTTAATCAATCCATGCTGTATACAGTCGCTGCAGGAGACCAACGCTCAGTGGGGCAGGACCATAGAACGGTTTGCAGCGACTTGGGAGGAGTGCAAAACCCTCTGGGCAGCCAGAACCGATCTGGAGGCACAGGTCATGGTCTACCGTGCGCCGCAAGGTGGAAACCATGGAACAGGCCAACGAGAGTAAGTAGACCTCTCTTATGCATTCCACGTTGATCCTTGCTGCACATTTATGGGCGATTTTTGTAGCCATGGCTCGGGAGCTGGCCGATCTGCTAGAGCAGAAGGAAGGTGCTGAGAAGCAGGCCAAGGCGGACCAAGCCCAGATCGCTGGGCTGACTGGTAAGTAGAACAATGTAGAGTTGTTGTGTGTAGTCTGCCGCATACTGGATATGCTAACCACCATCGCTTTGTTGTTGTAGACCTGAGGGAACGCCACTAGGCCTAGTTTCAGGTGCTCAGGACTACATCGTGAGCCTCCAAGGAAAGATGCGAGCCATGACCGACCACATCAAGGCCGTTTTGAGGGCCATCTTTCCAGGAGAGTCGCACCCTGCCGACCCTATAGGTGAGGAAGTTGTAGTCGCCGACCAGTGCCGGAGGCTGTGGCCAGCACTGCAGGAGTTTGTCGCAGGCGCTGGGTGCCACGTGGCCGCCATCGTGCTCGGCGTGGTCCGTGCCAACTACCGAAACATGGAATCGGCGACCATCGAGCGTGGGATCCCTCCAGAGGTTCCTGATGAAGAAGCTGAAGAGCTCCAGGTCCCATCTGGCCCGACTGCCACCACCATCATTGAAGATATGACGCTGATCGATGATCCTGTAGGAGGTGGTGGTGGTCAGTAGGCGTAAAACAATGTATTTATGTTATAACGCTGTTTGTAAGTTCTGCCGAGCAGGTGGTGCTCAAAAACTTTTAAGCCTATTGATGTAGACAAATAGGCATGTTTAAGCGGATGATAAACATTTTTCCATTTTTACTTTTTAGATGCATATATCTACGTAGTTCATTTCCAAAAAAATGTCACCAGTTAAGTTTTGCCTCCACCCTCGAAGCGAGCTAACTTTGTCGGGTGACTAGGGATGCGCTAGTGAACAGCGTAGGACCGCCAGGATCACTAGGTACCCAGTACCGTTAGAGAGCAACTGCTAGATCTCCTAGTGCCATGTAGCGTGGAGCTGTAACACATCGTAAGAGGCTTCGAGATAGAGCCTTGTCAAGCCATTGTCGGTGGGTAGAAAATAAAGTTTAACTGAGACTTATGCAGGGCGCATGTATGACAGATGTGTGCATGAATATAGAATTGTGATAGGAAAAGAAGACAACAAAGGAAACTTCATTAAATATCTGAATGACAAAGATCTGAGTACATATCTTATTTTATGGATAGAAGCATATGAGGTGGTCGATGTCCTAGGAATTGGACTCCTCAACACCCTCCATTGTGTCCAACCGATAGGACGTCGGGCGTGGACAGCCTTGATCCTAAACGGCCCTTCCCATCTGGATGACAGCTTGTGCAGACCATCTGTCTTCTAGATTCGTCATAACACCATGTCGCCGACCACAAACAGCCCACCTTTGACGTTGCGGTTATAGTAACGATGCACTGAAGCTAGGTACTTAGCCGTCCGAGCACAGGATTCGAGAGCTATCTCTTCTTTGGCGATGATATCGATTTCCCTAGCTTTGTTGGAGGCTTCTTCGTTGGGACACGTGATGAAAGGAGTGCAACCTCGGTTGGTAATATAGCCTCAGATCCGAACACCATGAAGTATGGGGAAACTCTAGTGTTACGACTGGGCTGGGTACGGAGTCCCCAGACCACGATAGGTAATTCCTTGAGCCACCGACCAGGTTTAAGATCCTTGTCATCCCGGTATACCCGTTTGCACAGGGTGTCGAGGATCATACCGTTAGCTCGCTCCACCTGTCTGTTTGCTCGAGGATGAGCGATGGACACGTATTTGACTTTGATGCCATTATCATCACAAAAATCAAAAAACTCTTCGCTGGTGAATTGAGAGCCTAAATCGGTGATGATGGTATTGGGTATGCCGAACCGGTGGATGACATCATCAAGGAACTGCACTGCTTTCTCGAACGAGGCTTTCTTGACGGCTTTGTACTCAATCCATTCAAAAAATTTGTCGATGAGCACGAAAACACACGTGTGTCCACCAGGAGCCTTCTTCAAAGGACCGATCATGTCAAGTCCCCAGCATGAGAATGGCCAAGCGACCGGGATGGTCTGGAGTTCATGTGAGGAGACATGAATCTACTTTGCGAACATCTGGCAATTTTAGCACCGGCGCACATAATCTTCTACGTCAAAGACGACAGTCAGCCAGTGGAACCCTACTGGGTAGGCTTTGCCAACCAGCGTTCAGGATGCCGCATGGTTTCCATAAGTGCCTACGTGAATATCCTTCAGAAGCTTCAAACCCTCTGCTTGGGTGATGCATTTTTGGTAAATCATAGACCTTGGGGCCTTGCGCATCAGCTCGCCGTTAACCATGAGATAGGCACGGGCTCTGCGGACCAGCTGTTGGGCTTCGATCATGTCCTCCGGAACAAGGTGGTCATTCAGGTATCTAACAAAGGGCTCTCTCTGGTCGGGCTTGGGAGGCGCTGCCTGCTCGGTTGATTCGTCAACTAGCGGCTTCTCACTACCGTCGTCAGACCCTTGCTGGCCAGGGTAGCTGTCTTCTACCTCTCTTGCCTTGCCGCTGAGCGCTGCTACGAGCTGGTTGGTAGCAGTACTAGGCGCGGGTGCTTCATAATCCTGATCAGGGATTGAAGGCTTAATCAAGTCTTTGACAAAAACACCAGGTGGAATCTCGCTCGGGACGATCCGACTTTGGACAGTTCATCAGCACCTGTGTTCTCGGCATGTGGTATGTGGGTGAACTCCAGTCCATAGAACTTGTTCTCTAGCTTGCGAATTTCAGCAACATAGGCATCCATCTTCATGTTGACCACATCCCAGTCTTTGTTGACCTGACGGATGACCAAAGCAGAATCTTTGTACACCAGGAGCCGTTTAGTGCCCAGCTCGACTGCGATGCGGAGGCCGTGTAGGGCCGCTTCGTACTCGACCACATTATTGGACGCCTTGAAATGTATAATCAAGACGTAGCGGACGGTGTCCTTGGACGGAGGGATGAAATAAACTCCTGCCCCGGTGCCATCGATGTTCAAGGAACCTTCAGAATACATCTTCTAGTGGTCGGGATATGTGTTGGCCAGGGGCAAGCTAAGATCTGACCACTCCACAATGAAATCGACTAGGGCCTCAGACTTCATAGTATTGCGACTGCGGAAGATCAGCGTGAACTCGGAGACCTCTAATGTGTATTTGACAATACGGCCACTAGCGTCTCTGTTGCGAAGAATGTCGTTAAGTGCAGCTTCTGTGACCACCGTGATCTTGTAGGCTTGGAAGTAATGGAGGAGCTTCCGTTTGGTGATCAGGAGTGCGTATAGCAGTTTTTGCATGTGGTTGTATAGCTACTTGGTTCGTTAAGAACCTCACTGACGTAGTATACTGGGCGCTACACCTTGTAGACGTGCCTGGGTTCCTGGCGCTCGACTGCCATCACGGTACTGACCATGTTAGTTGTGGCGGCAATGTAGACGAGAAGCTCCTCTCCTTCTTGCGGCACCGTGAGTACTGGGGGAGTTGCCAGGTACTCCTTGAGCTATCTGAAAGCCTCGTCGGCCTCATCCGTCCACTCGAATTTCTCCTTAGCTTTGAGAAGCTTGAGGAAGGGGAGCCCTTTTTCACCGATGCGGGAGATGTAGCAGCTCAGGGCTGCCATGCAGCCGATGAGTTTATGGATATCTTTGACGTTTTGTGGTGGTTGCAGGTCCAGCACAATCTGAACCTTCTTGGGATTTGGGCGTATGTCGTCCTGGCTAACGATGTTGCCGAGCAGGATCCCGGAAGGGACGCCAAAGATGCACTTGTTGGGGATCAGCTTCCACCAAAAATTATTGAGGGTCAAAAAAGTCCGCTGGAGGTTGGCAACCAGCGTATGGGACTCTCTGGTGTTCACCACCACGTCATCGACATATGCCTCGACGAGGTCGGTGGGGATCTCATGCTTGAGGCAAGCCTGGATGGCTCGCTGGTAAATAGCTCCAGCATTCTTGAGGCCAAACGACATGGTCATGTAGCAGAAAGCACCGAAGGGGGTGATAAAGGCGGTCTTCTCTTGGTCCTCCCTCTTGAGGGCTATTTGATGGTAGCCCGAGGAGCAATCGAAGAAGGACAACAGCTCGCAACCTGCGGTAGAATCTATGACCTCGTCGATTCGATGGAGATTGAAAGCCTGTTTAGAGCAGTGTTTGTTGAGATCGGTGTAATCAACGCACATTCTCCATTCATTATTATTTTTGAGTACAAGAACCGGGTTGGCTAAACACTCCGGGTGATACACCTCTTTGATGAAGCCAACTGGTAGAAGCTTGGCCACTTCTACCCTAATAACTTCCTTGTGGTCATGAGCAAACTGACGCATCTTCTGCTTGACAGGTTTAGCAGTCTTCGAGACGTCAAGGTAGTGCTCGGCCTTTTCCCTCGGGACACCTGGCATGTCGGCAGGTTTCCACGCGAACACGCTGATATGCTCCTAAAGAAACTGGACGAGCGCGTCTTCCTATTTTGGGGGAAGGGTAGACCCGATCTTGGTGGTCTTTGAGGGATCGTTCGGGTCAAGCTAGATTAGCTTGTGCTGCTTGGCCTTGTTGGAAGGCCGCCGCGCAGACCCAACCGGAACCTCAAGCTCCGTAGGGGGCGCCTCCTTGACACCCAGGCCGGTGTACTCATGGCGTGCTTCAACTCCTCGACCTCCGTGGCTACATAGGCATCGAATTCGCACACACGCGCCTTGAAGACATTGCCGCGTAGGGATAGGACGCCCTACTCGGTTGGGAGCTTCAGCACGAGGTACCCGTAGTGAGGAACCACCATGAATTTGGCGATCCCTGGTCGGCCAAGGATGGCGTGGTAGATGCCTTCGAAATCGGCCACAATGAAAGTGATGTGGTCGATGAGGAAGTGCTGCTTTGTCCCAAACTGGACAGGTAGGGTGATCTACCCGAGGGGGTATGAAGGTTTGCCCGGCATTATGCCCTAGAATGGAGAGTCATATGGCTTGAGGTCTTTCTGCTTCAGCCCAACCTCCATGAAGGCTGGGTAGAAAAGAATGTTCAGGGTGCTGCCACCGTCGACGAGCACTTTCTCGAACCGGACGCCATCTATCACCAGGTCAAGGACCAACGGGAACCAACCGGCGTCAGGGATTTTGGACCACATATAGTTGCGGCTGAACGATATGGGCTGCTTGGACTAGGCAGGCGCCTTGACATTCGTGATGAACCGTCAGCCTCCTGGATAGCCACGATGGCTCGCGTCAGCACTTCTTGTCGCGGGCGTTCTCTAGTCTGACCTTGCCACCCAAGATGATCGCAGTCACGTTCTTCATGGGATCCCTGTAGGCGTGCCGTGGGTTGGTATCTTGATCTTCTTCTTCATCGAAATCCTCTTGCTGGATAGGGTTTTTGCCCTTAGCATTGGGGGCCGGACGCGGCTTCTTGTTGGCCATCCTATTCAGTGCCTCCTTCAGGACCCTACACTCGCCCAGGGTGTGGCCCTTGCCAGGATGACGGGGGCAATCCTGACTAAGGACCTTTTCAAGTTCTTCATCATTTGTCCTCTTCTGGCCCTTTACCGCGTTGACAGAGGGGTCATTGCGGTTACGCCGACCACCATTGTAGGCGTCCCGACCAAGTCTCTTGCACGGACGATCATCACTGTAGTGGTCGGATTCGTGGTTGTCCCGATGGTTGCGGTGATCATTTCGCCGATCTGGCCGACGGTCTTGATAGTTGTCGCAGTCGTGGTCATCATCACGGTGGTAGTTGCAGTTGGGGGGAGTAGGGTCCCCCTCGTTCAGCCCGTCGTTGAGATGAGCAAACCTGTGGGCGGTGGAGAGGAGATCTTCCATTGTTCTCGGTCGCTCGAGGAGCAACTCCTTCTTGAGGTCTAGGCCACGTGGTTGAACCAAGCCGACGATGAAAAGGTTGATCCCTTCCGCCAGGGTGACATCGATCACATGGTTCCACACGTCGGAGAAACGCCGGATGTACTGTCGCAGTGATTCGCTTGGATGATGCTGGACTTGCGCCAGAGTGTACTTGGTATTCGGCTATACGCAGGTGGGCTTGAAGTTGTCAATGAACATCTGCCTGAGCTGGGACCAGCTATGGATGCTGTCGGCGCGCTGACGGAGCAGCCAGGAGGTAGCAACGTTTCTCAGGACTACCGGGAGGTAGTTTGCCATGATGAACTAGTCACCTCCTACTGCTCGGACCCCCACTTCATACAGCATGATCCAGTGCTCAGGATCGTCCTGCCCATCGTACATCCGGACGTCCCCGATCCAGAAGTTCTTTGGCCAGAGGACGGCCTTAAGTTCCTATGAGAATGGGACTGGTTTGCTCAGGTGTCGTCGAGCACGGTATCGTTCATCAAGGTGATTGGTTGCTCGACTTCCTGGTTGCGCTCAACACGGTGGTTGGCTTGCTGTCTGTTGGCACGCTAGCGATTGCCGCGTTGGCGCTCGTCGTTGCGTGGCACCTCTCATGGAGCGTTCTCGGCATTGGCCTGCCGGGGTTGCTTGAGCGAAGGCTCTCCGTGATTGGATTTGTGTCGGCACCACTTTCTGCAGGTTGGCGGGGACGGCTGCGCCGGGACTGCCGCGACCGATGCGACGTGGTCGGTGACCCGGCAGAGCGGAGCTAAACCACCTGTGCTTTGGTGGCAATCAGAAAGTCTCGAATCGCTTTGACCCCGTGTGTGTTCGGGGAAAGGTTGTTAAGTCGATCCATGGCCACGACGATGTTGGCCATGGGAGTCTCGTGGATGATCTGGTTCTCGACCATGTTAAACTTGCCATTGACGTTGCGTTGAAGGCGGTGCGACTGAGGGCCTGCACCTTTGCCTCCGTCATTGGTGGCGTTCGTGTCTTGTGCCTCCAGGAGGTGTCGACGCTCTCGATCGGTGTTGCGGCCTTCCCTTGCTTGTCTCCCTTGCTCTGCTTCATTTGGAATGGGAGGCTCATCCACGCTGACCACAAATATCGCACCGTTGAAACTAGGCGGAGTCCTCGGGGTGCCTGGCACTGTGTCGACAGAACTGGTTTGGTCATCCAGCATGGTCGGGTTCTCCTCCTCGGCGTTTCCTGACTTCGGACCTCAGGATCCTCTTCATCATAGAGGAGGTACTCGGTAAGGTCGAAGGAAACGGAGGGCGTCCAATTGAGCCAAGAGAGCGAGTCGGACATGGCGATGTCTTTGGGGACTGTCGTGCCTGATCCGGAAGGATTCTTCTACAAAGACACCATGCTGATCATGGGCCTTGGATCTTCCGGGACCATAACCAGGCTAGGATCTAGGTCCAGTAGGTTCCTCGCGTCCGGGGAGCATCCCGTAGGTTCCTCGCGTAGGATGCGGCTGCGTTGCTCGACCCGTGCGGGAAGACGGGTGCACGGCTCTGGTCAGGGGCGATGGGATCTGTCTGTGCTGGGGCAGGTTACGCCTGCTACGCTCGGTGCTGCTTCCTCTGCTCTGCTCGGGCCTGTCAAGTGGCGCAGTTAAGCGCTTGGCGGTGCTGATGCACGTCGATGAACTCGTCCAGCCTAACTGGAGGCAGAGCCCGAGCAACGGCTAGAGTTGGATCTGGTCGGCGCGGGTGATGAACTTGACTATGCGTAGGGCACTGCTGACGGCGCCCTGGTCGGGCGCGGGTTGTCGTTGATGGTGCTCTACCACAGTAGGGGGCTCCTTGGCGAGCGGCCAGTGGCCCTCGTCTATGGTTGGAAGGTGGTGCTTGGGCCTATCGAGGGGCATGGTTAAGCGCTTGGCGGTGCTGATGCACGTCGATGACTTGTCCAGCCTAATTGGAGGCGGAGCCCGAGCGGCGGCCAGAGTTGGATCTGGTCGGTGCGGGTGATGAACCTGACTGCGCGCAGGGCGCTACTGACGGCGCCCCTGGTCGGGCGCGGTTGTCGTTGATGGTGCTCTACCACAGTAGGGGGCCTGCCTTGGCGAGCGGCCGGTGGCCCTCCTCTGTGGTTAGAAGGTGGTGCTCGGGCCAGAGCCAGATTTGGATCTGGTCGACGTGGGCCACTAGCTTGGTCCATACGTCCTTGCTGGTGTTGAGCATTACCATCATGACGGACAAGTGGCCACCCACGAACCACGAGAAGATTTGGATCAGCTCGATGCGGCTGGTTGGCACGGTTGTGTCAGCGTGGTCAGACAGGGGTGAAGTCCAAGTACTCTTCACGGAGCCACGCAGGAGCGGACTCCACGTAGTCGAGGAGCTCAGCCGGACCTGCCCCGTGACGGTCGATCGCGTCGATCAGATCGGAGTAGTCGATGTGCCTCCCCTGGTAGCGAGGAAGCCGCTAGTTCACCGGTGGCGTGCCCATCATCTCCTCCCTCTTCATGGGCGGCCCGAACGACCCCGGGCGGCCCCGAGATCTGAGTTGTTAGAGACGTGGTTGGCGCGATCGGTGCTAGGGCCGACAGCGTCACAGTCGGAGCTGGGACCAGTTGTGCTGCTCCCGCGAACGTGAGGGACGTCGTCACGCTGGTGGTCCACGTGAGTGAACCAATGGTGAGGGAGACGCCTGCCTTGAAGTCCATGGAAGCCGGGAACAAAACCGTCTGGATCGCCTGCTGATTAGATCGCACACCCCCTACCTGGCACGCAACTGTCAATGAAACCTCATCGGCAGTCTACCATGGGATACCCCAAGGGAGTAGATTTCGGTGAGAGCACGCTAAGACCTACGATCTAGATGTGAGACACAAGATGAACACCAAAGTTTATCTAGGTTCAGGACGCTCAGAAGCGTAATACCCTACGTCCTGTGTCTCTGCTGCTGGATTGATGAGTACCAGAGTACAAGAGATCCGACCAGATGAGATCAGATCCGATAAAAGAGAAGGTCCTGTTCTAGGGGGGTCCTTGCCCACCTTATATAGTGGGGGGGCAAGGTTACATATCTAGGGTTTCCCCTATGGTCGGTTATATTAAGTCGTATTCTTGGAGTACATGACCAGATCTAACCGACTAAGACTCCTTGCATGCCATGTAACCTTCAGCACCCGTGCAGCCCACCGGCCTGGTCGGTAGCGGACCACGGGCTCTGTCTTGTCGTCTGGCCCACCAATCAGGATGATGATGGACCAGCCTTTGTCTTCTGGTCTGGGCCGTCTGGACCGAGCAGCCCAAAGTCTAGCTGCGAGGGTATACGGGGTCTATACCCCCACAAAGCCGAAGTCACATCAGTCTCGTGAACCTCTAGTAAATTTTATGAGCCAGAGGTGTAACTCTTATTATGGAGCTATGAGTATAACTTTTGCCCGATTAGTTGAAGCTACAAATAGGAGCAGCTCCATCTGTAGCAGCATGGATGAAGTAAGAGGGTAATTGGATAACTGAATCAGCAGCTTCAACCACAGCCAAAGGGAATGCTTATGATGAGAACACATGAAACCATGTATCTAGCTTACTGCAACCTTTGTAGAACCACGCAAGAGCAATTGCTTCACATTAGCAGGAGCAAGACCGCTCAGCTCCTTGGCAGCTATGATGGTGCCGCTAATTGAATTGGACCTCTCTGTAGATTTCTCTAGCCAGACGATCCATCCATTTAAAGTATATTCACTCAACGGATAGTAACGTTGAACGACGTGCAGTGGCCATTAAGGCAAACATGTGCGTATACAAAGACTGGCCACACACCCATGGGAAGTACATGCAATGTATGATGAACTTTGATTTGCATGTTTGTTTAAACTTTTGTTGAGCTTTGTATTAGGTTAGTGAACTCAGTTGAGCATTGTGTGGCTCAAGTCGTTTGGTCGCATTGGCATTGATCTATGTTGAACACAACTCGTTCTGCTACAGTGCCTTCCTATAAAGTTAGCCACGTAAAATATTACTAGTATATGGTAGAGTAAAGCATCATAGGAAAACGAAAGTAAATTGAAGAGGATGTTGTCCGACATGATCGAACATGCAGCGGCCAGACATTACTAGGAAATCAAATATGTGCAGGTTAGACTTTCTCGCGGTCTAGATGTTTATATTATCGAGCTACGTGTACAACTTTGGCCTGATCAGCTCTGTGTGGACCCAACTCATGTCTTCGATAAGAGTTGCGCTCAAATGCCTCGCCTATAACTAATGCAGAACTGATGAGTTGTAGCTGTTGAAGTTGACTCGAAACATCATAAGGTCCAGCTGCTGAGCATTTGATCACATGGGATAGTGTAAAACATTGTCAGTTGTCCATATCATAGCAATTAGTATGTCTGCCCCTCGGCTGTTGCTACTGCTTGGATAGGAGTGAAATAACGGCAGAAAAGACCTCTCACAACTCACAACTGCACCAGTCAGACAAGTTTGAAGAATTTCATGCTAGTCAAAAACTTTTTTCTGGATTCACTTCCCAGATTTCCAGTCACATTCACTTCTTGTGTATACAAAGCTTGGCCTGACACCAATTGCTTCACTCACCCATTTGCATTGCAAAAACATACCTGTCGTTACCCAGGAAATGGGTACCCCAAACCATTGGTTTACCGGGCTAAACCCCGCAAAATCAGCAACACAAACCCTCCAGTGACCTCCAACGATTAACGTTCGAAGCCCCGCAGGCTAAAGCATATTGGGTTGACCCACGAACGGGCTACGACGGCCCAAAGCCAAAAGCCTACTCGAAGGGCTACCGACCGGACTAGGACTGTACACTCGAAGGTATAATTCGGGCGACCCCTCGAGGACGGAACTTCGCCCGGCGAACGAGCCTGTCCTCGAGGACGGAACCTCGCCCGCCGAATGAGCCTGCCCTCGAGGACGGAACCTCGCCCGGCGAACGAGCCTGCCCTTAAGGACGAAACTTCGTTCGCACGAATGGGCAGCCCTCGAGGACAGTGCACCCCTCGGCTACCGACTCTCCTGTACGGATCCGGGCGCATTTAATGCGTTTTACCTACCCCCGCCTAACCATATGGCCACAGTCATGGTAACAGTCGTGGGAGTGGCGGTCAAATCTTGCTTTTACCGCCCATGCCCCGGAATCCCGCGGATCGTACTTCGCTGTTGCACCATGCCGAGCACTGTGCCCCGTCCAACACCCCCTCGAGACGCATAAATCAGCACGTTTCCCGCATTTCCCGGGATTCGAGCTTATCCGGTGAGGTTCGACCCCTTCGACTCAACCCCCTCGACTCGAGCCAAGTCCTCGACCGCCGCCCCTTAACTCCGTCGGACGAACCCTCGAGCGGGACTCCAACAACTCTGGGCTGCACTTCAACAACTCCCGATGCGACGGCTGCAGGGCCTCCCATACCGACGTACATCACTACAGCAGCACCGACGTGATCGGCCTCAACACCATGCGTCACCTGCCATGCGAACTCTAAATATATGTACTCCTATGCCCCTCCTTCACATATAAAAGGAGGCGCCATGATGTTACACGAAAAGAGAAGGAGAGGATCTAGAGCATAGAAACGCTAAGTCTTTAGATCACAGAACAACACCGTGAGCCAGCGTAAGGTCGAGAGCTAGGCATCCGAACGCCCAAGCCCCACCTCACGCTCCTCACACCTGCTTGTATTTTCCCCTGTACTAGCACTTCGGTGCAAGATAACATGAACTATCCTCCCCCGCTGGATGTAGGGCCTTCTTTGCTCGAACCAGGATAAATCGCCGTGTCCTTCTTGCATCACCCACCGGATTAAGGGAGCACGCAATTACAAATATTACTCATTGGTGTTAACCCCCCGGGGGTCAAAACACTGACAGTTGGCGCGCCAGGTAGGGGGACCGCGTGTCACTAACGATTTCCCGCCATTTTTCCGGATGGGCGACTTTGTTTCACCACTTTCGTGTGCTACGGTGATCTGGTTTGGGAGCCTAGAGTTCATGACCCTCAGCTAGGGCTATGACATGACCCTGCTCTCGATCAGTGACCCAAACGGAGGTCGCGGTACACCCCCACACTCGTGGGGGGCCGCTCGCGGGTCTCACCACCATGCTTGCATGTCCAGAAGGAGGCACGATCGACGCTGTCATCGCCATCAACCTGAGTCGAGGATGGTTCCCGCCGTTTTCTCCTCGCCCCTGACTGGAGATGAGGAACCCCTTGTTGAGGGATTGTCTGACCCAAGTTCAGAGGTAGAGGGCAAACCGGCAGGACCCCACCACAACTCTGACTCCACTTTCGCAGTACGCTCATCGAGGAAGCGTGACAAAGTCTCCGCTCGATCGAGCCCGCTCCCGCACGAGCTGTTCGAGTGACATCGGCGGCCTTCGTTCAACTTCAACAATGCCACGACGATGATCTCGACAGCGACCCACTCCAACATGAGCACGTTAGAGGACCGCCTGGGCGCCCTTCTCCGTGCAATGACGGACGTGGGGACTGTCACACCAGCCTCCAAGGGCTTGGCCTTCGCGAGAGCGCCCGGCCCCCGGAGGTACACCGTCGGCACACTCCGACGGCAGCTGCAGGAGGAGGCACGGGGACAATTCCCCATTTTCTGCTACGGCGACCCCGACTCTGACTCTGATCATTGGGATCCTACCTGCGAGTGCCTCCACATCGATGGTGATGTCAACTCCAATCAGAACACCATCGATCCAGTGGCCGCGGCAGCTACCGCTACGGCGGGAGGTGCTCTCCCCAGAGCAGAAGACCAACAACCTGACGCACCCTGAGAGGCGTGCCCCCGTCCTGGCGAGCAGGACGCACAGTTGGCACAAATTCGGGAGTTGCAGGCGAAGCTCGCCGACGAGCAGGAACGATTGCGCCTGCTCGAGCTAACCCTCAAGCAAGAGTGGCGACTGCCCGGCGGTAGAGCCCGAGCCAGGGCCCGAGAGGTGAACCGGCAGATCAACGAGGCTGGGGCACCTGAGCAACCCGCCAACCGTTATCCCCGAGCAAGCCAGAATATTGTCGCGGCGGCTATGCTCCTTCGCAATATGCCCGCGCCATCCAACTCGCAAGCTCGGCGGATACAACGCGAGGTCAATGATCTCCTCCAAGTTGCTGCTGTTCAGCAAGCCGAGAGCTCAGCCTCGAGGCGTCGAGAGGCAGCCTCCGAACCTCAGGTCGAGCCCTCCCAGCCCAAAAGGGAGAGCTCGGTCGATCAGGGGCGGCCCCCCGACCGAAGAAGAAGCCGGCCCGAGAACGTATCAACGACGACCGCGCTCCCAGCGATGCGCGCCTAGACATCATCGAGAACCGCAGACGCAAGCACGGGGATGCCGAGGATCGAGGGTATAGCGCCCATCGTGGAGGGCGTTACGACAGCGACGAAGACCGACGGGCCCCGGAGCCACCGGGTCCCCGAGTCTTCAGCAGGACGATCCGCTGTGCCCAGCTGCCCGATAAGTTTCGACCCCCCACGAGCATCGTCAAATACAACGGCAAAACCAATCCCGAGCTCTGGCTAGCTGACTTTCGGCTGGCCTGTCAGGTGGGCGAGGCACGTGACGATCACGTCATCATACGTCACCTTCCCCTGTTCCTGTCCCACACCGCGCTTAGGTGGCTCGAGGAGCTTCCCCCTGACCAGATTCGCGGCTGGGTCGACCTTGTCCGGATCTTCGAGGGGAACTTCAAAGGTACCTACGTGCGTCCCGAGAACTCCTGGGAACTGCGCAACTACAAGCAGAAACCAGGGGAGTCTCTCCGCGACTTTGCTCGACGATTCTCCAAGCTCCGCACCGAACTACCCCACATCTCCGACCTCGACATCATTCTAGCATTCGTTGCGGGTACAACCTGCAAGGACCTAGTTCGTGAATTGGGGCGTAACCGCCCCGACACCGTCGACGAGCTCATGGATGTGGTCGCCAACTACGCGGCCGGCGAAGAGGCGGTCGGTGCCTTCTTCAGCGACGGGAAGGACAAGGGAAAGGCGCCGGTAGCCGACGACACCGGAGGCTCGAGCAAAGGGCTGAAGAAAAACAACAAGAAGAAGAAAAATTAGCAAGGCAAGCGTGAGGCTGTAGAAGATGATTTCGTCGCAGCAACCGAACGCAAAAGACCTCGAGGTCCCCCCAAGGGCGCCATCTTCGACAAAATGCTCGAGGAGCCCTGCCCTTATCACAAGGACAAGGCGAAGCACAAGCTTAAGGACTGCCGCATGCTTCGAAAGCACTTCGAGCAAGTGGGTGTGAAGAAAGGTGATGACAAGAAAGACCAAGGCGGCAGTGAGGGAGACAACGGGGAAGATGAAAAATTCCCCGAAGTCTACGACTGCTACATGATCTACGGGGGCCCCTCGACCCAGCTCACGCCTCGACAGCACAAGCGGGAGCGTCGAGAAGTCTTCTCCGTCCGAGTCGCGGCACCTCACTACCTCGACTGGTCTGACGCGCCCATCACGTTCGACCGCGATGACCATCCGGATCGAGTCCCCAACCCCGGGGCCTATCCGCTCGTCGTCGACCCAATCATCATAAACACCCGCCTCTCGAAGGTCCTCATGGACGGCGGCAGCAGCCTGAACATCATCTACCTCGAGACCCTCGACCTCCTGGGAGTCAAGAGGTGCCAACTCCGACCCAGCTCCGGGGGATTCCATGGCGTCGTGCCAGGGAAGAAGGCCCTTCCCGTCGGCCGTATCAACCTTCCTGTCTGCTTTGGCACCCCCGCCAACTTCAGGAAGGAGACCGTCACCTTTGAAGTGGTCGGGTTTCACGGAACATATCACGCTATCATCGGCCGACCGGGCTACGCGCAGTTCATGGCGATCCCAAACTACACCTACCTCAACCTCAAGATGCCAGGACCCAAGGGCGTCATCACCGTCGCCTCCTCCTACGAGCACGCATACAACTGCGATGTCGAATGCGTCGAGTATGGAGAGGCCGTCGAGCAAAATGCCATGATAGCCGCGACCCTTGAGTGCCTCGCCGACGAGGTGCCAGATCCCAAGCGGCACGCCGGCAACTTTGAGCCGGCACAAGACACCAAGAAAGTCCCCCTCGACCCGAGCTGCCCCGGCGAGAAGGTGCTAACGATCAGCGCCGACCTCGAGGGCAAATAGGAAGCCGTGCTCGTCGACTTTCTCCGCGCGAATGCTGATATGTTTGCGTGGAGTCCTTCGGATATGCCGGGCATACCGAGGGAAGTCGCCGAGCACGCCTTGGAAATCCAGGCCGGATCCAGACCGGTGAAGTAACGCCTGCGTCGCTTCGACGAGGAGAAGCGCAGGGTCATCGGCGAGGAGGTGCACAAGCTTTTGGCGGCTGGATTCATCAAGGAGGTCCATCACCCCGAATGGTTAGCTAATCCCGTGCTAGTTAAGAAAAAGAATGGAAAAATGCGGATGCGTATCGACTATACTAGTTTAAACAAAGCATGTCCCAAAGTTTCGTTTCCTTTACCACGCATTGATCAAATTGTTGACTCTACCGCAGGATGTGAAACCCTCTCGTTCCTCGATGCTTATTTCGGATACCACCAAATCAAGATGAAAGAGTCCGACCAGCTCGCGACTTCCTTCATCATACCTTTTGGCATGTACTGCTACATCACCATGCCCTTCGGCCTTCGAAACGCCGGGGCGACGTATCAGCGGTGCATGCTCCACGTCTTCGGCGAACACATAGGCGACACGGTCGAGGCCTATGTCGATGACATCGTGGTCAAGTCCAAAAAAGTGGACGACCTCATCCATGACCTCGAAATCGCGTTCGGGTGCCTTCGAGCCAAAAACATAAAACTCAACCCCGAGAAATGTGTCTTCAGAGTGCCTCGGGGCATGCTCCTCGGATACATTATCTCCCAGCGCGGGATCGAGGCCAACCCCAAGAAGGTGGCGGCCATCATGCGCATGGGGCCGATTCGGGATCTCAAGGGCGTGCAGAAGATCACGGGCTGCCTCGCGGCCCTCAGCCGTTTCATCTCACGATTAGGGGAGAAGGCCATGCCTCTGTACCGCCTCTTGAAAAATTTCGAGCGATTCACATGGACCGCGGAGGCCGAGGAGGCTCTCAACGAACTCAAAGGCATGCTGACATCCACCCCGATTCTCGTCCCTCCTCGACCAGCGACGTCGACTGAACCGCCCGAACCCCTCCTCCTCTATGTCGCCGCAACCACTCAGGTGGTCCGCGCGGCCATAGTGGTTGAGAGGCAAGAGGAAGGGCGCGCCTTGCCCGTCCAGCGGCCGGTTTACTTCGTCAGCGAAGTGCTTTCGGAAACAAAAATCCGCTACCCACAGGTGCAGAAGCTGCTCTACGCCATCGTCCTTACTCGTCTCAAGCTCCAGCACTACTTCCTCAGCCACCCGGTTACCGTGGTATCTTCGTTCCCCTTGGGGGAGATCATCCATAACCAGGAGGCCGCTGGAAGGATTGCTAAGTGGTCGGTCAAGCTCATGGGCGAGACCATCACCTACGCACCGCGGAAGGCCATCAAGTCCCAAGCGCTGGCGGATTTCATCGCTGAGTGGACCGACACTCAGTTGCCGCCAGTTCAAATCCAAGCCGAGCTGTGGACAATGTACTTCGACGGGTCGCTCATGAAGACAGGAGCAGGCGCGGGCTTGCTCTTCATCTCACCTCTCGGAGTCCACATGTGCTATGTCATTTGCATCCACTTTGCCGCTTCTAATAATGTCACAGAGTACGAAGCTCTCGTCACTGGATTACGAGTTGCCCTTGAACTCGGGGTCCGACGCCTTGACGTTCAAGGCGACTCACAACTAATCATCGACCAAGTGGAAGGCCTCGAACTGCCACGACGCCAAGATGGAAGCCTACTGTAACGAAGTGCGCAAGTTGGAAGACAAGTTCCACGGCCTCGAGCTTAGTCATATTGCTCGACGATACAACGAAGTCGCGGATGAGCTTGCAAAAATCGCATCGACTCGAGGTACAGTCCCTCCGGATGTATTCTCGAGGGACCTCTTCGAGCCCTCCATCGATTTGGGCTCGGGGGCTTGCACTATGCCCTCGAAGCTCCACCCCACGACCTCGACTGGGGCCTCCTTGACCGGGGCCTAGGTTATGGAGATCCAGGGGACTCCTCCTCCGTCGAGCCCGCCGCCGGATTGGCGAGCCCCTTTCCTCGACTGCCTCATTCGGGGAGAGCTTCCGGAGGACCGGACCGAAGCTCGCTGAATCTCGTGACGGGCCAAGTCCTACGTCATCTACGGTGATAGCAAGGAACTCTACAGGCGAAGCCCCTCAAGCGTTCTTCAGCGCTGCATTACTATCGAAGAAGGCAGGAGGCTCCTCGAGGACATACACTCGGGGGCCTGCGGCCATCACGCAGTGCCAAGGACCCTCGTAGGCAATGCCTTCCGACAGGGTTTCTACTGGCCGACCGCCGTTTTCGACGCCACAAACATTGTCCTCTCGTGCAAAGGGTGTCAATTTTACGCCAAGCAGACGCATCTCCTAGCTCACGCCCTACAAATGATCCCCATCACCTGGCCGTTCACGGTCTGGGGGCTCGATCTTGTGGGGCCTCTCAAGAGGATAACCAAAGGGTACACGCACCTGCTCATTGCCATCGACAAGTTTACCAAGTGGATCGAGGCCTGGCCTATCGGCAACATCCGCTCCGAATGGGCGGTCGAGTTCTTCACCGACATCATCCATCGCTTCGGGGTCCCGAACGTCATCATCACTGACAACGGCACAGTTCACCGGCAAGAAGTTCTTGGATTCTACGATCGCCATCACATCCGTGTGAATTGGTCCGCGGTTGCACATCCTCAAACTAACGGCCAGGTCGAGCGCACCAATGGCATGATTTTGCAGGGCCTCAAGCCTAGGATCCTCAACCGCCTTAGCAAGCACGGAAAAAAATGGGCCGCCGAGCTGCCTTCGGTCCTATGGAGCCTGAGGACAACACCTAGTCGAGCCACGGGCTTCACCCCATTCTTCTTGGTCTATGGGTCCGAGGCCATCCTCCCCACTGACCTCGAGTATGGTTCCCCTCGACTAAAAGCGTACAACGAGCAAAGCAACGAAGAAGCCCTCGCAAACGCCGTCGACCAGCTCGAGGAGGCTCGAGACATGGCACTAATTCACTCCGCGAGGTATCAGCAGAAACTTCGACGCTACCACGACAAGCACGTGCGCCCGAGGGGCTTCCAAGTTGGAGACCTCGTCCTACGTCGACTATAGAGCAACAAAGGACGTCACAAGCTGACCCCGCCATGGGAAGGCCCATACGCCGTAGCTGAGGTACTAAAGCCTGGGACGTACAAGCTCGCTAACGACAAAGGCGAAATCCTCACCAATGCATGGAACATCGAACAGCTACGTCGTTTCTACCCTTAGGGCACCAATGTCCTCGTACATTCTCGCATGTTTTGTACATTTTTGCATGGCAAATATAAGGAGTACTTTCGATTATAAGTTCAAACTTGTTATTGTACATGCAAGAGGTAGCCTCGACCCTGTCTCGCCAGAGTCGAGCCTTCCTCGGGGGCTAACGGGGGGGAACCCCCTAAGTTCCTAAAAATGCGAACGATTTTTTTGTGAACGATTTTTTCGAGCGTCTCCTTTCGCTTCGCAACTAAGTTGAAAACGCCTCGAACTCCCTAGGGGTTGAGGGCTGTCGAGCCGGAGCTCTCCTACACCTCCGGGCTACGGTACCTCCACTCGCTCCCCCTCGAGGGATACGAGCCTGCGTCGAACACTTAGTCGAAAAGCAAAAGTCAGGCGATCAGAACTCGAGCGCCTCTTCTTTTTCACGCCTCGATACGCTTCGCGACTAAGTAGAAAATGCCTCGAACTCCCTAGAGGGTCGAGGGCTGTTGAGCCGGGAGCTCTCCTACGCCTCTGGGCTATACCTCCACTTGCTCCCCCCTCGAAGGATACGAGCATGCGTCGAAAACTTAGTCAAAAAAGCAAAGTCTAGGTGAAATAAAGCAGAGAAGGCTCGAAAGTAAAATGACAAATTGCATTACGATAGATGCATTAATGTTCAAAAAGGCTTTCGAAGCCACATTGAATATAAGTTACAAAAAACTAACTTATTACATGGGCATCTCCACCCAGCCTTGCCCTACAGGCCCGCTCCGTCGCCGCCCTCCTCGACGCTATACCCTTCATCCGTGGGGGGGAGGACTTCGTCCTCGAACAACTTCGCCAGCGCTCCCCCCGGCCTCTCGGCGTCATTGATGAGCCCTCGGCATCGCTCCTCGTTCTCGGCGTCGGTCTTCGAGATATTAGGGACGAAGCCTTGGGCGACCACGTTCATGTCGAAGACGAAGCCGGAGGAGACCACTGCTAGCGCCCGCTTCACGCCGGTATGAAGCGCCTCCCGCACGCGATCACGAAGGGTGGCATCAAGGTAGTAGATCCGGTCGACGAGCGCGGCACCCGGGATGTCCTCTTTAGCAACCTCGACGGGCCCGACCTCCTAGGAGGCGCAGAGCCTGTCGAGGGCAACCCAGAGCCGGCCGAGAAGCGCCCCCTCCGCCGTGACGCTCTCCTGCAGCGCCTTGGCGGTGGTTTGGGTAGCGAGCAGCTCGGACTCGAGGCCTGAAACACAAAAGAAGAGTTAAGACAAACCATACGGGAAGAAAAAAGAACAAAGGCTCTTCAAGGAACTCACCGGCACAGCGAGTCTCGAGGGCGTGGCGATCCCCTAGCACGGCGTCGCGCTCCCCTGGGCCTCGTCTCGCTCCCGCTGGGCCTCCTTGAAGGCCCGGGTCACCTCCGTCTTCTCGCAGCGGAGGGTCTTGAGGGCGCCACCAGCCAGGATGATGGCCTGCTCCTTCTCTTGGAGGGTAGCCTTCATCCCCCCGAGCTGGGTTTCTAGGCTAGCGGCTCGGTTCTTCTCCTCCTGGACCAAGGCGGAGAGGGCGTTGCGCGCCGTGGAGACTTCAGCGAGACTGGCCTCGAGCGAGCGGATGAGCTCCATGGAGCTTTGAGCCTCCCCCATGAGTAGCTCGACGCGCTCCTGGGCTTGGATGCTCTCGCCCTTGGCCCTCTCCACTTCAGCCTTGGCCGCGCCAGCTTCCTCCTTGGCACGCTTGAGCTTCGCCTTGAATTGGGCGGCTTCCCCTCGAGTGGCCTCGGCGTCCTCCTTCACCCAGGCGGCCTCCTCCTTGGCTTTGGCGGCCTCCTCCCTGGTCCGCTTCAGCTCCTCCTCGATCTCGGCCACCCTGCCCTGCGCAGAGCGACCGACTTCGAGTTGGTGAAGCACTTCCTCCCGGCTGTTGTGTGTTTCATGGAGGAAGTCTGACTTGGAGTAGGAACACCTCCGCACCTCCTGAGGACAGGAAATCGAGGGTTAAGGCATTTCATACGAAAGAACTCAAAAAACTGCATATGGTCTACACAGGGACTCACCGTGAGGTTTCGGTCGAGGCCTTCGGCGAGCTCGACGCCCAGCTTCAGCAAGTGCTGCAGCCACGCCTGGGACCGCTCGGCGTCCACCCAGCACGTGACTTCCGCCGGGTCGTCCATCTCGATCCCCGGAGCGCTGGAGTCGCCAAGTTCCCGGAGTACGATGCGCTCCTTGCCCCAATGTGGAAGGACCGTCTTGACCTTGGTTCACGCCAAGGACTCGATCTCATCCACCACATCGCGTGGGACGCCGTAACGCACGGTCAACTCCGCCGGGTTGCGAAACTCCGACGCGGCGCCGACATCCCTTAGCCCGAGGTCGGAAGTCAACCTCCTCGGCGAGCCAGAAGCTGCCGTCTCCTCCGGCTGCTCCGTCGACGGTTGCAGCGGCTGGCTCGACGTTGCTTCTGGCGCCTTCGGAGGCAGCGGAGGTGTCGAGACCATCGCTTCCCCCAACGCCACATCCTGTGGCGCCGGCAGGTCCACCATCGACGCATCTTCCGGTGGGTTCGGCACCAAGACCTCCTCTGACTGCACCCCCAGCAGCCGCGGGACCGTCGACTCCTTCGACGCCGTTTCTTCTTTGGCCAGCAGCTCGTCCAGGGTGATCATGGACACCCATTGCTTGGGCAGTCCCGAAGTCCCCACTGCCCCCGACGTCTCGGGCGGCTGCTGCACCGGCGGTTCCAGCGGCGTCTGCTGCGCCTGCTGATGCTGGGCTGGCCCCCAGTTTCCTCCTCCTCTTCCCGCTGCTCCAGCGGCTCTTTCTCCCCCACCTGCTGCCGTCGCGGTAGCTCCGCTTCTTGCAGGGCCCCCTGCTCCTGCTTCCTCTGGGCCTCGAGCTTGCGTAGCCCCGCTGGCCAGGGTCTCCGCTCTCCCGTCGAGGAAGGAAGGGCTGTGGTCTCCTCACCCTCAAGGTCGACGACGGCTACCCCCTCTCCTGGCTCGTGGCCCCCGGGGGCTCCTGCCACAGGTGCGGGGATCGAGGCCTCCGGTCGGACAGGAGCGGAAGCTTCCGACGTCGGGGCTCCGCCCCTGGCGCCGGGCCGAGCTCGAGGACCGCGGACGACGACGTCAAGGAGGCACTCCCTCCCTCTTGCGTCCTCCCTGGCTCAGAGCCGTCGTCCGTCGCGGCCCTCGAGACGCTCGACCCTGCAGCAAGAGCGGAACCCGTCAGCCTACCGCGCGCCATAGCCCCGAGGGCTGAGGACAACCACTTGGCTTCCCACGGAGCCAAGGGCCTCGACGTCGCACCTGTGACCGGGGCCTCCATCTTCGCAGCTGCGTCCACCTTGAGCCGCTTAGCCGACGCAAGAGACGCCTCCTCAATTCGGCGCTTGGGCCTGGATGTGAAGAGGACGGCAAAAAGCTTATTAAACTGTACAATGAGGATGCAACGAAAAAAAGAATTGAATCAACAACGCTTACCCGAAGGGGATAGAGGCCTTTCGGGTCCCCCTCAAACCGCCAGCAGATCTCGAGACCCCTCCCGAAGTCGAGCTCTTCCCGGGGCTGAGGCTGCTCGGGGCCATCGGTGGGGTCACCGCGCCTCCCTGCTCCGACGGGGCCTCCTGAGCACGGCTCTGCTCCACCCGCGCCGACAACCGGGACCGGGTTTCCCGGGTCGAAGTGGGTGGGGTCCCGCCTCGAGTACGATGGGAGGGGGGTGAATCCCCTCGAGTCGAGGCGTCGGCCCACCTTTCCTACGCCGGCGCTCTAAGGCCGACGCCACAGGCTGGGGGGCACGCTCCTCCACCGCCTCCTCCTGCACGAAGGGGCGATCAGCATGGGAGGAACCCGACAAGATGCGGTCGAGACGCCCCGCCACCCCCTCAACGTCATCGCTATCATCGTCAGCATCATCTTCACCTCCCTCGGACGAGGGAGACTCCTCCTCCGAGAGCCCGTCGCGCCTCTGCTCAGTGCGGCGCCTCGCAAGCCTTTCGCGCTCCCGGAGCTTCTTGGCCTTCTTCTTCTCCTCTTCGTCCTTACACCACTTTTCTTGCTGGGCGGTGAAGCGTCTTACCTGATGATCAGGAGCGTCCTCCCTCAGCGGCGGCCTCAATCTCCGGTAGTCGATCCTCCCCTACACGAAAACGTTTGGTCACAGGGACGAGAGGAGGGGGCGGAAAGAAAACGCGAAAGGCGCAGGTCAGGGCACTCACCAGGTCGAGGCAACCCTCCTCCGGCCACATGGGGAGGCGGTTGACGTCTTTCGCCCTGAACTAGCCCGCGACCATCCCCTTTACCCGAGCAATGACTTCCACAGTGGATGGCTTCTTGTCGGACATCCGGCACCTCTCGAGAACCTCGGGCGCCGTCGAGGAGAGCATCTCGTCCAACCGCAGCGGGCGCTCCATCAGAGGAAGCACTCGTCGACTGTGGAAGGCCGAGACCACCACACCCGCCGTCAGGCCCGCCTCTCGAAGGGTCTTCATCACGGCGACGAGGGGACAAAGTCGACGCTGAAGATCTCCCGCGACACCATGCGGCCAGTTGTATGGACGCTCGATGATAAGCCCCCCGGTGTACGGCGGGAGATAGCCTCCGTCGTTGCGAAGGTAGAACCATTGCTCGTCCCACCGGGAGTGGTTGGACATCAACCCGGTGGGGATATACTCGCGTGGCTCCTCTGACCTCCCGGTCTTTAACACGAAGTTGAGGCACCCCGCTCTAACGATTCGCCTTATTCCTGGTGCCACCGGGGAGGCGAACCACTCCCCCTTGTAAAGGTGGAGCCACAGCTCCCAATGTGGCGCCATCTCGAGGTAGCCCTCGCAGACGACCGTGAAGATGGCGGCGTTGGAGATGGCATTGGGGGAGAAATGCTGGAGCTCGACGCCATAGAAGTTCATCAATCCTCGCATGAACTCGCTCGAGGGTACGCCGAACCCATGCCGATGATATTTGAGGAAGCTCACCACATAGCCCTCCGGCGGGCTCGGCTCTTGGTGGCTCCTCGGCGGCGCAATCCACTCCGGCCAATTCGGATCGGTGACGGGGTGGAGAAGTCCTTCTCCCACCAGCTCGTTCAGCCTTTGCCGCGTCACGGTCGACGGGCGCCAGGGTTCGGCGGGCTGGAGGATGGGGGCCATGGCAGCAGCGGCAGCACAGATCTGCTCGGTGGGCGCGGCGGCAGCAACAACAACACGAATCTCCTCGGCGGACGGACGACCGGGAAGGTTCCCAATCGTGACTTCTCGCTCTAAGTTTTTACCCTCACGCGCGTAGGAAAGCAGGAATTCGGGAGGATGGCAAAGGTGGGGGCGAACAGCGCCTGTCCCCCTCCGTTTTTATACCCAGGAAGAGCAACGGGCGGAGTCCAGCGGCAGGGAAAAGGTAACTTCCCGCAATTAATGCACTTGCCTAACCGTTCCCCCTCGATCCTCGACCGGATGCGCGTGTCACACCTCTGGCAAAGAGCCGTTGCTCGGGCCCACCACGATCGCACTGCTAAGGCCTTCTCCTCAAAAGGCGCGTCTAACGGTAAGAAAAATAAGCGTCACTCACCGGCGGACTCTTCCAGGAGAAGGTAAACGGGCTCTGGCCCCACCTCAAAGTCTCAAGGGAGCGAAGGCCAGTCCTCGAGTGAGGGCTCAATGGCCGCCCTTGAGCACCAAAAAAATCGGGCTCCGGCCCTAAGCCTCGAGGGAGCGAAGGTTGGCCCCATGATCAGGGTTTGACAGCCGCCCTCGAGCACCCGAGTCAGGGGTGACCAAGGGGGAGCCAGTACGAGGCCTTGCTCGAGAATGAATTCTCGAGACCCCTTTGGACACATCCAAGGCGAAATGCTACGGACTTTATGGAATCCCCCCGATGGGAGACATCGAGCCGCCGAGACCTATCGAATGGAATCGGTATCCGTGAGACCATGCGTTTTGCTCTAATGAGACCACCTCCGGGCCACCAGCCGACCTCTATCGAACAAGGAACGGGCTCTCACTTGGATTTTTCCGTTACCAGCTCACTGAGAACTTCGCGGCTCGCCCTATCGAGGGTAGTCCGACGCTTCTCGCCACACGTCCGATCGAAAGGACTCATGAGATGAATGCCGAGGCCGGCAACACCCCAGCCGCATGAGGCTCGGGAGCTCGACTGTGCCTGGCACCCCTCGACGAAAGAGGGTCAAAAATCCCCTGGGGGCTCGGCGTCCCGACGCACCCCTCGGTAAAGCACTGCGACTCCAGTTCAGGCCTGTACCCGACTGGACAAGCACCCCTCAACCAAAGACAAATGAGGCCCTCACAGGAGTCTTTTGACTCCTATGAGGCCTCGGGGGCTACCCCCGCGGGGGTCGCTCATGCGCCCCCACGAAAAAATCCGAATCACGTCCCGTTTCCAACTCTTGACCCCCTGCCCGAGTGCCATCACTCGCGCAGGGGCTCGGGGGCTACTGTCGTTACCCAGGAAATAGGTACCCCAAACCATTGGTTTATCGGGCTAAACCCCGCAAAATCAGCAACACAAACCCTCCAGTGACCTCCCACGATTAACGTTCGAAGCCCCACAGGCTAAAGCATATTGGGTTGACCCACGAACGGGCTACGACGGCCCAAAGCTTAAAGCCTGTTCGAAGGGCTACCGACCGGACTGGGACTGTACACTCGAAGGTATAATTCGAGCGACCCCTCGAGGACGGAACCTCGCCCGGCGAACGAGCCTGCCCTCGAGGACGGAACCTCGCCCGGCAAATGAGCCTACCCTCGAGGATGGAACTTCGTTCGCACGAATGGGCAGCCCTCGAGGACAGTGCACCCCTCGGCTACCGACTCTCCTGTACGGATCCGGGCGCATTTAATGCGTTTGCCCTACCCCCGCCTAACCGTATGGCCACAGTCATGGTAACAGTCGTGGGAGTGGCGGTCAAATCTTGCTTTTACCGCCCATGCCCCGGAATCCCACGGATCGTACTTCGCTGTTGCACCATGCCGAGCACTGTGCCCCGTCCAACACCCCCTCGAGACGCATAAATCAGCACGTTTCCCGCATTTCCCGGGATTCGACCTTATCCGGTGAGGTTCGACCCCTTTGACTTGACCCCCTCGACTCGAGCCAAGTCCACGACCGCCGCCCCTCGACTCCGTCGGACGAACCCTCGAGCGAGACTCCAACAACTCCGGGCTGCACTTCAACAACTCCCGATGCGACGGCTGCAGGGCCTCCCATACCGACGTACATCACTACAGCAGCACCGACGTGATCGGCCTCAACGCCATGCGTCACCGGCCATGCGAACTCTAAATATATGTACTCCTATGCCCCTCATTCACATATAAAAGGAGGCGCCAGGACGTTACACGAAAAGAGAAGGAGAGGATCTAGAGCATAGAAACGCTAAGTCTTTAGATCACAGAACGACATCGTGAGCCAGCGTAAGGTCCAAGCCCCACCTCACGCTCCTCACACCTGCTTGTATTTTCCCCTGTACTAGCACTTTGGTGCAAGATAACATGAACTATCCTCCCCCACTGGACGTAGGGCCTTCTTTGCTCGAACCAGGATAAATCGCCGTGTCCTTCTTGCATCACCCACCGGATTAAGGGAGCACGCAATTACAAATATTACTCTTTGGTGTTAACCCCCCGGGGGTCGAAACACCGACAATACCCTAGTTTTGCCTCATCGTCGCTTGCCATGAAGCCCGTGGTAAAGAAGTGGTACTCGAGGAAGGTTAGTTTCTCATCGCCGTCGCTTGCCATGAAGCCTATGGTAAAGAAGTGGTACTTGAGCAAGGTTCGCTTGGTGCGGCCTGTGTCTCCTAGGGTGCCACTGCTATCCCCTTCGCGATCGATGACGACACTACCGACACCGGCTGGGGTGGTTTGCTCGGCTCCACCGCTACCGTCGCGGTGCACCTCGCTGGAAGGTTAGTTTCTCCTCGCCGTCGCTTGCCATGAAGCCTGTGGTAAAGAAGTGGAACTTGAGGAAGGTTCACTTGGTGCGGCCTGTGTCTCCTAGGGTGCCACTGCTATCCCCTTCGCGATCGATGACGACACTACCGGCACCGGCTGGGGTGGTTTGCTCGGCTCCACCGCTACCGCCGCGGTGCACCTCGCTGTGGTCATAGGTCCCGTCTTTGGAGCCACTCTTGGGGCCCCACGGTGCGAGCAGGACTCATGCAGTGTCCCGCTCCCGATCTCCGTCCGTGGATGACATGTCCGATGGCTCTCCTAGTCCGGGCCATGTTTTGACAGGCTCTAAGCAGGTGCGCCCCCTGTGCCCTGAGAGCAAGCTGATGATGCGCACTAGTAAATTTGGCAGCCTGGTGTGCCCCCGTGCCCTGGGAATCGCATTGGTTGGACACAGCCCGATGCCAAGAACCATGTCCTGTATTGGGTGAACCTCCCCGTCAATTTGTATTCCTCTACGATGAGATGGCTGCCAAACATCGTGTCTTGGCGATGAACTAGGGCTGGATGGACTGAATGGATCTTTAGGCCTCGCCGGTTCTCCGAGTGCAAGGGATTTGCTGGTTTCAAGCTAGCCAGGTTTAGCTCACAGATTTTTGTTGGTTCCTTTGTTACAAGAATTGCTTAGAGCTGTAGGATGCCAATGCTAATTACTAGTATCAGCTTATGTTAACATGTGTAGTTAGTACTAGTATACTATCTAGTGCCCTTGCTGCATGGCTTGCTTTGAGCAGTGGCATGACCATGCTTTCAGGTCATTTGATCATTTGGTACTCGTTTCTGCCTCGTGTTGTAGTTTCGCCTGCAGGCTTCTTTCTATTTATCTTTCTGATTTGTTGTATGGTAAACATGCATCAAGGAATTCATTTGATTAAGTCTCACATCGATCTAATGCATTACAGTGAGGCAGCTTCGCATTCAAATTTTATTGTACAAGCCAGATGTACTAAACATGCATCACGGAATTCATTCGACTCGCCGGACGCGATTACTTTACAACACTACTTCCCAAAGTATTAAATCCGACATGACGGCTACCCAACCCCTCCTGCTCGTGGCTGGTGTACTAAACCCTGCCAAAATATTTCGGGATGTGGTGTTCACTCCTTGTAGATGCCATTCTCCCCTCGTAAATACTTCAAACCACAACCTTTCGCCTGCTTCCGGTCACATTGCCGCTTGCCGTTACCGTGCTGTCTCCCGCCACCTGAGCTTGACTGCAAGATGTCGCGGCCCATGGTCCCCGCCAATCCACCACCACCTCCCATCTGGCTACGAGGGAGCAACCTGCTCCTGCTACTCCGCTGTTGACACTCATTAATGCTTAAATATACTTATTAGTTATTGCTCAGTAATATCTGAAATAGATCATAAAGCATAGTTGTAGGGTTTTGAATCTAACAAGTTCCACGAGTGTTGGTGTTTCCACTTGATTGTAGGATTATCCTTATTTTATCACAGAATTGGTTACGTGGTTGATTCTAGTCTGTTTGCGGACTTCCATAGTAATCCCATAGCAGATTGATAAGAGCAATACTTTCTAAAAGTAGAACTAGACAGCCCAAGTAATCTCTGCAACCTTCTAAGCGTCTCATCCTTGATTGTGCTTAGGGATTAAGCATAGATCAAAATCCCTCCTTCTGTTCCTTTGGGTTCGATATTTAAAACTAGGTCATCCTGGTGAAATGCTACATTGGTATATTATCTGTGTGCTTACATATAACTTCCATATTTTTGTTGCACTTAATAAATACCAACATCCGCCAAGGGCGCCATGGACGACAGCGACGACTTTGTCCTCCCCAAGATGGTCAACCGGGGTGTCCCCTCTAGCCTAGAGTCCAGTGAAGAGGAGGATGACTCTAACGGGTCCCTGTTCCGGTCCTCCACGTCATCCTCTATGAGTGCGAACCTTGAGTGGCATCTGCCCTGGATCCATGACTCGGAGTTGGAATACCCACTCCCACCACCACCGTCGCCCACCTCCACCCGCATCTCCACTCCTCCACCCTCACCCCCACAGTCCCCGCCACCCTCCGTGGCGGTGGCACATGCTGGGCGTGATGTTCATGAGCGCCGCCCCAAGCAAGCCATACCAAACCACGCTAGCACTCAGCTGGTGGAGGAGTCCGATGCATTTGTCGCTAGGGCGGACAAGCCTGTCCAGCGCAAGGCGATCACTGAGAGCATGGAGGAGTGCTCAGAGGACGTGGACAAGCATGTCAAGGGCTGCAAGATCCTGAAGAAGAAGAACCCGATGGGTTCGCTGCATCTGGGCACACTAGCAAAGGCAGCGGCGCTGTCGTGCTTTAGCCTCCGTGATGTGGTGGTCGCTGTCATGCTCCGGCCGCCGTGCTGTGGCGATCGCTGTTGCTTCCTACGTTCCAATGGTCCATGAAGACCAGTGAACATAGGTCGACATGGCATGCCGTCGTCCGGCGTGCACCAGTGTGTCATGAAACGCTCCCCGTAATTCATGTCGGCGCGTGTCTGGCTCGATTTGCATCTGTCTGTGTGGACGACATCATCCACATCCCTACGGCTGCCGCCAAGATGGTGGCTACTCGAGATTCAATATCGTGTCCTTGTGTCTTGTGTTGGTTCCTAGTCTAGTGACTTGGCTTCACCTTGCGGTGTAGCAGGCAGCCCGTAGTAATTGACAATCCATGAATCAAATGCACTTCAAAAATGTGTTGATGTCATGTTATTTGTCATTACAATTTTGTGCACACATCAGAAAGTCTGACGTCGTACTGGGTAGGCTGAGAGCATGGTCCGGCGGCCCCGGTTCTGCATGGACGGTGGTTAATTCAGCATGAAGTGTTGCATTTTTCTCTAGGCTACAAAATCAAATGGCTGGGATCGGTAAATGTGAGCAGTATTACTCCATATAAATTAGGTCAAATGTGAACTAATCGTACTTTTGATGCCACACATCTTGTAGCTTGGGTTCTTTTCTGGAAGGAGGGATGTCTGCATGGGATTACGCTAGGCGAGTGCAGAGTGCTGGCGGACGCACTCAAGATCACTGCCAACAAGAAGCCACGCCCAGCACCTAATGGAAAGGGCAAGGATATCGTCTGGGAGGATGACGCCGACAAGGAGGAGCCTCAAGACCCCAACCCACGGCGTGCCTACAGGGATCCCGTGAAGAACATTGCTACCGTCATCTTTGGCGGCAAGGTCGGGCTCGAGAATGCAAGGGACAAGAAGTGCTGATGCAGGCTATCGCATCTATCCAAAAGTCTGATGGCCTCATCACGGACGTAAGGGTGCCAGCTTGGTCCGAGCAGCCCATCTCGTTCAGCCGAAATGACATGTGGGCCAAACTCCCCGATGCTGGTTGGTTCCCGTTGGTCCTTGACCAGGTGATTGACGGCTTCTGGTTTGAGAAAGTGCTCATCGACGGAAGCAACACCCTGAATATTCTATTCTACTCATCATTCAAGGAGCTAGGGCTGAAGCCGAAGAACCCTAAGCCCTACCACTCTCCATTTTGGGGCATCATGCCAGGCAAGCCCTTGTACCCTTTTGGGCAGATTAATTTGCCCGTCCAGTTCAAGACAAAGCAACACTTCCGCATCGAACACATCAACTTCATCGTGGCTGACTTTGAGGGAATCTACCACACCATCCTTGATCGACCAGGTATTGCCAAGTTCATGGTGGTTCCTCACTATAGGTACCTCGTGCTCGTTCATGGTGGTTCCTCACTATAGGTACCTCGTGCTCAAGCTCCCAACCGAGCAAGGCGTCCTGTCCCTGCGTGGCAACATCTTCATGGCACGGGAGTGTGAGACCAATGCCTATGCAGCTGCGGAGGTCGAGGAGCTTAAGTCCATCCTAGAGCACACCAGCCTAGAGGTCAAGGGAATCCCGTCGGTGGATCTTGAGATCCTGATCGCCGGTGCTCAGCGCTCTCCTAATAAGAGCAAGCAACACAAAGTGGTCGACCTCGTTCCTGGTGACCCTTCGAAGACGACGAGGATCAGAGCCGACCTTCCCCCTAAATAGGAAGACGCACTCATCCGGCTCCTCCGAGAGCACGTCAGCGTGTTTGCATGGAAACCCACGGATATGTCAGGTGTTCTGAGGAACAAGGCCAAGCACTACCTTGATGTCTCAAAGACCGCAAAGCAGATCAAGCAGAAGCTGCGATGGTTCACTCGCGACCGAGAGGAAGTCATTAGGGTAGAAGTAGCCAAGCTTTTAGCAGCTGGCTTTATCAAAGAGATGTATCACCCGGAGTGGTTAGCCAACCCGGTTCTTATACAAAAAAGAATAATGAATGGAGAATGCGTGTTGATTACACAGATCTCAAGAAACACTGCCGTAAACAGGCTTTCAATCTCCCTTGAATCGACGAGGTTGTAGACTCTACTGCAGGTTGCGAGTTGCTCTCTTTTCCAGATTGCTACTCGGGCTATCACCAAATAGCCCACAAGGAGGAACACCAAGAGAAGACCGCCTTCATCACACCCGTTGGCTCTTTCTGCTATACAACCATGTCGTTTGGCCTCAAGAACTGCAGGGTGACATACCAGCGAGCCATCCAGGCATGTCTCGATGATGAACTCGCCGACGACCTAGTCGAGGTGTACGTAGATGATGTGGTGGTAAAAACAAGGCAGTCTGATGCTCTGGTCGAAAACCTCCATCAAACCTTCATGGCGCTCAACGAATTCCAATGGAAGCTGAACCCCAACAAGTGTGTCATTGGCGTGGCTTTCGGGATCCTGCTTGGCCACGTGGTCAGTCAAGATGGCATACACCCCAATCCCAAGAAGGTCCAAATCATTTTGGATCTGCAATGACCGTGGTGCGTCAAATATATAGAGAAGCTCACTAGGTGCATGGCAGCCCTGAGTCAGCATCTCTCTGCTGGGCGAAAAAGGCTTCCTTTTTCAAGCTTCTCAAGGCAAAAGAAAAGTTTGAGTGGATGGATGAAGCCAACCAGGCTATTAAGCAGCTCATGGAGTACCTCGTAACTCCCCAGGTACTCACGGTCCCACGAGAGGGCGAGGATCTTCCCCTCTACGTAGCCGCCACAACCAACATGGTCAGTACCATGATGTTGGTCGAGCGCAAGGAACCCAGGCACGTCTATGGTGTACAACGTCCGATCTACTACGTTAGCGAGGTTCTCAATGAAACCAAGCAATGTTACAACCACATCAAGAAGCTGCTCTACGCGCTCCTGATCACCAAGAGGAATCTTCTTCATTACTTCCAGGCCTACTTAATTATGGTGGTCATGGAATCCACACTTGGTGAAATTCTGTGTAATAGGGACGCCAGTGGCCGCATCGTTAAATACACGTTAGAACTCTGCGAGTTCATGCTGAAATTTCACAGTTGAAAGACTGTCAAATCTCAGGCCCTAGTTGATCTCTGTGGGAGGTATGAAAGACTTTTGGCTGCTCGAACCAAACAACCCAGATCACAAGACAGAGGTCGGTCCATCACCACCCTGGTTGGTGGGTCGGACAACAAGAAGAAGCCCGTGGTCCGCTATCGCCCTGGTCGGTGGGCCTCGCAGGTCCTGAAGGCTACTTGGTGTGCAAGAAGTCTTAGCCGTAAGATCTATTCATAATCTCCAAGATACAGAGTAATGTAACCGACCATAGAGGAAACCCTAGATATGTAACCTTGCCCTCCCTACTGGACCCCCCTATAACGCATCTTTCAACTAATCATTGTACTTCGGTACTCATCAATACAGCAGCAGAGACGCAGGACATAGGGTATTACACTTTTGAGCGGCCTGAACCTGGATAAACCCTTGTTTTTCTTGGTTGTTTGTCTTGTGTATCACATCTGATTTATAGGTCTTATCGCGCCCTCACCGCAAATCTACTACCTTGGGGTATCCCATGGTAGACTGACGAGGAGATATCATCGACAGTGGCACGCCAGGTTGGGGATGCACGATCTGATCTTCAGGCGAGCCAGATGGTTTCCTTCCCTGCTTCCATGGATTTTGAGACGGGCATCACCTTCACTGTCTGGGCATTAATTTGGACCTCCAGCGTAACGATGTCCGTTGCGTTCACGGGAGCATCACAGCCGGCCCCAATGCCGTCTGCAGCGCAGCTGGTCCCTGCACTAGCCGCGCCAACTACTTCATCGACAGCTCTGATCTCGGGTTCACTCCCAGGGTCGTCCGCACCGCCCATGACGGCCGCAGAAAGGATGGCCACGCCAGTGGCGGATTGGAGGATTCCTCGCTACCAGAGGAGGCACATCGACAACTCTGATTTGATCGAGATGATCGATCGGCATGGTGCAGATCTGGTCGAGATCCTAGCGTACGTGTAGTCCGCTCCTACGCAGCTTCGCGAAAACCTAGATTTCACCCCTGTTCTTCCACATCGGCGTGGGCGTACGAACCATCTCAATCACTCAGGCCGTGCAGATCCAAATCTGCCTGCAGCCCGAGCACCCCCTGCTCATCAGCAGGGCGGCCCCAACTCCAACCAAATACGTCGGCAAGACTACCCGAGCCAAGCCAGCCACCCGCGTCGCCAGGATCATAATCCGGCCGTAGCCCGAGCACCGCCTCCCGTCCACCGAGGAGGTGCACCTCCCAACCAGCAGCGAAGGCGAGGGCCTGCCAATCAGGTCCACCGTCAGCGCCGCCCAGATTCAGATCTGGCCGCCACACGTGCTCCAACACCGGCGTGGCCCTAACCGTGCCAGTGGTCCGCACCGTCTAGTTTTGAACCAGAGAGAGTTCTAGGCATAGCTGAGACAACAGCCCCGAACCCAGCAGATGCAACATGCTGGTCCAGCACCTGCAAACCCAAACGCTCCTGCTACAGGTAGTCGAGCTGTCTTCTTGCACGGGTTGGACAACGCAGCCACATCCTACGCGAGTAACCTGCAGGTTGCCCCCATGCGACGTGATGACCATCTTCTGGACCTAGATCCATCTAGGGTTTTGGTTCCCGAAGATCTGAGGCCCATAGTCAACATGGTGGTCCTTAAGGATCTCAATCCTACATCTATAGGTACGGCTCTAGAAAGCAGCACCGTGTCCAATCTACTTGCACGACTCGACAGATCTCCCCCCGTCTCCTTCGACTACACTGAGTACCTCCTCTCTGACGAAGAGAGTCCTGAGGTCCGGGGTCAGGAGCACGTCGAGGAAGAGATCCCAATGACACCGATACATGAGGCTACGGATATGACACCAGGCTATGGATACGACGCTGGACTTCCTTAAGTAATCCGCCTGGATTCAATGGTGCATTGTTCATGGTCAGCGTCGATGAGTTGCCTGTTCTGAATGAATCAGAGCAGGCAAGACAGGATAGAGAAGAGCGTAATCACGATTGAGCGCAATGGCGGCTCGCAGAACAGCAGCTAGCAGATGCTGCCAACAATGGCGGTAATGGTGCCATGAACGGTGGCAATGACGGGGCCAACGACCCACGGCCACGCTGACTCCACCAAAACCTCCGTGCTGAGTTCGACATGGTCGGGGATCAACCCTTCCATGAGACCCCCACGGCCAATATCGCCATCGCCATGGATCAACTTAGCACAGTTCCCCCGAACACTCCCGGGGTCGGAGCAATCCGCGATTTCTTGATCGCCGCCGAAGAGCACTGCCGGGGTTGAAGCAATCCACGATTTCTTGATTGCCGCCGAAGAGCAGGTCAACTAGCTCTCCTCGGCTGGTTCCTTGGCTACTTCATACCGGTCGCAGCGATCCCGACGCAATCGCAGTCGTTGCTATCAGCCAACAGAAAGCGGCACCAACAACTCATCCAATCAGGGAGGATGCAACCCTCCCATCGAGCAGCCTCGCTGGCCAAACGCTGATGACAACCAGTGGGAGGATTCACACGAAGAGTCCTAAGACGATGACCCACGAGGCAACCGCCCGTCTGGCAATTACCAGCGTGTTAACCAGTGACGCGATGATAACCGCCGTGCCGAGCAGGAAGTTGACCAGCGTCTAGGCGCAGACCTCCGTGACGACCTGGATAAATGCTACCGCGCTTACCAACGCATGAGCGACCACCTCGATAAATGCTACCACGCTCACCAACGCATTCTCGGAAAACCTCAAGGCCATGGTCTGGCCGAAGAACTTCTGGATCGGCGACGTCAGGATGTATGATGGAAGGGATGATCCCGAGCATTGGATCATGCTTTATGAAGTAGCTGTCTAAGGAGCCGATGGCAACGAGGGTGTTATGGCAAACTACCTCCCGGTGGTTCTGAGCAATGTTGCTACCTCCTAGCTATTATGCCAGCACCCCGAAACTATCCACAGCTGGGATCAGCTCCGCCAGATGTTCATTAACAACTTCAAGCCAACCTACGTTCAACCGAGCACCAAATATGCCCTGGCACAGGTGCGCCATAGGCCAACGAAATCGCTGCGACAATACATCAGGCGTTTCTCCAGTGTACCGGCTTGGTCCAGCCACGAGGCATGATCTCCAAAAGAAGTTTCTTCTCAAGTAACCCAAGACAATGGAAGAGCTCCTCACCATCACCAACAGATACGCCCACCTCGATAACGGGCTAAACGAAGGCGATGTTGGCCCCTCCAACCGCAACCACCGCCACGATGATGACCCGGACTGCGACAACGATCAGGATCATCGGCCCGATCGCCGCCCTGATCGCTGCGGAAACCGTCGTGGCCATCGTGACCCTGATCAATAGGACGACAACCACTCCTTCAAGCGCTGCAGTCGGGAAGGCAACAACAGTGGTCGGCGCAACCGCAATGATGACTCCATCGACGCGTTAAAGGGCCAGAAGTGGGACAACGATGAGGAGCTCGACAAGGTCCTTAGCCAGGACTGCCCTCACCATCTTGGCAAGGGACACACGTTGGGCAAATGCAGAGTTTGGGTGGACGCACTCAGGATCATCGCCAACAAGAAGTCACACACTGCCCCCAAAGGCAAGGCCAAGAACATTATCCAGCAGGATGATGTCGATGAGGAAGAGCCCCAAAACCCCAATCCACGGCACGCCTACAGGGATCCCGTGAAGAACGTCGCTGCTATCATCTTTGGCGGTAAGGTCAGACTAGAGAACGCACGGGACAAGAAGCTGCGGACACGGGCTATCGCGTCTATCCAGAAGTCTGATGGTCTCATCGCCGACGTCAGGGTGCTGCCGTGGTCCGAGCAGCCCATTTCGTTCAGCCAAAATGATATGTGGGCCAAACTTCCCAATGCTGGTCGGTTTTTGCTGGTCCTCAACCCGGTGATCGCGGCGTCCGGTTCGAGAAAGTGCTTGTCGATGGAGACAGCGCCATTTACATCCTGTTCTTTTCGGCTTTCAAGGAGCTCGGCCTAAACCCGGAGGACCTCTAGCCCTACAACTCTCTGTTTTGGGGCATCATGTCAGGCAAGCCTTCGTACGCCTTGGGGCAAATCACTTTGCCCGTCCAGTTTAGGACAAAGCATCACTTCCACATCGACCACATCATTTCATTGTGGCCGACTTTGAGGGAATCTGCCACACCATCCTCGGCTGACCAGGGATTTCCAAGTTCATGGCAGTTCCTCATTACGGGTACTTGTGCTCAAGCTCCCAACTGAGCAGTGCATCCTATCCCTGCGTGGCAACGTCTTCATGGCACAGGAGTGCGGGACCAAAGCCTACGCAGCGGCAGAGATCAAGGAACTAAAGCATGTCCTAGAGCACACCAGTTGTAGGGTTATGAGGGTGCTAGGCTAGCCAGAAAACAAAACTTTTCTACCTCATAAACTAGGATCTACTGCTAGATATAGGTCATAGGATTGTCACTAGATGCGCAGGTGCAGCGGAAGACTCGATGTAGTCGAACGCGTTGCTGCAGTGCCGTGCAGTTGCGTGGTCGTCCGTCAAGTACACCCTTCGGTTGCGGATCTCCCGAGCACGTTCCCGACCACGTTCAGCATGTCGCCGACCAGTCCAACTGGGCGCCGACTAGTTGCCAACCACTGTGACCAACCAGGTCCGTCCCTGTGCCATAGATGTATCACCTTCGAGGTATCACACACGTACGGGGAGAAGCAATGCGCAACCGGACTGCTAGGTCCGCGAGGAGCAAAGGCGTAGGCGTGGGGTGGGCGATAGCGGCTGAATCGATTAGATTGGATCAGATCAGATGCTTTTGCGTCGCCCCTACCCCTTGCATATATAGGCATCCCCTTGCGACCCTGACCTGGAGGCCGATCAGGAAACCTAAGCCTTGTCTAATTCGGGTCCAACCCGAACTAGGCTTTCAACCCTTAAGCGTGCGACCCTATGGGTTCGCGTATGCATAGACATGGACTGAGTACTCTACTCGCCCAATAGTTGACAGTGGCCTCTAGCAAGACATGACAACTCCTATGTGTACACAAAGATCATATCAGATGAACCACTATGACCACATACTAGTTATTCCCTTTGCCACTGATATATGGTTCAACTCGTCGGTTAACACTTAACCCAAGCACGACCATGCATTTGTTGATCCAATCACTTGAGTGATCTAGTGATATGTCCCTCATACAGCGAGGGGCAAATTCCATCTTGACTGTTCATGTCTCATAGCATGCTTCCCGACCACCCGAAGACTACCTTTATAACTACCTAGTTACGGAGTAGTGTTTGGTAATCCCTAAGCAGTCGTTTCACATCTTGAGTACATACCACAATCTCAGGTCGAAGGACATAACATACATGACGTGAATAGAGACTATCTCATGTTGGGTTAGTCCAGCCTACATGTCTCACATGTGCCCACATTATTAGTTTGACATCTCCATGTCCATGACTTGTGAAATATAGCCATCAACTAATACATGTGCTGGTCTAATATTCAAGTGTGTTCTCACAAGAAATCCGACCAGGGACAACTTTAGAATAACCATTCAAGTAGTTGAGTTCCACAAACAATTCACATAGTTGCCAATCAATACAAGTTGTCTATAATGGATATTCAATGAACACTTAATGCATATCATAGATACAACCAGAATATCATCATCTCTATGATTACCTCTAGGGCATATTCCCAACAGTCTCCCACTTGCACTAGAGTTAATATCTAAGATGTCTAATCCCCATAGACCTCATGTGTGCCTCATGCTTAGGCTGTGGAAGAGCCTTTGTCAATGGATCTGCTATTTTCAAATCCGTATGTATTTTGCATAGTTCAATCTCTTCTAGTTTCACAAGCTGTCAAATGAGATGAAACTTTCAGAGTACATGTTTGTTCTTCTGGTGATCCCTAGGCTGCTTAGCCTGTGCAATCGCCCATTGTTATCATAATGTAATTTCAATGGGCCCGACGCATTAGGAAACACACCAAGTTCAATGAGGAACCTCCTCAACCAAACACCTTCCTTTGCAGCTCCACCAGCCGCAATGTACTCAGCTTCTGCTGTAGAATCACTGACCGTTTCTTGCTTGGAACTCTTCATCTTACTGCACCACCATTTATTGTGAACACAAAACCTGATTGAGACAGTGAATCATCCTGGTCGGTTTGGAAGCTAGCATCGGTGTAACCATTTACAACGAGCTCCTCCTCACCACCATAGATAAGGAACACATCCTTAGTCCTTCTCAAGTACTTAAGAATGTTTTTAACCAACGTCTCATGACTCTCACTAGGATTGGCTTGGTACCTGCTCGCAACACTTAGAGCATATGCTACATCTGGGCGAGTACATATCATGGCGTACATGATGGAACCAACTACTCATGCGTTTGCGCTCAGCATCAGTGGAAGGACACTGCTTATCACTGTAGCGCACACCATGTGACATAGGCAGGAATCCTTTCTTGGACTATTCCATGTTCAAACCGCTTCAACATCTTGTCAATGTACATATCTTGGCTTAATCCTATTAGCCTTCTTGACCTATCTCTATAGATCTTAATGCCCAAGATGTATGTTTCTTCTCCTAAATCCTTCATAGAAAAACTATTATTTAGTGAAGTCTTTATGGATTGCAACATAGGAATGTCATTCCCAATCAGTAATATGTCATCCACATACAAGATCAGAAACACAATAGCGCTCCGACTTTCCTTCTTGTAAACACAAGGTTCTTCTTCATTCTGACGGAAGCCAAACCCTTTGATGACCTCATCAAAACCAAGATTCCAACTCCGAGATGCTTGCTTTAACTCATAAATGGATTTCTTAAGCTTGCATATCTTTCCAGCATTTTTAGGATCAACAAAAACTTCGGGCTGTATCATATACACATCCTCTTCTAAATACCCATTTAGAAAGGCTATTTTAACATCCATCTGCCATATCTCATAATTGAAATACGCAGCAATTGCTAGAATGATTTGGATAGATTTAAGCATCGCTACCGGCGAGAATGTCTCATCGTAGTCAACCCCTTGAACTTGCCGAAAACCCTTTGCGACAAGCCGAGCTTTATAGACATGAACAGTTCCATCCATATCCTTCTTCTTCTTGCAGATCTATTTGCACTCAATGGGTCTAACCCCTTGAGGCGGGTCAACCAAGTTCCAAACCTGATTGTCTCCCATGGAATCTATCTCAGATCTCATGGCACTCTGCCATTTCTCGGAATCTAGGCCCATCATTGCTTCCACATAATTTGCTGGTTCGTCATTGTCTAACAACAACAGATCACCACGCAATTCACGATGTCTTGCTGATCTTCGTGGTTGGGGCGGATTACCAACCACAGGTGGTTGGGATGAACCGACCACAGGTGGTTGGGGTGGTGTACCAACCACAGGTGGTTGGGATGTACCGACCACAGGTGGTGTACCGACCACAGGAATATCGACTTGTTCTGCTACACTAGCATCACTGGTCGGGTCATTCACCAATGACTCATCTTGAACTTCTTCAAGATATACCTTTCGACCACTTCTCTAGGAATACACCATTCCGAGCAACAAACACTTTGCTCTCTGATCGGTTATAGAAGTAATACCCTAAAGTTTCCTTTGGATATCCCACGAAGAAACACTTGTTCGACTTTGGTGCTAGCTTATCAGATATCAACCATTTGACATAAGCTTCGCAACCCCAAACTTTTAGAAAAGACAAACTAGGACGTCGACCAGTCCATATCTCATATGGTGTCTTCTCTATGGACTTAGATGGTACCCTATTTAGTGTGAAAGCGGCTGTTTCTAGAGCGTATCCCCAAAATGATAAAGGTAGGTCTGACCGGCTCATCATAGACCGAACCATGTCCAACAAAGTCTGATTATGATGCTCGGACATGCTGTTTCTCTGTGGTGTTTCGGGCGACGTAAGTTGTGGAACAATTCCATAACTCTTAAGATGATTGCTAAACTCGTGACTCAAATATTCGCCTCCACGATCAGATCGCAAGGCTTTAATTTTGTTTCCATGTTGATTCTCTACTTCATTCTAAAATTCTTTGAACTTTTCAAATGTTTCAGACTTATACTTCATTAGGTAGACATATCCATATCTACTAAAGTCATTAGTAAAAGTAATGAAGTATTGAAATCCACCTCTCGCTGTCGTGCTTAGTGGTCCGTACACCTCGGTATGTATGAGTTCCAACGAGCTAGACGCTCTCTCAGGAAAACCTGTGAAAGGCATCTTGGTCATCTTGCCCAGCAGACAAGCTTCACATGTCTCGTAAGATTCAAAATCAAACGAAGTTAGAATCCCATCATCATGGAGCCTCTTCATGCGATGTTCACTTATATGACCCAAACAATAGTGCCACATATATGTAGGACTTAGCTCATTAAACCGAGGTCTTTTAGTAGTAACATTACAGACAGAAGCATCACCAAGATTTAAAATAAATATCACAATGGATGCAAAAGCCACAAACATGTCATTCTTGGAGATCAAACAACCATTATCTTTACTCGCAAAAGAATAACCATCCTTCATCAAGCATGAAGGTGATACAATGTTTTGACTTAAGCTAGGAACGAAATAACAATTATTCAATCCATAATAAATCCTGATGGTAGGTGAAGTTGCATCTTTTCGACATTCAACGCAGCAACTCTTGCATTGTTGCCCACGCGAAAGTCAACCTCTCCCTTTTCCATGCTTCTACTTCTTATCATTCCCTGCATCGTACTGCAAATATGAGCAACCGATTCGGTACCAAATACCCAGGAATTGACATCGGAGTTAGAGAGAAAAATGTCCGTAACGTGAACGACAAGGGTACAAGGAGCAGTAATACCTTTACCGCCGCCATCCTTCTCTAAGGACGCCAAGTTCTCCTTGCAGTTCCTTTTTCAGTGACCTTTCCTCTTATAATAAAAGCAGTCAGAATTTGCAGAAGGTCCAGCATTGGCAGCAGATGGGTTCGGCTTAGAGATCTCATCTTTAGCCTTGCCCTTCTTCTTGCCCCTCCTCTTAAACCGAGGTCGGTTCTGGACCGCCAACACTTGGCTACTGCCAGCACCTTTCTTGATGTCGGCTTCTGTTGTTTTCAGCATGCCACACAATTCACTCAAGCCTGTCTCTGCCCCATGCATATGGTAATTCGAGATGAAGTTTCCATAGCTGGGCAGAAGATACAAGAGGATGAAATCAGTAGCCAACTCTTGGTCGATTGGGAAGCCTAGCTTCTCCAACCTCTGAGTGTAACCAACCATCTTGATTACGTGTGGTCCTACTGCTACACCTTCTGCAAGCTTGGTTTCCGCAAGCGCGTTTGAGACATTGAACCTTTCAGTCCTAGCTTGTGTGCGGAACAGCTCTTCAAGCATCGCGATCATATCGTTCGCTGAGTGATTGTTATCAAACTGCATCTGCAGATCATCTTCCATGCAAGCATGCATAAGGCAACTCACTTCAAGATCAGCATCACATGCTCTCCTGTAAGCAGTTCTTTCAGCAGCAGGTGTAGTTTCATCGAGCTCATCTAGTAATGGGGTGTCTATAATTTCTTCCTTTTTCTCAGCCCTGAGAATAATTCTCCGGTTGCGGATCCAATCCGCATAGTTTGTTCCATTCAACTTATTTTTCGCAAGAATTGAACGCAAAGTAAATGGTTGATTGTGGGCGGCCATTTATCTACAACAAAAGTAATGCAAAATACTAAGACAAATGTATCTATGAAGAGTAAATCATATCAAATAGACTTTACTCCCACTAAAATCAATATCCCTCAATTGATACTTAGTGATTCAAGACCCACAACTAACATGCCGACCAGTGAGCTTTAACATCACCGCTGGTCAATATGGTAGATCAGTAAGCAACACCTTGCTAATCATATCTCATATGACTCTTGTTGTTGGGCCAGCATCTCTATGCCGAGCACTCAACCTTCCCATGCTTCAAGATCCCTAACCGTTAGGATGATCTTATTTAAGTAATCAAACCTTCTTGCAATAAGTATCCGATATGAACCTGTCTAGTCAAGGAAAACCAGTGGCACTCTAATTTCATAGACCCACCACCGATTGTACAAGACTTGTGACAGTGCAAGGTTTGGGAAGCATGTAACTTAAACATTACTGAGGGATCATCCTACTTCATTACCGCACAACCGTAGACAAAACGTTATAGCATATGAAGGTAGAACATAGTAAGAACGACATAAACACAGATATGACTTGGTATAGCCCATCGTTACTTTGAGATCTCCATCTTAGCATCAATCTGTTCATCATGGTGATCTCCATCTCCATGGTCCGTGTATGTCATCCAACTGTGGTGCAACCTCCAAGACTAGCTCTCATAGATTGGCACGCAGGCCATTACATTAACTGACAATACATCTAAGGCTCCTGCCTGTATTTTCTTCATGACGTGCAAGACATGAACTAATTACATACATGCATCTCATACACATAAGGGCTATACCAATCACATATTTCTGCAGAACAGAGTTAGCCGATATCTATACATCTAACGTTGCATGACCTAAAACTGTTCTCGGAAACCCAGTGCCTGGTAATAGATCCCATCTACCACCGCCGCACATCGCATGTGCTTGGCACTTGAACTAAGGCTCAATTCGATCAATCTGATTGATCTCAAACTCGCCATAACTAGTTTTACATGTATCACTTAACTCGGATGGTGGAATTCCAACCAGTACAAGTAAATCGTTACAAGACCAATGTGGCAAGACGATGAACCAAGATCAGAGAATTAGTGCATATCAACATATGCGCACAGCAGGACCTATAACATACGGCTTTGATACCACTGTAGGGTTATGAGGGTGCTACGCTAGCCAAAAAACAAAACTTTTCTACCTCATAAACCAGGATCTACTGCTAGATATAGGTCATAGGATTACCACTAGACACGCAGGTGCAGTGGAAGACTCAATGTAGTCAAACGCGTCGCAGCAGTGTCGTGCAGTTGCGTGGTCGTCCGTCAAGTACACCCTTGGCTTGCGGATCTCCCGAGCACATTCCTGACCACGTTCAGCAAGTCACTGACCAGTCCAACTGGGCGCCGACTAGTTGCCGACCACCGTGACCGACCAGGTCTGTCCCTTGCCACAGATGTAGCACCTCTAAGGTATCACACACGTACGGGGAGAAGCAATGCTCAACCGGACTGCTAGGTCCGCGAGGAGCAAAGGCGTAGGCATGGGGTGGGCGACGGCGGCTGAATCGATTAGATTAGATCAGATCAGATGCTCTTGCCTCGCCCCTATCCCTTGCTTATATAGGTCCCCTTGCGACCCCGACCTGGAGGCCCTTCAGGAGACCTAAGCCTTGTCCAATCCGGGTCTAACCCGAACTAGGCTTCCAATCCTTAAGCGTGCGACCCTATGGGTTCACGTATGCATAGACATGGACCGAGTACTCTACTCGCCCATTAGTTGATAGTGGCCTCTAGCAAGACATGACAACTCCTATGCATACACAAAGATCATATCAGACAAACCACTACGACCATGTACTAGTTATTCCCTTGCCACTGATATATGGTTCAACTCGTGGGTTTACACTTAACCCAAGCATGGCCATGCATTTGTTTATCCAATCACTTGAGTGATCCAGTGATATCTCCCTGATACAGAGAGGGGCAAATTCCATCTTGACTGTCCATGTCTCATAGCATGCTTCTCGACCATCCGAAGACTACCTTTATAACTACCCAGTTATGGAGTAGTGTTTGGTAATCCCTAAGCAGCTATTTCACATCTTGAGTACATACCAAAATCTCAGGTCTAAGGACATAATGTACATGATGTGAATAGAGACTATCTCATGTCAGGTCAGTCCAGGCTACATGTCTCACATGTGCCCACATTATTAGTTTGACATCTCCATGTCCATGACTTGTGAAACATAGCCATCAACTAATACATGTGCTGTCTAATATTCAAGTGTGTTCTCAAAAGAATACCGACCTGGGACAACTTTAGAATAACCATTCAAGTAGTTGAGTTCCACAAACAATTCACATAATTGCCAATCAACACAAGTTGTCTATAATGGATATTCAATGAACACTTAATGCATGTCATAGATACAACCGGAATATCACATCTCTATGATTACCTCTAGGGCATATTCCCAACAACAGCTTGGAGGTTGAGGATGCACCCCCGGCGGACCTCGAGGTCCCAGTCGGGTCGGCTTGGCGCCCTTCCAACAAGGTCCAGCAGCACAAACTGTCGGTGTTCTGACCCTCGAGGGGTTAACACCAATGAGTAATATTGTATCCGCGTGCTCCCTAATCCGGTGGGTGATGCAAGAATGACACAGTGATTTATCCTGGTTCGGGCAAAGAAGGCCCTACGTCCAGCGGGGGGAGGATGGTTCGTGTTATCTTGCACCGAAGTGCTGGTACAGGGGAAAATACAAGCTGGTGTGAGGAGTGAAAGGTGGAGTTGGGGCGTTCGGACGCCTTGCTCTCGACCTTGCACAGGCTCACGGTGACGCTCTGTGATCTAGGGCCTTAATGTTTCTATGCTCTAGATCCTCTCGATTTTTTGTCCGGTCGCTTTCTCTAACGCCCTGGCGCCTCCTTTTATAGACGAAGGAGGGGCACAGGTGTACATGTATTTCGAGTTTGCATGACGCTGATGACGTACGACGTTGAGGCCGATCATGTCGGTGCCGCTGTAGTGATGTATGTCGGTATGGGAGGCCCTGCCGCCGTCGCATCGGGAGTTTTTGAAGTTTAGCTCGAGGGTTCGCTCGGTGAAGTCGAGGGGCGACGGTCGAGGGTCCTGGCCGGAGCTGAGGGGGTCGTGCCGAGGAGGTCGAGCTTCGCTGGATAAGATCGGATCCTGGTAAACACGGAAAACATGTTAGTTTATACGTCTCGAGGCGGTGCGGGTCGTGGCACAGCGCTCGGTATGGCGCAACAGCGTAATATGACTTGCGGGATTCCGGGGCATGGGCGGTAAAAGTAGATTTGACCGCCACGCCTGTGACTGTTACCGTAACGGTGGCCATGCGGTTAGGCGGGGGTAGATAGATCGCATTAAATGCGCTCGGATCCGTACGGGGGAGAAGGTGGCCGAGGGGTGCACTGTCCTCGAGGGCCGCCCATTCGCCCAGGCGAAGTTCCGTCCTCGAGGGGAGGCTCGTTCGCTGGGCGAAGTTCCGTCCTCGAGGGCAGGCTCGTTCGGAGGATGAAGTTCCGTCCTCGAGGGGTAGCTCGAATCGTACCCTCGCGTATACAGTACTTGTCCGTTCGGTATCCTCTCGGGTGAACAGTACTGGTCCGTTCGGTAGCCTCTCGAGCAGGCTTCGATTTTGGGCCGTCGTTGTTCGTTCGCGGGCCAGTCCGATACGTCTCAGCCTATGGGCCTTAATACGTTAGCGCGGGAGTTTATCGGAGGGGTCAAGATGCTGATTTTGCGGGGCTTTAGTTTGTTAAGCAAGGGGTCTGGGATACCTGTTTCCAGGGTATCGACACAAACTGGTCGAGCTCATCCCCGGCGACCCCTCGAAGACCACAAAGATCAAGCCTACCCTTCCCCCCAAATAGGAAGATGTGCTCGTCTAGTTCCTTTGAGAGCACATTAGTGTGTTCGTGTGGAAACCCGCAGATATGCCAGGTGTTCCGAGGGAAAAGGCTGAGCACTACCTTGACATCTCGAAGACCGCTAAGCCGATCAAGCAGAAAATGTGATGGTTTGCTCGTGACGTAAGGAAGTCATTAGGGTAGAAGTAGCCAAGCTTCTTGCAGCTGGCTTTATCAAAGAGGTGTATCACCCAGATTGGTTAGCCAATCCGGTTCTTGTACTCAAAAAGAATAATGAATGAAGAATGTGCGTTGATTACACTGCCCTAAACAGGCTTTTAATCTCCCTCGAATCGGCGAGGTCGTAGATTCTACCACAGGTTACGAGTTACTCTCTTTCCTAGATTGCTACTCTGGCTATCATCAAATAGCCCTCAAGAAGGAGGACTAGGAGAAGACTGCCTTCATCAACCCCTTTAGTGCTTTCTGCTATACGACCATGTTGTTTGGCCTCAAGAACGCTAGAGCTACCTACCAGCGATCCATCCAGGCCTGTCTCGGTCATGAGATTGCAGACGACCTCGTCGAGGCATACATAGATGACGTAGTGGTGAAGACTAGGGAATCACATACATTGGTCGATAACCGCCGACAAACCTTTACGGCCCTCAAAAAGTTTCAATGGAAACTGAACCCTAACAAGTGTGTCTTTGGCGTTCCTTCCGGGATCCTGCTCCGCAACATGGTCAGTCAGGATGGCATTCGCCCCAATCCCGAGAAGGTCCAAATCGTGTTGGATCTACAACCACCACGGTGCGTCAAAGACATACAGAAACTCACTGGGTGCATGGCGGCACTTAGGCGCTACATCTCAAGGATGGGCGAAAAAGGGCTCCCCTTTTTCAAACTTCTTAAGGCGAAAGAGAAGTTTGAGTGGACGAAAGAAGCCGACCAGGCTTTCAAACAGCTCAAAGAATACCTTGCGACTCCCCCAGTACTCACGATCCCACAACCAGGCGAGGAGCTTCTCCTTTACATAGCCGCTACGAACAACGTGGTCATTACTGTGATGGTGGTTGAACGCGAAGAACCTGGGCACGTCTATGGGATACAGCACCCAATCTACTACATTAGTGAGGTTCTCAATGAAACGAAGCAACATTACAATCACGTCTAGAAGCTACTCTACGCGTTGCTGATCACCTAAAGGAAGCTTCTTCACTACTTCGAGGCCTTCAAGATTACGGTGGTCACGGAAGCCCCACTTGGTGACATCCTACGAAACCGAGACGCCAGCGGCTAAATCATCAAATACGCATTAGAACTCTACGCTTTTATGTTAAACTCAAAGTCGAAAGACTATTAAATCTCAGGCCCTGGTTGATTTCATCGTGGAGTGGTCGGACATTAACTTGCCTCCAGCCGATACAACTGCTGACCACTGGCAGATGTACTTTGATGGTTCCTTAAACATCGATGGCATTGGGGCAGGTGTCTACTTCATATCCCCATCCGAGGACATGCTCCGCTATGTCTTGCGTATCCACTTCACGGTGTCCAACAACGTGGCCGAGTACGAAGCCGCTCTGCACGGCCTCCGTATTATAGTCGAGCTAGGCATTAAACGACTCCTGGTGTACGGAGAATCTGCTTTGGTCATTCGTCAGGTTAACAAGGACTGGGACGTTGTTCATGAGAAATTGGATACCTATGCGGCTAAGATACGCAAGCTAGAGAATAAGTTCTATGCACTAGAATTTATACATGAACCTCACGCCGAAAACACAGGTGCCGATGAGCTGTCCAAGCTCGAATTGTCTTGAGCCGAGGTACCTCTTGGTGTATTTGTCAAAGATTTGATCAAGCCTTCAATCCCTGATCAGGCTCACGAAGCACCCACACCAGTTCCTGCTACCGACCAGCTCGTAGTGGTGCTCAGTGATGATGCTAAAGAGGTCGAGCTAGGCTCCCACAACCAGCAGGTATCTAACAACGATAGTGAGCAGTCGCTGGCTGATGAGCCAGCCGAGTAGGCAGCGCCTCCCTAGCCCGACTGGAGAGAGCCGTTTGTCAGATACCTGAATGACCGTCGAGCCCGTGCCTACCTCAAGGTCAACGGTGAGCTGATGCGCAAAGGTCCAAGGTCCATGCATGGCCGTGCTTGGGTTAAGTGTTAACCCACGAGTTGAACCATATATCAGTGGCAAAGGGAATAACTTGTACGTGGTCATAGTGGTTCGTATGATATGATCTTTGCGTATGCATAGGAGTTGCCATGCCTTGCTAGAGGCTGCTATCAACTATTGGGCGAGTAGGAGTACTCGGCTCATGTTTATGTGTGCGTGAACCTATAGGGTCGCACGCTTAAGGGTTGGAAGCCTAGTTCGGGTTGGACCCAGATTAGACAAGGCTTAGGGTTCCTGATGGGCCTCCAGGTAAGGGTTGCATAGGGACGCCTATATAAGCAAGGGGTAGGAGTGAGGCAAATTTGATTTGATCGATCTTTCAGCCACCGTCGCCCACCCCACACTCACGCCTTTGCTCCTTGCGGACCTAGCAGTTCAGTTGCACATTGCTTCTTCCCGCACGAATGTGATACCTCGGAGGTGGTGCATCTGTGGCACAAGGACGGACCTGGTCAATCACGGTGGTCGGCAACTAGTCAGCGACTAGTTGGACTGGTCAGCTACTAGTTGGACTGGTCGGGAACGTGCTCGAACGATCTACAAGCAAAGGGTGCACTTAATAGACAACCACGCAACTGCACAGCACTGCTGCGACGTGTTCAACTACATCGAGTCTTCCGCTGCATCTGAGTGTCTAGTGGTAATCCCGTGACCTATATCTAGCAGTAGATCCTGGTTTATGAGGTAGACAAGTTTTGTTTTCTGGCTAGCATAGCACCATCATAACCCTACAGTGAGGTACTTGAGGTACTGTTTGGATAGCAACAATGCAATTTGTACATGCTTGCTGCTTAAGTTTTTTCCCCCATGGCTCCGAGAACCCATAGAGGACCCGATGAAGAGGTTGATGCCATGGCGTTCTCCGAGAGCTTCAATAGTAGCGGCAAAATGGGCCCGAACCATATTGCAAGAGAAGCAATTGTAAGTACCTTTGTTTGCTTTATTTGAAATTTGTTGAAGCCATTGCAATAAAAGAGGCAAAATTACCGGGAACCTGATGTGGCATCGTCATTTAATTTGAAGTTGCAATTTGCACAAATCAATACGGTACCTATGCACTGTGCTTATGTAATCTATTCTAGCAGTAGGTTGAGGAAGTCCTCTTCCACGGTGTTATAAACCAAGTATCCGTAGTACTTTGTAGTAGTCATGTGTGTCTTTGTTCTATGTTGAACTAGAGTCATCTTAATTTCATGTCTTTGGTAAGATTTCCTGAACTTGCAAGAACCTTCCATCAAGGACCTTCTTGAATCAGAATTTGGATTTTCTAATCTGAACTACTGACTATGTAGCACAGTGGGTCATCACAGACCAGCATTACTTGTTATGTACGAAATAGTCTGTTGGGTTTTCAATTGAAGTCATCTTCAACTACCTGTAGCCTAATGTTTACTGCTTGAATTTTGCAGGAACCTATGGAGACTATGCAAGCAGAACCTATTGCTCATGGGCAGCAACTAATGACTAGTGCTGATGCTGCTTCCAAGGTCCTTTGCATAATATCTTGTATTTTTAATCGAAGTCCTCCTCCACTATCTCTGGCCTAATGTTTATTGCTTGCATTTCGCATGAAGCTACTGAGACACTACGAGCAGAACCTGTTGCTGATGGGCAACAACCAATGACTTCTGCTGATGTTGTTTCCAAGGTCCTCTGCATAATCTCTTGTCTTTTCAATCAAAGTCCTCTTCCACTAACTGTAACCTAATGTTTAGTGCTTAGATCTCGTAGGAAGCTACGGAGAAACAGCGTGCAGAACCTGTTGTTGATGGGCAGGAACCAATGACTAGTGCTGATGTTGTTTCCAAGGTTTTGTGCATAATCTCATGGGTTTTGGATTGAAATCCTCTTCCACTATCTATAGCCTAATGTTTACTGATTTGATTTCGTAGGAGCCTATGGAGACACAGCGAGAAGAACCTTTTGCTTGCATTTCGTAGGAAGCTACAGAGACACTGCGAGCAGAACCTATTGCTGATGGGCACCAACCAATAACAAATGCTGATATTGTTTCCATGGTCCTCTCCCTAATCACTAGGTTTTTCCAATGAATTCCTCTTCCATTGTCTATAAAACGGTAACCTAATGTTTATTGCTCGAATTCCCCAGGAAGCTATGGAGACTAGGCGAGCAAAAGCTATTGCTGATGGGCACCAACCAATGACAAGTGCCAAAGTTGTTTCCTTGGTCCACCGCCTCCCCAAGTTCAAGGCCCCCTCTAGGGTCAGTGGCAATGGCCCTTTTTGGAAGAAAGTTGGAGATCGGGCAAGATCCACTCCAACTCCAACAGAGACATCGGAGGAGAGACTACTCTAGGAATAGATTGTCATTGAACATGAATATTCTGCTTTCATTGCTAGACAACTGGATGAAGTAAAGAGGACCACAGAAGAGACTCGTATGGAGTTTGAGTAGTTCAAGAGAGTGCGATGGGAGTATCTCGATAAGCTTCATGAGGTTATCATGTTCGTCGCCTAGTCTGGTAACCCTTAGTCTTCAACTTCTATGGGCTCGATTGAGAGAACATTTGTGTCTTGATGTGGATTTGTGCTGGTTTGGTATGGCCAAACTGTCAGTGGCCTGTTGCTGATGTTTGAACTGAAAACTACTATAATTTGATAGTCATGTTGAATAATTATGTTGTCAGCCATTAATATCTGTGGTGAATATGTCATTGTGTTGAATTACTTTTGTGATAAAATGTTATTTGAGCGTGTGGACAAAACCTGACAGGTAACGTGGGAAAATATATTTGTGACACATTGATGACCAGCATTCAAAATGTGGAAGACTGCCATCGTGATGCGTCATTTAATAAGAAATGAACACGTGGACAAAAAACACGCGACATGGTTCAATGAACGTCAGACGCGTGTGGCAATAAAGCTCTGAAAGGTGGCACAAGTTTGGCACGACAAGTGGTCCGGTTAGAACATAAAACTTGGTCCATTTGGAACGTGACAACATTTTGCAATAACAAACAAACATGTGGTCCAATAGTAACATGACACGTGCCCACTAAAGAAACTGACACGTGCGCCTATACGAACATGACACGTGGTCCTGTCAGAATGAGACAGACACATGGCAGAACCTGAGGGTGCCATGTCGTTTTAGCAATATAACCTGACTATAGCCAGGTCAGCTATTTATTGCCATGTCCGCTGACGGTGGCCATGCCAACATAATGGCGGTCTTGTACCGTCTTGTACGCATACGAAAAGACCTCTATGATGCCCACGGTTTGGTCATCGAAGGGGTATCTTCACTGATGATAATTTAAGATCATCATAACCACATTAGAGTTACCCGAGTTCCGCGATGGTGGCGTTTTGGTCACAGATTCATCACGGAACTAAAATAGTGATGAATTTCGCACCTAATGACAAAAATAGTTCATCATGGTATGTCATACCTCTACTAGTGTACTAACCGACGGCGTCTAAATCCAGATGCCATCTTAGTGAGATCGGTAACTTAATCCACTACAGCCACTAAAACCCCCAGAAGAGATTACCAAGCTTTACCATAAAACCATCTACACCCTAGAACGCGCCACATGTCACAAACAAGATTGATACAATCTAGCTAATGCAAGCACGTGACCAACCATCAAAGCATGAGAATAAACATGATGAGCATTGATGATAGTCGAATCTAAGAAGATATAAGCCAAATCAACCAATCTTGATTGGGAAAAGATGTTGATATAAATAAACAGATAGTATAAACAATCAACATCGGTAACTTAATGAATCCACTAGGTTTCCAAGCCTAATAGAGCTGATAACTAGCCATGTCAATGCATAACAAGAGGTCGGACGACCCGATACAGCCTTATCAATGAAAACACAAGCCATGACGGTACTTACAACAAACCAGAGGTCGAACGACCCGATGCAACCTAGCTTGGTGAAGAACTCACCGAGATCTACGTTACTCCTACTCCTAAGGGTTTGGACGAAGCTAAAAGATTGTTGTATTGATTGTCGAGAGCTATTACAGGTGCCGGCCTTATATATTTATACCCTGGGGTTTGACCAAGTCCTAACTTGACACAACTTGTAAAATAAGGAAATAAATTAGAAAACTACCAAGACTCGATAACTTGGGCCCTACTATTCTGTCCTGTGGAGTCCCGTACTGTCAATGTATCGTCCTCTGCCAAACCAGATCAAAGTCGACGTGGCCCGTGTACTCTCTAGATAGCCGATCTCAGTTAGTCGATTTCGCACCAGATTAACCGATTCTTCAATAAACGGCTGTTACCGGTACTTAGCCGATTCCTGGCAGAGTCTTCTTCGAGAAGCTCCTCCTGCAAACCTGCTAGTCCAAAATTTGGTGCAAAGACATGCCCCCAATTTTGGGATAAAATTGATTTTATTCCAAAATTCCTCCTTTTGCCTTTAATCAGTTTTTGGGGCTTCACAATCTATTCCAATTACAATTTTCTAAGATTGATAGGTGGTCCATTTTATCTCTGATTTTAGCTGATCTGCCTTCTAGACTTGCCTTCTCGACAGATTGAAGAAGACAAAATGGTTGGTCTTCTCGAAAACACGCTCAGAGTTTATTTGAATGGCCACTCCATTACTCATCTGCATAGTACGGATCATCAATGGCAGTTGTCAATTCAAATTCTAATGCGTGCCCCATTTCTTGGATTATAAATCAATGCCTTCTGCCTCATTCCAATCTACACGCAATCTTTGAGCACTTTCATCTCCAACCAGAAAAACCCCTCTCTCACCCTCAAAGGAAACTCTTTTCTCCAATCTCTTCAATTTCTTGTCAATGGCAAGTCACGGCCAGCGTCCAGTAGTGGAGGAGGAGGAGGTGACTTCCCGTCGCGTCTTCACCAAGTGGCAAGTTAACTCAATCGGTGATTTTCTAGATTAATCTTGACTCTGATCATCTTCGCTAATTTTATAGATCGAATAGTGACAGCACCTCCGAGCCCTCTTCACCAGATGAGCGCAATCTAGCGCTGAAATTGGCTCAATCACAGGAGCAGCTCAGTCTGATGAGGTGTATTAACCTCAATCTTCAGAAGGAGGTCCTCAACCTCAAATACGACATTGAGGAGAAGGAGGAGGAGGCCAGGAAAGTCACCAAGGAGTGGAACGCCGCCAATGATCAAATTGCTGGTTAGCACATACTTCTTGAGCTTTCCAACCCTATTGCTTCTCGTTGTTTTGGCCTACACTACTTGTTCTTCAAATCTGATAGCAAAGCTTAAGGCTCTTAAGGCTGCCAGGATTGAAATCGCCAATGCCGTGAACACTGCCGGTGAGACGGTTGCTGAACGGGTAGAGAATGTTTATCCTCTCTTCACCGAGATCTCCTACGTAGCCATGGAGTATGGCGCTGCCCTTGCCCTTAGCTCTGTCCGAGCCCACACTAGCGTCGACCTCCGCAACCTCAATGTCATCAATGAAGGCATCGATGAGGAGATGCAGGTCGATTCTGACCTCATGGAGCCGGTCGGGAGGATCATTAGTGATGTAGCCGATGAGCACTATCTGATAAGGAAAGTGTGCAATCAGTAGACGGTATTAGAATGCCATCTCTTGAAATGGCTTTTGTAAAAACTTCAAACATCAATGGAATCATCTTTTGCCTTTGAATTTGACCCGTCGTGATTAATTTGTACTTAAATTTCCTTTTACCTGTCTCTTGAATGCTTGTTTGCTTTATTTTGCTCTAATGGCGATGTGTGTTGCATCAGCTATCACCAGTGTTTTTTTATTGGTCGTTATTGTAGTGAAGGCGATAAAAATGCCGGCTATCTCTTTGCATTCAACAATCTAGCCTGTATCTTTGATAATTAATCTTCATCTGCCAAGACGCTGGATAATACTTCTTGAGGAATTTACCATTTATAGCCTTCTTTAATACTTCTCCCTTGAAATCCCTTAAAATATAAGCATTGCCTGGGACAACTGGGTCAACGAAATAAGGCCCTTCCCAATTCGAAGACCATTTGCCAAACTTACTATCTTTGACCCTGATTGGTAATCTAAGTTTCCAAACGAGCTCATCCTTTTCAAACTCCTTTAGCTTGACCTTTTTATTGTAATGTCTGGCAACTTATTTTATTAGCCTCAATTATTTCCAGCGCTTTTAGCCGATGATAATGTAAATCTTCCAAATTATCAATCATGAGATTGCTGTAATCACTGGCTATTAACTCTTTGTAATTCAACTCTTCTTGAACTAGATTGAATTTCCCATGGCATCACTGCATGATGGCCATAAAGTAACTCATAAGATGAGCATTTAATTGATCCATGTCGAGCCATTCGATATGCCCATAGTGTTTCATTCAGAGTTAAATACCACCTCCTTGGTTGTTCTTTAATTTTCTTCTTAATTAATTTGATAAGGATTTGATTAGAAGCCTTGGCTTGTCCATTGGCTTAAGCATAATATGGAGAAGAATTAACTAGTTTAATACCCATCTCCACAGCAAATTCTCCAAATTCTCCTAATGTAAATATAGTACCTTGATCGGTTGTGATCGTCTCTGGATTCCCCAATCGGTAAATGATATGATTTTTAACAAAATCAACCATGTTTTTTGAGGTAACCAGCTTTAAAAGAATAGCTTCAACCCACTTGGTAAAATAATCCGTAGCCACCAATATGAATTTATGTCCCTTACTTGAAGACAGATAAATTTGGCCAATTAGGTCTATGCCCCATCCTCTAAACGGCCATGGCTTCATGATAGGATTCATAGCAGAAGCTGGTGTCCTTTGAATATTACCAAACCTTTGACACTTTTGACAACCCCTGTAAGACTTGAAGCAATCTTCTAGCATGATTGGCCAAAAATATCCAGCTCTCATGATATCCCACTTCATCTTGTACACAGACTGGTGCGCACCGCAAATCCCTTCATGAACCTGATGCATTACAGTTTTGGCTTCTTCTTGACTATAATACAATTGTACTATAACACAATTGTTCCCCAAGCAATACAAACTTGATTGCTTTGTATCTCGGCTTCTTTGAAACTTTTTGTGATGGGTTGTTCAAGTAATCAATAAATTCTATCCTCCAATCGGTGACTTCATCATTAGCAGATACTTCTGGAATTAATTTGTATCCTAACACTAGTAGAGATATGACCTACCATTGTGAACTGTTTTTGTCACAGTAGGTGCAAAATTTGTCACTATTTTAGTTCTGTGATGAATCTGTGCCCAAAATGCCACTGTCGCGAAACTCGTGTCACACATGTTTATGAATGACATTTTAAAGAAACCGTCACCGAAGATTGGGTTTCCATGACTAAACTATGGTCGTCACCAAAGTGTTTTCATATGCATACAAGATGGCTATGTAAGCATACCTCTCGGCCCAGACGGCCATGAGGCACCCCCGGCGTCCGTTAGAGTGACATGGCATGCACTGCTGCTTCCACATTTTAGGTTCCTATAGGACCACGTGCTAGGTTAGAATAGTACCACATGTCAGGTTTTCATTGGGACACGTTTCATGATGTCCTTTTCCCATCTGTCTGTATTTACTTGCCCAAGTGGCAGTTGTTAATTTGACCACGCGTCATTGTGGCGAGCGTCCAAGCGACGTTTTGAAATTCGGCCACATGGCTAGACAGCTCATTCAACATGTTGGGTAATCAGAAGCCCACGCGTTGTGTGCACAGAGTTCCACATGTAATGCATTCGGCCCATCCACGTGCCCATTTTTTTAGCAGACCACGTGGGCTGCCCTGGTTAGTCCATGGGAGGGAATTATTTCGCCACAGAAAACATATCACAAGCATCACTAAACCTGATTCAAAAGCATCACATAAACCCATTAGAAACGGCAACAGTAACCAATTTGGAATCATCGCATACAGTAATTTACAATTCCATGCATGTCCAGCAGTCTGCTACCATTGTTTCACAACAAACCAGCCCACGAGTCCACACATCAAACTGGCACATAGGCCCACACATCAACCATCACATGGTCCCGCCAACAAGGCCACAGGCCGGGACGTAGAGTTACTAGAAGACTGGATGTGACGAAATTCCTCACAGAAGTTCATGTCCGAGGCGGCTTGCATTTTCGGGAACCCCACAATCTCCATTGCATTCTTTTTTGTCATCCTCTTAAGTTCTTCTAGTTGATCGACAAGGGCAGTGGAACTTCACTGTTCTTCATATAGCCGTTGACAAAGGGCCCTCTCTTTCGACATCTCTTTTCTGGCGGAGCTTGTTGGGATACCAGCATTCCTCAGAAAAAGGGTGCTGCCACTGACCTCGGACTCACTCTTGCCCTGGGAGAGGTAGATGACCTTGCAAACAACATCAAAACTACTCATTGGTTCCTGCCCTTCAGGAACATGGGCTGCCTGCATCCTTTTCATAGCTTCCTACGAAAATTTCAAGCATTAAACATTAGGTTATAGATAGTGGAAGAGGACTTAAATTGAAAAATCCAGGAGAATAATACATAATAGGTAATGCATAGGTCTTCATCAGCATACTAGCGATAGAGAATACATAAGAATAAGAACAATGCATAGGTAGTTCTCATCCTATTGATTGCTCTCTAATTGACAATTCAAAATTGAATGATGATGCAGCATTTGCTGCTAAGAATTTTTCTTCTTTTATGCAGAATGGCTGAGATGGATTTCAAGGAAAGATACTGAAGGTACTTACAACAGCTTCTCTTGCTACATCACTAAGGCCTTTGTTATCCTTTTTACTGGTATGGAACTCCTTGAAGACTTCCACAGCATTAACATCTTCATCAGGTTGACCCTGTTGTTCATGAAGTTCTTGATCATCATGATGTCCATCAAGTCCTTGAAAATGTCCTATGGTTGTCCTCTTCTCTCCTTCTATTTATATTGCACATGATTCAGTTTATATCTATACAAAGCGGTAACAACTAAACACAACCAAAACTTAAAAATTTATGGAGTTGGACAACATAGGATTGAGACCCTGAGTTTGGTGGTACTTCACTTTTGCATGGTTTTGCTTGTTCTTTTTAGATACTTCCTGTAATGATATTTGTGTTAGAAATCAGCACAATTAGAATATATCAAGACTAGATGGGAAATCAATGAGTTCACACACATGCACACACACAAACACACACACACGCACGCACCCACGCACATACACACACACCTTGTTCTTAGCGCTAGACCAAGAGTTGGTCAGGTCTGCCCATTGCGTGTTGCTCATGGAATCGATAGGAGAGCTCGTAGGGATCTCCGTAGCAGGGACTTTAGTGAAGTACTTTTGCTTCAACCTATAGCGTTCCTGCTTCATAGCACACTTAAACACATTCCATCAAGCTGCTCTAGTTGGAAGATGCTTCGAGTCGATGGCCACCTTTGCCTATAGTAGTGCGAATGCAAATTAAATCAACTACGAAGCTGTTCAAGGCATAGTGCAATATAACGAAGCTGCCGATACATACAGCTAGCCTATCCAAAAATTTCTGGAAATAGACCAAGCCGTCATGTCTCTTGTAAAGTTTGAAATGTGGCAAAATTGGTATCTCTTTCATGACTACTATAGTGACCTGTGAGGCAAACTTTGTAGCTTGTACTGGATCAAGTGGCCTTCTATTCCCCTCGGCAACAGAGATGCATAACATCTGTCCTCCCAATGAGTTGTTCAATTTCTCAAGCATAAGTCCTTTAGTTTTCCCCCTCTTTCCCTTCTTTGTTGACAGCTCTTGCTCTACACAGTTTTCAAACATTTAGACAGTTACAAAAGCACACTACAAGATTTTTGGCATTTTTTGACAAAGCCAGTTCGTCATTTAATGTACTGGAATTGTCATAAAAAGTCCTTTGTGATGAAAAAGCAATTGTCATAAGGTCGTCACAAATTGACCGACATAAAAAGTCTACGCGTGACGAAAAGCAAAAACCGTCATATAAAGTCTGTACCTTTTATGACGGCGGAGATGATTTTGTCACATATTGTTGTTTAATGTGACGGTTAGTTTCATCGCAAAAAGGTTAGTCAACGCGTCACATATTGTACATTTCGTCATAAAATAGTAGCCCGTGGTTCCTCTTCACATGATTTTGTGACAAAATGTTTCGTCACATATTATTTTGTGACGTTGATGTTTTGTGACGATAGGTGCCGTCACATAACAGAATGTGACACTGATTTAACGTCTTGTTTTGTGGGTTGTGTGGTACATCTAGGTAGTTTTTTGTGACGGAGGCTGGTGTCATATTATATTATGTGACACACTAAAAGTGTCTTCTTTTGTGTGGTGTGTGAGGCAGTTTGAGACGCTTGTACTCGTCGCAAAATGTCATCACATTCGGTGACGAATGTCTCACATATCCTAAATTTGTCATCAGAGATCATACAAAGCAGAAATGTGCATCCAGAAAACAGTAGGCATCATACAAAGCAATGCTATCACAGGTCATAAGTCACACACAGCTGAGCCAAGCCCTCATACAAGACATACATTCACATGATAACAAGTTCCTGCAACTTGAAATTCAAACATAACAGAAAGTTCATGGTTCCAGCCAACAAGTTCAAATTGTTGCAAGTTGCAACACATACCACACAGGTTCAAACAGAGGCACACATAGTTCTGACAACATGCTCCACAAAGTTCCAAAAGACACAAGGTTGTTCTAGCAAGGTAACAGTAGCTTAGACATAGGCATTTGCTACCTCAGTCTTTTTGAAGTTTCAGGATAGCGGGCAGCAGTGCATTAGTCTCTTCAAACTTGCTACTCATTTCCTTCACCTCTTCTTGGGTTTAGCGCAGTAAATTCTGGTTTTCTTCAAGAGACGCCTGTTGAGCTCGAAGCTGTTGTTGCAATTCCTCCTGCTTCCTAGCAGCTTCCTCTCTTTCTGCTTGGAGGGTTGCCTCAAATTTAGCTTGCAGGCGGGCTTGTGCTGCAGCTGTTGCGGACTGGGTAGCTTTGTGCGCTTTAGAGAGACCAAGGTTTGGAAGGAAGGTCGAGGAACGGGTGACCTGACTTAGACTATCAGCAACAATCTTGGATGGAGACTTTGGTGCCTCTCCTTCTTCTGGTTCTCTTGTCTTCTCTGCAACCATTTGTGCCTACATATATAGAATGATTCTAGTTCAAAACAAGTACATAGAACAGTGTGAAAAATTCTTTGAGTATTAGTACAGTACATGCATCAAATAATTGTGTCACTTACATAGATTTCCTCTGCTAGGGGACTACGGCCATTTTCTGGACTATTCATACATTCACCAAAGAATTCCACAGGATCTGGCTCTTCATCATTGTACTTTTCCCTCTGCATCGTGTAAAGAAATAATTTACAATGTTATCCAAGAATGTAGAGTGAGTGGTGGACAAACATGGTCCCTAAATATGTTAATAGCGAGATCCCTAAATATTATGCACTATATGACAATAAATCAACCATTGACAGACTAATACAGCAAGCTCAAACTCAGTTACTCTTGGCATTACTTTGTCCATCCACTTAAGCATATTAGAGGGCATTAGCAGAATATGTAAGATGTAGCAGACTAGTAGAGCATGAACATCTCAGATTGTGCTCAAAATTGCAGTCAAGCTCAAAATGGTACTAGCAGACTATGCTTTAGTTAAGTGGCATCCCATTAGAATATTCTTAGTCTTGATTTTCCCTCTAATATTTAGGCACTAGCAGAATATTCTAGTTCAAAAGAACTCTGTAATTACAAAGGTACAAATATCCCTTCTTTGAACTAAATTGTTGAAAAGATAAGTATATGTACCAAGCTGTATCGATGGGCAATATAGGACCTAGATCCAGTCTTTTGGTGAAGCTGCACTTGCCCTCGGTTTACTTTATTCTTCTCACTTTTCTCCTGCACCACAAATGCAACACAAAGTTTTCATTCTCAAGCACATAGTTGAAGTTGCATATTAACAAAAGGAGTTAATGCAAGGCATGGACCTGACTCTTTGGGTCACACCAGTAGTCTACTAGATTGATCCACTCCACTTTCCTCATCTTTGGCGGAGGTTGTTTGGCCAGCAGCTATTCTTTTGTTAGTGTGTTGTCGAAGTACCTCTTTTTGAGGTTATACCTCTGCTGCCGTACTCCCCTCTTAACGATATCCATGCATGCAGCTTTGCTTGATCCCTCTTCATCAACTTTTACATCCAGCCTTGTCTGTAGGAACACAAATGAGTTAGTAGACTTAATTTTGTACAAGAAACTGCATTAAAGGAAGAAAGTATTGTAGTTGAGATAGTTATATCCTCACCGCCACTTTGTCAAGTACTTTTTGTACTTGTGAAGGCCCCCCATCTTTTTCATATAGCTTCCAAGATGTCCAGATAGGAAGCTGGTCTCTAAGGGCAACACCAGTTTCTAAGGCAAGCTTTGCTGCTTGAATAGGGACAGAAGGTCTCTTCTTCCCTTCAGCCACTTGTACAGGGAACCTATTTCCTCTTTTTATCAGCCTTTCTAATCCTAGACCAATTGTTTTCTTACGGACTGATTTTTGGGGCCCTGCAATTAGAAAATAATATTAAAATTGTATTCATATAGAAGTAACAATTGAAGTTATGTAATGGCGAAAATAATGCTTGGAAATTGTGTATACCTAGAACCAAGGTAGCATCTGCCTCTCCTCCCTCTGTAGGACCCTCTGAAAATGTGCCATCAAATTGTTCACTGCCTTCATTGATTTCATTGCTTTGCCTAGAGCTGCGTGCACCTGGAGAGGTGTCTGTAGGAATTGGTTGTGTGACACTAGTTGTGGGCGTAGGTTGCCTAGCCGATGTAGGAGTAGGAGTTTCCTGAGGGTTTGCAACAGGCTCAGAGAAGGCTGAACTGATATGATCTGATATAGGAGTCCTTAGCATAGGATTTGCACCAGGCACAGACCAGGCTGCAGTTTCCCTAGTGTATCTATGAGTAGTGCCTGTGGTTGGATTAGGCGCAGACAAGGCTGGACTGGCTGTGGGGTTTTTTCGAGTAGTAGGCATTGTGATAGTAGTTTGTGTGGTCTGAGTATGGCTTCCACTTGGACTGAGGTGGCCTTGCAGATCATTGACACTGGAAACGGCTGCCGGTTTGGGGTTGGCTCTCACATTGGTCTTAGTAGGCAAAGGGTGTCTCTCCCAGGTGGACGGTGCCCAGGCGAAGGCCTTGCTGCCTGCTGCCTAGTGAGTCTTCCTGGCGTGCCCGGTGGCCGCTCGCTGGGCGCTGTCATTGATGCCACCTTTTGCTTTTTTTGGAGAGGCCTAGTTCCTGGAACCATCTCTTCTACCTGCCAAGACAAACATCCATATGATTAATTAAGAAACAAGTCATGAAGTAGATTAAATAATTGTATGCAGTGCATGTATGAAATAGACCGACCTCATTAGCGAGGTCATCATCACATTCATCATCACTTTCAGATTGGTTATCAATTTCAGAGCCTGGATCATATTCAGTGTCAGATTCTGGTTTATCAGTGACTACAGTCTTCGCTTTCCGCTTTTGCTTTTTTGAAAAAACATCATTAACTTCCTGAGCTAAGACCTCAATGCCCAAAGACTTAAAAATATCCCGAATGTTCTGTACATTGGCATCCCTTTGCTGCTCATACTTGGTTTTTGTCATGTCTTGTATTTGTTAGTATGAGCTAACGCATAAAGATTAGAAACTGCGCATAAAGATTAGAAACTGGAATCAGTTTCTATTAATGAGTAGAACAAAAAAACTAAGGAATCAGTAATTTTTCTAGAATGCTAGAAAGAAGGCAAACTAACAACAAAATGGAACAGGCTCAAGAGTTCAAGAATTAGAACATGTTAGAATTCAGTACAAAGAAGTACACTAGATCACGATAGAATTCAGTACATTGTATATAAACAAGTACTTGTATACAAACAACAGATTCTTGCACATACCAGCTGGCCAATTACTAGCAGCTAAATGCCTGAACTCTAGCACTAAATAACAGATGCAGAGCTCCACTTAATCTCATGGCAAACCAACAGATAATCCAACTCAAGAAAGCACGGTTGACCTCCACTTAATCTCACGGCAGAGACAGCAGACTTAACATATTACCTTAAGTGGAGGAGGATGAAGAGTACAACCGGCGTCGGGGTGGACCTGTGGATGTCGTCGGCTTGAGCTGTGGCTCTGACTTGTAGCTTGGTGGTGCCCCGGCCGGTTGCTTCCAGCTTCGTCAGGCAGCGGTGACGAACTTCGGGATGCGGGCGGTGACAGACTTCGGGGTCGATCCGTGGATGCCGCGACGTGAACTACACCTCCGGCCTCCAGCGTTGGGTGCACGTCGTCGGCGCTTGGCACCACTAAGTAGCGGGAAAGCAAGAGGAAATGGCCATGCTCGGTGTCGCTAGGGTTCGGGAGGAGGCGACGCTAGGTTTAGGGAGGAGGGGGCATTTGGGTTATAGAGCTGGGCTGCAGGGAGGACACACGGTGCGACGAGGTTGGGTGACGGCGGTGGGCTGGCGGCGAGGGGGGGTGGCGGCTCTGGGGCGGGGACGAGGGGGAGATTGGGGATTTTTTCCCCCAAGTCTTACGGGTAAGAGGATGAAGGTGCTGGGAGGCGGGTGGCTTGAGCGGGAGGCTTGGGTGGCTTGAGCGGGAGGCGGGTGGGACCCATGTGTCGGCGAGGGTAGCTGCGCGGGAGAGAGCATCTAGCACCATCGAAAAATTTAGCCTGACGAGTGGGCCCGGTTTGTCGATGGCAGGACCTGGGCTGGGCCAAATGTTGATCTGGTGCAACGGGTCCACTAGTCAGTGACCCATTTTTTCTTATTACGATTTCAAATGAATATTGGGGGTATTGAACGATAGAAAATGGAAACACTGTCAAAAACAAAAATGTCCAACTCGTCGACATCTACCTGGTTTGTTTTGTATATTTTTTCATTTGAACATATTTTGATAGTTTAAATGTTAAATTT
>CM041632.1:38593791-38692720 GCA_023333625.1 Bothriochloa decipiens | reverse complement strand
TTTCATGTCAAAGCAACAGGCACAATATGCAAGATGGCACAAGGAAAAGAGGGTACCAGTTGCAAATGAAATGAGACATCCTGCTGATGGGGAAGCTTGGAAAGATTTTGATGAGACTTTCAAGTCTTTTGCAAATGATCCCCGTAGTTTGAGGTTAGGCATTGCTACTGATGGATTTAACCCATTTGGTCAGATGAGCAATTCATATAGCATATGGCCAGTGATAGTGGTACCATACAATTTTCCACCATGGATGTGTATGGACCAATCCAATTATATGCTTGCTTTACTAATTCCAGGCAAAAAGTCACCAGGCAAAGATTTTCATGTGTTCATGCAGCCTTTCATGGAAGATATGGTAAAGCTTTGGAAGGGTGTAAAAACTTATGATGCAGTTGAAGGCAAAGACTTCGACCTGCATGCAGCGATTCTGTGGGGAATCCATGACTACCCAGCATTAGGCACCATGTCAGGCAGAACCACTGGGGGTTACTTTGCATGTGTGCACTGTGATGAGAATCCATGCTCATGCAGTCTTAGAAACAAAATTGGTTTCATAGACCATAGACGTTTCCTCCCTGAAAACCATGAATGGAGAACAAACAGATCTTTTGGTAAGGCTGAAAAAAGAGATAAACCAAGGGAATTTATTGCAGATGAGGTTATGGCAAGGTTGAATGAAATTTCGTATATTCCAGGCAAGAATCCAGATAAACCAAAGTCAAGAAAACGACGTCGTAATCAAGAAGAACCAGTATGGCATCTGAAGGTTAGCTTGTATGATTTGGAATACTGGCCTTTTTTGAAGCTACAACACAACCTTGATGTTATGCACATAGAGAAAAACATATGTGAAAATATTTTGGCAACTCTACTTAATATTCCAAACAAGACAAAGGACACCATCAATGCTAGAGTAGATTTGGAGGACAGAGGCATAAGAAAAGAGTTGCATTTGCTAGATAAGAGTGGTACTGCATCATCAAAGCCAAGAGCTTGTTACATCCTAAATCCTGATAATAGGAAGTTCTTGCAATTTGTGAGCAATGTTAAGTTTCCTGATGGCTATGCATCCAATATATCAAGATGTGTCAATCTGGAGAGAGCAGGAACAATCCAGGGGCTGAAAACACATGACTGTCATATAATGCTGCAGCGTATCTTACCAGCTGGCCTTCGTGGTTTAGTGCGCAAAGATGTATACGAAGTAATTGCTGAATTGGGTAGGTTTTTTAGACAACTTTGCACTAAAACTCTAAAGGTTGATGCACTACACAAGATGAAGGAAGATATTGTGCTTATCCTTTCCAAGCTAGAGAAAATTTATCCTCCAGCATTCTTCGATGTTATGGTTCACCTAGCAGTACACTTACCTGATGAGGCTCTCCTTAGGGGACCGGTGCAGTATGGGTGGATGTATCCCATTGAGAGAAGGTTGGGCACCTTTAAGCCCTTCATCCGCAATCAAGCAAGGCCTGAAGGATGTATTGCAGAGGCATACACTGCCTATGAGTGTATGACCCAGTGCTCAACATATTTCAATGACATCATTACTAGGTTCACTAGGCCTGAAAGAAACTTAGATGAACAACGGAACATCTCGCCCAATGGTTACTCTATTTTTGGTCATGGTATTAACCTTTTGGGAGCTTCAAAACTTCATTATCAAGAAAAAGACTATGACTCCATGGTTTGGTTTGTTCTAAATAACTACGAAGAGGTTGAAGAATACAGAGAGTGAGTACATCGAGTTATTTCAATTCAGCCATCTTTATTCAATACTAGTGTCCCAAAATAACTAATTATCTCTTCCTTTGCAGCTTGTATAGGGCAGAATTAGAAGAACAAGGGGTCAACGAAGTTGAAAAAATGATGTCAACACAATTCGCTGTGTGGTTTGAGGATCATGTGTGTGCAATTTCTATACATTACTTAATAATTTATGATATAGAACATTTTCAAACTAACTTATTCTAAAATGTTTTCAACATGCAGATTACAAGAATGAAATACGAAGGCACAACACATGTTGATGAAGACCTGTACTCACTAGCATGCAGGCCTAATCCGCGAGTCCGTTCGTACACAGCTTGCATAATCAATGGGGTACGATACCACACACTGGCTCGTGACGATAACAAGAAGACACAGAACTCCACCATCAAAACTGCTGGTACTCATGGTGATGATACAATTGACTTCTATGGGACAATCACAGACATTATTGAGTTGACTTACAATAAGAACAGCAAAGGGCATAGAACTGTTGTGTTATTTCAGTGTGAGTGGTACCATCTAGAGGGAAGGACATACCTGATGAAATATGATAGTTACTTCAAGAGCATAAACATCCAAGGCAGATGGTATAAGAATGATCCATTCATTAATGGCATAGATGCTTCGCAAGTATTTCTCTTGGAAGATACAAAGTTAGGTCCAAGTTGGCGAGTGTTACAAGAATTTGGCCACCGACATATATATGATGTCCTTGAAGAGCCTGACACAAACAAACCACTTCATGAACAGATACAGATTAGATGTCAAGAGGCATACCAAGAGGAGCATATTTCATTGGGAGAGGGTGCAGTGGGAGATATTCATCTAGACTTGGATTTGTTGCACATGGATAATGAACCAGGAAGCCCTATCAGTAGAGACCTCGTGGAGAGCATTCGACGGAGCCATACAACTCTAGTGGATGAAACAGATGACCCAGATGAAGATGAAGTTGAAACCTATCTTGAGTACCATAGTCCAGGAGAAGATGGCCAAACTTCAGGAGAAGATAGTGATAATGACTGATTTTGTTATATTTGAATCATGCTACTACATGTGTTTGTGATTGTAAGACCATTCTGTATTTGAATCATTCCATACAATTCTGTATTTGAATTATGCTATTGCAATTTGTATTAGTGATTCTATTACAAAGGATTTGTGACAATGATGATGCCTGAAATTTGCAATTCTGGATATTTGTGAATACTTGATGCATTACAGTGGACAGAATGCATTCACATTATGCAAATATTTAGTGCCCAGATTTTTGTGTTTTTATGACACATGATAATGTCATGTAATGACCAAATTCTATCATGGAATGTACAGAAGTCGTCACAAAATGTATTGGCTGGAAGTAGCAAACAGAATCCATCACACACAAGTGACATAATAACCAATTCTTCCAGATGAACTGCATAAACCAGATTGCATCACACACAAGTAACAAAATAACCAGATTGCATTGCTTGACTTAGCACTAGATTGTTCATACATTACAAAGGCCCAACTACACTGAAACCATAACCTACAGACTAAAATACATTAGGCAATGAACTTCACATTCAGTCTGCCAACAACATACATGAACAAACAGCCAATACCAACTACTAAAACAAACATCAAAATGTTGAACTTCCAAATCAGATCATCCAACAACTTGGCATCAATCTGCTTTGTCTTCTTCTTTTCAACACCCTGCATATTCACAACCATTCTTCCAGATGATACATCTGCTGCATCTTCAACTTCATCACCAACTTCCACTGCTAGGGGGGATTTGCGGATTGTGAGAATGCCAAGCTCCTCCAGCTTCTCCAAATACTGTCTTTGGAATTTGTAGAACCCGCAGAGCTTAGGAAAGTACAACAATGCAACAAAACAATTGCATTAACACAGACGGGATTCACAGGGATGAAGAACTTGTGAACTCAATTCACACAAGTGCATTCTCACCGAGTTCCGAGGACATTTGAAGAACACACGCAGGTAGTTCTCGGTCGTCGCCTTCGCTGACCGCCTCTCTATCACCCTCGCCATCCCACAGTCAGGGCATGGGATCAAGGGTAGCCCGGTCTCCTTACCTGGGGGATACGGCTCTAGTGCCCAACTTGAGCTTCCATCCAGATGGCGCTCAACCATCCCGGAGGCTGCAGTACCACGCGATTGGCTTGCCGAGCTTCCCCACTGAGACATGGTGCCGTCGTCGCTGGAGTAGCTGGAGCAATGGCCAGGGAGCAGAGGGGAAAAGAGGGATCGGGGACTCTGCCTACAAACCTGATGCCACCCACTGAGCTGCACCGAGCAAGCACAGAGCAAGCACCGAGGTCACCCACCGCTCGACGAACCACCAGAAGAGCTTGCCGCTTGCCGCACCGCCGCGTCATCAGTAGGGGCTGGGATAAGGGGACCGAACACCACCGCCCTCGCCCAAGGCCGCCGCTCAGTCGCCGTGCACCACGCCGGAGGACGCGGCTCAGCGACGTGCACAGCGTCGCCAGGATCCGCCCACTCGCCGTCCGCGCCACCAGGATCTGCCCGCTCGTGGTCCACCGCTCCGCCAGGATCCGTCCACTCCTCGTCGCCGATGGGTATGAGGTTGGGGTCGGGCAGATGGGGATGGGGATTAGATGAGGTTGTGTCCACCGATATGGCAGAATTAGGGAATTATTTTGGTCAAGGCTTCGGCCCACTTCCAGGGGTACAGTAACATACGAGCAGGGCAATTTTCAACTAACTGATGCATGACACCGCGAAACAGTCACAAAAAGTCACTAACTAGCGTCACAAAAGAGCAAACGATAATCGTCTCTCCCTTCAGACAATTTGTGACGATGTTGGGTACCATTATGTGACACTAAATACCATGTCGTCATAAAATAATATGGCTATCTTGAATTTGTGACGCCACTGAATTGTGCGTCATATTATGGTACATTGTATGACAAAACTGTGACCCGTCATGAGGTATTTTGTCATAAAAAACAAGATTTCTTGTAGTGGCAGCATGGATATCCATTAGGTTGTGCGAACTGAATGATATACATTTGAATGTAGATACCAACCCTGGCAACTTCCATTATTGGTCTGCAGGTGTTGGGATACAGAAGGTTGCCCAGAGAGATCGTCTCCTCTAGTATGGGTAACGTCATCTAGCATACATTCAGATTGTTAGAAAAGAAACGTGGATATCAAATCGCTAGTGTGAATTGTTTCATAGAGATTTGTAAGTTGATACCAACCTTGCCAAATTTCATTATCATTCTGCAGGTGGGGGGATACAGGAGGTTGCCCAGAGAGATCGTCTCCTTCTATGGCATGGGTATCATCAACTAGCATACATTCAGATTGTTAGAAAACAAGCATAGATATCAAATCATTAGTATGGATTGTTTCATAGAGATTTGTAAGTTGATACCAACCTTGCCGACTTTCATTACTGTTCTGCAGGTGGGGGGATACAGGAGGTTGCCCACAGCGATCGTTTCCTTCTCCGGCATGGGTATTGTCAACTAGCAAGCATTCAGATTGTTAGGAAACAAGCATTGATATCAAATCGCTACTGTTAATTGTTTCATAGAGATTTGTAAGTTGATACCTAGCCAACTTTCATTATTGTTCCCGAGGTGGGGGGATACAAGAGGTTGCCCAGTGAGATCATCTCCTTCTATGGCATGGGTATTATCAATTAGCATACATTCAGATTGTTAAGAAACAAGCATGGATATCAGATTGCTAGTGTGAATTGCTTCATAGAAATTTGTAAGTTAATACCAACCTTCGCTACTTGGACAAATGTTCTGTGTGTGGGGGTGATGGTAGTCTGCCCCAGGAGATCATCTCTGGCATTGGTGCCATCATCTAGCATACATTCAGATCTAGAGCATGGGCACCAGCATCTAGCATACATTCATATTCGGATTGTTATAAGTATAGTAACATGTATATCAAATAGCTACTGTGAATCGATTGATAGACATTTGTAAGTTAATAACAACCTTGGCAGTTTCATTATTGTTCTACGGGTGAAGCGAGACAGGGCTTTTCTCATAGCAACCCTCTCCATCTCAGTAACGGTATGGCCATCTGGCTCAGAGCAGCCATCCGCAGAGCTGGGGTTGCTGATGTCTTTATTAATGTCTCTAGACAAATCATGAAGACTGAATCCACTACTAGCGGGTGCGGTGGCTCTTTCTGACCAAGAATTCTCTTCATCTACTGCTGATCCATACTGCACTTTATTTCTACTAATGGACCGGGTTTGACGACACCCTCCAATGGTGGTGTGGTCGACGGCCGCTTCAAAGTCCTTCGACTATGATTCATATCAGCAGTGCCTTTTGTCCTGCTGGCAGAGCCCCTCTATGCCTTCTTGGACCAACACACTGAAATTGGGGACACAAACTTTAGCAGCAAGCATGTAGTGTGTACAAATTACATTGGTATCCAAACAAAAAAGGATTAAATTGCTACATACCCACCCACCCACATCCCCCAGGACCCTCACTCCCCTCACCCTGAAAACTCAATACAAAATAGAACAAGCACCTCATCGCAAGAGGCATTGGCTAAGCCTCTAATTCTGAATCTGTTCCATGATAAATTCCGTCAACTAACTCCCATGGATCAGGGAAATGTTCCAAATCTTCATCGTGTCTATTCTTTGCGCTTGACTTTTTTTCCATTGGAGGAGACGAAGGTTTTGGCTCCACATGTATCAGTTCTTGCATCTTTAAAAGATTCCTCGTGATGTTTTCATTCTGTGCTCGTTCATAAGGATTTAGCTACTCATGTAGATTACAAAGGCACTTATAATAAACTAAAGACTAACGATTATACCAAATGCCAACACAGCGGAGCAGGGGTGTACAAATAAGCATCAAACTACAGCTTATGCGAAGATCATTGATCCAATAAAAGAGCAGATGTAGCTACAATAATCTCAGGTTCAACTACCTTAGTGCAGCAAACATCATAAAAAGGGATCTTGGTACCTGTTCATCCGCCTTGACTGGCTGGTGTTCATTGTTGGCACCTAGGTCTCATCGTTGTCGCGGAGCTAGTGCCGCAGACATTGACGATGGGGTACTAGATCCAGATCTGGCTAGGGTTTGGATCCGATGGATGGCGACGGGTGCCGAGGCCAAGGATCCAGAACTAGAGTCAAGATGCTGCGGTGATGGCGCCTAGCGCTCGGAGCGGGGTGGGCATAGCAGCGGGCGCCAGGTGGCATTGCTTAGAAGTTTGAAAGTGGAGAGGGAGGCCGGAGCAGGAAGAGAGACGGGTGCAGCTGTGAGAATGGGAGATGGGGGTAGAGAAGGCCTGTCCTTGTGCTTTTATGTCACCACCACAATACCATAAATGCCCTTGTCTTTGGTGAACATATTTTCAGTGTGGAAGGGCAAAACAGAGACATCTAGGTGTTGGCGAGCGCGGAGCAAAAATTCGTGCAAAATTCAGGGCGGGGAGACCGCCCCATCTGCTCTCAAGCATTGACCGCCACATATTCCGTGTTTTTTAATAGGAAAATGTTTACGATCGGAGAAAGTCCCCAGCTCCGTGAATACAACGCGCCAGACAGCACGTTGGTGGCCGGCGACGTCATAGACTCTCTCGCTACCAGAGCAAGAAACGTGTCAACCCTCGACTACTTGTTGATGTGAGTTTTAGTTTCTTTGTTATTTTATTCTTCTATCCACATTTCAATCGAGGATAGGATACGGGCCAAGGAAATATTCAATTCACAAAAAATAAAAACAACATGTATTTCAACTACCAGGTACATACAACTTGATCTATACAAGTACTTGTTCAGGTAAAGCTTTCACCTCGATTGGAACCGCTTTCATATGTCCACCACTATTTGGCTTATCAGAGAAGCCATGCTTGTGTACCAGCCTCTTATGCAATATTCTCTTCTCCTAGGCATCTCTGTCAGAAGAAGCTTTAGCCAAAGCAAGACTTAGCGTGTCATTCCACTTCCAGTTCCTCAACCTTGCACAGCGGATGCAAAGCGAAGACTTTTGCGAACACAACAAAAAATTAATGTGAAAAACCAATGGCATACATAACTATCTAAATTATTAAAATGCTTCCCATAATTCTAGATCGTCTCATGAGTATCTTGGCAAATTGGGCAACTGGCAATCCTCTTGGTTCGCTGGTCCTCCATAAAAAGCAATTGTACCTGTTGACCTTCCTCGTCTCCCATGCTGTCCATCGAGTTGGCACGAAGAGGAGATTGTGTGACGTGCAGATTACAGCCATACTGATCATGCAGCATGACCTCGATCATGTTTGGCACGGCAGCATCGGTGCATGTGTACCTGATTTGGTTGCCACTCAGGATCTTGTCATCCTAGTCTTCACAACGTGTGTTGGTCTTTTTGTTCACCATGACCACGCCCAGCAACATATCCGTTAGCTCTACGGCACTTTGTACCACTCCTTGTCGTGGATCATGAACGGCACCATGGCCTGAAGTTCCACCATATTGGAAAGCTTGATCTGGTGGCCATCCCGCAGTCGATCGAAGTCGTTAGTGAGATTGATGCCGACGAAAACGTAGCCTTCCTCCGCAAGGAACTTCTTGAGGTCATCGGGAATGCTGCTGGCGACGCCTATCTGGAAGAGAAGGCACCTATCACCGATGCACATCTGGATGAGGGCTATCTTTCTCTGCTCCTTCTCATAAAACACCGTGTCAAAACCGACGATGATGGCCCGGTGCTCCACGTCGTCGCGGACTTCTTGTAGAAAGCGATCCACTGTCTTGGATGCGGACGTGACCATAACCACAAACTCTTCCACGACGTCCATGGAGCAGGAACCAGAGTAGGAGTCGGATGATCTGGCCGTGGCACGCGAGGGAGATGAACTATCGTCCATGGAGCGGGAGGGTAGTAATGTAGCAATGGAGCGGGAGGGAGATGAACTATCGCCCATGTAGCGCGCGGGAGCGGGAGCGATTGGGATGAACTGGTGGGGTTCGGTGCCTTGATGACGACGAACTGGCAATGCGAGGAGCGGGAGGTTATATAGGAAACACATTAGAGAAACACGATGCGACCCCGACGCCAGTTGAGAAACTCGAAGAACACAACTTCGTGCACGCGTGGGGAAGATGCACCCGGATCGTCGCTTAGTAGCCCTCCGCTCGTTGGGAAATTGGACGGACTCAACTGCATGCATGGGGAAGATGCACCGGATCATCGCTAAATAACCACGCACCAATAGCAATGCATGAATTGCCCACCTTCTACCTCGCATCTTGCAGCGAGGACGCATCTCGCCACATCCTAATGCATAATGAAGGAGGCAATGGTATTAAAATGCTATTACGCATAGGAAAGTAATGCTATTGGCATGAGAAAGTCCGGCCCCTGTAAAGTAGACCGTGTCAGACAGTATTCTCCATAGTTTATCCTCTTTTTCTTGTGATGCTTGTTACTATGTCATTTAGTAGTTTGCGTGACTAACTCTATAACAAATAGTAATGACGTCTACAACATAAAATGCAAGGGAGCACACCGAAGCAAGATTTGTTAAGAAGAACTGCATGAACATGGACTTCGGAGGGAATTTGTTCAAAAGCACTGAGACTCCAAAACATCAAACCACAAATGATCACTCAACTGCTGCGGAATGGCTGGTGGTTGTAGCCCTCGCCGCCCCTTTGGACTACTGCCGCGTGCACCAGTTACTCACAGAGTGCTCATCGACGCATATGGCTGTGGTCTAGTTTTGGACCTTTTCCTTCAAACCCAACCATCGGTGCCTCCAGCGGTGCAGGCAGGCAGCAGCAGTGGACAACGAGCCTAGATGCAAGGCATTCGCCAACAGAGCACTTAGCGATGCATTGTTCAGAAAATGTCTAGGTCAATTCCATCCAAAAACTTTGTACAGTTTTGTAGTTGTTGAATTTCTCTAGGAACCCCAGAAAGTCCGACCACCGGATATTTCATCCCGTAGGACAACATGTGAAGGGTTGACTGTTGAATGTCGTATAAATCTGTAACATCCCTAAAAATTCAAACACCAAAAATCACAACCAACAAAAATTTTTCTAAAATGTAACCCCCCTAAAATTTGCATGATTTTAAAATAGCAAAATTGATTTAATTATGTATTTTTGTGAGCACTGAATTTAGGCAAAATAATAATTTTTATAAAAATAAAATCAATCATAGGTCAAGAAGCATGTTTGTACACTCATGCTGCTGCATTGTTTCTTTTGTGATGTTTGGTTTTGGCCAAATCTAAAAAAAAGTTTTCAAAATTCTTTTAAAAACTCCTTTAAAAAAGTGTTCAAATTAAAGAAAAGGAATTTTCTTTTCCTCTCTTCCTTCCTGGCAGTTTGGCCCGTTTGGCCTGTCTTCTCCCTCTTGGCCCGAAAGCTATTTTGGCCTGCTCTCTTCTTCCTTGTTGCGGATCGAGTGGCAAACTTGCAGCCCAGCCCGTCGCTCAAGCCGTGCCTGCATGCTGGAGTCATCGACTACCTCTCGACGTGAAGGAGCCGGACTCTGCTCCGTGTTGGAGTCCGTCGGCGTCCTGTTCCGCCTCGACTTGGCATGTCATGTCCCTCACACCGAGGGCTCCCATAAATACCTAGCGCCTTCTGCCTCCTCGCCCTATCGATCTCTAGCGTCGCACCCTCGTCCTGCGATCACTACAGCGCTGCCAGGCCCTAGCACTGCTGCCGAGCTCGACTCCGCCGCCTCTCATTGCCTTATCTTCATCGTAAGCACATAGCCTGGCTTCGAATTGATCTCGCGATGACGTACACATCTTTCCTCATCTGTCGGTGCTCGTGGAGTCATCCATCATCTTCTCAGCTGTTGTTGCCTATCCTGTCGAAGACACCGTCCGCTGCCATCGATCTACAAATCGAAGTCCGTCGCCTGGACCCTGGAGTTGTGCTAGCTGCCGCCGTCCGCCGTCGATCCCATTAACTCGACCTCGTCTGCGTCGAGCTTCATCTTCACCTCTGGTAAGCTCACCTTGAGCTCCTGTGTCGATTGGCATTGATTCCGAGTAGTTTAGTTGGTCATAGCTCTCAGGTTGTATATGCCGACGAGCTCATCGCCGCCGTCATCGGTCACCGACCATCTTTAGCTCGATCGGGTTCTCATCTTCAAGCTAGAACTGATCGCGTGAAGCTCCGCTATCAATTGGTCTGAGTCTCAGGTCCAGCTGAGATCAATAAGGCTAGTTCCATCTACGCCGGTGAGGTTTCTCACCGCCGGCCATGTCCGCCGCAGCGTCGATCGTCGTCCCCGGCGAGGCCGACTCCCCAACCCAATCCGAGCTGTCCATCTCAGATCCAACGGGTCTAGTTCGCACGTACCCCTTTGGGTTGGCAAGTTTGCAGATAACCCCTGCCTTTCTATCTATTCTATTAAGAGCCCTTAGCAGTTTTCCTAGATTACGCTTTGCTCACTGAAAGCGTATTTTCCTTCTAACAGATTCAAAATACGCTTTGTCCATTGAAAGGCGTATTTTTCCTTTAACAGAGCCCAAAATATGTTTCCTTCACTGGAAAAAGTATTTTTCCTTTTTCAGTTTTAAAATATGTTTTCATCTATTTACAGTTTTGCCACTATTTTGAAATGCCCATAACTTCTCCGTTTTAGCTCCGATTCGATCCATTCAAGTTGCTTGGGTTCGTAATTTCATAATCTACCTGTTAGTATCATTGTTAGATTTATTTTCCATGTTTTGAAAATTAAGTTTTATTTTAAACTAATTATTTTATAATAGGGAATCTTGTAAAATTCATAACTTTCTCGTTATAGCTCAGATTTTGATGATCTTTGCGTCTGTGTGATCGTAGCAAAGTGTAGGATAGTTTTATCAACTCTTTTCAATCTATTTTGTGACATGGTGTAATGTTCTAATTTGGATCTATTGTTTGCTCGTGTATGACTGCTCGATGCTTGTGTGTTGCTGATTGTTGATCGGGTCTAAAGAGTGAGCCGTTCGTTGGAGACCAAGAGTTCTTCGACAACCAAGATCAGCAGGTTCATCAGGAGAGCTTTGAGCAAGGCAAGTATAGTTGGGACCATCCTTGTTACCCATTCACTATACACACTAAAATCATACGTATGTGTCTCTTTGCTACCCTGTTAGGATTACCTAGTTTTGAACACCTGTTTACCTTGATAACTGGGGATGATGCATATGGGTAGTTTATGCTAGTGCTTTATAACCATGATCTTGTAACTTGATTAAAGACTATGACACTAATGAAAAGTTGGTTTTCAATAAGATCCAAACTGTAAGTGATCATCCGGGACATAACGTACGGCTATGGGGGCTATATGGCTCTGGCTCTAGTTGTTTATAGGACCTTTTCTAGCTAGTTATAAGATCTGCAAGTTGGGTACAGGACGGCTTCTCTAGTATCTGTATAACTGGGATGTGCCATATTGGGAGGAGGGTTTTGCTATAACCAATGACCCTGCGGCCCCGCTTGTTAGACGAACCTATGAGTGGCTTTATATGGTTTTCAGTATTACGGAAGTCGCGACCCCAAAGTGTTGAAGATCATGACCCGTAGTGAAAGTGTACGCCTATGCGCAGAGTTAAACCGATATATCGTCCGTGCCCACAGTTAGGGCGGCCAAGGGATTCTTATGGAATTGGATCATCAACTCAAAATGCGCTACATGTTAGTATTGTTTTTATCATATTCTTAGTCATGTTCTACTTGATCATGTGGTTATGGGTTGTTACTACCTTGATGATAATTGCTAAAATATGACATGAACTAAAAAGCTACTTGCAGTTAAACCGTGTCAGCCTTTATTGAGCCTCATGAACCCCTGCTATGCTTGCTAAGTACGTATGTACTTACACTTGTTTTATTTCATTACTTGGAAAATTCTGGATGGGTAACAGGTCAAGATTGGAGTGAGAGTTATCGACACGACTACTAGCTTGTGTCAACCAGTTGACTTGCCCCTGTGGTGGAGCCATCTTCTAGAGTTATCTTAGTTATGTCTTATTTTTGTTAAAGACAAGGTCTTGCTATCCGTGTGCTATGTAATAAACTCTGATTTGGTACTATTTATAATTTGTCAACTTATGTGTGCGACATCCTGGGGCACATGTAAGACTTTTATATATCTTATTTTAGTCCTTTAAAATGAGATATGACATAAAATAACCTATGAATGGTGAGTGTCATGTAGGAAAACATCCAATAGTTGCACAAGTGGCACCTAATGTTAGTTGGAACATTTGCATTTTAATTACAAGATTGATTTGGGTCTTGTTTGATTTTATGTAATGTTTAATAAAATCAAACAACATTGTTATCACATGTGCCAAATGTAGATATACATATGCTACTAACCTTGGACATGGACTCCACGTACCATGAGACCCTAGTGGACCTAGCATAATATGCATGTCATGATCACTAACTCTTTTTACTAACAAAGATCATGACATGACTTGCTGGTGCTTGGAAAAGAAATAGGAAAGGAGAAGGAAAAGAAAGGAAAAGGAAAAGGGCATTCAGCCCGGAGCAGCAGAGCGGCCCAGCTCGGCCTGCCTCCCTCACACTGCACCGGCCTGCCAGCGGCCTGGCCTGCCCCCGCATCTGACCGGCCCATTCCTTTCCCCTCAACCCGCGCTTGCCTCCCCTGCACGCGGCCCATGGTGGCCAGGCTTGTCGCATCACTCGACCGCGCGCTCGGCCGAGCGGCCTAGAAAGCGGCCCAGCATCCATTCGCCAACACCGGTCGGTCGCCAGCTTCGCGCGCCAGCTCCGCTCTCACCGACAGGCGGGCCCGCCTTGTCAGGCCCTTCCTTTCCCTCTTCTGTGCACCTCGTCGTCCCATCCGCCGTGCCATTTTTGGCAACAGCGCGCCTCCGCCATCCGCTCAACGTCGTGCGTGCCCGCAGCCGTCCATCGCCGTCCGCTCCACACCCTGGTACCCTAACCCTAGAGCCGGGCGCCCACAGCCGCTCGTTCGCCACCACGGCATCTCGCCATCCAAGGAGCACCCCGGCCACCGCCATGGCTATAAAAGGGAGGACGCTGAGCCATTAGGGTTTCCCCGTGCCCAGCTGCCTTTTTTCTTTGCTGGCTATCATTCTCGCCTTGCCAAGTCGCACTAAGAAGGAGTTGGAGGGGGAGGAGAAGAAGGCAGAGAGGAGCCAGAGCTAGAGCAGAGCATCGTCACCGTCCGTGCACGCGGAAGGAGCCTGGCGGACCTGCTCGACCCCGACGTACCACCTACTTCCCCTACACCGTGCTGCTCTGTTTCCTTGACCCCGAGCTACTGCTACCACGCCTGAGCCGCCAGCACCGTCGACCGCGTAGGTGAGCTCGCCCGTGCTCCACCTCCATGGTTGCCGGCCAGTACTTCCCCACATTCCCGTCACACCATTCGTCTTTCGCTTCATTAACATCACCGTTGGGATCACCGTAGAGTAGAATGCTGTTTCAGCAACTTCTTTGGAGCCGGCATGGACCACAATGAGGGCGCGCCACTTTGCCGCCTTCGGTCTTCCCGGACTCCAGCTGCCGGAGCGCCGCCATGGCTAAATCGGCCGCGTGCCCCCGCAGTGCCCGGTTAATCGCACCTTTAGTTCTTTGGAGCTCCCAGCTACTCCACACGTAGGCGGAGGAAGAAGATGGGGGCCAAATCGACGCTTCGCCGGAGCTCTGCCACCGCCGACGCTGTCTGCCGTCACTATGCCCTCGACACCGTTACATAATTGAATAATGCGTTTGTCGGTTTTCATTGTCATAGCAATCTATATGCACTGATACATTGAATTAATCGCCTACCTGCTGGCTTCCCCCTTGCAACGAGGAGCAAATCTCGCCACATCGTAATGCAGAACGGATCGAGGATGCATCAAAGATGTTCATTCTAAGCGAAATACCCAAGTCCTGTAGTACATCCATGATGAGGCAAAACCCAAATGAAGAAACAAACAGTAAAAAAGGGAGAAAGGAGACATGCGGATCAGAACTGTCATCTGTGCCGCCGCACACAACCGAGGCGGGTGCAATGCTATAGCTATTTGAGACATGCATTCTAAATTTAGCTATTTTAGAAAAAAAAACACAAGGGTCCAACAGATACTCTATCTTGTAGTCTGGCTGTTGCATATTTGATCTCGAGGGACAAAGTATGTTGTTTATTTGAGTGTTGTAGCAATCAGTCTGCTGGCAGATCAATAGCATTGCATCAATCACCTACCTGCTGAGTATGTTACAAAGAGTAGCCAGACTCACCGCATCGTAATGTAGAACCGAGGAGCATTGATGCCCGAATGCTATTGCGCACGTAAGAAAGTCCAGCCACTGAACATTTGAACGTCTCTGACAATAAACATTTCCGGCCGCATATGTTGTATTTTGTTCTCTGTTTCTAAAATTGGTGTGATGTTCAAGTACCTGATAACCAATGATCTGATTTGTGTTCTCAATGTTAACTAGGTACAATTGAGATGTTGTACAATTTTATCTTGCTATCATACGACCCATGCACGTGATCTTTTCTTGAATTTAATATTTGGTTGTGTATGCTTTGTATCCCCCGTTGGCTCTTATTACATGTTTGTTGTAAACCGTATGGAGCAAGTAGTCCATCTCAACAAGTCTCGCCTAGATACAGTGGAAAAGTCTGACTGCTGCATACTTGGTCTCGTAGGACGATGTGTGAAGTATTGTCTGTTTTGAATCTCTTCGCAATCACTCTGCCGAGTGCTCACTGACGGTTACACTTTTGGTCAATCTATAGTAGTGGCATGAATGAGTTTAATAATATAAAGTTGTACAACATATCATGTGCAGAGGTATTATTATAGCAAGTTTTTAAGGAATTTCTGTTGGGCCCAAAGTCTGACCGCTGCATATTTGAATGCGTGGCCCAAAGTTCGACCGCTGCATATTTGAATGCGTAGGACAGTGTCCTCCATAGTGACCCGCCTGACATGCTTGGTGCGGTTGTGATAGGAGTTTTTGGTGTACCTATTTCAAAGAGCAAGTTCAATAAGTCATATCAAAGGCAACAGTTCATTTCACCCATTTGTTGAGAACTGTTGGCAGCCTGGAGTTATCTAAGGAGTTATCTGAACAAGTTTCACCTTGATCTAGAGCATCATGTTTGAGATGTGGCTGCGGATGCAAGAATGTCTGACCACTAAATATTTGATCTCATAGGACAAATTGTGAAGGGTAGTTTGTATTCAATGTCGTAGCAATCAGTCTGTTGGGAAACAAATAGCAATTCATGAACTGCCCACCTTCTGTCTCACATCTTTGCAACGAGGACGCATCTCACCACATCCTAATGCATAATGAAGAAGGCATTGGTATTGAAATGCTATTGCGCATAAGAAAGTCATGCTAGTGCGCAGGAGAAAGTCCGACCCCTGTAAAGTAGACCGCGTCAGACAATATTCTCCATAGTTTATCCTCTTTTTCCTGTGATGCTTGTTACTATGTCATTTAGTAGTTTGCGTGACTAACTCTATAGCAAAGAGTAATAATGTCTACGACTTAAAATGCATGGGAGCACACCGAAGCAAGATTATTTGAGAAGAACTGCACGAACATGGACTTCGGAGGGAAATTGTTCGAAAGCACTGAGACTCCAAAACATCAAACCACCAATGATCACTCAACTGAGCCCCAGGAGTTGAAGACTAAGAGTTAGGCACGCATCACCTTAGGGAGCTACGCAAGACATCGCTATACCTGTTGAGCTGCTCCTGTTTCTCTCTAAAGGTACGCATGGTATCCTCATGGAGCTTATTGAACTCCTCTGGTTTCTCTATCGAGCCACGCATATCACTCATCTTATTGAGCTCCTCCTGTGTCTCTCTAAAGGTGCGCATGGAATACTCACAGAGCTTATCTAACTTCTTATGCTTTCCGATGAACTCCTCTAATTCCAGTCGAACGTGTACCATCTCCCTTAAGTTTCCTTCAGTTGATTGGGGAGCATGGGAGAATATTTCTTTCCAGCTACCAGCTATTCGCGAAGCATTCTCTCCTACAAAATCCAAGTAGTAAACATTAGCTTAAAGATAGCGGAAGGGGACTTCAATTGAGAATCCAAGTGATTATGCAGTGGACCCTGGAAACAATGAGGCAGATGGCGTCGAGATTGAGTTCTTTTGGTTCTAGGGTGCTGGTCGTTGCGCTCGTCCTATTGGTCAGTCAATTGGTGAGTGTGGCAAAAAATTCCCTTTGAGCTACAAGCCATCCGCAAAGCACTATCACCTGTGAAATACAAGTAAACATCAGCTTATAGATAGTGGACGAGTACTTCAATTGAATATCCAAGATTATGCAGAGGACCTCAAAATCAGTGCATCAGATGCGTTCCAGAATGTATTCTTCTACTTCTTGCAGGCTGAACAATGCGTCCGCCCAGTTGGTGGGGGCCGCCTCCATTTGTTCAGTGTGCAATAACACTATGCTTCCTAAGTAATGAGATCAATCGGAATATAATACAATCGTTGGCATTGGTTAAGAGAACATCATTGGCATCAGAAGATCCATCAGTGAAGTCCACAACTTATACCAAAATGCAACTTTAACAGCTATTAACAATTTCCTTGTTTCGAGCTCATCCAAATTTAGAGTAGCAGAACGTGGGTGTATATATATATACAAACTAGAATAGCAGTTAATGTGGCTATAACCATTAGTCCAATACAATTTTGGCTAAATCAAGTCTAACCACCACACATAGAATACCATTACAAATTAAGCTTATGGCTAAACAATACAACATAGCAGGTATTGAGATCACTAAAGTTGAAAATAATGCAACAAAGATCCGTCAGTTAAGTCCATGGCTCATACCAAAATGCACCTTTAACAACCATGAACAATTTGCATGGTACGAGCTCATTTCAGCTAAATCAAGTCTAACCATCATACTAACAGTACCATTACAAATTCAATCCAACAGCCATGAGCTATAGGGACTACCAGAACCATTACCGTCCCCCGTCTATCTAAAATTAAGGGATATGGCGGTATGCATCAAAGGTGTTCATTCTAAGTGAAATCCCCAAGTCCTATAGTAGATCCATGATGAGGCAAAACCCAAATGAAGAAACAAACAGTAAAAATGGGAGAAAAGAGACCTGCGGATTGGATCTGACGCCTCTGCACAGACAAGCGACGCGGATGCCAATGCCGCCGCGCCCCACCAAGAAAGCCCCACCGCCTGCCTCCAAATGGACGCCGGAGCCAGCACAGCACACGGGGAATCCTCTGTCGCCACATCTAGCTCCGCCGCCCAGCCAGTGTAAGTCCAATGGGCAGATATTTTCCCATTTTCAGGGGATATATATCCAATATATAGGTCAACATGTTCCACACGACTTGTCCCTTAGGAGCGGGGATGGCCCAATTATCACAAGGCACATATTACGACAGTCCTGCGGTACACAAAAGAGGTATGGTTGGACTTCCCCATGATACACGAAAGAAAAAGGGTCAGATTGTCCTGTCTCTTGATCTTGCAAGTCCCAAGTCTTGCCGAGAACCAAGCGTCACTTGGTTGGTCAGCTGAGCGAGTGCTCAGGCTGCCCACCCAGGTTCGAGTGCTGAGACTCGCCTGGGTGCCTCACCTAGGAGATTTATTCCCTGTCTTTTAGTTGCCTCACATGGATGAGCTACCATTGTCATATTTCTCAGCCGTGTTCTGCTAGTCTTAGATATAGGTTGTAGGTCTAGCTTACGCACTAGGGGTGTAAGTGCGTAGAGTGGGTGCGTGTGTGGTGTGTGTTGGTGTGTAGTTGTTGAACCTGGAAGAACCTTGCTGCAATGAGCAAGACTTGCCTCACCCCAATGAAGACTGGAGGAGCCATTCAGTGTTGAAATGTTTCTACGTCTTAATGTCCGGCCCCTGGTAAATATGAACACGCCTGACAGTCTCCTCCGTAGTTTATTGTTGTTTCCCTGTGATGCTAGTACTGTGTCGTTTAATATTTTATATAATTCAATTTGGAAACAAAGTAGAGATGCCACACTAGTTTAGCTGAAATAGCTTCAACATACATCCTTGAGGAAATTAAGATGTCCATGAACAACGAAACACATTTGGTCCCATTTTTTATAACACAGTACAATGCAGAGATACATCAAATTTAGCTTTATTTTACTTCTCCCCTAATGAATCCGAGAGCAAGGGAACATAAGGAAGATAGAATGGAATCCAGATGAACACATCTTTAACTCGACGTGGAACGTACTCAACGACACATGCAGGGATGACATGAACTTCTCTGCGGTCCATGTCATACGCGAGCTTTGTTCTGTCCTTCGCTTGAAATAAAATCAAATTCCATTATGGGTGAACTGTAATCACTCAGAACTCCTCATCAAGCCATCCATACTCTCCAAATCCAACGTTATCAATGCTTCCAGGCATCACCAAAATGTTGACGGTATGCTTCAATGTCCAATTATTAGTACCATAGTCTTGAAGGAACCAGATTGAAAGCATGGGATCATTGCAACCATCAATAGTACTTACACACAAGTGACCCTGAGCTTGATGCATGGAGTTTTGTCTCCCACTAGGACAACCAATTTTCCTCTAGGTCTTTCCCTCCATATCCACAGCAAGTATGGTAAAGCCTTCCTCAGAGCCCCCCATAATGTGCAGAGAGCCATTGAGAAACACATTTTGTGCTCTAAACGCCAGCGCATCAGTACCCTCGCCCCATTTAGATTCCTTGTAGATCCATGATGAAGTTTCAGATGAGTAGATCTCTAAACCGACGCACCAACCATCTTCACCATCCACGGTTTCAATCACATGGAAGTGCGAGGAAGCTATCGGGTCAAAACACAAGCGAGCCTCACCCAAAGCATGGCCAACAACATGGGTGATAGGCGGCAGTTTCTCGTACCTCTTGGTCATTGTGTTGCTAACGACATAGCGGTATCCAAGACCCCCAAGGCACCAGCATAGGATGAGCCCATTGCAGCAATCTAAGATGGTTACAGAGTCCTCCATGAAAGGCAAGAATTTAAAGGAGGGACGGCATAAACTGGTGACGCTGGTGAAGTCTCGCTCGCCGCACGCACCATCATAGAAGAAATCGGTCACAGTCTGGGGCAGTTCCTTCTGGTTATTGGAGTCCTTGATGAGGCGGAGCCAGGTTTTACAGACTAATTTGCAGCGGATCAAGGAGCGGGTGGATCGGAACTGTCGTCTGTGCCATGGCACACAACCAAAGCGGTTGCAATGCCGCAGCCGCCTGACTCAAAATAGACGCCTGAGCCACCACAACACACCGGGGATTCTTCGTCGCCGCCACTGCCGCAAGTGCGATGGGCAGATTTGTTTCCACTTGCAGGGAATATCCAACCAAGATATAAGTCAACATGTTCCACATGAGGAGGATGACGACTGTCCCTTAGGAGAAGGGACGACCCAATTATCACACAACCCATTTAAGGAGTGTACCACGGTACACAAAAGAGATATGGCCGGACTTTCCCATGGTGCACGAAAGAGAAATGGATGGACTAACCATCACACAAACAATACCATTACAAATTCAGTCCAACAGTCATAAGCTACATGGAATACCAGAACCATTACCGTCTCGCTTCTATCTAAAATTAAGAGATATAGCGGTATGCATCAGAGGTGTTTATTCTAAGAAAAATCCCCAAGCCCTGTAGTAGATCCATGATGAGGCAAAACCCAAATGAAGAAACAAACAGTAAAAAAAGGGAGAAAGGAGACCAGCAGATTGGATCTGACACCTTTGTGCACACAAGCGACGCGGACGCCAATGCCGCCGCGCGCCATCAGGAAAGCCCCTGTAACGTCCCGCCTCCTAGAGGCCTGGCCCGCTTACATCCAGTCGCTTATCTAGGACACAAATTGCCCTCACAGACCAACACTAGTCTTTCCTACGCACTTTGTCCTCACTCGTGAGCACCCGGGAAGACTTCCCGGTCGGTCACCCATCCCTAAATTGCTTCAGGCCAAGCACGATTTACCTCAGAGTTCTTTAGTGATGAGCTTCTGGAAAAGAAGTTGCAACTTATTGGTATGAGTATCCTATTAATCGTATTAAGCCCTGGGCCAGGGTGTTACAACCCCGTCGCTGCCTCCAAATGGATGCTGGAACCAGCACAGACAGCGGGGATCCTCCGCCGCCCCCTCTAGCTCCGCTGCCCAGCCAGCACAAGTCCCATGGGCAGATATTTTCTCATTTTCAGGGGATATATATCCAATATATAGGTCAACATGTTACACACGAGGAGGACCCACTAGAGCGGGAATGGACCAATTATCACACGGCCCATATAAGGATTGTCCCGTGATACACAAAAGAGATATGGTCGGACTTTCCCATGGTACATAACAAATAAATGGCTGGACAGTCCAATGTCCCAAGCCTTGGCTCCTGGCAGTTCATGTCTGCGAACACAAGAAAGTCCGACCGCTACATAATTGAACAAGTCGGACAAAGTGTAATGTGTTTGTCGGTTTTAATTATCATAGTAATCAGTATGCACCGATACATTGAATCAATCGCCTACCTGTTGGCTCCCACCTTGCAGCAAGGAGCAAATCTCACCAAGTATACTTGATCACGTAGGATGCGGTAAAGACAAATGGCTGCTCAACCAGTCAGTGATGCGCTCACGGTGGAATGCATTGCCGTGATAGGGCACGTTCACACCCTGGGCGATCGATCTGTTTTGGCAGAGGTAGGTGCTGAGGTAGGAGAATACAACAGGTTGCTTGTGATTGGGGGGCCAGTTACATGGTTCGCTAAAGCTAGTGCTCGTGCTGTTGTTTGATAGGAATGCATTACCAAATTGAACTTGGAATGTCCTTGCAACAATGAGAAAGATTTGCCTGACCCTATTGCAGAACGGAGGAGCCATTTGTGATGAAATGTTAATGCGTCACAATGTCCGGTCCCTAGTAAATATGAACGCGTCTGATAGTCTCCTCCGTAGTTTATCCTCGTTTTCCTGTGATGCTGGTTACTTTATATATAGCAAAGAGTAACAATGTCTGTGACATAATAACAAAGTAATATACAGAAGGAAGAGTTAAAACATAGGAAAGAATAAAATTTGTGTCTCAACTCCCAACGTATGGAAGATACTTCAAATGCAACGTGACATGCATCAAATGGAATTTTTTAATCTACTCCTCTGCTAATGACTCCGAGAACAAAGGAACATATGGAAGATACCAAGGTCTGCTGACAAATTCTGTCAGGACCAAACGTCTAACATGAGAAAAGACACGTGCAGGGATGACATGAACTTTTCTGTTGTCCATGTTATACGTGATAATTGTTCTTGCCTCCCCAGCAAAGAAGATCAAATTCCATTTTGGGTAAACTGTAATTGGTATGTTGTCTTCATCCCATTCCTCGGACCAAATTGAATATTAGTCTTTCCAAATATGCTTTAGTATCCATTCATTAGTATTATAGTCTTTAAGGACCTAGACTGAAAGTTGAGACTTAATGTGCCTATCAAGAGTAGACACACACAAGTGACCCTGAGCTTGATGTATGGAGGCAGCAATTCCATCAGGCCTAGGAATTTTTCTCCATTTCTTTCCCTTGACATCCATAGCAAGTATGTGATAGTACCCACCCCCAGTAGCCAACCATGTGCGACAACTGTTAAGAAATACACTTGTTGATCTTACTAATGTCACATTAGTACTATCGCTCCCCCATACACATTCCTTGGAGATCCATGTTGTTGTTTTGGATGAGTAGATGTCCACAACCATGCACTTACCCTCCCCTTCTATATGTTTAATCACATGGAAGTGCGAGGAGGCTGTCGGATTGAATGCCAATCAAGCCTCAGCAACAGAATGGTTACTAGGCGGCAGTTCCATGAACCACTGGGTTGCCGGATTGCAGACCACATAGCGGTATCCATCAGGTGACGCTGCTGAAGTGTCTATAGCCTTTATAAGTGTCGTAGATGAAGCCAACCATAGTTTGGGGCAGCAGCTTAAGGTACTTCGGGTCTGAGATGAGTCTTTTCTAGGATTTACAGACCATTTTGCAGTAGAACAAGGAGCGGGAGGGGAGGTGGCGGAGGATCTCAAAAAACATCGTCCACGAGGCTAGCAAATGAGTTTATCCTCTTGTTGGGGGCCTCTTCCATTTCTTGTTCAGCTCAAAAGAAACATATGCACTCCATTCTAACACCCCCAACATCCATGCATCATCGATTTTTAATCCAAATGCAATCCCCTAGTACCATAGGCGACACATGCTGAAGCAATCCCTAGATGAAGAAACGAACAGTAAAAGGTGAGAAAGGATATCCACGGATTGGATCTGACACCTCTGCCACGGCACACTACTAACACGAATGCCAGTGGCGTCATTCTCCACCGGGAAAGACCCGCAGCCAGCCGAGAAATGGACTCGTGAGACACCATAGCACACGGATCATGGCGTTCAAAGGCTACTCGTATGTTCCAATTCTGAGTGGCCTGGTGTGCCTGTCGGAGTAGCTACTGATCCCACAGGTAGACGTTGGAGGAGTGCAGACAGTTGTTGAAATTTACTGTGATGGCAATAAAGTCCGGCGCCATTACATTTGACCGCGTTTGACAGTGTCTCCATATTTTATCCTCGTTTTCCTATGATGCATGTTACTGTGTCAGTAAGTAGTTTACGTGACTAACTGCATATGAAAGATCAACGATGTCTACGTCATAGAATGCAAGGGAACACGCCGAAGCAAGATTTGAAACTGCCAGACCATACTGTGCATCACGGATGAGAGGTGCTATGGATTTGTACTACAGATGATAATGTCCAACCACTACATATTTGATTTCGTAGGACCAACTGTGAAGGGTTGTTATGAATGCCGTATCAATCAGTCTGCTGGGAAACCGATAGCATTGCATCAACTGAATTTAGGCTCCACCATTGCAGCGAGGATCTAGTCTTGATGGATCCTAATACAGAACTAAGGAGCCATTCGTGTACATTTGACCGCGTCTGATAGTATCATCTATAGCTTGTCCTTGTTTTCCCAACCCAATTATTTATTGAAGACGGTGGTGCAGCAGCGGGGTGTGTTCGATGGCAGTCGTAGAGTGGTTCGGTCTGGCCCCTGCATCTGAACGCGTCTGACAATATCCTCCATAATTATACTACTCACTTTCCTCTGATGCTTGTTACTGTGTCTTTTACTAGCTTACGTGATTAAATACGGAGTATATTGAAATGGCCTTATCATACTGTGTGGTCCAAGGGCACACGAGATCAACATGTTCCACATGATGAGTATGTATGACTCCCTTAGGAGCGAGGACGGCCCAATTATCACACGACCCATATAAGGACTGTCCCATGGTACATGAAAGAGATATGGCCGGACTTTCCCATGCTACACGAAAGAGAAATGGACAACCTGTCCCATCTCTTGATCCCTCAAGTCCCAAGTCTTGGTGATGCACACACATGGAGGACTATCCTAATAAGCAAGTAAAGCAACAATAACAATCGAGGGGCAGACGTACTGTAACTAAGACACTAAAAGCTTTTTTTGAACTACCAGCTAAAGGTAACTCATGGGTGCGGGTTGGTGACCGTGTCCGCCTTGAATGTCATCTACCACCTCCCCATCTACCATCTCCCCATCCATCCCCAGGGCGCCTATTTAGGGGGCAGATCCCTTAACGAGTGGTTTGAGGAAGAAGAGGAGGAGGCACCCAGAGGTTGAAGATGAAAGGGAGAGCAGCACCCATTGTTTAGGCCACCTCAACCAGTGAGTTATGTTCTCTCTTTCCTCTTGAGATTGGGGAGGAAAGAGGAGGAGCATCCCTGTTGGTTAGGACACCTCAACAGAGGAGACCCGTTGGCTAGGCCACCTCAACCAGCTGGTTCCTCTGATTTTCCTCTTCTTTATCTGATGTTAGGACTGTTGATGTTATCCACCATTTTGCAAAAAAAAGTTGATGTTATCCACCGTCCCACCCCGTCAGTGTCCTCATTGCTGCTATCAATTCCTCATCGCCAGCAGTTAGGCCACCTACTCCATTGATACGAAGGAAGCCGAGGCGAACATGCCTCAACGCGTTAACCTTTGGAATGGTGGCCTATTCTTTGTCCCTTTGACGTATTCCTCCGGCATCATCGAGGAGGCTGGGGAGGAGGGGATTTGGCGTATCCCCTTGTCTATAGTCCGAGGTTGGTGAGTCTATTCCCTTGTGTGATGTCAACCTTGCTAACCTCCTTTTGTTTGAAGGACGCAGCACTTGCTGTGGGTTTTGTGCTTGATGGCCGGCTGGATCTGGTTCTTCTTCCCCTCAGAAGCGGTAGCTGTCACCAACGAACTCAGATCTAGGAGCCAGTGAGGTTGGGGTGTGGCCCCGGTCGATGGAGTTTTGCCGTTGGCTTCTTCTACTACGACTGCAACCAAAGCTTGTAAGCAATGTGGCTTCTCCAGCTGGTGGTTGGCGATGGAGTCTTCTTCGATGGTGGCGATCGGCGGAGTCTACTCTTGCGTGTTTAGGAAACAAAGGCTCTAACGAACCTTGTTATTTTCTTTTATGTTAGGGGCCTTTGTGTAAGATAGGTGAGATAACTGCCCACGTACTGTATCCTTCTATGTACTATCTATGTTCGTATGTGTATTTTTATGGTTTCCTTATCGAGTAATGTAGATACTACTCATCATATAAGTACATATATATAAAAATACCTTGTGGTCGATGGTTCCTTCCTCTTCTTCCTCTGATGTTAGGACTGTTGATGTCATCCACCATCCCACCCTATCAGTCTCCTCATCGCCGCTCCTCTTCGTCGCACCTACTCGCTACACATCGCGTGCAAGCCGCCTCTCACCGCCGACAAGCAACGCACCAGTATGCCCCACTTCACACCCCGCACGGATCCACCACCTGCCTCCAAATGGACACCGGAGCGACCACAGCGCACCAGGGATCCACCATTGCCCTGCCACAGCAAGACCAATGGGCAGATATTCTTCCATTTTTAGGGGATATATATCCAATAATGTATAGGGCAACATGTTCCACAAGAGGCGGATGACTATCCCTTACGGGCGGGGACTACCCAACTAAGGACTGTCCCACGGTACACAAAAGAGATATGGCCGGACTTTCCCATGGTACACGAAAGAGAAATGGCCGTACTATCCCAAGTCCCAAGTCTTGGCTAGTGGCAGTTCATATCTGCTAACTCAGAATGTCCGATCGCTATATAATTGACCTCGTAGGACAAATTAATAATGGGTTTCTCAGTTTTGATTATCATGTCAATCAGTATGCACCGATACAAAACATCAATCGCCTACCTGCTGGCTCCCACATTGCAGCGAGGAGGAAATCTCGTCGCATCGTAATGCAGAACGGATCAAGGAGCCATGGTGTTGAAATGCTACTGCACACGTATATCTGATCTCGTAGGATGTGGTATTGACAAATACCTGCTCAACCAGTCGGTGTTGCACTCGCGGTGGAATGGATTGCTGCGACACGGCACATTCACACCATGGGCGCCCAATGTGTTTTGGCAGAGGTAGGTGTCGTGGAAGGAGAATAGAACATGTTGCCTATGACTTAGGGGCCTAGTTACATGGTTTGAGCCGTGCAATGCCACATTACTGAAGCTGGTGTTCGTGCTGTTGTTGGGCACTAATGCATTACCAAAGTTTTTGAACTTGGACCAGACTGGTACTCATCTTCACCGTGACCACTCAAGGTCACCGCCGCAAGATCTGTTGTATTTTGTTGTCTGGACATGCTCAATGGAGACAATTATGATGTTCAACAGTTTAACATGCTGTTATAATACCTATGCATGTAATCTTTTGTTGACCTTTATAATACCCTGCTGATTCTTATTAGCATTTGTTGTAAACCGTATGCTGCCAGTAGTCCATATCAACAACTCCCGCCTCGCTCTATAGCCTCACAGGTGATACGTAGCTCTTCAGTTTCACTGAGAATGCCAAGAAAGTCTGACCGCTCCATATTTGATCTCGTAGGACAAAGTGTGAATGCTTCTGTTTTGAAAGCCCTAGCAATCAATCTACCGAGTGGCTGCTGACGGTTACAATTTTGATTAGTCCGTAGTAGTGGCACGATAGAATTTAATTTAGTATAAAGTTCAACCACAGATCACGTGCAAGTGTATTATTACAGCAAGTTTTTTAATGGAAATGCTTTTGGGCACATAAGAAAGTCCGACCCTTTATGTTTGAATCGCATATGACAGAGTATGATGGAGTATCGACATCTACGACATAAAATGCATGGGTGCCGACTGCACTCCCTCTTTGCCAATGCTTCGCCCCTTCAAAAGAACATTCCCAAAATAATAAAAAGCACATAAACATAGTTTGAACGACATGATATTGATTTCTAGTATTTTTCTGGGTACACGAGGTCATTTCAAAAAAGAGCAAAAGTCCACTACAATTGTACCCGCCGTTGCACATCTACTGCTAAAGACCCAACTCGACCTACCAGCCGACGCCGCTGCCCACGCCATTGTCTATCTCGTCACCCTCTTCCTAGTCTGAGTCTGACGACGTGGAGTCATCCGTCGAGTAGCCCTCATCCCTGTCCTGATCCAAGTCTGACGCGGTGGAGTCATCCGTCGAGTAGCCCTCGCTGTCCTGATAGGTTAGATGCTTCCAATTCCAATTGCACGAATGGTAGAGCCGTAATGTCGCATACTTCTCCTGCTCTAGTGAATCCAAAAACAAGGGAACATATGGAAGATAGGCTGGTCTATATCGGAAGAATTCTTCTCCCGATTTAACGAAACATCTACTATACCGAAAGAGTCTAGTAGGGATGACATGAGCTTTTGTGCGGTCCATGTCATATGCGATGATTGGTTTTCTTTCATGCCCAGCTAAGAAAACCAAATTCCAAAATGGGCGAACTGCAATCACCTTGTGGGTCAAATCCACTCGGATATTAAAGCTTCTAAAAATATTGTTAAGGATGATAGTATGCTGCAATATCCAATTCTTAGTACCATAGTCTTCAAGGATCCACATTAAAAACTTGCATTGATTGCGAGGACCATCAACAAGACATACACACAAGTGACACTGAGCTCGATGTAGGGTGTGCTCATCACTAACAGTAGGCGTAGCAATTTCCTTCCATGTGTTTTCCTCCATATCCACAGCAATTACCACAGATGTTCCCTCATGCTCAACGTTGGCCATATTGTGTAGAAAACTATTAAGAAATACACCTCGCGTTTCACACATTACTAGATCAATACGCTCGCCCCATGCTGATTCCATACTGAGCCATGTATTAGTTTCAGATGAGTAGTTCTCCAGACCTTCAATTGTACGGTCTTCACCTTCCATGAAATTAATGACATGGAAGCGCGAGCAGAGCATCGGATCGAAACATAATTGAGCCCCACCATCTGATAAATCCGAAGTTAAGCCATGATAATGAGGCCTAGTCGGCAGTACCTTATACTTCCGTGTCATTGGATTGCAGACGACCCAGCAGGAAGGTCCTATAGGCATAGAGCACCAGCATAGGACGAAGCCGTTGCAGCAATCTGAGACAGCTACATTATTTGTGTAGAAGGGCAAGAAGTTGAAGCAGGGAAGTACACCGATGAAGCTGGTGAAGTGCCGCTTGTCATGGATTTCGAACTTGTTGATGATGAGTTCCCAGTCTCGATAGACCAATTTGCGATGGAACAAGGAGGGGCCAGAGAGGCGGCGGAGGATCTTAAGAACGAGATCATCTTCGAGGCTGGCAAATGAGTCTGTCCTCCTATTGGGGGCCTGCTCCATTTTGTCAGTGTGCAATAGGCCTCAGCTACCTAAGTAATGATATCACTGAGTGAAGAAGAAAATAATTTAGCAAAGATCCATCAGTGAAGCCCATAACTTATACCAAAATACAACTTTAACAGCCATTAACAATTTCTATGTTAAGAGCTCATCCAAATTTAGAGTAGCAGCACATAGACATAGACAACTCAAACTACAATAGCAATTACTGTGGCTGTAACCATATTAGTACAATACAATTTTAGCTAAATCAAGTCTAACCATCACACTTACAATACCATCAAAAATTTAGCTTACAGCTAAACAACACAAAATAGCACATATTGAGATCACTGAAGTAGAAAATAATGCAACAAAGATCCATCAGTGAAGTCCACGGCTCATACCAAAATGCAACTTTAACAACCATTAACAATTTCCATGGTACGAGCTCATTTCGGCTAAATCAAGTCTAACCATCACACTTACAATACCATTACAAATTCAGCTAAATCAAGTCTAACAATCACACAATCATTACACGAGCTCAGCTTCATAGGATTTGAAGGCAGCAAGTGCAGCTTCCCAGGAGGTGTACTTTTTAAAAGAAGCACCAGGGAACCCATGAACTTGCTCCTGGCAGTCAGCCCAGCTACGAAAACCCCTCGCCTATGGCCGCAGAACACAACATAGCATGGATTCATCTCGAATCTGCAGAACCCAAACAGGCTGCCTCAGTTTTACAAGTGCAAGTGCTAGTGACCATCATTGGCATGCGTAGCAACAAGTGCAGCTTAAAGATTAGTGGCACTGATTTGCTGCCTCCTAACAAATCAAATAGCCATGTGCTACAGGGACTACCAGAACCAATCCCCAACTCGCATCTATCTAAAATTAAGGGATATGGCGGTATGCACCAAAGGTGATATATCTAAGCGAAATCCCCAAGTCCTATAGCAGATCCATGTCGAGGCAAAACAGAAATGAAGAAACAAACAGTAAAAAAGGGAGAAAGGAGACCTGCGAATTGGATCTGACGGCTCTGCCGCGGCACACAAGCGACGCGGATGCCAATGCCTCCGTGCTCCATTGGGAAAGCCCCGCCGCCAGCCTCCAAATGGACGCCAGAGCCACCACAGCACACTGGGGATCCTCCATTGCCCCCTCCGCCACAAGTCCAACAGGCAGCTACTTTTCCACTTTTAGGAGATATAATATATCCCATATATATAGATATAAGATATAAGAAAACATAAAATGTACTTACATTATGATATATAAAGGCTCCATGGGGATGAGAACACACACAGCTGCTTAGCGTAGTGGCAAAAACCTTCACGTCTTAGTGCCAGGTCCCAGGCTCGAATCCTAGAAAGCCCAATGTTTTTGGCAAATTCAACATCGGTCAGAGAATGGTGGTCCCACATGTCTGTCAGAAAAGATTAGTCCCATGTGAACAGAGAAGGATCCCCAGTTGCGGGTCCTAGGTAACTGACGCTCTGGTCCCACACGTCAGGTGGTGAAGGGTGCCACACGGGCCCATAGGTCGGTCGAAGAAGGGTGGCCCCACATGAACAAGGATGGTGCCCTGTGGCAGGTCCCATGTAACTAACGCTCTAGTCCCACATGTCAGCCGACAAAGGTTGACCCCACATGAACAGAGATGGGTCCCTCATGGCAGGTCCCACGTTGATCCCACACGTCGGATGGAGAACGGTCCCAGACAGGTCCTACATGTCAGTTGAAGAAGGATGACCCCACATGAACGGAGATGGGTCCCCCATGGCGGGTCCCATCTAACTAACACGCTGATCCCACATTTCAGATGGAAAACGGTCCCAGACGGTTCCCACATGTCAGTCGTCGAAGGATGGTGGTCTGGGTCCCATGTGACGAGTCCCATCTAACTAACACGATGATCCCACACTTGGATGGAGAACAGTCCTAGACGGGTCCTACATATCAGTCGTCGAAGGGCGGTGGCCTCAAGGTTCCCCTGGCAGGCAGGACCCACATGTCGGTCAGTGAAGTGTGGTAGAACGGCCCCCATTCAGAACGGATGAGTAACGGTGGGTCCCATAACGTCGGACGGAGAAGTGTCCGGCTGAGTGATGGGCGGGTCCGACGACTAACGGCGGATGGGGGGTACTAGTGATGCATGATAACGGCGGATGGAAGTATGAGGGAAGGCGGCTCTCCCGCAGGCAAACAGCGCCGGCACCCGTAGCCAAATGGAGCGGCGTGGGTTTTAGTGACGAAGTGTGTTGGTCACAACTTGAGGATATCCATGAAATCATCACAATCCAGCGATGAACAGTGCCATGAACGCCTCTGTGATGATTCTGTCAGGTTTTCCGTGATGATTCCCGTGACCTTTTTGAAATACGTCATGGAAAACAAAATCATCACACAGTTCAATGACCAAAGCGACCAAAATGTCATGGAAACCACTCTTCGGTGACCATAATAAAATCATCATAAAAATTTTCATCATTGTAGGTCACATCTCAACTAGTGTGAAGCGCCTTGAGCTAAACTGTTTGCTTCCTGATTTTGCACCCGAGGAATGTGATGTAAGGACACAATGATAAACTTCTGAAGAATTTTTTGCATCAATCATAACATTTCTTTAAAACCTCATCCTTGCATTCATTAATTATTAATTGAGAGTCACCAAATATTTCAAGTGACTCAGCCTTTACTTCTTGTAGAAGTTGAAGTCCCTTCAAAATTGCTTCATATTCTGCTTGATTGTTAGTTGATGTTGGTGCAATCTGATAAGCAAATTCGAAGGTTGCATCTGAGGGGAAACAATGACAATGCCAATGCCACCACCTTGTTTACAAGTAGATCCATCAAAGAACAACACCCAAGATGCTACTTCCACTAACCCAACATCTAACTTGTGGTGTTGAGTAATGAAATCAGCCATTACTTGTCCTTTTACTGCTTTAGCCGATTCATACCTTAAATCAAACTCTGATAGAGCTAACATCCATTTGCCAATTCTACCATTTAGAATAGGCATTGATAACATGTGTTTGATGACATCAATTTTTGACACCACAACACACTCAGTAGACAGTAGATATCTTCTCAATTTGGTGCAAGAGAAATACAAACACAAGCATAACTTTTTTATAGGAGTATATCTCATTTCTGGATCCAATAACTTCCTACTTAGATAATAAACAACTCTTTCTTTGCCTTCAAACTCTTGCATCAAGGCTGAACCAATTGACAGGTCCTCGGCCGCTAGGTACAATTTAAAAGGCTTACCTAATTGAGGAGGAATTAACACAGGAGGTGATTTCATGTACTCCTTAATTTCCTCAAATGCCTTCTATTGTGCCTCACCCCATCTAAATTCTTGATCATTCTTTAACTTCAATAAAGGAGAAAATGGCAAAACCTTGCTAGACAGATTAGCAATGAATCTTCTAATAAAATTAATCTGACCAAGTAATAACTGTAGTTTTACTTTATCAGTTGGAGGAACGACCTTATCAATTGCATCCATACTCTTCTTTCCAACCTCAGTTCCTCTTTCATGAACCATGAACCCCAAGAACTGACCAGCAGAAAACCCAAAAGCACATGTAAGTGGGTTCATCTTCAAACCATTCTTCCTTGTACATTCCAAAGTTTCCTTCAAATCAGCCAAATGTTGCTTGTATCCTCCTGACTTGATGACCACATCGTCAATGTATATTTCAACTATCTTGCCGATCAACTTATGATATATATAATTCATAGCCCTCTGATAAGTTGCACCAGCGTTTTTAAACCAAAAGTCATAACTACCCATTCAAATAAGCCAATTGCTCCTAGACATCTAAATGCGGTCTTAGAAATATCTTCGTCCGCCATAAATATTTGGTTATAACCAGCGTTTCCATCCATAAAACTGATTACCTTGTGTCCAGCGGCTGCATCAACGAGCATATCGGCTATCGGCATCGGATACCCATCCATTGGAGTGGACTTTATGTAAAATTCTGAAGTCAATGCATACCCTCATCTTGCCATTCTTCTTGTAGACAGGGACAATATTAGAAATCCATTTTGCATATCTGTAGGCCTGATAAATTTGGCTTCAAGTAACCTCTCGATTTCTTTCTTCACATCATCAAATATCTCAGGCTTAAATCTTCTTGGATGTTGCTTGAAAGATTGATACCCTTGTTTGATCAGTAAACAATGTTCCACAATAGACTTATCCAATCCAGGCATTTCATAATACTTCCAAGCAAAATAATCTTTATATTCTTTTAAAAGGTCAACTAACTTACACTTATATTCAGGATCAAGCTTAGAACATACATATGTCGGCCTTGGTCTATCATCAGATCCAATATCTACTTCTTCTAAGATATCGACCGATGTAAAACCGCGTCCAAGCTTTCCTTCCATACCATCAATTGGATTATCCATTAAACAATTTTCAAAGCCAACTGCTTGGATCGGCTGTTGACCTTCATCATTGATAGGGATGAAGTCTCCATGAAACTCTTTTCTAGAAAAGCACTCAATATCCTCAAGGTTCCAATAATCATGCTCAACAAGAGGAATACTAATTGAATCATCAGCAGGCACAATCTCAACATTATTGTTCACCCATTGTACCACATGTTGATGCATGGTTTAATGTACACAGCAATTGGCATGTATCCAGTCCCTTCCAAGAAGTAAACTGTAAAACCTATCTCTATTGATAACGAAGAATGTAGTGATCATGGACTTATTACCAATTGTTAATTTCACACTAATTGCCCCCCGGGCGTCAGAAATTTTGTCTTCAAAATCTTTTATATGCACACTTGTCTTGATCAAATCTTTATAAGTTTTACCCAACTTTTTGAATGTTGATAGGGGCATAAGATTAACTGTAGCACCTCCGTCCACAAGCATTCTACTCATAGGCATACCATTAACACATCCCTTGATGTATAAAGCCTTCAAATGACGATGACGCTCGGGCTTGTCAAATACAATTGGCACGTGCTAATAAACAGATGGCTTATTCTGATTTGTCAAAACTAGAGTAGGCTTTTTGATTCTTTGACGCTCTGAATTCGGCAGGCAAGATACATTGCATCCAAATAGGAGCCGATTTGCCTGAATTGGTTGTCTGCTTGGCCTTCCAAACCTGTGCCTTCTTAGCTTTCTTGGCCTTTTCTATCTTGATTTCAGTCTCCCTTAAACGTTAAACTCTTCTTTTCTGACTCCTAGAAAGACCACCAGGACACCACTGGTTCTCTTGCCAAACATGTTGCACTTCTTCGATGTCTTCGTCATATGCATCATAACGGTCATGAATTCTCCATTTATTAATATGACGATCCTCCATAGGCTATCCAAGTCTCTCATGAACAGACTAGCGGTTGGTTTGAGATTGCCGATACTCTATGTACTGATCACTGCATTCAGGGCAGTTTCTCTTGGTTGGCAACCTCAAGCCTTCATTCCACAATGCCTGAAGAAAGGACAATTCCAATGTGATTTAGCTTGTTCCCTTTCATACCTTTCTTCTTCAAGCATTCTCTGATACTCTTGCTCTTCAAATCCTCTTCTACGATCTTTTCCTGCTACCTCTGCCACTTGTTAAGAAGAATGCGGGACGTTATGCGGGTCTCTCTTAGCTATTGTAGATGACTCAGGTTGGTCAAATCGGTTGTTTTGCTTCTCTTGCCTTCTGTTGATCTCACGGTATTCCTCGGCAGTCAACTGTAGTCTTGTGCCTACTGCTCCAGACTCCCTGGCTTTCTCGGAGGTAAGCACTTTAGCCTTGCCTTTAGGTAGCACAACATCAGCCATGGCAGCAGGGAAAGGTTGATCATCAACCTTCATTTTATTGGCTGTCTCAAAAGCCAATTTTCCAGTCTCAATAGCCCTCTGGATTTGTTTCCTAAACACATTGCACTCATTGGTGGAATGAGTGGTGGAGTTATGGACCTTGCAATACTTATTCCCCTTTACTTCTTCAGGACTAAGAAATTTCTCATGCAACACCTTGATCTGACCCTTGCTTAGTAAATAATCAAAGATTTTGTCAGCCTTGATGTGTCAAAATCAAATGTTTCATGTGTCCTGCCCCAAGGATGGTTGATGACAAACTTCTTGTTGAAGTTCCACTCAATAGCATCAACTTCTTCTGCTTCCTCCTCATCTGGGTCATACTCAATCAAAGACCTATAATAATCAGCTACATTAGTTGATTTCTGGAAACAATTCTGCTGCCATGGTGGTTGTACATGTTCTGATAACATAGCCACCCTATGCGTGCTCCAAGATTATCAAAGTTCATGCCGACAAGCTTCTCTTTCAAGTATGGTTGCATCCCCTGAATAGCCAATTTCACCAACTGGTTGTCAGACAGTTCTAATGAGAAACATAAGCTCCTCATTTGCCTGAATCTCTGAATAAAGTCGAAACTAGACTCATTGCTCCTCATTCTCATGACAATCAGATCATTGATGTCCTTTTTAATTGCTCCACTGAAGAAGTAAGCATGGAACTTGCTCTCCAAATCACTCGAAGTTGAAATAGAATTACTTGGCAAAGATGAATACCACGACAAAGCTGGTCCTAACAATGATAAAGCAAAGACCTGACCCTATGAATTTCCTCAACTGCAGCATCACCTAATTGGGCCAGTACTTGCTTATGTGCTCCATTATGTTGGTTCCATCTTGTCCAGTGAACTTGAAAAACTCTGGGATTCTATAGTGAGGTTGCAGTTCAAGATGATTGTATGGCATGTTGTAAGATCTAGAATGGTTCCTCTTCATGCCGAACTACTTCAACACCTCGATAAGTTGGCTGATCAGCTGGTCATTGGGACTGGCTGGAGCTCCAACGCTTGGACATGAAAGCATGCCCTAAGTTTTGTAGCTTGACACATTAGCAAAGCCGGCAGGTGGCTCATTATTATTTCCTTGAGCCTGACTGCCCCCTGAGTTTGACCAGCTCCTCCTTGCATAGCTTGATTCACATGATGATCCATGGTTCTTGTAATCCTTGAGACTGATGGAGCAATTTTATAAGCTGAAGATGGTATACTTGTAGTTGTACCAAAATTGGGTGGAGGACCACCAGTCGGCTGTCATGCTTGAGGAATAGCACTTCCATCTGTACCTCCAGCAGAGCTTGATGCAACTTTTGGCTTAGGAGGATTTGGCACACCACCTCTTGTAGTGTACTGATTGAAATAAGTTGGCCCAAACTGATCAACAGGAAAACCGGTCATCACTTCTTTCATGATATTGCCAAATGTGGTCAAGAAATATGTGTTATGATTCGCCATAGCCTCATGGATCAACTTGTTTAATTGATCCAGCATGTATTGCTTGTCAGCTTCATCTCCATCATCTGTCTCTCCATGCATCAGAATTTTCGGCATTACAGTCTTCAACACCACCTTGTCACGAACTCTTCCAAAGCAAGTTAGACACTTCTACTTCAATTGTTCTGCAACCTTCTCAATTATCTCCTTATGCTCTTCAGAAAGCTCCTCCATGGTGACATCAAGGATGTTCTTGGCGTTGAGATCAGCTGCATTCGTTAGAGGCATGGTTGATGATTGTGGTCCCCCTGGGCGTGCCAAAAAGAGTGTTGACTCAAAAATGTGAACTCCTACGCCAAGGGTCTCTCGCAAGACAGGTAGACCGGAGTGAGAGTGCTTCTCTGATCCCTGTGACTTTACCAGCAGCTAACCAGTCGATCGAGTCTAAGGCATGCCAGTCAATTTGACTCTGCAATTGACAAGGAGAAAAATAGTCAAATTATGGAACCTACCGGTGTGCTACCAGACAGTTCCTCATGTATGGCTAGATAGACGATCTGAACAGGTCATTGACTAGAGAGTCAACATCCAACATGCTTTTATAAATAAGTTGATGAATAAACATGCATGAATAAAGCAATCGATCATGATATGACAAAAATGAACAAGATAAGAACATATGTAGATCATTCATGAAACATACTGTAGCATATGAAACAGTAAAGGAGAAGCTAGATCAGTTATCCTGATAAACATTTAAAGCTTAGAACCTTTAGCCGATCTAAATTAACCGATACAATATATAAAGATCCTACACACAATGCAATAATCCAGATTAAAACTAATAGATCTACTAAACTTGTTGAATTTGAAATATAAAGACCATGCTACGCCCAACAAACCCAAAAGGACTTGTCGAATTTGAAATCTTCAGACCAAGTTGCGCCCAACAAGCTCAATGAACCAACTAGTGTCTAAATAGATACATGCACGTAGTGTTATGGGTGAAGCTCTGGAAAATCGGCTAAATAGCTGATTCCGACATGAGAATGAACTAGGTGCATAAACAGACCTAAAAGCAAAGCCAACTAACCAACGGCGTCTGAATCCGGATGCCATCTTAGTGAGATCAGTAACTTAATCCGCTACAGCTACTAAAACACCTTAGAAGAGATTAACAAGCTTTACCATAAAACCATCTATACCCTAGAACACGCCACATGTCACGAACAAGATTTATACAATCTAGCTAATGCAAGCACGTGACCAACCATCAAAACATGAGAATAAACATGACGAGCATTGATGACAGTCGAATATAAGAAGATATTAGCCAAATCTACTAATCTTGATCGGGCAAAGATGTTGACATAAATAAACAAACAGTATAAAACAATCAAAATCGATAACTTAATGAATCCACTAGGTTGCCAAGCCTAATAGAGCCAATAACTAACCATGTCAACGCATAACAAGAGGTCGGACGACCCAATACAACCTTATCAAATGAAAACACAAGCCATGACGGTATTTACAGCAAACCAGAGGTCGAACGACCCGATGTAGCCTAGCTTGGTGAAGAACTCACTGAGATCTATGTTACTCCTACTCCTAAGGGTTTGGCCAGAGCCGAAAGATTGTTGTATTGATTGTCGAGAGCTATTACAAGTGCCAGGGCTTACACATTTATGCCCTAAGCTTTGACCAAGTCCTAACTTGACACGACTTGTAAAATAAGGAAATAAACTAGAAAACTACCAAGACTCGATAACTTGGGCCCTACTATTCCGTCCTGTAGAGTCCCGTACTGTCAATGCGCCATCCTCTGCCAAACTAGATCGGAGTCAACGTGGCCCGTGTACTCTCCAGATAGCTGATCTCAGTTAGCCGATTCCGCACCAGATTAATCGATTCTTCAATAAAGAGTTGTTACTGGTACTTAGCCGATTCCTGGAAGAGTCTTCTTCGAGAAGCTCCTACGCGCCTGCCAATCCAAATTTTGGTGCAAACAGACATGATGTTTATGCTAGAGCCAAGATCATAAATTGCATTATGAAAAACATGGTTATGAATTGAACAAGTGATAACAGGACTACCAAGATCACCCTTTTTAATCATAGGAATATCTTCTACCCCAAGTGATCCAAAGTATAAAACAGTATCATATCTAGCAGTGACAAGGTTGGCATTTTCGATCCTTGGTTCAGGTTGGCCTGGTATTCTCTCAGAAGTCAGAACAACAGCTGCTAATTGTGCTAGTTAGCTTTCTAACATTTTGTTAAAACTTAGTGGATTTTTCATAGCAGATGAGAAATCTTCTAACTTAGCATTGATGTTTTCTGGCATTTTGTCATTAGCATGAAGTCTTTTATTAATACTTTCTATCATTCGTCCTAGACTATACACAAGATCTTTAAGAGAAGGGTAGTTATTGCCTTGATTGTTCGGGCATTGAGGATAACCATTATTGAAATTGTTACCTTGAGTGTTGGAGCGCTGATTCCATCCTTGACTTTGGGATCGGAATCCGTTGTCATGGTTGATGAAGTTGAGGTCTTCATGGGTTTCGGGACAATATTGTCCAGAATGACCGGATTCTCCATAGACTTCGCACGTCATGCGGGAGTCCAATGCTTGCATGGTCTCCTGAGTGCTCATCTTCTCATAGCTTTCTAGCTTCTTCGCTAGCAGGTCCACCTTAGCTGCAATCATGTCAGCTTCTTTAAGAGTATGCATACCTCTCTTGCGGGGCCATAGACGTTCATCACTCCATCGTTGGTTGGACACCATCTTTTTGATTAATGCCTTTGCATCTGCAACATTAAGAGAAAAGAATGCTCCACCAGCGGTAGCTTCTAGATGTCTTAGGTCGAGGGGGTTAAGGCCATGATAGAAGTTCTGGATTAAAAGCCAGTCTTCCATGCCATGGTGTGGGCAAGCAGCTATGTATTCTTGCATACGCTCCCAAGCCTAGGGAATTGACTCATCAGCTAGAAATCTTATTGTGCAGTGCATTGGTTTTACACATAGGAAAGAACTTGACTAAGAACGCATTGGAACACTTGTCCCAAGTTTCTACGGCTTCGTGGTTAGAGTAGAACCATTGCTTCACCTTTCCCAACAAGAAGAATGGAAACAGGCGAAGATGAATAGCATCTGGGGTCACTCCCTTAATCGTAAAGGTGCTACAAATCTCCAAAAAGTGTTGGAGATGTGCATTAGCATCTTCATAAACCTTGCTAGAGAAAGGGCTGGATTACACTATTGTGATTAATGCGGGTTTCAACTCGAAGTGAGTGTCTGTGTTAATGACATTGGGCATAGTACCTACATTAGCAGCAGATGGGGCTGAGAAATCATAGATGCTCTTGTTGGCCATGTTCGTGAAAGAAACAGGTGAAGGAATAGAAACGGGAATGTGGTCGCTAAGCTTAAAAAACTAAACGCGAGATAATTCGACAGGCTCTAGTCAGATGCACCAGTTGCCTTCCCCGGCAACAGCGCCAGAAATGCTTGTTGGTATTTGTTAGCGTTGCTTAATGGGGTTGTTAGTCCCAACACTAATAACACGTGATGACGGTTCTGCAGGTTAGGAAAGGATTCTGCAAGTGGACAGAACTATCGTGTAGCACTTTGCCCGGGAGTACCAGGTGTCGATTTATATATTCCCAAAGGAAGGCGGGGTGTTGGTGGATCTTTGGGTAGAGTGTGTCGAATTATTGGGCGAAAGGTAAAAGGGATAAATGGAATGATAACTAAGGATAACTTAAAATCTAAGATAATCCTATGATCGCTACTTCACTCTCATTGCATGCATGCGGGTGTAATCTAGGTAACTAAGATAGCTGAGTGAATAGAAAGATTATATCTAGTAAAGAGGCGTACACGCTCTCAATTAAACTGGACTCTACGCACCACGAGCCTTACGTTTTAAGAACTAAATCTAGCGTGGTGGACTACACAGGCAAATAGGGTTGTCACCACCTATTGCTACCACCTCCGAAGACCTAGTCATACCTGAAGGTATGTTATAGCCTAAGCACCACGCTTAATCTACAAGCTTACTGTCTCTAGTTGAGCTCGAAGCAGAGACACCTTAACCATGCGACAGAATAGTACCAGATAAATATAACTATCACTAAGATAACTCGGTAAACCTATAATCAAAGCTTAACCTCACTACTAATAAATAGCAGGAAAGTAAGACTTGAATGTAAAGGTGTAAGTAAATACTTAATGAAATACTTGAAGTAAAGTACTTGTATTAAGTGGATAATGTATGATTACAAAGAAGTATACCAAACTCGAAGACTCCGGAAGACTCTTCCAGACTCCGAGGCGGAACTCCACCCGACTCCTCTCCTCTTGCAGGCGACTGCTACTCTAGCTAAGCTGGAGCTAGAGCGAGAGGGCACTAAGCACGATAGCTAGAGCTTCCTATGCTAAGGCTCTTGCCTTCTTGTGCTTGTGAGGTAGTGATGTAGTGATGATTGCTTCAATGGCTGAGGTGCCCTTTATATAGTGATGGGGACACCAAGGGGTACTTGTAGGCAAAGAGGAGGTCGGTTTGCCAGCACCGCTAGGGCGGGCGCCCAGGCCAGTGTGGGCGCCATCCACCTGGCACCGCCTCATGATCAAATGGCCATGGCTCATCCCCTCAGGTCGGTTGCATCCTGCTAAGTCGGTTTGGAGTCAGTTCCAACCGACTTGACCTCTTGAGTATATGACAATGGACCCATGGATCCAAGTGACCTTACTTGGGAGCCATTTGATCAAACCGACTTGATTTCGACGGTTCAGAGATGTGGGAAGGTGTTGTCGCGGATCGGTGACATGGCTGAGTTCAGGAGCCGGCATCCCCAGGGTGGACGCCCTAGGTCTAGGCGCCCTGACTCCAGGGCGGGCGCCCTGGCACTTGGCCCGGTTGCTACCCTGTCACGTACCATTGCCTCCTCTTGGTCCATTTGCACATATTTTTGTTGTTTTCCTGTATACAAATATAAATTCCAAGTACAAGTGGAATAAGGTAAAATTCAAAGAAAATTTAGACATGGTCAGGTTATATTGCCATTTATTTAATGAAATGTTGATGGTGAAAACAGGGGTTAGCGACCATCAATAATTACCACCGATCCGGCTAGACAGGGGATATCTACGAGTACTCAAGTCTAAGCACCACGCTTACAATATGAATGTTCTACACTATCCTCTACGCGAAGAGAATAAAGTAAACTCATAAACCAAAGAACAATAATAACAAGTACTTACCAGTATTAGAAGTTGGATTACCGAAGAATCTCAAAAGCAAGCTCCTGGTTAGGGAGACTTGATCCTGCAGGTACAAGCTGGAGAGGTGACACTGACAGGCTGGGCTTCCTCTAAACTCTTCCTCCACTCCATCTCTCTGAATCTAGAAGAATAGCTCTAATCTCACATAGAGACTAAAAGATAATCTCTCTTGAATGCTAAGCCCTAAAGAGAACATATCCATTCAATGGACCCCTCTCTAGTTAATTTTCTCTGGAAATAATGATTTAGGTTTTCTGAATTGCTCTGATCCAGGACCAGGGGGCCTTTAGAATGCACCACAACCCTCGGATCAAACCGACCTTAATCAACGCTTAATATTGATCCTCAATGACGGTGGAGGGGAAATCCGCGTGATTGCTACTGATTGGATAAGGAGCCAGGGCGGGTGCCCTCGTGGCTAGGGCGGGCTCTCTATCATCCTAACAGGTGGGCCCCACCTTCTAGGGGGTGCCTTCCCGAGTCTTCTAGATTCTTCTTTTTCGTGCGTGGGTCTTTCTCTCTATGTAATCCTGATGACTCCCTTCATAAATAGATATTCACCAAAACTTGTGGAATTCTGTTAGTAAAACCCTAGTCTATGATGATACTTCTTTGTACAACATTTTATTAGTTAAGTTGACGGTTACAAAATGATAGTTAACTACCGTCAACAAACTCCCCCACACTTAGGCTTTTACTCGTCCTCAAGAAAAGGATGGATTACCTTAGGCATGATCTCTGGACAAGACATCAATAGTAGATTGTTCCTTAGTCATACCTGTACTGCGGGATTCAAAGTGTCTACCAAACAAATTTAGGCAGTTCAAGAATGGAACAACTTGAAATAGAGCCCCTTTTCTCTTAGTCCTAACACTTGGAGTTTTTGTATACATTTTTGAAATAAAACTTAGCTTACCTTCTCCTTCATGTGGTACACTCAAGTCACTCAATATATGTGGTATTTGTGGATTCTCACTGAGGCATGTAAGATGAATGCCCTGCATCCTATTCTACAAAAGCTTATAGGGAGTTGAAGGTATTTCAAGGATATAGCTTACTCACCTTGCATGTGTTGCCTGGTCAAAACGGGACCCTCAGAGGGGAGTGTCATACCCTTAGATCAAGATTGTGCATGTGTGTGAAAAATATTTGGTGGCTAATACTATTTCTACTTTGCTCCTTGAACATGTTTCTCTCTTTTAAAACAGAAGATAACTGAAAGATTGTTAAAAGACTCATGGCTATCATATTTTTTCTGGTGGTATTTATTTTTCTGATTCCCTCTCTCTTTTCTTTTCTTCTCTCTTTTTTTTTGAATACTGAATTTTGCATAGCCTAATGATAAACTTGAAATAGAAACTTAGGGAGAGAGAAATTTGAGAAGAGAGATATTACAAGCTTGGAGCATTTATTGAAAAAACCTATAAATATCTTTTTTAGATCTTCTCCCAGCGTAGGAGATAGATAAATGGCGAAAAGCATGTTTTTGCGTACTCCCAGTGTAGGAGCAGCAGATATATATCTGGGTATAAGTGATCTTGATCTTAATAAATATGACCCTCCTCTTGACAAGGGTCTCACACAGGTTGACCAAACTCAACATAAAGCAACAGCCTATGTGCTAGTTTTTTTCATACTTAAAACGGCCCTACTAGGTATTTTGTTTTTACCACAGAGGAGAAGCATAGCTAAAAATTTTAATAATAAAAGAAATTCTCCAAATGACAAAGCGTCAAAAATCAGGTTCTCATTATTCTAACATCTCACACTCCGCAACCACTTAAGTTAAATTGGGGTCCCTATAAAATTAACTTGCCAACAGCAACAGGACTCCTAGGAAAAATCATGGTGTGAGTCTATCTTGAGATCATGACTAAAATAATTACCTTCTCATTTTAATTATTAAGCATTTTAATTCAAGCATTTAATTGCGAACGAGATAGAAAATTGCATATATGAAAAAATATGATGTGCAGGAAGCAAACCTGACCAAGGTCAAAGGATGGAGCGAGGGGGCCCACACCCAGGGCGGGCACCCTGAGTAGTAGGGCGGATGCCCTACTTAGGTGGCCTCTCGGGCTCAACTTCAACGTGCAGCATACTTGTGTCATATCTTTTCAAAATTTTCGATCGTTGCGGTTAAATCTGTTCATTACGTTGTCGAGAGTCTCCCCCACACTTGTTTCCTGTTATCCTTCATACACAGCATGGTGGAGACAAAAGAGACAAAATACATCCAATATAATAATGGCCAACTCTTTATTTCAGTATCATATAAGGCATTTATTACATCTGATCGAATCAAGCTAATCTCAAACCAAGCAAACTAAACTTTAATCTAAGCAAGCTCGTGAATAACTTAATGGTGCCTTATCAACTGTTTGACTAACTTATCGATCTATTTCTTCTCTAGGGCGCTCACTTGATCTACTATCTTCTTGTTGTCGTGATCAATGCGCTCTGCTTTCTCATTGGTAGTGAGAATTCATCTACCGTGCAGGCGTAGGGTAGCTTCTATGGAGGAGGTGATAGCGCGCTGAGCCTCTAGCTCTTTTTCTAGGTCAACTACAGTCTTGCGACGCTTACACGACGCTTCGGAAGCGGCAAGGGCAAGGAGCATCCTTGGGAGGAATGAACTTGACTTTAGCTGGATTAGCGCGGACTCCCTCGAAGTAAATGCGTTCTCCTGTGCTACATTTGGCGCAGATAATTCCCCCTCTCTTGTTGGTCTTCACATCAATCAACGCCTCATTGTGCTTCGACGAGAGGAGCTTGGTTCCAGCAGGCAGCTTGACAACAGGACCCTTCAGCGGCTCTCCTTCGAGTTGAAGAGGTTGAGGTGGTGCCATGAGGCCCGATGCGCGAAGTAGGAAGCACCATAGGAGCCAGGCTTAGGTGAATGATAGCAAGAGGGCGAGCATCGCTAACCAAGACTAAGGCTTTGAGATCTGGGTCTTCTGCTAGGAGCTTGTTGAGGTCGATCCCGTAGGGGACCATCCCCCTATCGGTGTTCTGGTGGTCCTTCTTGGCCATTGGAGCGTGGAGAGGGCTAGCAAGCTTCTATGTAGAGGGAGAGGAAACCTTAGATGGAATGAGAATGGCTGACGTCATGGGCTCTTTACATAGGGGTTCACAGGACCAAAATGGCACCTCAAAGGCATCTCCGAGATGAACAATGCTTGGATCAACTTGGAATAAACTTTTTTGGATAGAAGAATGTAGAAGAATCTCGAAGCAAAAAAGGCGGTGGTGAGGTGGCACAGGGCAGGGCGGGCACCCTAGCCTCGAGCCCGATCGCACCCAACTTTTTCATAACATTTTTCATATATTTTTGTTATTTGGAAAATATATGTTGGGCCTCGAAAATGAAAAGTAAAAAGATCGGGCCCAAAATACTTTTAATTAAGGAACAAATTAATTACGTCTAAGTCTTCTAGTTCTTTATTGGGCTCTAAAAATAATTTAAGGTGTTGACCATTTACCTTGAACAACGTACCTTCATCACTTTGAAGTGTGACCACTCCATGTGATGACGAGCTTAACACCTTGAATGGTCCTTCCCATTTACTCCGTAATTTCCAATGTCTGGAGAGCTTCACCCTAGAATTAAAAAGTAATACCATATCTCCAGGGGCGAACTCCTTTTTCTTGATTCTCTTGTCATGCCATCTCTTGATTCTATCTTTGTAGATCTTTGAATTATGATAATCTTTTTCTCTCTAGAGAGTTGCATCTTCCTCTTTTCTCCCATAGCTTCAAAGTCCATGTTCCATCTCTTGATAGCCCAGTGAGCTTTGAATTCTAGCTCAACTGGCAAATGACAAGTCGTCCCATACACTAACTGATATGGAGACATCCCAATTGGTGTCTTTTATGCTGTCCTGTAAGCCCAGAGTGCATTGGGTACCTTGTCCTTCCATGCAGTACCCATTTCATTTACCGTCTTCTGTAGAATATTCTTGATTTGCTTATTTGATGTTTCTGCCTGGCCACTTGTCTGAGGGTGATAAGGTGTAGCGACATTGTGACGTATTCTATGTCTTGACAAGTAGTGCTCAAAGAGCTTGTCAATGAAGTGAGATCCTCCATCACTTATCACAATCCTCAGGACTCCAAATCTTGGAAATATTATCTCTTCAAACGTCCTCTTGGAATTTATGTTATCGGCATTCATGCATGGTAGTGCTTCTACCCACTTGGAGACATAGTCAACTGCAACCAGGATATATTCGCACTTCTTTGATGGTGGGAATGGTCCCATATAATCAATTCCCCAAACATCGAAGAGTTCGATCTGAAGATTGTTGGTGAGTGGCATGGCATCTTTGGAGTTGATATTGCTGTGCCTTTGACATGGTCCACATCTTCGAATGAATTCTCTTGTGTCTTCATACATTGTTGGCCAAAAGAATCCACATTGCCAAATCTTTGATGCGTGTGGAACGCCCCATAATGTCCTCCATATGGTGATGAGTGGCATCTTACAATGATTTTTATTCCTTCTTTGGTAGGTGCACACATCTTCTAAGTAGGCCATCTGAGCATACTCGGAAGAGGTATGGTTCATCCCATATGTGAGCACGACTCTCCTAGACGAGTAGTGTTCCCTCCCGGTGGTACATAACCTGAAACCATAAAATTAACAATATCTGCATACCAGGGGTCAGATCTGTGGATTCCGTAGAGCATGTCATCCCGAAGTGATCGGCAACAGAATTTTCTACTCCCTTTTATCTTTTATTTCTAAGTCAAATTCTTGGAGCAACAAAATCCATCTTATCAAACGTGGTTTAGCATCTTTCTTAGTGAGCAAATATTTTAAAGCAGCATGATCAGAATAAACAATTACTTTAGCTCCCACTAAGTAAGATCTAAATTTATCGATAGCAAAAACAACAGCCAGGAGCTCTTTTTGAGTAGTTGCATAATTAAGCTGAGGTCCTGTTAAGGTTTTACTAGCATAAGCTATTGCATGATGCCTTTTATCTTTATTTTGTCCCAAAACTGCCCCCACTGTATACTCACTGACATCACATATAATTCAAAAGGTAAAGACTAATCAGGGGGTTGAATGATTAGTGCAGATAAGAGAGCTTTCTTTAAAGTTTCAAAAGATCTTAAACATGCATCATCAAAATCAAAAGGAACATCCTTGGCTAGCAGATTAGTAAGAGGTCTAGCAATACAAGAAAAATCTTTTATAAACCTATGATAAAAATCAGCATGATCAAGAAAACTTCTAATTCCTTTCATATTCACAGGCAGAGGTAACTGTTCAATTACTTCAATCTTAGCTCTATCTACCTCAATGCCTCTTTCAGACATCAGGTGTCCTAGCACTATTCCTTCTGTAACCATAAAATGATATTTTTCCTAATTAAGGACTAAGTGCTTTTCTTCACATCTTTGCAAAACTCTACCTAAGTTTTCAAGACAATCATCAAAAGTTTTTTCATAAACAGAAAAGTCATCCATGAAAACTTCCATAACCTCTTCAATCATATTAGAAAATATAGACATCATGCATCTTTGAAAAGAAGCTAGAGCATTACATAGCCCAAAAGACATTCTACGATAGGCATAAGTTCCATAGGGACATGTAAAAGTAGTTTTGCTTTGATCATCAACATGGATAGGGATTTGGTGATACCCTGAATATCCATCAAGAAAACAGAAGAAAGAATGATTGGCTAACCGTTCTAGCATCTTGTCTATAAAACACAACGGAAAGAGATCTTTCCTTGTTGCTTTATTAAGCTTTCTATAATCTATGTACATCTGCCATCCTGTGATGCTGCGTTGAGCTAGGGATCAACTCATTCTTCTCATTCTTAACAACAGTCATGCCTCCTTTTCTAGGCACAACTTGGATAGGGCTTACCCACTCACTGTGTGGCACAGGATATATAATCCCTTCTTGCAACAGCTTTAAAACTTCCTTTTTAACTACTTCCCTCATCGCATTGTTGAGTCTACCTTGGGGTTTTCTAGAGGGTGGAATATTTGGATCTATGGGAATGCAATGGGTGCAAAAAACAGGACTGATTCCCTTGAGATCTTGGAGTGAGTAGCCAAAGTGATTCCCTTGAGATCTTGGAGTGAGTAGCCAAAGGTTGAGTGATGTTTTTCTAAAACAGCCATCAAGCAAAGAGTTTGCTCCTGAGTGAGTTTATCACTTATAATCACAGGAGACTCTGGATCGTTATCTAGGAAAGCATATCTAAGGCCAGGCGGTAAAGGTTTAAGCTCCATAGGAGGTTTAGGTGGCTCAGCAAACTCATCTAATAGTTCAGGTTCAGAAAAGTCAGCTTCTTGAATGAAGAATTCAGCGTCCTCTTCTGGACCTGGTTCAGCTAGGAACTCTAGATAAGCAGCCTTAAACTCTTGTAAAGGATCAAGTTGAGGATAAGATTCGGCCATAGAATTCAGAGAATGAGATATGGACATCAAAAATTGGAATTTCTTTCCAAAACAAATGTTTAGTTTTCCTTTGTCCTTCATAAAGAAGTCTTCTAAAAGGTTTCCCTATCAACAAGTCAAAGCCCCATGTATCAAAGATATAAAAGTTCAAATGAACCATGGTTCCTTCTACCTGGATGGGTAAGACATGTAAAAATCCAAACCCAGGATAATATGTCCTGAAAGACTCTTCGTTAATTTTGTTGTTGGGGTTAATGACATGTCCTTCAACAAATGTTGTGCAAGTGAAAAAAGACATGATATTAATACCCACAACTGGATTGTTGTGAGCATCAAAGTGGCCTGAATCAATTTGGCAACAGATTGGAAGAGAAGGTGAATCCAACTAGATCACATCAGAGGAAAGCTCCAATTCTTCCAACCATTCATTGCTTATGATTGACACTAACTCTCCTAAAGTGCTTCTACAAGAGATATCTTTAGAAAGGATTGAAGGTGGAAGATGACTTTTTATAGAATAATAATTCAAAACATTTCTAAAATCGGTACAAAGATCAGGTTCAATGTCAAGCATAAAATCAGGAAATGGAGTCTCTTCTTCTTCTTGTGGCTCAGAACTTGGAATAGCTGAAGTGGATGGTGTATCTAGCAAAGCGCTAGCTCAGCCACTTGAGGTTCTACTTCTAGGAGGTTATCATATTCAGAGGATAAGATTTTGTCTAGGGTCAACCTTGCTTTCTCAGAAGAGACATGCAAGAATGATCCTCCCAAAGTTGTATTAAGCAACTTTCTATTTTCTCTAATCAAACCTTTATAGAAATGTTGAAGAAGAATAGGGTTTGATAAACTAAGGTCTAGGCTAGAATCTAAAAGGTTGGTAAAACGATTCTAGGATAAGGCCAAAGATTCATTGTCTTCTTGTTTGAAGGTCAGAACCTTGACACTAAGGTCAACGATTTGAGAGATAGGATAAAATTCTAGGCAAATATTAGAACGTAAGGATCCCCAATCTCCTTGTTACCTACCTACAGCTTTACTATACCATTGTCTAGCTTTTCCCTTTAAAGAAACAGGAAAGAGCTTCCAATGTAAGGTTTGATCAGATATGCCCTCTATGCGAAGATAATCACATGTTTGCTCAAAGTCTCTAACGTGAAGGTAAGGATTTTTCATCGTCCTCTCCTGAAAAGGATAGGCTTTGGACCATTACAATAAACCACGGACTCATCCTATAGCTAGGGGTTTGGATAGGTTGTGATGATTCCCACGGCACAAGGCTGGTCTCTGAGGGTGCAAAAATTTTAAAGATAGGAATGGAATTTATGTCATCCATAAGGATGGAAGAAGGTAAGATAATAGAAAAGATAAGAGAAAGGAATAAAAAGGTAAAAAGGTAAAAGTATAGGTACAAGGTAGAGCAAGACTTAAGGTTAACTCAGCAGACCATCTTTCTCCCTGGCAACGGTGCTAGAAATGCTTGTTGATATTGGTTACGCACACAGAAGAATCAAAGAGAAATAATCCGCAAGCGCACAGATATCAGTGAGCAATTCACCCAGGAGATAATTCTAGAGTATCGTATTTGTTTATCCGCAAGGAGAAACGTGCGATGACTAACCAAATCTATGCTACTACCCCTGAGCTACAAGCAAGGTAATTTGATATAAGCGATATAGAGAAGACTACTTACGGCATCCTAGTTCTAACCTATGGCAAGCGTTGTGACTACTGCTCTATTGTGGACGTACCAAAGGAAAAGAGACACCATAGAGGATGCTTAACCTCAGGCTTTTAATCCTGCCAGTCCTTCTAACGGGAGGAGGATCCAAAGGTAACAATGGGATTGTCACTTCCCACGCTACTACCACTGATCCGGCTAGACAGGAGATATCTATGAGTTCCCAAGTCTAAGCACCACGCTTACACTACGGATGTTCTACTCTACCCTCTACGCGAAGAGAATAAAGTAAACTTGTAAACCAAAGAACAATAATAACAAGTACTTACTAGTATTAGAAGTTGAATTATCAAAGAATCTCAGAAGCAAGCTCTGGGTTAGGGAGACTTGATCCCGCAGGTACAAGCTGGAGGGAGACACCAAAATGTTAGGCTGCCTCCAAACTTTTCCTCCACTCTATCTCTCTCAATCTAGAAGAATAGCTCTAATCTCACATAGAGACTAAAAAGCCAATCTCTCTTGAATGCTAAGCCCTAAAGAGAAGAGATCCATTCAAGGGACCTCTCTCTAGCTAATTCTCTCTAGAAATAATGAATTAGGGTTTTTGAATTGCACTAATCTAGGGCCAAGGGGCCTTGCTTATATAGCCCTCTAGAATGCACTACAGCCCTCGGATCAAACCGACCTTAATCAATGCCTAATATTGATCCTCAATGATGGCGGAGGGACGATCCGCGTGATTGCTCCTGATTGGCTGAGGAGCTAGGGCGGGCGCCCTGGTGGCTAGGGCGGGCGCCCTGTCATCCTGATAGTTGGGCCCTACCTTCCTACATTCTGTTAGTAAAACCCCAAGTCTATGATGATACTTCTTTCTACAAATTTTATTAGTTAAGTTGATGTCTAAGGAATGATAGTTAACTACCATCAACAGCGACCCATGGACGTCTACACGATCACGTGTATGGGCTCAACAACTCCATCGATAAAAAAACATCACGTCCTCTGTACAAATAGAGAAACATGCACGCCATAATCAGAAAAGGGTCCGTGTTCCAGTGGTAAGGCACCTCTTTGCTTACCGGTAGGTCGTAGGTTCGAGCCTTCCCGTAGGAGCAATTTTTTGCAAATAAAAAAATGGAGGGGTAGGCTGGTGGTCGAGCCGGACCGTGGACCAGCAACGCCATGTGTTTGCCACCACACAACGCTGGTTGATCTGCAACGCCATGTCATCGACGTGGAACCCCCTGGTGGACAATGTTCTCAGTACAAATAGATGCACTTGTATCTTATAATCACGAAAGGGCAAGTATTCTAGTGGTAAGGCTCCTATGTGTTAGCTGGTAGGTCCCAAGTTCGAACCTCCCTGCGCGAGCAATTTTTTTGCAAAATAAGGGAAGGGGCACGCTGGTGGGACCACGACGCCATATCCTCGAGGTGGCACAAGAGACAAACAATCAATGACGATTAGTTTTGATATTGTATGACGATCCCTTAGTTTTCGTCATTATTCTTCATGCCAAAGCTCCATCACTTCTGACTCATGACGAACTACCATGTTTCATCATAGAATGCTCTCATTCTATGACGAATTTGGTCATCGTCACTAGTGAATCGTCATTGATGAATACTTTTCTAGTAGTGAAGATATGTTAGACCTTATCAAATTCTAGAAAAGAAAGGTGAAGTGGCTTACAGATTACAACTACCTCTAGAGATGAGTGTAATTTTTCTAGTCTTCCATGTGTCACAACTCAAGAAGTGCTTACGTGTTCTTGATCAAGAAAGAATTGAGCCATGTGGAATCAAGCTTGGATCCGACTTGGAGTATCAAGAAGAACCAATTTAGATCCAAGATACTAAGGGCAGAGTGACATGTAACAGAATGGTGAAGATTTAAAAGATAATGGAGTCACCATGATGATAGAGATGCAACTTGGGAGACGGAAGAGTACTTACGTGAGGTTTACCCCAAATTTCATAAACAATGGTTGGTAACACAAATCTCGGGACGAGATTTCTTTTAAGGGAGAAAGGGCTGTAACACCCCTGGTGTTAAGCTTTCTTTAATCATGCATTAGCACTTGCATTCATTAGCATAAGCATCATTATGCATAAGCATTAGCATAAAATCATGTCATATATGTGTGATGCTAGGTTTATTAAGGTTCTTGCTTGTCTTTTGTGAAAACATGATAACAAGGTTCAAATGCTTGATGATTGTTCACTAAAATAATCTATATATACTTAGGGCACAAAATGAATCTATGTTTATGTTAATGACATTAGCTAATTAAGCTTTTATATAATGACTTGCTATATGTTGACCTAGAGAGCACTTTTGTTTGACTAGCTTTGATCTGGTAGCTAGAGTGTATGCATGTCAGTGCATCCTTAATAAAAAAAGTGTAGTAAATTTTATATGGAACAATCTTTGTAGTCTTGAAAATGTGGCCATCACGGTGATTTTGGGCTCAGAAGTCAGAATTAGATGCTGATTCAGAGTTCTGAATTTTTGCTGTCTGAATGTCAGTTTTCAGTCTCGTGGGTCTGACTTTGGAGCCATGTATCTTTCGAACCAAGCTGAACTAGCTCATACTTTTGTGGAACCGAATGTTCTACATATGAAGCTCTTCAAAACTCATATTCAAATTTTTCGCTAAAACTCGACGGTTTGGAAACTATAAGGCGTCGAAGTTGAGCCGTCAGGCTGCTCGTTTGCATTGAATCAATTTCAAACTGAAAGTGTGCCATGGCCAACCGGCTTCAGACTTCGGCCGCCGCGTGTTCGTATACCGGGCCGGCTGCTGCGTCGCGTGTGGAGGTGTAAAAGCAGCGCCAGGCCTTCACTCCACCCACCCCATTCACTCCACTCCTCCACCCATTCCTTCTCCTCGCTCGCAACTGCAGAACCGGGCAGGCGCCATTGCCGCTGCCGCGGAGCTCGCCGCTAAGCTGCCATTCCACCACGCCGTTTCCAAATCCTCTCGCGCCATCTTCTTCGCCTCGCTTCTCTCCACCCTCGCGACTAGCCACAACTCGAAATCGTCAAGGTAATGGCCTCCATCCAACTCACCGGTCATGGCCGCCATGGCCGAAGCTCACGGTCCGCCATGGCCAGCGCCGCCTTGCTCTGTTTTCCTTCTACCCTCGTGTGTTCCGTAGTTGCCAGGTCATGTAGATGGAGTTAGCGGAGTCGATTCGGCCGATTAGGGTTAGGGTCCGTCGGCTCAACGACTTGCCGTCGTCGTGCTCACCACTGGCGTGCCATGCATGCGGCCGGAGTTCATCGTCATGGCTTCCGTATCGCGAACCTCCAGCCTTGCGTCTCGCGCACGCACAGCCGCCTAGCCTTTCGCATCACCTTGCCGTGGCCGGGAGCGGTCACCACGGCGACATGCAGCGCCGCCGCCGTCGTACGTACTGTATGTACAGCGTCGCCGTGACGTTTCTTCCATCGCCTTGTGCATAGATGTTGAAACATTTGCTGGTGACGTATCTTGATAAATGTGTCTCGACGATACGAGTCCAATGGTCCTAGTCTTGTCACTGGAAAGTTCATCGTTGGCGAGCTAAGGCCGGTCAAAGTGCCGCCTCTCTTTCTGTGCTTGTGACAGGCGAGGCCGAGTTGACTAGGGTCCCCACAACCCCTTGGGTGCACAGCACCGGGTGCACCTAGCAGATTAAGGTTCGGTTTATTTTAAAAAATAATTTCTAGATTTCTAAACATCATAAAATTCATATATCGATAAATATTTATCCAAATGATGTGATTCAAGTTGTAGCATTTTTTCTCATGAGCTCATCTATGCATGACAAATGTGATATGGCACTTTTGTAGGACTTTTTTTTGTGTAGGTATATTTAATTTTTTATATGGTTCAACAAATGATTTTTGACTTAGGTACAAATTCACCGGCTACTTTCTTCACACCATCCGCTGATTTACCTGTTAGTAACCCGCTACGCCCTCTCATAACCAGAAACTCAACTAAATAAGTGTCTATGGTGAAAGCCACTTTTGTGTAAACTGGAGTTCGATCCGGTCACCAACCTCCAAATTCCATTTACCTTCGTCCAGAGTCACAGCCATCTAAACCTCTGTCAGGAAACTTTCAAAGGGGAGTTTCTCATCAAAATAGAACCCAGCCTTGATGACTAGAAGTATGAAGGAAACTAACTAATTTAGTAGTAATTTTTTTATATTTGTGAAAATCATGGTAACATTTATTGCTTATTAGAGGAGAAAGGATACAAAAGACTAGCCAAACAAGGCCCTAGCAAGACACAAAGGCGTCCATCCCGTAAAGAAACTCTCTATCAACTAGACTCACCACCCTAACTGACTAAAGGAAGAGGTCATCGCAAAGCGGCTAAACATCTATGGGAAAAACTTTCAGGGATAGCCCACTTCTAGGTAAACTCCCTTAAGAAAGATACTTATAGCCCGTGCCAAAAGAAGGGTACTCCCAGACTGAATGATGCACTTTGGGCCTTTAGGAAAGAGGGTCCTCGATCGAGAGATAATCTGTAAATGATGCAAATGGTTTGGGAAATAGGTTCCTCATAGCACACAATTCATTCATAAGCTTAGCTTTCTTTGACTCCAAAAAAGGATGATTCTACTCTCTTAAGAGTAGGTCGAATCGCTTATACCAATCTGCCATTTCTCCCCGACTTAGTCCGCTGGATGGAATGCAGCTTTTAGTTTTAGTAAATCTTGATATTGATTCCATAGAATATCGAATGGATTTGTTATGTCACGACGGTCTTCGCTGCAATGCTTAGCTCTTTCCGATATACGGAGCAATTCACGTCTATATACCGAACTAGATTTGACTGCTTTTCACTTCATCCTTTAGCTAGAAAACCCTAGATCGCATGCCGTAAAGGATGGGTGTGGAAATGTTCCCGGGATATGAATGAAAATCTTCATCATCTTCTTTTCGGTCCCATGGTGGAAAGCCTTTATGCCTGCCTGTTCCCTAAGTTGGATAAGTTCATTGTGTTATTATAGATAGTATTGCTCTCAAAGCTAGGAAGGAAAGATAAGGTCAGAGCAAGCTTATTTACTAAGATCCTAGCGAGTGGAATACTTTGAACGAGCAGGGGAGCGAGCGGAGTACTTTACGCAAGTAGTGGTTTACTAGGAACTCGTATAAGAGCTAGTCATATAGTCCTTGAAGCATTATTCCTTTTATCGGTAGGGCTGTTAGCAAGGTGTTTGAAGCTTCAGTACTTTCAGTTGTAGTTCCTGTTTTAGCAAGGAATGAAGTTGGTTCAGAGGTGTCAAGTAGAGAGGTTAGATCTTATCTTCCTTCTCATACTGCGAGTAATATCTCAACTACACTTGAAACTTGATGTTGATCAGTTTGAGCATGTTCACCAAGTTCACCAGTTAGTTTTCCCGCCGGCTTGCCAACTAAAGCAAGGACAGCTATCATAGATAGAAGCCTACGTAGGGATAGTACAGACAAACTGCTATATAGAGTGGAAATAATAGCAAGGGAGGACTATTTAGTGAAAAAGCGGAAAAAGCCTTGACAGCCGACGTAATTTAATGCGCATTGCCCTTATAGAGTGGATCGTGCTATTTCTACTTAGGTAATTGCCTTTCTTTAAGAAGAAAATAATAGCCCATTGTACTTACCATGCATTGGAAAAACGATCTAACTATGCCTCCTAGATAGACAGACTTTCTATATATACTCTCTTAAGTCTATATTTGCTACACCACCAAACAAAAAACAAAGTAAGATACGTACTACTCGACTACACAAATAACCATAAATAAGCAAAGAACGGGACTATACACAATAAGTAAGAAGCTAAAGTCTGAAGGTATTTGTTGAAAAGCAAACCCAACTTTAGAATTAATTGAATGAGCGAGCCCGCATTGCTACACGAGCTTAGGCCTCAAGCAAACACTAACTAACCACCCGCTAACAAAGCTATAAATGCTGGAAAGACTCTAAGGAGATTGAATGATACCCTTGCTACATCGAGTAGACTGGACTAAGTAATATGCGAGTAAAAGATTCTTTCTGCCCGTGAGTAAATTCGACTGCTAGAGGCGCTAAAGCAACAAAAGAACTTTTCCATAGATAGGCGTACTATGGATGAATTACCATCTCCTTGGAGGAGTGAATGCAAGGACCACTAAAAAAAGAATACTTTACCGAAAAGCCTTTGCTTCTTCTTTCGATTGGATAGAAGCTCATACTCCACTTCAACAACCGGTTTGGTGCTAATGTGTCCAAATGCCATGCTCCTACGCCGGGTTGATTGATGTGTCAAAGACTAATGCTCCTTTCTAGGTTCTGATAGGTAAAGCTGTGGCCCAAGAACCCACTACATCTAAGCCCAAGTCCAAACTAGACCCAAGAATGCTGGAATGAGAATCCTTACCTGTGACGACCATGCATACTTTTCTGACCTATGTATGCCTTTCCTCGCCTACTTCGTTCTTGCTTTCCAAAGAAACTTATTTTCTACTTGTTGTGGCTAAGACCCCATAAATTCATTCTGAGGAGAGCTTTCTAGCAGATTGATTGAGCTATGTAAGAGTAAGTACGTGATGAGAATCTTGTCATCAAAGTGAAAGCACATCTTTGAGACTTTCATATATTCCAATATGAAGTGAAAGGGAGTCAGAGGTTAGCAAATCCTTATCAAGGTGTCTTCTTTTGACTAGCCCCATTCCAAGAGAGTAGGTCTTGCTCGCTATCTTGAAAGCAGTCCTATACAGCCGTACTCAGAATTCCACTTCGCATACCAGTTTCATATAAGGACCAGACTCTCCAATTTAAAGTGGAAATTGAGAAAGAAGTGTTGTTTCTTTCAAACATTGCTTCATTGACTTCTGTCGACAACCTATTGCTTTTGGAAGAGAATATTGGAAGCGTAAGAATAGAATATAGAGCTTTGAGTTTAGGAATGCTGCAAGAAAAGAAGAAAATAAAGTATACGTTTGCTTGTTGGCTTGAGCACTCGTTTCAGAAGAACCTTCTTTTGGGATAACCCTTTCAGGCAATATCTCGCTGTAGCAGTAATAGCCCAATGGCTTCTAGTTGTTTTTTTACCCTTCTGGGCTCTTTTCCCCCGGCGGCTAGTTTCAGCATAAAAGGAAGAAGTCGGGTCCGCGCGGTTCGCCTTTTCGAATGCAGCAGTGTTTTTGGCTTTGGCAATACCAGCTAGCTAGCTACTTACTTGTGTGGGAGTCCTACAAAGAAAAGCCTGAGTTATAGACTTACTAAAGAAATCCGCCTAAGCCGTAAGTTTTTGTTACAGCTGGCACACCTGCTTGCAAACTAGAAAATCTGATTCTAGTAGAAAGTGGTCTAAGTCTTAAGAGAGATAAGCCTGTCTTTATACACTGGCCCTACTTCGAATTCAGTCAGTGGCCAGATGCATTGTAAGCAATTCCAGTCCTAGCTGCTGAGGTGGCGTAGTCAGCCCTACCTAAGTATTGAACAAAACCAACCATTAGCCCCGTCTCTTGCTGTGATTCCATTCCCGGCACCAAGCCAAGTTAGCTCGAAAGCAAGTAAAGAATTACCTCAAGTAAACAGAAACAGAAAGAATCAAAAGAAAAAGAGCAGCAAAGCTGGAATGAACCTTGTCTAATAGTATACCTTCTTCGATCTCACGACCCAGGTAGCAGTAGGCAAGTAGTGAATCATACCCCATTCTCTAACTAGAACTCCAGGTGAGCTTTTCAGGGCTATGACGAGGTGCGAAGCAAGGGAAAGCGGTCTTCTTTCCTTTCATGGACCTTTATGAATCGATAATATGAGGAAACGGATGCTCCAAAGAGACAGAGTGGCAAAAAAGTCAAGGTAGAAGGGGCAATCGTCGCTGAGCAGCTTTCTTTCCATTTTTCTAAGAAAGGGGTGGACATCTTCAAGGTGATTCCCGTGGGGCCTGGTCGCACAAAGGATGGTAATTGCACAATGGCCCAAGTCTACCCAATTAAGAAAGGGAGCTAGGAATTGTGGATAAAAAATAAGAAAAGAGAAGTGTTTAGCGTACCAAGCAGGCACTTCTGCCGCCGACTCCCGCGTAGGTTGGCTACCTGTCCATTCAGGGGTATATAGGGTGCCCAAGGACTCCGGTCTAAGGGCGGACTGAATCTGAACTGAAATAGGGGGATAGGCTCTCGGGCGTCCTAAGGAAATGAACTGAAAGGTTTCATCCTTTAATAGAAAAGTTTGAATGAGTCTCCATCTCCGCCTACATGTGAGAGTGGGAGTGGGAAGTCTAGGTTTAGCTCAGAGGAAAGGAGTGAAAGCGTTGTCCCGAGGGGACAAGAGAACATCGTTTCTGAGCAGCTTCTACCTTTTTTATTTTGAACGAACTGCTACTAAGCATAAACAAACCAAGCAAGCAACAACCCTAGGAATCATAATCCTAGGGTTTCTTGATCGTATGTGGTATTCGCCAATATCTTGGTCATCTAACCAAGAAGCATCATGTTGGCTTTGAAGCAGTTGCATGGTACTGGCATTTTGTAGATGTGGTTTGGTTATTCCCATTTGTCTGTATTTATCGGTGGGGAGGTATATGAAAGAAGGGAACGAATAAGTGGATTAAGGAATAAAAGCTCGAAGACAAAGAGAACTTTTCATAAAAGAGAATGGAATCCTATTTAATATTAGCAATTCACATATAATGTTAAATAACGATCATCCCGCTTCCTTCCTCTGTGTGCAAAACGAAGCTGCCGTAGGTAGTTGTATTATTATGGAATTTGTTTTGAATCCTAGTTTATAAATGTTGTAAGGTAATGTTTCTCGCCGGTTTTGGTAGTAGTTGTTGTTGGTTATAAACGTTAGTTGTTGTGAAGCATATGAGAATATTCCTGGTTTTGGGTAATATCTTAAGAGGTGCAACGTTCTCCGTGGGTGTTGGTACGAGTGTGGTTTTTCACAGGTCCAGAGACAAGAAAAGAGCCGAATTAGTGTAGGAATGGAGATTTCTACTTTCCGTAGTTGGGTTCGAACCTGAAGATGGTTTTGTGGTGTCTGCTTCGTCTCTAGATTATGCTTCGTCTCCAGAATCCCTACCCTAAAGAGTGAAATTGTGTAGCTTAAGGTAGCCCCATTCTGCGCAAAATAAACGTAAGGGTTGTCTATTGGTAATAGAATTGAAAGGGTAGAAGGTATCCTCGACATTGTTGGAGAAGTTTAAGTGGGAGTAAGAATTGCCCCGTTACTTCTTTGTTGTCTATCTGTTCTACTAACCTGATGTCTACCTGTATAAATCTATACTCGTTTGAACTACTCGATTGCTATTTTTTTGTCTTTCCTTTACTAACGTGGAATAACGAGTTTTTTGTCTACAAAACTTTGACTGAAAGAGGAGTGTTAAAGCAATGCAATTCGCTTACGAAATCACAGTCCAAAGCAAAGCAACTACTTACTTGGTTTAGCTCGTGTTTTCCTTTTTGAAGTAGTTTGGCAGATGCATTGATTGTTCGTGGTTGGTCACATAGCTCTAGTGCATCGGGCCACTCTCAATTGTGTGGTTCCAAAAAAACTAGGGCTCTTCTCCTATGAGCAGGCTTATCAATCACTCAGAATAGGGAGCTTCGAGCGGGAAGTCCAGCTTTGGGACGTTACCCCGCCCTCGGATGAAAATAGATCTCGTGGAGACGGGCTTGACAAAAGTCAGTTAGCAAGCGGGTGTTCCATAAACAAAAAAGAAACTAGGATTCTTCCGAACTCAACTTCGTGGCCAAAACCATCTTCTCACTCTGACCCCAACATATCAGATCCCATTTGTTTGTTATCTAAGATAATCCATAAGTAATTCTCTAGAGCTCAGAAAAATGTGATTATTATTTTATTTGTCTTGTGTTGACATATTCTTGCTATGAAAAATGTATCATGGTCACTTGTTGTATAAAAATATGAAGTTGTAGTTCAAGGGGATATATTGGTTGATTCTTGTTTAATTCATAGTAAAATTAAATATGCTTAATCTAGAGTTGGAAAAATTAGTGATTGATTTATATGGTCAATTGAAGCTCATGATATGTTGAAATCTGTTGTTTGGCCAGTTTGGTAGTACAAAGTATTTATATGTGCATTTCTGTCCTGCTACTTGTCCTTTTTGTGTAGGACAATTGGTTTATCCAATTGAGCTGAAAACTTTAGGATAGGTGTTGGCATCTCTTACACCGCACACGTTAAGTTTTCGTCCCTAACACGATGTAAGAAATGTGGTTGTACTAAATATCTAGGCACTTTACATGACAAGAAATAAAAGGCCACAAGCGCACAAATATAATACTTCCGTTGTAGCATTTCACCAGGAAAGTTCCAGATATCATTATTTATAATTTTACCACTAGGAGCATGTATTCAGGGAATGAGAAGAAGAAAATCAATATGGCTATAAGAATTACAAATACATACTCCCTAGATATGAATCAATTAACCAACTCTATCTTAACAGGGGTAAGGCACCATGCCTACATTATCTATACCACCTAATCCAATCCGGAGTTGAACTAAGTACTTTACGAACATATGCATAAACTTATTATCAATCATAACTATATTAAAGATAGACTAGAGCAAACCAAGAACATGATAAACAAGAACATAATGATATTGAAGTACCACAAAGTCCTAATTACGGGATACAAAGGTAGAATTACCAAATCTCCTTATGATAATTTGGAATCCTAAGCCATGCTCAACTCTACTTGTATCTAGATAGTCTATCTAGCTAGATCTAACCCTAAACTTGAAGTAGAGCTCTAATCTTCTAATTAGAAACTCTAGCTTTTCTCTCTAGCCTTCTGAATGAGAGATCAACTATTGATTGATTATTGATGCCTCAAGGGGGTCTGCCCCTGCTTATATAGTCTGGTAGGATAAACCATAACCTTTGGATCAAACTGACTTGAAACAAGGGTTAAGATACGTCGTAGAGGTCAGTTGGAAACCATCATGTGAAGTGGAGCTCTCTCTATGTGGGCCCAGGCTGGCGCCCTGGCATGTGGGGCTAGCCGGCCCCACCTGTCAGTCGTTGGGCTCTTGTTTTGCTCCAGCGTCCTCTGGTGTCTTGATCCTTCCCGTCAGTTCTTGCGGAAATCCGACTTGATTTGGTTTGGTTCCTTGGCTCCTACTCTTTCCTGGATTATTATGTTTTTATCCCTGAAAATTCACAAATCACCAAAGTTTTGGAAACTGTCGTGTTAGTCTAGAAAACTCTTGCTTGGTGATGATTCTGGGATCTTCTAGAAGGATCTTGTCGTATTAATGAGGGAATCTCTTGTCGGAACTCCAAATATAGTAAATGATATGTTTACTTCGATTGTCTCGACGAGCTCTTCACAATGGTGGGCTTTGATTCATCACTTGAGGTACTTTTCTTTAATAAAATGTTGATAATCTGCAAAACAAGTGAGAACAACACAACTCGTGGAACTTGTTAGTTTCAAACCCTACAACTATGCACTAATAACTTTTTTGCCATTAGGTTATGCATTAATTGAAGGTATAATGTTATTGTTAAGGACCGTCAACAAGCCCCCAAGCTTACCCTTTGCTAGTCCCTTAGCGAAGTCAATCTTTTAATCAAAGCGCTAGGAGTTTAAAACAATGCTTTCATACCTCAAAAAAGATAAGCCGTCAAACAAGAAGTCCACAAAACAATGGTCAAACTATTACAGTTTCCAAACTTACTCATATTACCCTTAATCATGGAGCTTATTGCCTCTATCTGCATCTTGAGTAATTGATAGATAGAACAATTTTGGTCAAGCATTGCCACCCTGTCTTTGTTCAACCTGCATTCTGGAGTTTATTTAATTTTTTAAAATAAAATTTTGAGATTTCTCTGCATGACCCTGACATGTCTCTCATTTGTGGTATCTGTGGTTCCTTACCAAGGCAATTAGAATGGTTTTGCCTTCTATCTTCTCTCAAGATATGTGGTATTTTTGGATTAAGGCAAAAGTAGTAATATGCCTTCCCTCTTCCTCACCCTATACTAGTCAACTATATGGAGTTCATAGGTGGGACAAGAAACAACACATACCTGTAATACATATGTTGCCTGGTCTAACATGTGGATTTAGAGGATGAAATCCGAAGATCTTCCCCATACAATCAAATCAAGATGTGCAAGTGTTGCTTCAAAGTAACAGCATAGCAGAGATTTTTGTGGGAGGCAAAAGGGGTGCAAACCTAATTCTACAATGCTCCTTTACAAATGGAAACTTTTCTCAATACTTAAAGAACTTGAACAATCTAAAACTTGATACAAAGACTTCTTTTCCTTCTTTTTCTTTTATTTTTTTACAAACAAGAACACGATATCATCAGATCGAATTACATAAGGATTAGGGTAACTGAAAACATTTAGGAGCATTGACTTTTATGTAGCAGACAAGGAGAGACCTAAGGATAAATATTTTTGGGGTGTTCCTTCCCAGTGTAGGAATAGAACATTTTGGGTGGATTTAAATAGGTGAAAATGGTGGTGCGTACTTCCAGGGTAGAAGTAGCAGGGGTGCAGAGTGCGTGTGAATCTTAATTTTAACCATATGAGGAGTTTCTAAGGATCGACACAGCTAGACCAAACTCAATGCATACAAGTAGTTCATTAAATAAAGAAGGTTGTCCTATTCTACTAAGCATGCATATTTGGCTGTGGTAGGAATTTTAAGATCTCATCATACAGGAACTCATCATATAGGTTTTTTAAGTTTTTCAAAAGATAAATTCTCCAGAAATTCAGCATCACAAGGAACAGGATAAACAATAGCTCAAACTTTATCATATCATATCTGCTAATCACCTAGACTTAGATTAAAGCAGTTGCTACCCACAAATGTCAGATTCAGAGTAAGGTTTTCAATCAGAACAGTGCTATCCAAAACTTAGGAGAAATCTATACTGAATACTATGTATTTTCAAGGAATTCAGGCATTAACTACTACTTCAAGTTTATTCAAAGCAAAAAGGAAATAACTCTTTTTATTTGATTTTTGTTATTTAAAACTAATTATTCAATACCAATAAATATAAAGGATAACTCATCAAGGGTTTTTAGGATACCAGACTCTCGGGTTACCTCTCGAAAGGTGATGCAGCAGAACTTGAAATCTCCTATCTCAAGTGGGGTAGAAAAAAGATCTTGGGGATTCCTCCCCCAAGCTTGTGGTTGTCGATATCATAGATGTTGTCGAAGAAGAGACCTCAGAAACTCCCAAGGGTGTTATTGCGGAGGTGGCCTGTAAGGATAGAATTGAGGGATGGAGTAGAAAATCTCCCAATTCCGTCCATCCCTAGCTTGGTTTTGCTATACATTATTTAAAACTTCACCAAACTGGGCATTCCATTGTTGTTGTTCTGCGAGCCTCTGGCTGATATTAACTTGTGCTTCGTTGATTGTATCCATTCGCATGATCAGATTTATCATTTGCCCTTCTATACTAGAGACAGAGTGTCTTGGTTGTTCATGATGCCTGTGTGAAGGTTCTGGACGGTCTACAAATTGTCTAGGCTGGGAATCTCGCGATCTTGATCTTCTGTGTCTCTGCTCAAAATCTTGAGAAGACCCACCAGAGTGATGTGATGGAGAGGGTGCCCATGGATGTGGTTGCCTTGATGTGCCTGGTTGATCCGTGTATGCGGTGTACACGGGCTTTTCTGGTGTTGGATCTTCTCCATAGTAGTGCATGGGTGGCGCATTCACAAGTCGGTAGATGTTTCTGATGGTATAGATTCTGAGACCCAGGTTAGGAAGTGGGATCTCATATCTCATGTAAATGATATTGTTGACTTTATTAAGAATTTGAGCTTGCCTAAAGAAATCTAGGTCCATTATGGGGCGAGGACTAGATATGTGAGAAAAAATGCAATTATTTGTCAACCCCAATCTAGTGGCTATGCGAAAAACCAAGGATGTACACTCAACGTCTCCCTTGATGGGCCCGAAAACATCTAACCACTGGTACATCATTGTTATAACAGGAGAAATCTTTCGCCTATTCACAATTGCAAAGAGTATTTTTCAACTCATCTTCCCTAATGGTTTGTGTTTCTGGTCTAGGGAATAGAGTCGATGAAATAAATCTATGAATGAAATGAAGGGTAGGAAGTTGGAGTTCACTATTTCTGGGTCCTTATCAGAAATTTCCTTCCAAAATTGCTCTTTCCTAAAGTTAGGAAGAGCGACATTAAGATTAAGAACACAATCGGAATCAAACCCCAGCAAATCACTAAGTTTTCTCCAAGTGCAAGTAAACTGCCTATTAAACAGGCGGAAACTCACCCCAGCCCCAACTTCAAGAAATTGCAAAGTGCACAAAAATTCCATGGTGAGCAGCTTAACACCCGTCTCATTAACTGGAATGAGGTTTTACCAACCTATAGCAGTAAAGATTTCATTGAACTCAATATCCATACCTGGGTCTCCTAAGAGTTGAGGAGGTACGCTGTCGTTAACTTGTATTCCCTGTCCTTGATGTTCCAAAACTTGTCCTTCTCTGTTCGGCCTCGTAGCCGGACATCCTTCTCCACCATGAGTTCGTTGATAATGTTATCAGTAGAAGGACAGGCTGGGGAAGCTCTTGATGATGAAGCAGGTGTGTCGGTGTCCATGTTGGAACTAGCCGTCCTAGATTAGCTCCTAGTCATACGCCCAAAACCGAAGAACGACATCCTCTCACACAAGGAACAGACAAACATAACAAAAAGGACTACAAAAATAGGTTAGAATAAGCGGTTAGAGGGTTAGCAGTCCAAGGGTTAGTCGTTCGAGAGTTAGCCTACTAGAGAGTTCCTAAAACAGAGTTTAAGTACTTCTCTCTCTAGACTTATTTTTAGGCCTAGTCTCAAAACACTAATAATTTTAGCAGATGTTCTCTTCTTTCTTCAAAACCCTCTTCCTTTCTAAGGATTTTGTTTAGCAGAACAACTCGGGGCTACAAACTACTAGAAAAAGGAAGATAGGAGAGATGTGGTGTGAGAGGAGATGGCAACAGGAGATGGGAATTTATAGAGGAGAGAGAGAGGCCGACCGGCCAAGCATGTGGGGCCGGCCGGCCCCACCTGTGAGCCACACGAGTGCATCTTGTTCCATGCTAGTTTGTTGTATTCTTAAGGTGGTTTTTCCTCCTTTCGTACATGAATTTGATGCGATGCAGCAGGAACGGTGGCAAGATAAAGAGAACAAAGTGAATTCCATGGTAAATTCCATGGAATCTGTGGGCCCAAGATGAGAAAGTTTTACCATGCAGAAAATAAAATTACTTGTATGAAACAAATATGCACAAAAAATTAACAACAATATTTTTAAGCCACCATAGTAAAAAATTCTTTCGGGGTTTTGACTCCATAAAAATTATTTACATGGGGCATGCATTTTTGTTTTATATTTTTATTTTTTTTTCATATGGATGCAAATGATTATGAAAGAAAAATAAAAATAATGCAGGAAGGTAAATATGGATAACTACCGAGTTACCTTTCGGCGAGGGTTTAGATTTTAAGTCCACTGAACCAGAATTTTCCACAATTTTAATCTTCAGGGGTGACAGTTAATCCTGGGGAAAATACCCCTTGTGACTCTTCATCTTCTACTTCATTTATCATATTGGCATTATTAGCTGGACCAGTCTTGGGCTTGAATGGGAAACGCTCTTCTTGCCCATTGATGTTGAACTTGATTTCTCCACTCCTAACGTCAGTGTGAGCATTGGCAGTACTCAAGAAAGGTCTTCCCAGGATGATTGACACCTGAGATTTTGGGTGCATATCCAATACCACAAAATCAACTAGTACGAAGAATTCTATGATCTTGACTAGAATATCCTCAACAATGCCTAATGGATAGCGGATCGATTGATCAGCTAATTGTAGGCACATGTGGGTAGGAACGATCTTTGCATGTTGAAGTTTGTCAAAAACTGTTTTGGGTATCACAATAACACTGGCTCCAAGGTCACATAGTGCATTATCAAAGTGTTGGATTCTAATAGAGCACTCAATAGTGGGACGTCCTGGATCTTCCTTCTTTATTGTCATTAAGTCTGGCCTGTTCTAAGATCAAATTTCTCAAGGGTAATTGCTCAAAATTAGAAGAACTGTGATTACCTGAATACTTATCTTGATAAGCAGATTCCTTCTGATTCCATCCTTGCTCTCTTAATGTAGACTTGATGATAATGTTTGCATCTTCTTGATTATCTGTAAATTCTATCCCCAAATACTTTCCACATCTGTTCTGAGCATTGAATGCATCTTGGATGGCTTTACGATCTCTTTTATAATTGTCCCTTTATCAAGCCATTCCAATAATACATCCATCTTCGTTGCTAGTGCATAAACTTCTTCTAGAATTTCTTCACTCTTCTGGCAGCGTTGAATATGATCTGACTTCCAGCTTTGATTTTTGGCTATCTTGGTTAAAAGAGCTTCAGCTTTTCCAAGTGTGAGTGACATAAAAGAGCTTCGTTGCTCATGTGATTTCTGAATAAGTCCATTGTAGAATCTTTGCAAGAGCAACCAATCTTCCAATCCACGGTGTGGGCATCCTAGGACATATTCCTGGAAACATTCCCATGAATTAACAATGGTTTCTTCTTTTTGTTGTTGGAAGTTGTAAATTTTCCATCTCATGGCATTGGTTTTGCCTACAGGGAAGAACTTTGACAGAAAGGACTTCGAACACTTGTCCCATGTGTTGATGTCTTCTTGATGATTGTAAAACCCATTGCTTTGCTCTTTCCCCCAAAGAGAACAAGAATAACCGAAGAAGTACGATATCTTTGGCAATGCCCTTTATGATGATGGTGCTTCTAATCTCTAGGAAATTCTATAGATGAGTGGTAGCATCTTCATGTTCCTTTTCGCTAAATATAGTAGCTTGGACTAGGCTGATAAGGCTTGGCTTGAATTCAAACTCTAAGTCATCTGTTGAGAGTATGGGCCCAACACGGATATTCTTAGTGCTTGGAGCAGAGAACTCTTGCAAAGTCTTGGCTGCCATTGTCTTCACCACTTACTTGATCTTTAGGTCGAGTTGGTTCTTGATTGGATGTTGATTTGATCACAACTAAACCTGAATACCCTGCATAAGATATGAATAAACAAAACAAGGGTAACCCTGAAAAGACAAAGGACTTGGTTAAGATTTTTATCTAAGAGTGTATATTTGATTTGTTCTTCTGATAGCCATATATATAATTTCCCTGAAAAAGTTCCCCAGCAACGGCGCCAGAAATGTTTGTTGGCATTTCTTACACTGCACACGTTAAGTTGTCATCCCTAACATGATGTAAGAAATGTGGTTGTACTAAATATTTAGGCACTTTACATGAAAAGAAATAAAAGGGGTTATCCGCAAGCGCACAGATAAAATACTTCCAATATAGCATTTCACCCAGAAAAGTTTTAGGTATCGTTATTTATAATTTTACCACTAGGAGCATTTATTCAGGGAATGAGAAGAAAATCAATATGGCTATAAGAATTATAAATACATAATCCCTAGATATGAATGAATTAACCAACTCTATCTTAAAGAGATATTGACCAACTCTATCTTAACAGGGGTAAGGCAGATAATAACAATGTTGATAATAAAGAGATATTGATAGGGAATCCATAATTAGAGAGAACTCATCTAATCAAGTAGGATACAGAATAAAGCGACATGGTTAGAGATTTAATTCCTAGGTTATGATCCATCTATCAATCCTCAGAGTATTCTAATCCTTTTCCTATCCTCTATAGCATAGTCAATCTTCCATCTAAACTTAAGGAACATTAGTTCAGGGAATTGAAGAACAGAGCAATCCTTCCCCGAGCAACCAGGTTCTACTTGTCCTAGATTCGAGGAGTGGACTACAGAGGACTCAACTAAGCTATAAAAGTCACCTTCGCGATCTACCACATGGCCCGAAAATAGGGTGCATTCGTAGGTAAATATAATCTAGAAACCATGCCTACATTATCTATACCATCTAATCCAATCCGGAGTTGAACTAAGTACTTTACGAACATATGCATAAACTTATTATCAATCATAATTATATTAAAGATAGAACTGGAGCAAACCAAGAGCATGATAAACAAGAACATAATGATATTGAAGTAGCACAAAGTCTTAATTACGAGATACAATGGTAGAATTACCAAATCTCCTGACGATAATCTGGAATCCTGAGCTGCACTCAACTCTACTTGTATCTAGCTAGATCTAACCCTAAACTTGAAGTAGAGCTCTAATCTTCTAATTGGAAACCATAACTTTTCTCTCTAGCCTTCTTAATGAGAGACCAACTATTGTTTGATTATTGATGCCTCAGGGGGGTCTGCCCCCTGCTTATATAGTCCGGTGGGATGAACCGCAACCTTTGGATCAAACCGACTTGAAACATGGGTCAAGATACGTCATAGAGGTCGGTTGGAAACCGTCACGTGAAGCGGAGCTCACTTCCATGTGGGCCCAGGCCGGCCGGCCTGGCATGTGGGGCCGGCCGGCCCCACCTGTCAGCCGTCGGGCGTCCTCTGGTGTCTTCTGGCCGGCACCACCTGTCAGCCATCAGGCGTCCTTTGGTGTCTTCTAGATCCTTCCTATCAATTCTTGCAGAAACCCGACTTGATTTGGTTCGGTTCCTTAGCTCCTACTCTTTTCTGAATTATTCTGTTTTTATCCCTGAAAATTCACAAATCACGAAAGCTGTGGAAGTAGATTAAATATTCAGTTTGAGGTTGCCCTAAATATTTTTGAAGATGTTTGGGATGAGTATGAAGTAATGATGATGAATTTTTGGTTCAGTTTGCAATCTAGAATATTTTTAGGCATAGTTTTGGTGCATTTATTTATTCAAGTGTGCGAGCATCTAGTGGAGCTAAGTGTAGGCATGATACTTGATTCATGTGTTTATTGTGTTTATATGCTTATGATAAGGATTGTTTGATGATAGGTTGTTGTTGGTAGGCTTGTGTGCATTATATTGGATGATGTTTGTTATATGATGGAAGATTAGAAGTGCTTCATTCATCCATGAGCATTCATGACCATCATTCATGTTGCACCTCTATATTCATGTTATGATGTTCATACATGTGCATATGAATCATCCCAGGATCGCAAGAGAATGAGCCAGTAGAAGCATACAAGGAGCAAAGTGTGATCCACAACAAGTGAACATGCAGGAGCTGCCGGACGAGGAGGAACTAAAGGGGAGCTACCTGAGTGTACTAACCACCACCCTAGTGCTTTGGAGAAAGACAAGCCCTGGAGCATTATAAGCCTCCTACCCTCTCTTTATAAAATATCACTTTGAGTATAATTTTATATTGTGCATTAGGTTGCTAGGAGTTGGATGAAACCGTTGATGCATACTGCCTACCTTGTCCACTAGGATATATACCTAGAACTTTACTAGTATTGGTATAACGATCTATGCTTAGCCATGCTTAGACCGGTAGAAGTCAGGTGATTCCTATCACCTGCAAGATATAGGTGAATATCTTGATCACGGCTAGCTATATTTGCTATGGTGGAAAATAATCATGTGATAATGGATAATTGGAGACCCGACGGGTTGTGGTAGAGACGCAACAAGGCATGGAGGTGTTGGGTGCTTATCTATCCCCGTGGTGTTACTTAAGGACGGTATTGTTGTCGGCCCTCAAGTCATGTTGAACGCATGCCCCACGTTTAGCTGGAAGGATAAGTCGTTCTGACAGCAAATCCGTAGTTCTATTCAGGCCGGGAATCGACCTGCTCGGCGCATCGTATTGGTGCTGGAGGGAGAATGACGGGGGGTGCAGAGAGTAAGTCCAAAGACAGTGCATCCTGTTGGTGGCCGGGCGGCCCCCGGGTACGATGGCCTCTGTTGGACCTACGACTTTACTCGAATAGTACGAACAGTGACCTATAGCTCGCCATGACTGGTGAGTGTGGTTTGTGTGGGGGAATAAATCGTCAGCTTGTTAGTAATCGATTTGAATCGCCATCTCTCCTGGACAGTGAGCACTTGACTTGAGCTTCGACCACGTGATAAGAATTAAGTAATACAAGGATGGTCTCGGTGATGTATTATAGTTATTAAGGATAATGATAAAAATGCCAAACTTGATATGGTTACTATTGATTGTCTAGTCATAATCATGTGATGGCTACAGATTAGGTGCTAATCTAGCTATAATAAGATTCACTAAAATGGATGCTAAAATATTGATTAAAAGACTAGAAGTAAGAATTTATAATAGCAATGCTTTTTATTGCAAAAGTTGTGCTATCCACTAAACTCCACCAAATAAGCCTTGCATACCCTTGAGAGTCTTTTTATTTTACTCCTGACGGGTAAGTTTAGCTAAGTAAATTCTCGTACTCAGGGTTTTATTCCCACCTGTTGCAGGTATTCATTTAGGTTGTTGTGGCTGCAAGTTGGTGTCTACCCCACTACGGATAAAGAGTAGACCATGGGCGCGATCAATCCTTATATATTACCTCAGATGTTTTTGTTGGATTTGACTTTGAGCTGGTATCGTAATTAAATAAAATGTGAAGTCTGGGTGTTTTAAAGATTCTTTATTCAAAAGGTGTTGTAATATTCCTATATAAACTCCGATGTATTTAAGCTATATGTGAACTTTATGTAACATGTGAACTGTGGTTACTGAATCATGTACGATCTTCGTTGTAAGTCGGTTTGAAATCCTTCGTGATTTCATTGACTACCGGGTTTATATGGGCTTAGGTGCAACTTAAGCTATCTCGGCAAGTTAATTTGGACTTAAGCTAATATAAATTGGGCGCTTTTGTTACATGTTGCGGCACTGCTGCTACTGACATGGTCGCGTCCTTGGTGGTGATGACGTCGCCAGAGGTGCTGATGATGACGGTGGCCGCTGGCGGCGACGTGACCACGGGGTTGGCAGTGAAGGCAACGCGCATACGCGCGATATCGTTCTCCTTGGCCACGAGGTGGTAGTCCAACATGGTGATCTCGCCATCGAAGTTCATGGTAGTGTCGTTGGCGGCGTTTAGATATGATTCCATCTGAACCTTGTTATTGTGCCGTAGGAAAAAAATTTGAGTTCCTAAACTGCATCTGCGAATAGAGCGTGGATGTCATTGCAGATCTCATTGATGTTCATCGTCGTGGTGGTGGCCATGGATCGTAGCTGGCTCCGTATACCAGATGTAATAAATGTAACGCTATGGCCACAATTGGACGGTATTTCTGGGAAATTTGAGGGAAATTGGCAGATCGGCGGCGAGGCCGCGCCTGGCGGCGCACGGATGACGGCGGTGCCGCTACGTGCGCGATGGGGGCAGCGCCCGGTGGCTAAGGTTCGGAGAAAAGAGAGAGCCAAAAGCTGGAGAGATGAGTAAAAGGGTTTGACCCCTATTTTTTACTTGATCTAAATGAATACAATACCTCTTGTATTTATATACCGAAAATTTTTTAGGCTTTAAGCGATAAAAACCCTAACTTACATGACGGCGACGGCGACGACGGCGCGCAGGCCCATCGAGGTGGTGTGCGGCTGGGAGGCGGCTTGCCCTCGCTAGGCCGGCCAGCTGGATGGACCTCTCGGCCTTTACTTGTTATACGTAGATACATCTGATATTTTATCAAATAATTTACCAAAATGATTACAGCTCTATTACTAAACCTGTTTTTCGGTTTCAACAGTAAGTGAAGCCCTGGCCTAATATATTGCAGATTTGCGTCGAAAACCCTGCTGAATAAAATGCCGGCTGGCGGGTCGCTGGGCGCGAGGGTCAGCGCGTGGACTACCCAATTTTCTTTTCCTAGAGCTACTGAGCTACGCCAGCGCCCATACGATGGAGCCAAGAGAAATGGCGGCGACCGCCGCCCAGCCATGTCCGCACCCTCGTTCCACAATCCGCTTCCTCCGCCTCCGCAGCACCCAAACCTCAAACCTCGCCATCCCCACGCGCACTGCGGCGCCCGCGCCCGCGCGCATCCGCTGTCACTTTTTCCACTCCAGTGACTCCACCTCAATCCCATCCCCGGCCCTCACCACCTACGAACCAGACCGAGACCCCGACCATGAATCCGAATCCGAAGATACCCTACGCTTCGCCTTCGCGTGTGGCGGCGCGGGCGCTGGTGGCCGCGTCTACTCCGCCATCGCGCTGGCCGACGAGCTCCACGCCTCTCTGCCCTCCTCTCGCTCCCTCATTCTCGGCGCGCCCGCCCCGTCCTTAGAGTCCTCAGCTGCCGCCGCGGCCTCCTACCCGTTCGCCCCCGTCCCGCTGCGCTGCCTCCCGCGCGGGATCCTCGCCGCGGCGCTGCACCTCCGCCGATTCCGCCCGCACGTCCTTGTTTCTACAGGAGGCGCTCCCGCGCTACCGGCCTGCCTCGCCGCGCTCATGCTCGGCCTCCCCTTCGTGATCCAGGACCAGGACGCCTCTCCGGCTCTCACCACCCGCCTTCTCGCTCCCTTCGCCCGCCGCGTTTTCCTCGCCTTCAACGCTCCTGTGCGTCTCCTGCCCAAACGCAGGTGCGCCGTCTATGGGAACCCCGTCCGCATGTCCATCCTCAAGTGCAGCGCATCCAAGACTGAGGCGTTGGCGCGCTTCTTCCCTAGAGCGGGGTTGTTGGGCGAACACGAGGCGCAGGTCGTGCTCGTGCTTGGGGGAGCGGAGGGGTCGCCGGAGATCAATGTGGCGGTGCTCAACGTGTATTACGAGATGCTGAGGAGTAAGGATCGGTACATTATATGGCAGACGGGGACGGAGACTTTCTGCGAGATGGAGAGCCTCGTCAGGGGCCATCGCCGGCTTTTTCTTACCCCGTGAGTTATCTTTGATTGCTGTTTTCCTCAGCAGCAGCACGAGTTGCTAGCTGGACAGTTAGTTATGTAATTTCAGAGATGCTCATATTCATGCATCTCTATCAACTCATGCAGCACGCCCTACATGAGAGACGGAGCCTGTAGATCTTAAAATTGATAAAGTCACTATGAGCTTTTCCCAATCGATGGACACATTGTGTACCCTAGAATGAATTGGCTTATTTCTTCTATTATGAATCTAGGAAAATACAAGCACCCGTGCAGATGGATATGTTTCACACAAGGGACCTATGTGCCACATTTCTGTAGGCACTCAAAGCTTTGCATATTCTCAAAAGAAGGCACTGAGAGTTAGGTGTGATCATGAGAATAACAGCAAAGGATGGATATGGTGTCCTTTGTCCTATAGTGAACACAATTCTACTTGGTTTATTCTAAAAACTTTACAGTTCTACTTCGTTCATTCAGTTGGTCCAATTGCTAAATGCAATTTCTTTCAATCTGTTTTGCCTAACATTCCAATATCATCAACAAAATTATCTGGCATGTCAATGCTATTCTCTTCTGCATGCGTAGGTTTTATCCTCTGTACTAGTCTGATTCACTGATTCTGACAGATGTTCCTTCTTGTCAAGGTTCTTGCATGAACTGGAAATGGCATATGCTGCCTCTGATGTTGTAATTTCTCGAGCTGGTGCAATGACGTGCACCGAGATATTGGCCACTGGGAAACCATCAATTCTGGTATCATACATCATGTTGATATATTATTTTCTAATTCCTACGTTTTTACTCAATCTGTTTTTTGTCTTGATTAAAGTAACTAGATGATACCCCGCGCGTTTCCCGGGAATTTTTATACAGATGTATATAGATCATGGAATGACAAAATAAGAGTGAATCATTTAATTACCTTTCTTATCCATGACACGCTGACATGCTCACTGTTTGTGCCGTTCTTTACATGACCTTGTGCTTCCCTCCATGAGGAGGGGAAAATAAAAAAGAATGAAACAAAAATCAGTCCCATTCACAGGCCGGCCGATGTGGCCCACCAAGGCCTCATACATGAGTTCCACCGAACACCACACAAGTTACCTGTTTCTCAAATAAAGAAAGAAAATAAAAAAAATAGGGTTACCCAAATCTTCGATTCTCCAATATCTTGATCAGGGAACATTCAATACTCTTGAATCTTAGTTAGCGTGGGGAAGGGAGTCGCACGGCACCGGGCACCTGGCGGCGGCCAGCAAAGTGCCTTGTTGCTGGGATCCTGGCGGCTTGCGGCCGGTGGCGCCTGGGGCCAACAGTGGGCAGCTGCTGGTGGAGGCCAGAGGAACGGGGAAGACGGCCGGTGAAACATCCTTGATTTTCCGCGAAGAGAAAATCCACATAATGAACAATAATGTGAAAAAATAATCCATCATATCATCATATAACAGTTGATAAACAGATCCATACATCGAACTAGAACAAAAAGAGTACAATAGAAGGGTTTACATTAATTATACATCGCCACACGGCGGATCATCGGAGTACTAGCATCCAGAACAATTGCGGAAGTAAGGGAACACTCGTGGAAGCTTCTTCATGAACCAACTTGAGCGTAGGCACGAGACCGTCTACTCCTCATAGCCATCATTATCGAAGTCGTATTCCTCTTCGGAACCTGTGTGCCAAATTATCAGTACGATATGTACCGGCCTATAAATGGGGTTGAGGTTTTCCTATGCATATAATAATCAAGTTTAAAATAATAGCAGTTGGTCAAGTTTTATACATTCTCAACCCATCCACACACATCCATCCACCATCCCATACATCCCTGAATCCACATCACCATCACCAACACCATCACCACTCAGACTCGGGTCGGCAGACCAACTCTCCTCTCAGCCTGTCTCAGCAGCCCGCAACCCACAACCTAGGGCTCACGGCCAGAATTATCTCTCGGGGGAGCTAGCACACTCTTCTCACTAGTCCGGTGCAAGCAGAACACAGGAAAGGTCCATAGCCGACGAGTCGGAATATGTATCGATCGATCAAACATACACTCTGTAGAGGTTTCACTAATCCACCGGATAGCCTTCATCGATGCTTCTCATGAACATCTAGGCAGATTCCAGGCACCTACTGCTATAGAACGATGCCACCCTAACTCTCAGCCGCGGAACATCCCAAGTAACGTCTAGTATGGCTGAAACTGTGAAGTCATGATCTCATTCCGCAGAGCAACATGATCGTCTCGAAAGGGTGTTTCCCGTACCTCTCTAACACATCCTTGCCTAGCAGTAGTGGCATCATTCTATCTAGTGGTTCGGCCGTCTCCCCCCCATGGGAAGTGAGTGGAAAGCAAGAGATTCCTATGATCCGGTTACCAGCGCAACAGTTCCTAGGTGTGACCAAGCCGGGATATCTTCATCAAGGATTCTGTTTAACGTGCTACCACGGCACCTTCCCAGGTTCCACCCATTAGAGGCTACCACCTAGGATTCTCCTCAACCACATGTACCAGCCACAGGTACCACTAATAGGGATGTCCAGGTTCATCCCACGGCAAGGCTTGCTCCAAAAGCTCGTTGTAGATCCCACCTCGATCGGCTCAACCCTCACCCTACACCCATCCATAGGCACCACCCAGAACCCAGATTCTCACCAACAATCTGACAAGTCCATCAAGTCCATCAGTCTGACATCCCAGCCAAACTATTCCCTGGGGTTCATCACTTTGCAGATGTAAAGCAAGTGAAGTATATAATAATAGTAGTATATAAGCGGGCGTCTAGCCTAACAACGGGTGAGCAGGGTGATAGGTTACGACAAGGCAGGGGCCATCAAGCAATATTTCTACCATGCAATCCTATCACAGGTGTATACATTGCAGAAATGTAAAGCACTAGCACTTTTAGATATTAGCCATGCGTAATGGGATCTACGAGATTGGGTGAGTCATGGCACCTTCGTTGATGTATCCAGAGCCCTTGACGTGCTTGAAGTCTTTCTCCACGGATTCCTCTCCTTTCGACTCTAAAACCGTGACATAATAGTCGCGTTAGCGACTCCTATAGAATTCACAAAGAACCAAATGAACAACAAAAAGATCAAATGCACTCAAACATTAGCTCTAGACGTAGAGCTCGATTTATAGAAAATTTAGACGCTTGTTTCATATTATTCTGAGTTCGTATAAATTAGTTTTGAATTTCTGAAAATTAACGTATATTCTGAAAAAGATAAAAGGCTGAACTATTCAGGGCTTGACACGTGGCAGCATAGGATTGGGCCACGTGGCATTGTGGGTCTAGCAGGACTGAAGCAGTGGCTGACGTGGACGATGACGTCATGCTGGCATCATCACAGACAGGTGGGGGTCGTGCTGACGTCATGACGTCAACGTTGACCCAGTTAACGGTCAAACCCTAATGGGCCGTTATTGGGCCATTAATGGGTAGGATATGGGCTGGTGTGGCCCGACACGTGGCGTGGTCAAGTGAGGTCACATCATCAACTGGATATCCAATGGGCTCATTCTGGGTGTGGTCCACGCTAAATTGCACGGATATGGATACGCGTATCGGTATCGGAAGGATACGGATACGCGGATACGGCAAATTCCCAGAAAACCCGATACGCGGATACGTTTTACTATTTTTTAATAAATAAATAATAATGCAAATTAAAACTGTTTTTCACAGGAGATCCAACTCTAACCAAGTAACCATACTGGATTAATGCACAATTACCAAAATTTTCATCTAAAACAGGAAGTCAGAAACAGGAGATCCCTAATGTATGTTGCTGTTGTGGACGCCGTGGCCACAGATCCTATACTAGGACTGTATTTGCGCCAGCACTACCCAAATTTGGAGAGGCCATCTATTGGATGCAAGCAATCAAGCATATGTGAAACACTAATCATGAAGGAGATGTGGGGAACACACAAAATCAAGCAACGAGAACTGCAGAGATGTACTCAAGGCCAAGCGAGGTCGCTGGTAGCTTGCTTTGTTGCTGAATCGTGTGGGAGCTAACCGCAGCCATGGCGGACTGGTAGGTGCTCTGAGCTCCCGACGCGACGATCTAGAGGAGAAGTTGATTGATGGCATGGAGGGGGCAGGGGCTTGTCTTCGGAGGCGGGCGAGCAGTGGCGCACCCCCTGCAAGTCGCGTGATTGCGCAGCAGGCGTCACGAGGGGGCGGGGGCTCGTCGCTAGAAGCGGCACGAGGGGCCGGGGGCCCGTCGAGGAAGCGGCGCGAGGGGTGGGGGCTTGTCGCCGGCGGGGATCTCATCGGTCTCACCTCCACATGCTGTGGAGCGGCTGAGCGAGCGTGCTGTGGCGGCTGTCTAGGGTTACGGGAGAAGTGAGGCAACAGCCGTGGGAACGGGGGAGTCGGCTATTGAGATGTGTTGGGCCGTATCGGAATGACATATCAAACAAGCCCAACGTATTGCTCATGCGGGCGCCCTAATATGTCTCCAGCGACATCATTAAGCTCAAAGGCTTCACGTGGCCATAGAGGGGCGAGTGGTGGCTTCACGGCAGAACCTTGCGGTCTACGGCCGCCGGCGCATGCACCGTGGCGGCGCAAGAGGCATGACGGCCGGTGAGGTCAACACCAAGGAGCAATCAAGGCTCCGGTAAGGGCGCTTCATCACCACGGTGGTCCGGTGAATCACAGAAGGGTCAAATGGACCGCTCACAGGCAACGGCAAAGCTTCGGGCGACGCTTATCCACAGCGATGGCGGCGTGACCGTGAAGGCAGACAACGGTGAGGGCCAAGAACTCCAGTCGACCTCAAATTGGGGTGTCATTCACTCGACTGAGGTTCCGTTGTGACCAAAGGGCTCATCGGCGGCAACCATAATCCGCGGCGGAGTCCGCGTGAGAGGCGAGCCCGCGGCGGAGCTCCGACGAGGAGGACGGCGACGCGGTCAAGGCGATACAGCGCATCTCGGGTTCCATCTTTGCCACGGCTGGGTCCAATGGGTCAAGGATAGTCTCGACAGCCAGCTAGAGCAGAGCGAGGCAGCCGGAGAAGGCGTGTGGCACGGCGGTGCTCTGGAGCGTGTTCATGGCAACAAGGTCCACAGTCAGGGAGCTAGGGAGTGTCCGGGATCATCTTCTAGGTCCAGCGTGCGCAGGGAGTGCGCCGCGACGAGGCGAGTCCACCAGAGGCGATCTCGAGGTTTGCGAGTCCACTAAGGGGCCAGGGTAGTATCTCGCCGCGGCGTGGTTTGTTCGCGGCGAGTCCATGGGTAGGCATCGCTTTTCTGGCGTCCTCAAACGTCGTGGTTTGATTGGTCGGGCTCAGTCACGTGCTCGTGCGTGTGCGCGTGTACCAGAGCTGGAAGGGGCTCAAGCCCGCACGTCTTGGTGCGAGACAACGGCGGACATGGCAGGACTAGACGGGATGAAGGTGGCAGGGTAGCCCACCAAGATCTAGCTGGTGAAGGCGGCGCTATGCAGCGAGGATGGTCCGTGCGGTGTAGCCGCGAGGCGGAGCAGAGCAGGTCAGCGCCGTTGTCGCGGTACGACGTCGTCGGGTAGCAGTCCAGCTTCTCAGCGACTCCGGCGAGGTCCTTCTTTTCCAACGGCGCCTGGCTCCTTCTTGATCTTCTCTCCTGGCTCGGTGTGGCGTGATGGCGTGAAAACGAGGGGGCGCGTGTAGCCGAAGACGAGCTCGCAGTAGCAGACTCGGTAGCTCCTCCCTCTTCTCCTCCAGTGATCTTCTTCTTGCTCTGGTGGTAGCTTATTCCCTCTGGCGACCTCCTCCTTCCTCCTCTTCCCTTTTCCTCTCCCTTCTCCTTGCTTGGTGTGGTCGATGTGCCGCGAAAGGTGGCGCGGGGTCTGGGAAACCCTAGAGGCATTGGCCTCGCTTATATAGGCGGGCCATCCATGGTGCCTGGCGAACGGGATCGCGACCCGCGCGATTAGAGCGACAATGGGGTGCTCACAGGGTGCTATCGAAGTGGACGGGGCCGTACGCTCACGGGACACGATGGAGCCGACGCCGCGGATGTCCACCCTTGGACAGTTGCCGGAGCGCGTCGAAGTGGACGTGGCCGTACCGCTCGTGCCATAGCCAGGCCGCGTCATCCTTGCGCACGGCGAGGCACAGCGGCTTGGCCGTGTTGATGTCGAGGATGTAGAGCCTGTTGGCGCCGCAGTGAACCTTGACGAGGAGCTTCTTGGAGCGATCCCAAATCCTCAAAGATGCCGTCCTCGATCTCCACCTTGGAGCTGGCCGAGGCTAATGATCGAGTTCCGCAGCGCCGGGATGAAGTAGACGCCGTGCAACACCCGGCGCTCGCTGTTCTTGGCCTCGAAGATGATGAAGCCGATGCCTTTGATCTGCACCTTAGACTCATCATCGAATCTTACCGTACCTCTAGCCGATGTGTCGAGGTCGGTGAAGAGCTCCTAGCGTCCAATCATGTGCGTGGCACCGCTGTCCAGGTACCACCTGTCCATCTTGTCGCTGCGCTGGAGTCAGTGCCAAGAAAAGCACGCGCCCGCGGCTCCTCCAGGTCCAAATCGGCGTTCTTGGCGTAGAAGGAGCAATCTTGGGCCTTGCCCTCGCTTTGCTCCCCATCCATCTGCAGGAAGCAATGCGCCAGAAATAGAGCACGATCCTCCTCTGCTTCCGCTATGTTCGCCGCGCCGCCTTGCTCCCGATTGCGGCGTGGATGCGGGCAATCGCATGCCCAGTGACCAGTTCAAGCACGTATCTTGCTTCCCCCGGCGATCACCGGCGGCGGCTCCAGCCTTGCCTCCACCGCCGTGGTCCGCTCCGCCACGATCCCCTCCTTGCCCGCCTTTCTTGCTCTTGTTCTTCTTGCCGCCGCGGGAACGCCGGCGTTGATCTCCGTCCTTGGACGAGCCAACGCCCTCCTCCTTCTTCTTGTCGAAGGCGTGCCACTGCTCGGCGGTGTAGAGCAACTTGGGCGCGGCGGACTCGGCCTCCGGCGCGCTCTCGCGATCCTAGACCGCCTTGAGTCGACCGGTCACGTCCTCGATGGTGAGCGCCCCGAAGTCGAGGAGCGTCTCGATCGAGTTGACGATCTCGCTGAACCTCTCCGGCACGCACCAGAGAAGCTTCTCCACGGCGTGTTCTTCGTTGAGGTTGTGGTCGTCGTTGAGGGCCATTTGCTCCATCAGACTGGTGAGGCGCAGGACAAAGTCCTCGACTTGCTCCCCTGGCCGAAAGGCCAGAGCTTCCCAGTCGCCGCGCAGCCGCTGTAGAGTGGAACACTGTAAGCGTTCACCACCGATGCGCCGCGTCGCGATTGCATCCCAGGCTAGCTTGGCGGTGCGCTTGTTGGCGATGGCGATGGCCAACTCCAGCTGGACGGCGGCGCATAGAGCCTCGAAGGCGCACCGATCCTCCCCGTACGTCACGTCGCCGAAGTGCACGACCTCCCAAAGCCCGCGCGCTTGGAGCTTCACCCTTATCAGCAGGCTCTACTCGTGGTAGTTGCCGCGGTTGAGCACCGGCCATGTGGTGCTCTCCTCGCGGTACACCTGCATCACCGGGGACCGCCCTCCACGGCCGCGGTGGTAGCGATCCGGAGACCGCGACTCACGACGGCGATCTCGGGGCGGTGACCGGGAACCAGTAGTCGATCCCTCCGCGTCCTTATCATCCTCCTCCTTGACCTCTGCACGCAGAGTAGCGGCCGTGGCCACGACGGCCTGCACTGCTGCTGCTGCGGCGGCGGCGGCTTCTCCAGCCTGCTTTGCTGCGGCCTCTGCTACGGCCAGCCGCGCCTTGAGACTAGCCGAGTCCGCGTCCTTGTCGTTGGGCTCTGGCTTCTGCTCTTTTTTTGCGGCGGTGGCGGCGACGAGGCAAGCACGCTCAGCAGAGGTAGACATGGCGGCGGCTGCTGGAGGCTTTGCAAAACCCTAAGGCTCCGATGCCAATTGTTGGAATTGGTAAAGGCAGAGCACAAGTGACCGAGGTCAGTTTACCTGCTATGACTTGTTATTGAATTGGAAAGTTGCAAAGCATGGTTACAAAGAGGGGTGCTGCAGCTTATATAGAGCTGAGCCACTACCGACTATTCTAAGCATATTCTTGCATAAAGCAAGATGCTCCTAGACCCTTGACAGCCAAGGCATCTCATGATCAACTTGAGAGCCAAGGCGAACTCTAAAGCATAAAGGTAAATTCAGTAAAGTAAGATACAAGTGTAGGCTTAATTCCATCACTTATTTTTGCATATCATATCTAGATGCTCAAGGAACTGTTTGGTTCAAATAATAATTGTTCAAAGTCCTATATCTGAACATCATCTTGGTATGAAAAATACAATGAGTTGCTTCATCACCATAAAATTTCTCATGACTATAATACAATTAGAAAATAAAAAATGTATAGTTGCATTGAGAAGGGAAAAAAATGTATAGTCAAAACTAGAACATTTGCCCCCTTTTGCAACAAAACATGACCTGACCCAAAGAACACACTAGCTAAATAACTGGCAGCAATCTCAAGATTGGTTGAACCTCTAAGCACCTGCCAGGGCACCAGTCACAGAACTTGTTATCTGCGAATGGTGAGAATGCAAACCATAGTGACAAAAGAGGAGAAACCACACCTGTGTAGAAAAGGTAAACCCTGATAGAATATGTTGAATGTTCTTAGCTTCTTTATCAAAGGGAGGGCGATATCTGGATGTGGTAACCCTCTCAGGATAACCTATAGAAAGAAATAAATTATACACTAAACCACATCAGTGACAATATTAATTTATTATGTTGAAAAGGTAAATGTACATAAAATTCTTCCATATCATTCCAACCTCTTATCTCCTCATATGGAGCAACTGAAAAGATCTTCCCATGGCCCATGAGATGCTCAAAGCTGTTCTGCTGTGCAAAAATGCAAAAAAGCTACACTGCTACAGTTATGTCTCTGTCCTCCCACAAACAGTAGGATTGATGATTTGAAGTTAACATAAAAGGTCAACTTACAAAACTTTTTGTCTTTTTTTTTTCTTTTTGAAAAGGGTCACTTGACCCAGCCTTCATTAGAGGCTATTGTAGGAACCAGGGATCAAGCCCTGGCTGGCCAACTCCCACACCCTTTGGACTTAACCGCCTGCTCTATGAGCAGTTCCTCACATCACTAGTTGGTTAACATGTATTTTTTATACTAAAAAAACTTGCATTTTTTAATACTCATCCCTCTACATAAGTATTCATCTTTTTTTGCTTCATTGTTCCATATCTTTCAGATACCATTGCCAACAATTCTGGATCACCACCAAACGAGAAATGCATATATCATGGCTGATATCATGGGAGCCAAGGTTATCACCGAAGATGAACTTGATTCTAGCAGTCTCACATCTGCAGTTGATGAAATTTTTGGTATGTGTGGTTTCTAAATTCAGTTTCTCATGCTACTGGCCGACATGACAAATTATTGCTTATCAAAAGTTACGTGATTATTCTACCACTTATCCTATTCTTGAGATCAGAATTGAATATAAAGAGTATGGTGGCATGAAAACACACTACAGCTGATGCTATTTTGTTGTGATAGAAAAACACTGTACCATGTCTGTTAAGCCAAGCTGATAAGTTCAAGAGAACATTGTTGTAAACTGTGCCTTGTTGGATTGCTCTGCCATTGACCATTGTTTCTGATCATGCTGTTAACATTGCTATGCCTTGTTGGATTGCTGCTATTTGTCTGAATCATTGTTAGCTTTTCACTTGTGGAAACCTTACATCATGTGCCAGTAAAAGATGTTGTTATTTGAATTTAATTTGTAACACAGTTGAAAGGCTGCTCGTGTAATAAAATGCAAGAGCATGTGGCTAAGTCATCAGTAGCTTCTCAGTTGTGGAAGCCTTCATCATGGGCCAGTAAAAGATGTCTTTGAATTTACTTCGTAACTAATAATGCAACTAAAAGCCAGCTCATATAATTAAATGCAAGAGCATGTAGTTATTGGATTGCCATGATTGGACCATGACTACTGGGTCATGTTTTTGTTTCTTATAAATATTAAGTAGATCACCTGTTAAAAAATCTGTAGTAGGTTGCTTTTCGTTTCTGCAGAGTATATAAAATCTGTTCATGTTTTTTGATCTTATAAAGGTGTTCATTCTTGACGATCTATTTTTCACTTCAGATTGATATTACTGATCTATTTTTATTTTACAGGTGATGAAAAATTGATGGCAGACATGTCTCAGAAGGCACTAACTGCAGCCCGACCAAATGCTTCAGCTGATATAATCCGCCACATATGTTCATTGATTGGTCCACCCTACCCATCATGAAACTTGTTTTAGACATTGCAAAGAGTTCTTCATGTCATGAACACATTTTTTATTGTTTTTGTTTTGAAGCAACAACATGATGACATCTTTTTCTTGAGGTCGAAACTGATGCTTAATTCCATTCATTATTTGCTTGAATAATGATATTGCAGTTTGCGCCCAAAAAGACTGCTAATGGTGGGGTAGCGTTCAATTGGATGTTATTCACATCCAATGGATAACCTTTTATTTTTGTTTACCAGTGATAATATGGATCTGTTTTAAAAGTTTAAAGTGAGTGTATTTGTTTAACTTTCTTCAGTTGGCTTTCAGGAATTCTGTCCTTTAGTGCGTATGCAAATGAAATTTGTTATTTTTGTATGAAATTTTACAATACGAGGTTGAATCTCAAATTTGATGACAATGCACATCTATAAATGTTCATTGGTGTGTATAGTTTCAATTTTTTTAAGCTCCTGAATAGGTTTGAACTGAATTCGTCCTGCTAGTGGGCCATGATCTGACTTGTACCCACACCAAACCATGTCAACGCATGCGGCTGTTATTAACAGCACTAAACCAACCTAAACCCGGGAATGGTAGGATAGAGTCTAGAAGACTTATATGTTGTTTTAACTTATTTTAAATAATTAAAGTGAGACTAAACTCTACACAATATCTTATTAATATACATGGACCACTGCGGGCCAAATGGGCTAGGTATGGTATACATCCACATCATCACATCTTAAAATTTCTGATTTTGGGTTGTGCATAGAAAACACTAATTAAAATAAATGTTTTTATATTTTGATAAAATTTACCAAGTTTAATTTGAGCTACCACAAATTTAGTTATATAAAAAATAAATTCTAAAACTTTTCTAAATTAGTTTGACAGGTTATTGCTTGATGCAATGTTTCCTCTTTATTGACTTTGTGCCGTGAATAAAGATTTCAAAATGCGTTTAGTAAGTTGGTCTTTCTTCTCCGGCATGTCTTGGTCTTTTTCTGTAATGAAATTTCTTGTTTTTCCAGCTTAATCCTTTTGTAAGAGCTTCCCAAAGTCTCGTTCTTCTACCCCGAATAACTCAATTGAGATCATCATCAATCAAGTCTAACTCCACTATCTTCCTCAATAATTTTTATATGCCCCAAAATAATTTCTCAAGAGCCCGGAATAATTTATCTGGGTTACTCATGTTCTAATCTATCTATTGGATCTCTCCTGAATTTTGAGTATTTTCGTGGCTCGAATTGTAATTCTAGATTTTTCTAGAATTATTTCTTTTATACACAAAATCAACACAGGAATAGTTAATTCGAACCCAAAACTATCTGATCTCAAAATCGTTCTTGGACGTGATGACATACTCCTTGACGTCAGCATGTTGCTAGCTCTAGTTCTGGTTCTGGTTGCTTGCTACATTTCTTTTCTCATGATCTCTCTAAATTATGTGCTATGCAAGTTTGCAACGATTCCATGACTCAATATCCATCATTGGTATTTGTGGTGCCCATTAAGAGAAACAAGAGAAACATGGCCGCGACTCTAAGCCGCGTTTCCACGCTAGCAAATTTTCTACCGGCCTTTCGATCCTGCGGTGAATGGTGCCATTTGGTTTAAGATACTGTTCAATTTTGTCTAAGTGCAGTAAATGCGTACCTACCTCTCCTTCCTACCAACAGTCTTCATATACTTCTTAGACTATGCGTACCTAACTCATCCTAAACAATTAAAGTGGGACTAAACTTCATCCTCTAAAAGAAATATTTCAGGTCAGCCAGATTCTCTCCTCTATACTACTTTTTTCTGCATACATCTATCCTCTATCCATTGTGGGGCCCACTTATCAAGATTTTTTTCTTCTCTTTTCTTTTTTCTCTCTCCTCCTTTATCCATTCGACCGACGCCACCACCGCAACAAGGGAACGGCACCGCCACCATGCTAGTGGGTGTCTTTGGAGCTGTGCAGGGGAGGGGCACCGCCACCGTGGGTGAAACATCCTCAATTTTCCACGAAGGAAAAATCCACACAATGACGAATAATATAATAGTTCAAACGATCAAACCATCACATTATCTGTAACAGTCGATACAAAATCCATACATCGAATAAAAAGAGTACAAATAGAGGGGGTTACGTCAATAGTATATCGCCACACTGGCGGAATCATCAGAGTAAAGCAGCATCATGAAGCTACGTAGGCGGAAGCGAACAACAACTCCTCCAAAAGCTCGAGCGCAGGACGAGACACCTATTCCTCGAACCCGTCGTCCTCAAAGTCATAGACAGGCTTACCTGCTAAATAACTTTAAGTACGGTTTGTACTGGCCACTGTTTCCCACCCTATGCTTTGCTTATGCTATGTGGTAGGTGGATGCAAAAGGATATATATAATCAAAGAGACCTATTATTTGGTTGTGGTTTCCAATGCAAGTAGTAATCAGTATTATATAATTGTAGTTCATCAAGTTTTAACCTATCTCATCCATATCTCTTTCTCATCCCATCATCACACACATCTCACCCTCTCACACTCAGTCGACAGGCCCAACTCCCTCTCGGAGCCTGTCTCAACGGCCCACGGCCGGAAGGGTAAACACTAGGGGAAAGAAGAGAAGGACTCATCTCACTACTCATGAGAAGCGTAGGTCGAGGGAAAGGCCATACCAAGGTCGCGGACTATATATAGATTCATAACTCTGCAGAGCGTGTACTCTCGTAACCACAAGATCACCATCATTGGTGGTGCCCTGCCTAGGTTGATTCTAGCTGCCTTCTAACCGGTGCGATGCCACCCTACCACTGTGAGAGATAGAACCGGGGCCCCAAGGTCACTATGTTGTCTAAGGAGGGTGTGGATCACGATGCCCGTACATCCCGATACTATCTGCTAACAACTTAGTGGTAGTGGCACCGTCCTAGCTAGTCGGCCATCCGTTTCCCGCCTATTTAAAAGCAAGTGGTGAGCACATAGATCCCAAGGTTCTGGTACTCAAGAGATATCAGGTCCTAAGGGGATCAGACAGGATTATCTTCTCATAGGGGTTCACCAACACCCCGTGCCCCAATGGCACCTCCTTCCCAGGGCTTCGCTCCACAAAGGCTCTCTACCCCGGGATCCCCATACCTCACATGTACCCGCCACAGGTACCTCTCATAGGGATGCCCAGGTCGCACCCCTCGGTAAGACTCGCCTCAAGCTCGTCGTAGAATCCTGTCCGATGGACTCAATCCTCACCACACACCCAAGACACACGCAACACTCTTGCCGAGTAAAATGGCACCACGTGCCTTATCCATATAACCATGTTTCACCACACATCACATCGCAGATATAAGCATAGTAGAAGTAAAGCAATATAAGTAAATATAAGTATGCGTCTAGCCTAACAACGGGTGTACATGAGTATGGTTGCAACAAGCAATTAATAACTATGCCATTTGTAATAGGATCTACGAGGTTGGGTGGGACGTGGCACCTGCAAAGTCATCTCTGAGCTCCTCCACGTAGTCAGGGTCGTCCTCCTCAAACTACTCCTCTGAAACAAAACGTAATAGTCATGTTAGCGACTCCTATAGAGTAGCACAAAGAACCAAATGAAATTCAATAACACCAAATATAATCATACATAAGCCTATGACGTAGAGCTCATTTTTATGAAAATTTGGATACTTGATTCATAATTTTCAGAGTTCGTATGAATAAATTATAAATTTTTGAAGTTTAAACTATATTCTAAAAAAGAAAAAGAGAGGTTAAATCTCAGGGTGATATGTGGCAGCGTCTGGTTGGTCCTCGGGCGAGCAGAGACTGATAGGTGGGTCTGGTTGGCTTAGTCTCTAACATGTGGGCCATGGTCAATGGTCAACATTGACCAGGCTTCGACTTGGCCTCGACGGGCCTGGATCAGGCCAGGTAGGGCCGGCCCGGCCCGAACACGTGTCAGGCGCTAGGATTGGCGACGTGGCACTATGGATCTTTTACTGGGCCTGGTCTACAATCTTGGCCAGATGGGCTGGTTCATGGTGGGCTATAGACAAGTGGTCTATGGACCACAGTCAAGGTCCATGGTGGACCCTATCTATCTCCCGGTCTCCCCTGTTGGCTCATGATAGGACGGGTCCACGAGAGTCAGTCGGTCTCCTCTTCCTTCCCCAACTCCTAGCCGCAGTTGGCACAACGGAGCCTCATCGGCAGCGAGCAGCATGGCAGCTCCAGCTGTCTTGGCTGGCTAGGGTGGCAGCTAAGGCATCACGATGGCATGGGGGACGCGATGGCGGTGGTGCGGCAGGCTCATGGTGCCTTGGCTTGCCAGCGCACGCGTCGCGGCGGCGTCGAGCGACACGGCTGCGGTAGGGGGCGCTGTGGCGCGCTAGAGGGGGCTTTGGCGTGTGCCTCATCCCCATAAGACTAAGGCGAAAGGGGTATCATTTTGGTCCTTGGGGCTCTTGTCTAAGTCAGAGGCGTCAGCGATGTCGGTCTTGCGGTTAGCGACGGCGGCAGCGGAACACCGGGCAAAACTCCAAATTAGGAGCCATCTTCTCTTCAGGGCTTTGATTGGGGACGCAGGGCGTCCAATGGCAGGGTCACGGAGCACGGCGGGGCACGCGGCTGCAGGTGCCACAGCGGCGCTCCGGCGGCTCAAGCTCACGATGACCGGGGGCAGAACAAAGGTTCCTGTTGACGGTAGTTATACCATGTTTTTACCCCATCAAAACCGTCAACAAGACATTCTTTCAGGAAAGAAACCACCAAACGCATAGTGACTTAGGTACAAATAACTTGGTTCCATATGTACTTGTCATTATTTGGTTGCAGGCACTCAGAACAGGTACTTTTCAGTGTTCGGAAGCTCCATATGAAGGTTGGACAACCAACTAAGTATGGCCAAATGACAAACTAACTTCACATTCATCAATATTATAGCTTCTGGAGACAATGTGCAAAAGATGGGCACAATGATGGGGTCGGCCGAGCCCACTTGGGCAAGCCACTACCACCATTGTTCTTAGAATTACACCTAGAAGCCACCTGCAGAAGACAGACCTTTGGTTCCACCAAAGGGGGCTTGGTCGACCCCCATATGGGACCTTCCCAACCACTGCCACACCACCAGGATCCTCCTAACATAGTCCTAAGCAAGTGCCACCCTTGGATCACAAGTGTGTTTCCTCTCAACGTTAAAAGATGAAGTCACATGGATCCATGGGCCTGGAACGAAGGAACCGACGTGACAAGAAGATAACCAACACCTGGAATAGACTCTATGACATGTGGGGACACTCATCCATGGTCCCACCTAACATAGAGAGGGTCGGCCGAGCCCCACTTGGTGGGCCCCGAAGCTCAGCTTCACTCCACCGACATGAGCAACCTTCTAGAAGACCCTGGCTAGGCCCACCTGCCATAGGGGGCTCGGTCGACCCTCTCCTGGTGCCCAACTAGGTCGGTTATCATCCTACCGACCTTGTGCATGCCTCCATGCACTGGGATGCATCCCTACCCTCCATCCAAGGCGGTTTGGAGGTCGGTTTGATCCAACGGTGAAGGATGGGAAGCACACGGATCAATGATGTGGCACTGGAGTAGGCCCTACTCCACCTCCCCCTATAAATACCCCCAATAGGCCTTCACTTTAGAGCATGAAACTTAGGAAAAACCCACTATCTAGTATCTTTAGCTATGTTAGTAGAGGGAGAGTGAGGAGTCTCCAAGGAGTCCTGGCATGTCGGGAGTCTTCTCCAAGGTGTGCCTCAGCGGATGCGAGTCTTCTTGTAAGTCTTACATTTTAGTCTTTCTAGTATTTAATATTCAAGTCTGGTACTTTAACTATACGGTCTTTTACTGGTATACTGCTTTACTTCTTAAAGTGCTCAAAGCCTAAGGCTAAGCTTAGAGTAGTGAGATTAGTGTAGACGTGGTGTCTAGACTATATCTTACCAGTGTGAGCTCTTGTCGCACTATGAGGCACCTAGTGAAGGGGTGACAGACCTTGCTAGGCGTAGAGTTCCTCGTTGGTGTTGTTAGGCAAGTTGACCAATAATAGCGGGGCTGAATAGGGTAGCCGACTCGGTGAGGGAGGAGGTGGAAAACCTCTTTAACTTGACTTGCCGTTTCGACTATCGCCCCCACTAAGGGAGGAGGTGATATACCTCGTTATACTTAGAATACCATGACCAGATATCATTGCTTGACAAACCTCTCTATCCTATTATCCGAGACCCTTCATTTCATCACTGGACGACCTTGAGCCTAGTTAGTTCATTTCACGTCCCCTGTGGAAAATACGATACCGAGAATACTCCTGGTGAAGGCTACATTGACTACCGTATGCTTATGGTATATCCATTTTCCACTTTTGGTGTCAACAAGCTTTTTGGCGCCGTTGCCAGGGAACCATAGCTGTTCTAACTTAGAACCAAGTCATCTGAGTTATCTTTCTTTTATCTTTCTTTCATTTTTATCCTTTCCACACCATGAACCAACCACCCATCTCTCATCTCTCTGCTCCAAAGGGCGCTAGTTTGGAGCCACCACCATCATTCCACCCCATTCTTTCACCTAGCTATGAGCTTTGCCCTAATTTCATAGCTATGGTTCAGAGAAATCTCGATAGTCGAATCACCATCAATCCCATCCAGAGATTTTGCCATCAATCCTGAACCACAAATCCAGAAATATCGAAGGAGGAAGAGATTCATCCTCTAAATCACTCCTTCGATTTCGAGGCTAAACTCTTAGATGATTTTGATAGTTTTGGGAATGCCGTCCAAAAGAGACCTTCCAAGAAACACCGTTCAAACCCTCTCAAGAAGAGATCTCTTTAGAAACTTCCCAAATTAGCACCGTTTTATGCCTCGAGTTCTCAAGTAGCACATCGGGAAAAACCTAGGATCTTAGATGAACTTCTAAAAGGAATGCCAACTATGCCCATAGATGGAGAACCGAAGTTCCTTAGAGTAAATTTTATCCTCTCTTCTTCTATGCCCACATCTGGCATGTCCTTTGAACCTATCTCTAAAGTCACCCTTGATCCTGATGATCCCAATGGTGCTCTTCCTTTTAAGTCTTATGATGATCTAGTCATAGGCTCTGGGGATTCATTAAGACACCAAGGCATGGAAGTCATGAGGGCCATAAATCTAACCAAGAAGAGAAATAACAACAGTTGGAGAATCCATCCACTGTTGTAAGTCAAGAATGGTTAGGTGAGGCCAAAGATTCAAATGAAATCACTAAAATGCTAGATCATGGGCATTTTTAGTGAAGTTTGCTATGATCCTAGCCTTGGGATAGACATCATTCCTCATTTCCATGTTCAAAGTTCATCAAAGAATCACTTCCTCCAATCCCAAAAACGTCTTGGACTCCCGAATGGTCAAGCCCTTGATTGTTTAGGAGTTCTTCAAGGCGTACCTGTGGTGATTGATAATTGTTGACGGTAGATATACCCTAACAATCCGCACTCAAAACACCGTCAACATGCCTCAGTTCCAAGGAAGAATAGCATAACATGAGCATATTTTATCAATAACTAGTTCTACTTGTACTCTTAGCTTGTGATTTTAGGAAGTACAAAATACAGTCCAGAGGGACCCACATAGGGGGGTCAGCTGACCCCGACTTGGGCTCACCTTGGCTTGAGCTTCGAACATGATCCATGCCAAGGTCCCTGGAGTCCAACTCATCCATCAGATCAACTTGTGTTTTCATCCAACAGCAAAGGATTGTTTCACATGGATTCTTGGGCCCACAAGGAAGCAAGCAACGTGACAAATATTCAGCCAATGATCAACCCACTCCACATGATAGGTGGGGACACCTTCTAGAAGGCCCAGCCAGGCCCACCTGTCAATGAGAGGAGGGGTCGGCCGACCCCCCTAGTGGGCCACTAGGTCGGTTGGCCCCCACCGCCTTCCTGCATGCCTCCATGCATCAAGCTTGATCGTGGACATCCATCTGAGGCGGTTTCAAGGTCGGTTCATCCAAGGGTGTAGAGGGATGGAGCACACGAATCGCTGACGTGGCACCCCCTCTCCTTTCCCTATAAAAGGAGGCTGCCACCACCCTTGGAAAGCATCTCTCATTCCTATTTCCACTTCCAATCCACCAAGGGAGATCAAGCAAGAGTAGTAGTAGTTAGTCTAGAGTGGGAGTTAGAGTCGAGTCGAGCGAAGCTCGGGGTCTCCGAAGTCATCTTCTAGAGAGTTTGGTATAGCTCTTGTACCTTTTCTCTTTTGTAAGACTTTCCTTTTATCAATATATTATTCTTGCTTTACTTTACTTAGTATTTACTTAGTGCAAGTCTATATTCATTATAGTCTTATTGTGTGCTTGTCTTAGCAGAATAGTTGTCTTAGTTGGATTGATTTCCTATAACCGACTCCTTGCGTGTATCATCGTCCTATCTTTGCATAGGAGCTTTAGTTATCTGCGCATTAGCTAGAGCCGTAAGAGTAAGTGTGAGCGAGGTGCTCAGACTTAATCTTACCTTTGATTGCTGCTGGTCTGCACGGATAGTTCGTGACCGCACTCTCGAGAGGTGACAAGTCTTGGGCGGCATTAGGGTTTCTCACCACATTTGGGCCAGTTCTTAAAACACAGGGCATCCATAAGCAAATAGTCGCTTTAGTAGAGGTTCTGTCTTCTACTATCTCGTCTATCCCCACCACACAAGTAGTAAGGCACCAGTCTAGTTGAGTCATCTATCTGTTAGGATTAAGTGCATAGAAGTAAAGTTAGATACATAGAAGTCCTTTACTCACTCATTGTTCTCCCACCTAGCTAACACTCTACCAGTTATCTTTAGATTAGGATCTTGCTATCTTACTTATCTATCCTACCTTTTATTAGTTTACCCCCCATCTACACTAGTTGGTGCTAGATTATAGTAGACACATGGATCTCTTTCCCCTTTTATTAAATATTCCTAGCTACTGCTTTCCCCTGGGATAAAATAAATAACGATACCTTGGAATACTCATCCTCGGTGAAGTGCTACATTGGTACATTCTGTGTGCTTGTGGAATAATTCAATTGACATAAGAAATACTCCACAAGCCTTTATAGTGTTGTTACCAATCTTTGGTAGCAATGCTAGGAATTACCAACAAGCATTTCTGGCGCAATTCTCAGGGATAGGCTTTCTGTCTATTTTTGGTGATTGCGTTAAGATTTGTCAACAAGCATTTCTGGCATCGTTGCTGGGGAAGTGTCAGCCTAGGAATTTTAATAAAAGTGAATCTGGAGTCTACTATCAATTTAGTTATCAGTTAGTGTTAGGGGGCTTACCGTCACCTGTCTTGTTTTTCATTATCATGAAACTAGAAGTGCATGAGTGGTTTCCAATTGCCGTCAAACTTTGTTGAAGATCCTGAGCAATTGTTAAGGAGAACTAGACGTCGTCAAGTTCAACCTCAAAGGATCATCTCAGATCTGAATCCACTCGAGGAAGGAAGTCCTGCACCAATCATTAAGGAAGCTTCGACCGCCCAAAAGACCATGTCTGTGTACTCTGCATCGTCGACTGACTATGTTGCCATGGGTCCACAGCTTAACTTGGGGGATGTGACCTTTGAGCTTAAGCCTGCGCTCATCAACATGGTGCAAGCCAACCCGTTCCGCAAGAGGACGCCAATGCCCATCTTCAACATTTCCTAGAAGTATGTGGTACCTTCACCATCAAGAATGTCTCTGCAGACGCCATCCGTCTTCGCCTTTCCCAATTCTTTCTATTGGGGAAGGCGAAGAATTGGTTCTACGCCAACAAGAGTGAAGTAACCACTTGGGAGAAGTGCGCCAACGCGTTTCTCAAGAAGTTGTTCCTGATGGGACGATTCCCAAAGCAAGCTGATGAGATGATTCCCAAAGCATGGGAACATCTCTAGGAGTACATTCGCGCCTATCCTCATCATGGGATAAAGGAATGGCTCCTCATTCATGGTTTCTACCATGGCCTAACCTATTTGGCCCGGAGTCACCTTGATGCTGCCGTTGGAGGAGCATTCTTGCAACACAATGTCAAGGATGCCAAGGACCTCATAGAGAATCTCGTGAATTTTCTACTCTAGTGCATTGCTCATTGCTTGGAGCATCCCAGTTTTGTGTTGATCGTGCCGCACCCAAAGCTGTGGGGTTGGCTCAAGTGCCATTTAGCCGGCACATCTCCAAGTGGGTGTATCGCCACAACGAGGACGTAGCTTGCCGGGAAGCAAGTGAACCTCAGTAAAAATCATTGTCAATCTTGATTTCTGAGGTTTCTCTCTTGTGTGTGATTGTGATTGTGGTGATTGGTTCATCTTCGCTTCATCGGTGCCATATCTACCCAATCCCCTCTATTGCACTTACATTTATATATATATCTTGTGTAGTGCTAGTTGCTAGCTTAGCTCTCTTGTGTAATTAGTTGTAGTATTCTTGATCACTAGGAGTCAGATAGCAACCTAGGTTTGTTAGTGTGATTAGAGATCATAGTCTATTACTAGAATTGTGTAGGTGGCTTGCATAGCTTAGTTGAGCTAGTGCTAGAAAGAGCTTCCCCATCTTAAGTACTAACCGGTTGTTTTAGTGTTTTACAAGAAATTTTTATAGGCTATTCACCCCCTTCTAGCCATTAGAACCTTACATGTGGTATCAGAGCCGGGGCCACATTTGTGAGAGCTTTAACAACCTACAGTGAAGAATGGCATCATTAAGCTTGCACATCAACAACACTAAGAGAGGACCAGTCTTTGATGGCAATGATTATGCTAAGTGGAAATCAATAGAGAGGTGTGGAATGTGACCAAAACAAAATTTGAGGTTGCAAGACCGGAAGCACCCACATCGGTTGAAGAATAGAAGCTTCAAGCAAATGACATCGCCGTGAGCTCATTCCACGATGCTCTTGATGACAAGGCATTTGAGCTCATAAAAAATTTAGAGGTGGCTCATGACATTTGGGCAAAGATTGAGGAGGCATATGAGGGCACCGAAAGTGTGAAGACGGCAAGAGCTTACATGCTTTAATAGAACTTTGCTAGCTTCACAATCAAGGAAGATGAAAGTGTGCCGAAGATGTTCCATAGGCTACAAGTGATTATCAATGAGCTGACGGCACTTGGTGAAGAAGTCATGGATAGTCAATTCTCAACCAAGTCCATGAGATGTCTTCCCAAGAGATTTGATATGCTGAAGACCGTCATGGTGAAGACAACAATGAAGGAGAAGCCAACTCCAAATCAAGTCCTTCAAGAGGTCATGGCGGCTGATGAGTTTAGAGAAGATCATGAGAAGGAAGAGTTGGTGAAGAAGAAAAAGAAGGAAAGTGAGAAGAAGAATGATGACAACAAGAAGAGCTTGGCATTCAAGACTTCATCCTTCAAGAGCAAAAGCAAGAGCAAGAGCAAGAAGAAGCAAGATTCATCAAGTGAAGAAGAAGCTAGCTCCAACAATGAGGATGATGGTGATGTGATGAATTGAGTGCTTTATTTGTCAAAGTTGGCAAGCTATTGAGGAAGAAGACTCACAAGAAAGGAAGCAAGAATTCATCATCTGTATCTTCATCCAAGAAGAGTGACAACACCCTGAAGTGCTTTAGATGTCATAGCAAGGATCATCTTGTTGGCAAGTGTCCCTATGATAGTGGTGATGAAGATGCCATGGAGAAGGAGGCCAAGAAGCAAAAGAAGAAGAAAGCGGCTTCTCAAAAGAAGAAGAATGAGTCACATGTTGCTACTTGGGAGAGTGATGCATCCTCAAGTGAAGATGAGAGTGATAGGAGAAGCAAGAAGAAGGGGCATGCAAGTCTTGCAATCTAAGAAAAGATCTCACTCTTTGACACTCCATCGACATGCTTCATGGCTAAGGTCTCTAAGGTATAATCTGATGATGAGAGTGATCATGATAGTGATAGTGATGATGATAGTGGTCCAACTAAGGATGAATTATTCATCATGCTTGAGGATTGTAAAAATGAATATAAAAATACTAGAAAGGAATGCAAGAACTTGACGAAGGCTAATCAAACCCTGGAGCAAGAACTTGAGGAGCTTAGAGCATCTTATGAGAGTCTAAAGGAAGACCATAAGAAGCTTCAAAAGGCTCACACCAAGCTTGAAAAGGCTCATTCCTCTCTTAGTGAACAACTTGATAACATGCCACCTCAAGTTGAAAAGGCTAAAACTTACAACATAGGCATATCGTGTGATGTCATTGATGAATCTTTCTATAAGCCTATTGTTGTTGCTCCACTAACCCTTCTTGTAGCAGTTCCACTTCTAGCTCATCTAGTAGTGATGGATTCACTTGTGACTCCACACTAATGGTTGAGAATGAGACACTCAAGGAGGAGGTAACAAAGCTCAATCACACCTTAGCTAAGGCTTATGGTGGTGAGGACCGCTTTCTTATGTGCTTGGGTAGCCAAAGGGCTTCTCTCTATAAAGAGGGATTGGCTATAACCCCCAATAAAGACAAGGTCGCTTTTGCTCCTCACAAGACTAGTTTTGTGAAAAACAATGGTAGGTATTGCAAAAGTTGCAAGCAAGTTGGTCATGTAGAGCAAAGGTGTATGAACAGGCAATCTCATGCTTTGTGCTTGTCAAGAAAGCTAATGGTGTAAAGGCTAGATGCATTGGTACACCATGGATGGGCTCAAAGAAGAAAGACATTTGGGTGCCAAAGAGTTTGGTCACTAACCTTGTAGAACCCAAGCAAGTTTGGGTACCTAAAAGAGATTGATCTTGTCTTATAGGTCAACTACAAAGCTAGAGGGAGGCATTGGGTGCTTGATAGTGGGTACAATCAACACATGACCGAGGATTCTTGTATGTTCAAGTCAATTGATACAAGTGACAATGGTGGATTCGATTCTATCACTTTTAGCAACAACAAGAAAGGCAAGGTCAAGGGGCTTGGTAAAATTGCTATATCCAATGAAAAGAGTATCTCCAATGTGTTGCTAGTTGAGAGCTTGGACTTCAATCTTATGTCAGTGTCACAATTTTGTGATCTTGGCTACAAGTGCATCTTTCGCAAGGATGATGTTGAAGTCATAAGTGAAGAGGATTCAAGTTTGATATTCAAGGGATTTCGGCATGGTAGCTTGTACTTGGTGGATTTCAATGCTAGTGATTCTCAACTCATATGTTGTTTGCTTAGCAAATTAAGCAAGGGTTGGTTTTGGCATAGGAGGCTTGGTCATGTTGGAATGAAGAAATTAAACAAGCTAGTGAGGCATGACTTGGTTAGAGGCTTGAATGATGTTACCTTTGAGAAGGATAGACCATGTAGTAGCATGTCAAGCCGGCAAGCAACATGAAAGGCCACATCCTAGTAAGTGTGAAATAAGCACATAAAAGGCATTTGAACTATTGCACATGGACTTGTTTGGCCCAACAACATACACAAGCATTGGTGGCAACAAGTATGGTTTGGTTATTGTTGATGACTACAATAGATACACTTGGGTGTTCTTTCTCTATGACAAGAGTGAAGTCTTATCTATTCAAATCATTTGTCAAGAGAGTTTAAAATGTGTTTGAGACCACCATCAAGAAGATTAGAAATGACAATGGAAGTGAGTTCAAGAACACAAGAATTGAAGAGTTGTGTGATGAGCTTAGAATTGGACATCAATTCTCACCAACTTACACTCCCCAATCCAATGGTGTAGTTGAAAGGAAGAATAGAACCTTGATTGACATGGCAAGAACAATGCTTTGTGTGTACAATGTTAGCCAAAGGTTTTGGTGTGATGCTATCAACACGGCTTGCTACTCTGGCAACCGGCTCTATTGCCATGGGAAGCATAAGAAGACACCATATAAGCTGTTGAATGGAAGAAAGCCCAACACCTTGTACTTTAGAGTGTTTGGATGCAAATGTTACATTCTAAGGAAAGGCACTAGACTTGGAAAGTTTGACAAGAAGTGTGATGAAGGGTTCCTACTTGGGTATTCCACCAATAGCAAGGCATATAGAGTGTAGAACTTGGCAAATGGCACCTTGGAGGAAGTTCATGATGTTGAGTTTGATGAAACCCAAGGATCTCAAAGTGAAGTCCAAAATCAAGATGATGTGGGTGGAAATAAATTGACCAATGCAATGAGACACATGGACATTGGGGACATTCGGCCAAGATAAGTTGATGATGAAGATGAGGTGCAAATCACTAGTCAAGAGGTTCAAATTGATACAATCAAGCAAGTACTAGTGGCACATAAGGTCAAGATCAAAATCAAGGACAAGCTAGCTCAAGCAATCAACTCCAAGTGCTTCAACCAACAAGTGTTGCAAGAGATCATCCTCTAGATCAAATCATTGGTGACATTAGAAGAGGAGTGCAAACTAGAACAAGATTGGCAACTATTTGTGAGCATTACTCATTTGTATCATTTGAAGAGCCAACCAAGATACAAGATGCTTTGAGGATGCGGATTGGGTAAATACAATGCATGAAGAGCTAAACAACTTCACAAGAAACAAGGTTTGGGAGCTTGTTGAGAGGCCAAAGAACCACAATGTGATTGACACCAAGTAGGTCTTCAAGAACAAGCAAGATCAAGATGGCTTAGTTGTGAGAAACAAAGCAAGATTGGTTGCACAAGGATACACTCAAGTTGAGGGTCTTGACTTTGGAGAAACCTATGCACAGCTGGCAAGATTGGAGGAAACTTGAATCTTATTAGCATATGCTTGTGCCCACAACATCAAGCTATATAAAATAGATGTAAAGAGTGCATTTCTCAATGGGTACATCAATGAGTTGGTCTATGTTGAGCAACCTCCCAGTTTTGAAGATATGAAGAAGCCCAATAATGTGTACAAGCTCAAGAAGGCATTGTATGGCTTGAAACAAGCACCTAGAGCTTGGTATGAGAGGTTGAGAGATTATCTCCTCTCTAAAGGGTTCAAGATGGGAAAGGTTGACACTACTTTCTTCACCAAGATGATGGGCAAGGACTTGTTCATATTGCAAATCTATGTGGATGGTATCATCTTTGGGTCAACAAATCAAGATTTTTGTGAAGAGTTTGGTGAAATGATGGCAAGTGAGTTTGAGATGTCAATGCTTGGAGAGCTTAGTTACTTACTTGGACTTCAAATCAAGCAAATGAAGAATGGTACATTCATAAGTCAAGGCAAATACATCAAGGACATGATCAAGAAGTTCGGCTTGCAAGATGCCAAACCAATTAGCACACCTATGGGCACCAATGGTAGATTGGATCTTGATGGCAGTGGCAACATGGTAGATCAAAAGCTCTATAGATCAATGATTGGAAGCTTGCTCTATGTCACCGCTTCTAGACCCGATGTGATGTTTAGTGTGTGCATGTGTGCAAGATATCAAGCCTCACCTAGAAAGAGTCACTTGATAGCAGCTAAAAGAATATTTAGGTATCTAAAGGGCACACAAGATGTTGGACTATGGTATCCCAAGGGGTCTAGCTTTGGAATGATTGGATATTCAGACTTCGACTTTGCCGGATGCAAAATTGATAGAAAGAGCACAAGTGGCACATGTCAATTATTGAGAAGGTCTATAGTTTCATGGTCTTCAAAGAAGAAAAATAGTGTGGCACTTTCCACCACCGAAGCCGAATACATTAGTGCGGGGAATTGTAGTGCACAACTACTTTGGATGAAAGCCACCTTGAATGACTTTGGATGGATGAAAGCCACCTTGAATGACTTTGGAGTCAAGTTCAAGCAAGTGCCTTTGTGTTATGACAATGAAAGTGCTATCAAGATGACCAACAATCCGGTCCAACATTCAAGAACAAAGCACATTGATGTGAGGCACCACTTCATAAGAGATTATCAACAAAATGGTGATATAAGCATTGAGAGTATTGGCATTGAAGATTAACTAGCCGATATATTCACCAAGTCACTTGATGAGAAGAGATTTTGCAAGTTGAGGAATGAATTGAACATACTTGATTTCTCAAACATGAGTTAATGCACCCCCCACATATTTGACTTGCCTCTCCTTCGACAAAACAAGGTAAAACTGTATTGGCATGACATTCATTCTTGTCTAGGACTTGTTTTAGATCATCTAGACATATGTGCATCTTTAGGAATATTCATGAAAATCAAATAAATTTGATGGATGTATGGTACCACTATTGCTTATATGCTTGATATGATTTAGTGGTAGCATATGACATGTTTGTGAGCTTGCAATCCTAGTACTGATTCTAGAAAATGAGCCCAAGGTGTGTAATTCAACATGGTCAAGATAATCCTTATTTTCATGAGGTGTGAATAAGCTTGCCCTTGGTTCAAACCGAGTTACATACTCTAGGCAAGTGATCTAGATTTGACCACATGTTGATTCTCACCATAGCTTGATTGACTTAATTCTCTCTACTTCTTACCCTTCTTGGTGATTGTTGACAAAGGGGGAGAAGTAAGTCACAAGAGCTATGGGCAATGGTAGGGGATCAATTAAAATTTGAGTAAACAAATAGGGGGAGCAAGCTCATGGACTATTTGTTGCATTTGTATGTGCATAAACATAATGAGATGTTGCATTACAAGATTTAAATTCAATATTCATGCTTGAATGGTGAATGCTAGTATAGAACCTAGTATCATTTTATAA
>CM041632.1:38432968-38583791 GCA_023333625.1 Bothriochloa decipiens | reverse complement strand
GTGGAGTTTCAATTGAAGATGAATGAATGCTAGGCATGTCCTCATTAGCCTCCCCCTCTTGAGAAGGAGTCGTCCTTGACTCAGGCTCACCAACAAATGGAAGCAAGTCTTTAACATTGAATGTTGGACTCACATTGGAATATTCAGGTGGCAGCTCAATTTTGTAAGCATTATCATTTATCTTTTGGAGAACCTTGAATGGACCATCACCCCTAGGAGATAACTTACTCTTGCGATGTTGGGGAAAACGATCCTTGCGTAGATGTAACCACACAAGGTCTCCCGGCTGGAATGTAACCTTCTTCTTACCTTTGTTCACTTGCGTTGCATATTGTACTGATTTCTTCTCGATATTTTTCCTTGTCTCAGCATGTAGTTTCTTGATAAAGTCTGATCTCTTTGATGCATCCATGTTAACTTGTTCCTGCAATGGTGAAGGCAAAAGATCCAGGGGAGTATGCGGTTTAAACCCATAAACAATTTCAAATGGAAAAAGTTTGTTGTGGAATGGACTGCCCTGTTATAAGCAAATTCAATATGTGGAAGGCAGTCCTCCCACTGCTTCAAATTCTTTTTCAACATAACACGCAACATGGTTGACAAGGTACGGTTGACAACTTCTGTTTGCCCATCCGTTTGTGGATGACAAGTGGTTGAAAATAACAACTTTGTGCCAAGCTTAGCCCACATTGTCTTCCAAAAGTAGCTGAGAAATTTTGTATCCCGATCTGAAACAATAGTCTTTGGAACTCCATGTAAATGAACGATCTCCCTGAAAAACAAATCAGCAACGTGTGAAGCATCATCGCTCTTATGACATGGGATAAAATGTGCCATTTTAGGAAAACGATCTACAACAACAAAAATAGAATCCCTCCCCCTTTGAGACCGAGGTAAACCCAGAACAAAGTCCATGGATATATCTTCCCAAGGTACATGTGGAATAGGTAATGGAGTATATAAACCATGGGGATTGAGGCGGGACTTAGCTTTCAAGCAGATTATGCAGCGTGCAAAAAGTCGCTGGACATCACGTCGCATATGTGGCCAAAAGAAATGATCGAAGAGCATGTCCAATGTCTTTTTGATGCCAAAATGACCAGCTAAGCCACCAGCATGCGCTTCCTGCAAAAGAACTTGACGAACCGAGCAGCTGGAATGCATAGTTTGTTAGTACGAAATAAAAAATCATCATGCACATAATACTTGTCCTAGCCTTTTCCAGCAATGCAATGAGAGAAAGGCTCTTTAAAATCAGAATTAGCTGCATAGAGGGTTTTAATGGATTCCAATCCAAGCACTTTTGTATCTAATTGTGTAACCAAACCACATCTCCGTGATAAAGCATCGGCAACAATGTTATCTTTTCCACGCTTATGTTTTACAACATAGGGAAATGTTTCAATGAACTCAATCCATTTAGCATGTCTACGGTTCAGTTTGCCTTGACTTTTTAGATATTTCAAAGCTTCATGATCAGAATGGATGACAAATTCTTTAGGTAACAAATAATGTTGCCAAACTTCCAAAACACGAACTAAGGCATAAAGCTCTTTGTCATAAACCGAGTAATTCAGATGTGGACCATTTAGCTTTTCAGAAAAGTAGGCAACAGGTTTACCTTCTTGCAGCAGTACACCACCTATGCCAATACCACTTGCATCACATTCGATCTCAAATGTCTTACCAAAATCAGGAAGTTGGAGCAGCGGTGCTTCACAAAGCTTTGTCTTTAGTGTGTGAAATGCTTGGTCTTCATCAAGCCCCCACTTGAATGGAACATCCTTCTTTGTGAGATTGTTAAGGGGTGCAGCAAGGGTGCTGAAATCTCTGACAAAACGCCTATAGAAACTTGCAAGACCATGAAAGCTTCGAACTTGGCTCACATTTACCGGTGTAGGCCAATCCTTTATTGCTTTAACCTTCTCTTCATCAACCTGAATACCATCTACGGAAACAACAAAGCCAAGGAAAACAACACGGTCTGTGCAAAAGGTGCACTTAGCAATGTTGCCATACAATTTCTCTTCCCTCAAAATAGCAAGTACTTGACGGATATGAGCAAGATGTTCATCAAATGATTTTCTATAGATCAGAATATCATCAAAATAAACAACTACAAACTTGCCAATGAAAGCTCGTAAAACATGATTCATTAAGCGCATAAAAGTTGAAGGAGCATTTGTCAAGCCAAATGGCATCACAAGCCATTCATAGAGACCAATTTTAGTTTTAAATGATGTTTTCTATTCATCACCAAGTTTCATGCAGATTTGATGATAGCCACTATGCAAATCAATCTTGGTGAAAATGATGGAACCACTCAATTCATCTAACATGTCATCAAATCGTGGAATGGGATGGTGATATCGAACAGTTATAGCATTGATAGCACGACAATCAACACACATGCACCAAGAGCCATCTTTCTTTGGAACTAAAAGAACGGGAACAGCACATGGTGATAAGGATTCACGAACATACCCTTTGTCCAAAAGCTCTTTTACCTGTCGCTGAATTTCCGTTGTCTCTGCGGGATTGGTGCGGTAGGCTGGACGATTTGGAAGAGAAGCACCTGGTACCAAATCAATTTGATGCTCAATTCCACGGAGCGGAGGAAGTCCAGCTGGTATCTCATCAGGAAAAACGTCTTCGAAGTCCTGTAAGAGATCAAGAACAACACTAGGCAGCGATGAATGTAAATCATTAGTTGAAAGTAGGGAATCCACGTGCAAGAGCACAAAGAATGGTGCTGTGGTGTTTCTCACTTCTCTCATATCACTCTTGCTCACAAAGAGACACTTAGTGTGGCGTGGCTGTTTAGGATTGGCATGAGGCTTTATGTGGCTGGATGGGTTAGAACTCTCTCCCTTACTTGTGGTGGGGATCTCACTCAATTTTCTTTTGTCAGACTCCTCTCTTTTCTTGCGAGCCATATCTGAAGCATGTATCTCCTCTGGAGATAATGGAACAAGAACCACCTTCTTGTCATTGTGAATGAAAGTGTGTTTGTTAGACCGTCCAAAATGCACCGAGTCAACATCAAATTGCCACGGCCGACCAAGCAGCAAATGGCATGCTTGCATGGGGACAATATCACAATCCACCTCTCCATGATAATCACCAATGGAAAATGACAAACGAATCATGGCGGAAACCTTAACTGTCCTAGAATTATTCAACCATTGCATATGGTACGGATGTGGATGACGACGTGGCTGCAAACCAAGCTTCTCAACAAGCAAAGAACTAACAATATTATTGCAACTCCCACCATCTATGATGAAACGACACACTTCGCCTTTCACTTTGCATCGGGACTGAAACAAATTATGGCATTGTCCTTGTTCAGCAGCAACAAACTGAGTGGAAAGAACTCTCCTAACCACCAAAGAAGGAGATGGTGTATTCATTGTAGAAGGCTCCAAATCAGGAAAATCAGCAAGCAACTCATCGAAATCAGCACTAGTAATCTCGTCAGATGATGGAGAAATAACATCTTGTAACATGTTATTGTGAGCAAAAGTTGGAATAGGCCGAATGGCTAAACAATTCAGACCTAGCTCAAATGTACCATCCTTAGCTGAATACTCATAAGTATCAAGATGTTGGTCTGCAAATACATTGGTAAACTCTGCATCCTCTTCACTTTGAGAATCATAAGAACCATCAGCAAGTGCAATAATGGTACGCCGATTGGGACATTCAGCCTGTTTATGCCCATGACCACCACACTTAAAACATTCAATCATACTTGTCTTCCTTGGGGCTGCAGTAGCAGAGGAGCTAGACTGATTAGAACTTACAGCTTTGCCTCTTGAATCAAAATGTTTGGCAGAAGTTGAAATAGATCTATTTGCTCCACGAGATGAGGATTTGACTGTTGCAGCTCCTTGCTGTTGGAATTGAGGCGTGACATCCCCTTGCTGTTGGGAATGATGCCAGGAAGCATTGTATTTGTAAGACATAGCAATTTGCCTTTCAGCCCTCTTTGCAAAATGAACCAACTCGGTGAGATTTGTGTAGTTTGTCATATCCACTTTATCAGCAATGGGTTTATTGAGGCCAACAAGAAACCGAGCCATTGTGGATTCCTCATCTTCAGTTATCCCTGTACGAAGTAAACACATTTCCAATTCTTGAAAATATTCATCAACAGTATGAGTACCTTGCACAATACATTTCAGCTTCAAATGTAGATCACGAGAGTAATATGCAGGAACAAAACAACGTCGCATTTCCCTCTTCATATCTTCCCAAGTGATACGAACATGCCCAACTCTCTGATATTCAGTACGGATCTGATTCCACCAAGTTATGGCATAGCCTTTAAACTCAATGGCTGCAAGCTTTGCCTTCTTTTCAGCAGAGTATTCATACAAATCAAATATTTGTTCCACCTTGGTCTCCCATTCAAAATAAGCATCAGCATTCTCCTGTCCGCTGAAAGGGGGAATAGACACTTTCATGTTTCTTAAACCATCATCATTACGATGACGATGGCGGTCATGATAACCATGATGGCCACCATGTCAATGATCATCCATGTCGGACAACATATCATCATCACCATCATAATCTCCTCCACCACCAATAGGAATGCGCCGAGCACGACCAAAATTAGGAAAGCCAAGACCACGTCCGCCACGTCCACGGCTAGTGTGACGACGCGGTTGATCAGCGTCCTCCTCAATGGCATCATTCTCATTTGGTGGCGGGTCTCCACGTGGCATCTTCAATTGGAGAGTTTGGAGCTGCTGCACCAAATCAGTCATTTGTGCACGCAACTCCTGAAATTCCTCCACTGAAACAGCGGCACCATCTCCACGTCCTGCCATATTAGTAGAGGGAAACAAAATAGGACAATATATATGTGGAATATATGTGGATTCACTCCCTCACCACTTACAAAACAAGTTCTTTTCTCTCCCTGAAAAGAGCAAGACCGGGGCTACAATCTGTAGGGAAGAGTGATTGTAACAGCGACGACGGTGCAACAACTCACGGTGCTTTAAGTGGAGCTTGGTGGGGTAATATGTAAGTGGAATGCACTGAAATGTAGTGATGCAAAACCCAATAATAATCCAAGGAGACAAGTCTAAGTTGCTGAATATAAAGGAAAAGATGTACAAAGAAAGGAACAAGAGGTAGGAGGTGGATAGATGAACACCAATTGCACTAACCGAAAACTTGTTGCTGCTCAAACCCCTTTTGGTGTGCTGAACACAATTCTCTCTTTTTTTTCTTTTCTTTTCTTTTTTTTTCTTTCTTTCTTTTTTTATCATTTTTTTGTTTTTTTTGGAACAAAAACTCATTGTTTTCAGTCCTTCTTTTGACCCATATACATCTTTTCTTTTAACCTTTGTGACACACGCAGTACAACTTTCAACTAAAGGGGCTCATAAGGATCACTAAGATGGATGGCGCAGCACTAAAACAAGAAACTCTGATGGGGAATATGTGGCGGGTAGAAAACAAGGGTGGGATGGGTGTTTATTTTTTTGTTTATATATAGGCAGCAAGCAATGACGATCAGATAAAGGGTGGGATGGGTGGGTACATGCAGCGAGCGATTTGATGATTAGAACAAAGATAACAAGTAGAACGATGTGGAAAAGAAAATTCAGCAACTAGACAAATCTTAAAGGATTAAAACTCGATAAAGCAAACTACAAAATCAGTAGCACATATGAATTTGGGCAGTAGGTTTTCTTTTTGGCTATCAGTGGACAGTAGGTATTTAAACTCTATCCTACCAAAAACAAGAACAATCCTACTGAGGAAACGGAGGCTTTGATACCAGATGATATGCACACGCCTATGCAACGCGTGCAGCAAGTTGTGTGGCCCGATCTTCTCGTAGGATCCGCGAACTTGATAACTTGTCGCTGCGTGACCTGGTGAAGAGGCAGTGCACCGTGAGGCTGTCCACATGATGAACTACCGAGACGATCACCCTTCCACGTACCGACGAAACAGCCCACGCAATCATGACCTATAGACGTGAAGGCACGAACTGGGTGAACAACAGTTCAGCGTTCTACAACTCCCTCAGGAATCGAAAGAACAAGTTTGCAAGCCTCTCAAGACTCACGCTGGAACAAGAATTCCAAGAGTTGGTATTTCTGAAATTGCAATCATGAGTTACTGTTCACATCATCCATTACAGGGATATATAAGCACTAGTGGAGTTTTAGTTTGGTGGAAAATAATTGAGAACATGTAGTGGGAAGTTGCAGCACTACTTTTATTAATAACCAAGCCTAGTAGGATGCATGGCGGGTTGGTATTCTCTGCATGAATGCTGCAGCGTGTGTGGACAGCAACCCAGTTGCTGGTTGCATGCACTCCTAACTTCTGAATATTTGCTTGCACTTCAACGGCTGGTACTCATGGTAGCTGAATGGCCTTTCCTTTCTCATGCACGTCCAGGTTCCTTGCATATATTTAGCGGGCAGAATCCATCATCATCCCATGCTTGTTCGTGCACTCCATCATTCCTAAGAACATTGAAACAAGTACTCAAAAGCATAGGTTCATTCAATGTAATCTGATTATTAAGCATAAGGCTAGCGTTCACCTGAGAATGAATTTCCTTCTCCAATTGTTTAGCTCTACTTCTTGTAATTGGACCAGCTATATCAAGTGGAGTTTCAATTGAAGATGAATGAATGCTAGGCATGTCCTCATTAAAAAGGCATGACTAACCACTCATATAAACCGAACTTAGTTTTGAAAGCAGTTTTCCATTCATCTCCCAATTTCATACGAATCTGGTGGTACCCACTACACAAATCAACTTTTGAAAACACAAAAGCACCACTTAATTCATCAAGCATATCATCTAATCGTGGAATAGGGTGTCGATATCGAATAGTGATATTATTAATAGCCCTACAATCAACACACATACGCCATGTTCCATCTTTCTTGGGCACTAAAATTACGGGAACTGCACAAGGACTAAGAGATTCACGCACATAACCTTTATCTAGTAGTTCTTGCACTTGTCGCTGAATTTTCTTTGTTTCTTCCGGATTTGTTCTGTATGGTGCATGGTTTGGCAAAGATGCACCAGGAATAAGATCAATTTGGTGCTCAATCCCGCGTATTGGTGGCAGCCCCGCTGGTATCTCACTTGGAAACACATCAGAATAGTCCTGCAAAATGTTAGCAACAGCAGGGGGCAAAGAACGTTGTATATCCTCAATTGAAATCAAAGCATCCTTGCATACCAAAGCATAAGCAATAGAGGTGGATGCATTGAACTCATTAATATCAGATTTTGTAGCAAGCATACAACATCCTTTCAGTTTTACCTCATCTTTGTCATAAACAACAGATTTGGTATTTTTACTGCTCTCACTCATCGCTTTTGCAGCCTTTGCAACATCATTTTGCATAATGGTTTCAGGAGACATAGGATGCAACACAATTTTCTGATCATGGTATAGAAAAGAATATTGATTTGATCTGCCATGATGCATAGAATCTCTATCAAATTGCCAAGGTCTACCTAACAGAATATTGCAAGCTTGCATAGGCACAACATCACATTCAACAATATCTTTGTATGATCCGACTGAAAAATTAAGTCGCACAAGTCTAGTTACCTTTGCCTTACCACTGTTGTTCAGCCATTGAATGTAGTAGGGATGCGGGTGTGGTTTGGTGGTGAGGGCAAGCTTCTGCACCATATCGCTGCTTGCCAAGTTGTTGCAGCTACCTCCATCAATGATCATGCGGCACAAATGCTCCTTGATGACACATTTGGTTTGAAATAAAGTGTGTCGCTAATTTTGCTCCGCCTTCTCCATTTGTGCACTAAGCACTCACTGTACAATCAAGCTCTCATGTGGTCCGCGTCACCTGCAGTAATATGTTCTTCTATGTGTTCCTCACTACCTGCATGGTCAGCCACAAACAACGCAAGTGTATCTTCATCATAATCACTAGCAGACGAACACTCACCATCTTCTTTGACAATCATAACACGCTTGTTAGTCACGCATCACATGCCCATATCCCTTGCACCGGTGACGTTGTATCTTGCTTGTTCTACCTGTCGATGCCACGGATGAAGTACTCGCAGCTGGCTTTTGCATTGTCTTCGCAACCGAATTGGTGGGGGCAGCTCGACTCTTGTCACTGGATGATGGCGTAAGAGTACATGTAGACGGAGTTGTAGACGTGCGTTGCTGCCATGAGTTAGTTTTCCCTGTAGAAATATTATTCCTTGCGCTAGCACGTCGTCCCTGCACTTCCCTTTCAGCTTTACAAGCAAGATGAAACAAACGGGTTATGTTAGTATAATCTTTATATTCAAGGATGTCCTGGATTTCACGATTTAGCTCGCCCAAAAATCTAGCCATAGCAGATTCCTCTTCCTCCTGTAAGTTACAACGTAGCATTCCCATTTGTAATTCCTGATAATATTCTTCTACACTTTTAGCACCTTGTCTTAATCGTTGCATCTTATTTAACATATCACGTGCATAGTAAGAAGGAACAAATCTAGCCCTCATGACTCGTTTCAACGCTTCTCAAGTTCGAGGAACGTTATTAGGATTTTTGTTACCATGTTCTATCCACCAAACTGAAGCAAAATCGGTAAACTCACTAGTAGCAGCTCTAACATGAGTATCCTCAGGAAAATTGTGACATGTAAACTTTTGGTCAACAACAATTTCCCAAGTAATGTATGCATCAGGATCATACTTACTATCAAAAGAAGGTATTTTAAATTTAATCTTGCTGAAAGCATCATTATTATTAGGTACCTCACGTCGACGGTGACCACCCATACCTCTACGATTATAGCGTAGACGACGTTGATCACAAGCATCCCGATCATCATGTTCGGTATCACCAGTATAATCTTCATCATAATTATCTTCAACTTGCTCTTCATCCTTCTTGTCGTCATTATGCCGCTCTTTGTCTTTTGTGTGGAAGTCATCAAAACGGTGCAAAAGGGCAGCAAGGCTTTTGTCCATATGAGCCACAGATGCCTCCAACCCTGTAAGCTTGTTGGAGGTGGTAAGTTGGGCTGTCTCCAATTGCCCAATCTTGTCATTGGTTACTTGTAAATCGTTATCAAGTCCGTCTGTATGCAGCTGCACTTGCCATGTAAAATGTTGAATGATGCCCTTGGTACGAGGAAATCGTGGAATCTCATCACCGTCCTCTGATCCTATCATGGTTCAATAAAACAAAGTGGAGACAAGAAAACAGGTGAAGAAATAAAAGCCCTATATCTATTAGGACGTGGCTATAGCAAGGCGCTCCCTCTCAACCTGTTAGACAAGTTCTTACCAATTCTTACCTTGCTCAACAGGAGGAATCGACTACCAACAAGTCTACAGCAATGGAATGAAGTGTATCGGTGCCGCAGCAACAAGACCTGTCAAGCTGTAGAATATGTGGATCTATAGGTGGCTGAAATAAGGAACAAACTAGCACCACGTTAGTTATAAAAGCTAGATGAATAAACGTTCAACGGTGGTGCTATGCTGGTCCTAGGCTAGACTGTGCTAGAGACGCGAGCCTGGACACAAATGAAGTCACTATACAACAAGGAAAAAGACACGTAACAGCAAGGAATGACTCGCCTTCTTTTGCTCAAACAGCAAGGAATCACTCCCCTTCTTTTCCTCAACTCTTCTTTTCTTTCTCCCTTTTTTTTCTTTGCTTTTTTTTTCTTCTTTTTTTTCACTTTGCACAACTAGAACAAATCTGAATCTTGGCAAATACGATTTTAGAAAAAAAAACTCTTAGTATGTATTTCTCTTTCTTTTCAGGGGTGACAAGAATGCAACTAGCAACTCAGAAATTTTTTTATATGTGAACGAAACTTGATTGAGAATAGCGAGGATGGATATGTAGTAATATTTGCAGTGGCAATGGCAGCGGAGATGTAAAAGACCGATAGTGACCAAAATGTGACAAGAACTTGAAACTCAAAAAGACTAGAACTAAAACCAGCACTGGACACAACCGAAGCAAACGCAAACTCAACAAGCCCTAACTAACCAGTACTAGCCACGGCACAAAGGTTTTGTAGGAATATGGAAAACTAATCTACTATTTTTTTTGGCTTTTCTGGACTATAGGAAAAATAAAAAAAAGATTGAAAATCTCTCACCGGTAAACCTTGCTCTGATTACCAACTGATGTGAACCTGCTAGGGTTTGGGGACGATCTTTCGATGAGAGGCGTGAGATAACTTGATTGGTGGATGGAAATGACGTTCACGGCCCGACTACAGCCTTCAAGACTGCGCCTTAGCGACCGATACACCACTTCCAAAGGCCGTCATGATCTTGTGGAGCGCGACAACCAGCCACTAGGGCTCCCGTCCTGCAAGCAATCGAAGAACTAGCAAGAACGAGGAAACAAGCACTGAATTGGCAAGATCAAATTGAAGGTTTTAAACTGAATCTTATTATGAGTGGGGTTCCGAAGACAAGGAGATGGGCGGCTGGATCAGCACGCGCACCTACAAGCAAGTAGCGACGGCTAAACTTGATGTAAACAAAACCCAATCTGTTTGTAGCGGCTATGGAGGTATAAGAGAGGGTAGAGGGTGACCTTGTCCTGGCAAGAGTCATCCCACAACCCTAGGACACGCCCCTATTGGGCCCCACTTGATACATGGCCCATCGGGCAACAATCAGGTGACACGAGGACAGAAAAATCTCTCAGCGTTATTTGCATCATTGCCTCTGACTCTGAGAAGATATCAACATGAGACTGGATCCATATGAAAGTAGACTTGATAAGCTTTCCATCAAGTATCAAAACATCCCAATTGGAGTCCGTATGAAGCCGTGGTGACCCACACAAGTCGGGGTTGTTCTGCAGTCCGAATCCAACTCCCAAATCGTGTTGGGTTTGGACTCTTGCTTTCCTTGCTCTAGAAGCAACGTGGTAGCCTGATGGAGGACGTTGTGGACACATGGACTTGATCCCCAATCACCTTTGTTAAGGTACCATGCTTCCCATATGCAATCAACCCTTGAGCTGGTGTTGCCTCGCATTCTGAATGCAGTCGCACCTTCCCTTGTTGATCCTCTCCATCATTCCTGAGCAACACAAAAGTGCACTTGTCTCCATTGTCTAAATATGATGGACGAGAGTTTAAGAATGAACTTACTTGATGGTTGAGTTGACGAGCACGAGCACGAGTAAGAGGACCAGCAATAGGTACTGGTGTTGGCGTGGACGGCGTGGATGTATGGTTGGTGTTGATGTCCTCATCAGTGTTGGCAACCGAGGCAATGAGGATGAGAATCGGATCGACATATCGGTGTCAACAAGCTGCGGACACAGGGTCCGGACGCTGGGCTTGAGGGCGTCGGACACTGGCACCTGGGAGCATCGAACGCGTCCACCCAGCACCGGACGCTACTCAGAGCGCCCAGCAGTCCAGGCGGAGCGCCGGACACGAGCGCCGGATGTGGCCCCTAGAGCACCGGATGTGTCCAGGGCCCCAACGTCCATTTTCTCTCGCGCAATGTGCTTAGCTTGTCCAGACGCTCTACAGTGTTTGGGGTGCATCCAGCGACCTGCGTAGGACGCATTCGGAGCCCCCATTTTGAATCGAAGTGGTTCCCGCATGTTATTTCAACGCGCCGGACGCATCTAGAGGTCAGCGTAGGACACGTTCAGCGACCCCGAGCTGCGCTGGATCATTGCCCAACGGCTACTTTTGGTTGTAGGGCTATAAATAAGAGGTTGGCTGGCCATGGGAGCCATCTCTTGCCAATTCTAACAACCTAGAGCACACTTTGAGCTGAAGAGACTCCCTTCACTCCCCTCCTTGCATTGTTGCTTCATTTAAAAGAGAGAGAGTGAGATTCAAGTGCATTTTCTTAGTGTTTTCATCTAGAGCACTTGTTCTTCGTGATTGCTGTGGATTTCTTATTACTCTTGGGTGATTCCCGTCACCCTAGACGGCTTGGTGCAGTGGAGGTGGTTGAGCTCGAGTTGGTGATTGTTCGAGGTCACATCGGTGATTTGTGAGGGTTTCTTGAGCCCTCCTCACGGAATCTCATGAATTGTCTACTCTAGTGCATTGCTCATTGCTTGGAGCATCCCCGTTTTGTGTTGATCATGCCGCACCCGAAGCTATGGGGTTGGCTCGAGCGCCATTTAGTCGGCACATCTCTAAGTGGGTGTATCGCCACAACGAGGACGTAGCTTGCCGAGAAGCAATTGAACCTTGGTAAAAATCATTGTGTCAATCTTGATTTCCGAGGTTTCTCGCTTGTGTGTGATTGTGATTGTAGTGATTGGTTCATCTTCGCTTCATCGGTGGTATATCTACCCAATCCCCTCTCTTGCACTTACATTTATATATATAACTTGTGTAGTGCTAGTTGCTAGCTTAGCTCTCTAGTGTAATTAGTTGTAGTATTCTTATCACTAGGAGTAAGATAGCAACCTAGGTTTGTTGGTGTGATTAGAGATCATAGTCTATTGCTAGAATTATGTAGGTGGCTTGCATAGCTTAGTTGAGCTAGTGCTAGAAAGAGCTTCGCCATCTTAAGTACTAACCAGTTGTTTTAGTGCTTTGCAAGAAATTTTTATAGGCTATTCATCCCCCTCTAGCCATTAGGACCTTATAGGAGGAAATGATCATTCAGGAAATAATTTTCCTGAAACGAAGGAGGAAGTGAGCTGCATCATCATCAACAATAACAACAATGGGTACCGGCCCCAACAGCAACAACAAGGATGGAACTCATGCCCCTTCTACCAAGGAAACCAAAGTAACGGTTACAATCATAATTTCAATAATTCTTTTGGTAACCAACCTTCTTTAAGAGATCTTGTCTTAGGCCAATCTAAAATAAATGATAGCTAATGATAAGATTCTTGAAAATATAAGTGAGAAAATGGATAGCTTTACTTCTGCTATGAAAAATTAAATGAGCTTTAATAAAATGCTAGAAACCCAATTAGCTCAGTTAGCAGCAGCTGTCCCATCCTTCGAGCAAGGTAAGATCCCAGGGAAGCTTGAGGACCTAATTGAAAGTGTTAAATTGGTAACCATGAGGTTCGGTAAGCCTTCGGTACGCTCCAACTGGAGCTATCTCCTTGATCCACCCTTCATCACCAAGAAGGATGATCCAGGCCTACAGACCATCACCTGCGAGATTGGACCACAGATCTTCCACAACATCTTCTGCAACCTTGGATCAGGTGTCAACATCATGCAAGGTAACATATGATAATCTGTTATGGGGGCCTTTGCACCCCACATTTAGTCATTTGCAGATGGCGGATCAAACTATTTGGTTCCCTGAGGGACTGGCAAGGAATATACTAGTCAAAGTGCAAAATGAATACGTCCCTGCCGACTTCATCATATTTGACATGGGGTCCAACAATGAAGTCCCCGTCATCCTGGGAAGGCCATTCCTCAACACAGTTAACGCCGTCCTCTATGTGGAATCTGGCCAAATTCATTTCCAATTACCAGGAAAGAAGGTAAAGTGTCCATTCAACGGCTATAAAGCTAACATGCAAGTGAAGGACAAAGAACCAAAAAACAAACAAGGTGAAGTACAAAGAACCAAAGAACAAACCTCGTTACTATCCACGCCAAACGAATAACAAGAAAGGTGAATCGGCCAAAAAGGCCGAAGTAAAGAAGGAAGAACCCACTAAACCACAAGCCAAAAACAAGCAAGTATGGCGGGAGATAGAGGTGCAATCACGGTCCCCATCTCCGAGACCAACTGAAGCACCCAAAGATTGAACAAGATGGAGAGGTCCCGCTCTACGGACCTAAAACATGGAGCCCTTGCTGGTAAGGTAAATCAGTATTTATCTCATATTTATTTTCTATATTACAATTCTTGCATTTCATTTTTAATTGCATTCTTAGTTTTTAGTTCTGTGTATTCACTTTCAACAAATCATTTAACTATAATGAATGAAATCTTGAGAATAATTTGCAACAAACACTAGTGGAGATTTGGCCTTCCATGATGAAATTCCTTATGATGATTTTGTTATGGTCACCGAAGAGTGGTTTTCGTGATGTTTTGGTCGTTTTGGTCATTGAACTGCGTGACGGTTTTGTTTTACGTGACATATTTTGAAAAGGTCACGGCAATTATCACATAAAATCTGACAGAATCGTCATAGAGGCGTTCGTGGCACTGTTTATCGCTGGATTGTGACGGTTTCACGGATATCCTCGAGTTGTGACCAACACACTTCGTCACTAAAACCCGCGCTACTCTATTTGGCTACGGGAGCCAGCACCGTTTGCCTATGGGAGAGCCGCCTTCACTCATACTTCCATCCACCGTTAGCACGCAACACTAGTACCCCCATCCATCGTTAGTAGTGGGACTCGCCCATCACTCAGCCGGACGCTTCTCCATCTGATGTTATGGGACCCGCCGTTACTCATCCGTTCCAAATGGGCGCCGTTCTACCACAATTCACCGACCGACCTGTGGGACAGCGGAACCTTGAGGCCACCACCCTTCAAAGACTAACATGTGGACCTATCAGAGACCATTTTCCATTCGACGTGTGGGACGTATGGGATCAGCGTGTCAGTTAGATGGGACCCGCCATAGGAGACCCATACTGTTAATGTTGGATCAACCTACGTCGACTGACATGTGGGACTTGCTAGGGACCATTCTCCATCTGACGTGTGGGATCAGCGTGTTAGTTAGATGGGACCCGCCATATGGGACCCATCTTTGTTCATGTCGGGTTAACCTTTGCGACTGACATGTGAGACCCGTCTGGGACCGTTTCCATCGGACATGTGGGACCGTGTCGACTAACATGTGGGACCCGTCTGGGACCGTTTCTATCGATGCTCCTTAATGTCAATTTTTCTCCATCATCTATTTCTTGATATGACATGATATGAATCACAAAGCATAGTTGTAGGGTTTTAAACTAATAAGTTACACGAGTTTTGGTGTTCTCATTTGTTTTGTAGGAGATTGAGTTTTTCACTGAACAAAAGCACCTCAGATGATGAATTAAAGGACACCATTGTGAAGGCCTTGTCGAGAAACATGAAATAGATTTTTGATTCACCCAAATCAGAGTCCAAACGACAAAGTTATGCCTTCCGAAAGATTGCAAATGGGCTTCCAGAGCAGTCCAGACTAATTTGGGCATATCTCCCTCATCCGGACTCCGTTTTCAGCGATCCAGGACTCTTTGGAAAGCTAACGAAGAGATCTATCGGCCCACGAGAAGAGAAGCCCACCTAGCATTGAGCTGGGCCAGCCGAACCCATATGTAAGGCCGACCGGCCTGCTCCAGGCCCACCTGTTAGCCGTCTTCATGCAGCGGTCTCCAACCGGCCTTTACGACGCATCTCAACCATTGATTCAAGTTGGTTTGATCCGAGGGCTGCGGTTCACCCCAACGCACTATATAAGCAGGGGCAGACCACCTCAGGGAATCCATCATACATCATCATGGAGAAAAGAAGTGTCCCTCGAATGGTTGATCTCTCAACTCTAGAGAATTAGGGCTAGACTTTCCAATTTAGTAGATTAGTTCTTTTAGAGTTAGGGAGAGCGGAGCTATGCTTTGGTTCTAGAGAAGGCTTCAGGAGTTTGTTTTTTACCTCATCTGTGTAAGACTTATTCCTTAATATTTATTTATCTTCTCTATTTACTTTTATGCCCTTTATATATTTGGTTAGTATAGTTTTCATATCTTGGCATGGGATCTCCACTCGTATTGAGTGCTCTTGTTATCATTGTGATTAGAATAGTAATCAGTAGTGTAGACATGGTGTCTAGGCTAGTGGTTACCTGAGGTTGCGCTCAACCCCACGGATAGTTGTGGTAGCCCTAGGGTGACAGCTCTGTTAGGCATTTATAATCCACCACATGAGGGCTGATGTTTCATAGAGCTTTTTGGCAGCCTTCCCCTGACTACGGTTTCCCCTGGCTAGTGTGTGAACGCTATATCTACCCATCATTCAGTTATCATAGAACCAAAGTAATAGAGAAGTACATAGGAACCTAGATCTCTCCCGTTGTCCTCTCACTAGAGCTAGCTACTCATTTATCATAGAATTCTCCTATGTGATTATTCATATTTCCTATCATATATCATTTACCTCTACTTTAGTCTAGTTGGTTTATCAAGTTAGTAGAAATAGGATGGTGAATTATCAGATTCTTTAACCCTAGCTTCCCTATGGTAAAATAAAAATAACGATACCTGGAATACTCCCGATAAAATGCTACATTGATATTCTATGCGCTTGCGGAAATCTTTCATATTTTATTTGCACTTAATGAATGTCAACAAGCATTTTTGATGCCGTTGCCGGGGAAGCAATGGGTGATAAGATTTTTTGATAATGATCTTGATGTCTACTAATTAAATGAATCACTAGCTTTAGTAGGATTACCCCTTGTTCTGTTGAGTGTGGAATAGACAGGACATTAGAAGCCGTTTCGACCTTCCAGCGAGATTCCACAAGAAAAAAAGAAAAAATAATAAGGGAGATATTGAAGAACCAAGGATTGAAGAAAAGGTCGTCGTCACAAGAGTTCAACGCACATCCCAAGTGACGAACATAAAGAAGTTGCACTACTCACAAATTTCCTTTTGTGAGTCATGGTAAGTATGATCAAGAAGGTGAGATAGTCTTGCTCATGGACTTTAAATTTTATGAGTAGTTATCCTTTTAATTATTGCATCCCACTGCATGTTTACTTTTAATAATCCATGTATTCACTCCATCTAGTATAATTTTTCTTTTCTCATATTAATTACATATCATGTTTAGTTTGTTGCATCTATGCCATTACATCTTTATCTAAGAAAATCTTCACTGTGATCATGCTCTTTTATCTCCATTTGAGTAAATCTCTATAGTGCTTTCAAGCTACCTTTGTTTGCCATAGTATGTTTTGGTTTGGAAGTGTTACATATGGCCGTATGGGTGCTTCTAAAGGATTTTTAAATTAAGCATGGTGCTTAGGTTAAATAGCCTTCCTTAGTTAAACTGGACATGGAGTTTAGTTTGGTTATTGAACTAAAAATTGCTAGAGTAGACACAGGATTTTTTGTTGGACTAACCCCTACAAAAAAATTACAAAACCAAACTGGGAAAGTCAAGAGATGAACTCACACAAGAGATGAAGCAAGGCACATGATGAACTCCAACATCTTCATGCAAAAGACATAGCTCATTCATCATAGAAGAATTGTAAGTATCAAATAGCTCATGTTGTCCTTTGCTACAAGATTACCTTTGCCTTGAACCATGCTAGAGTGCCACGAAAAAAATGATGAATAAATAAATAAAATATAATAGTAGACAACAACCCCTATATCAAATTTGTGCAATCCTTCGGGTATGTGCCCACTAACATTTTTGGATATGTGCAATCCTATCATATACCATTTACCCTTGCTTTAGTCTAGTTGGTTTATTAAGTTAGTAGATACATGATGGTGAATTATCAGATTCTTTAACCCTAGCTTCCCTGTGGTAAATATAAATAACGATACCTAGTACTCCCAGTAAAATGCTACATTGATATTTTGTGCGCTTGTGGAAATCCATCATATTTTATTTGCACTTAACGAATGTCAACAGTTTCCATCGGACGTGTGTGACCAGAGTGTCAGTTAGATGGGACCCGCCATAGGGCACCAACCCTGCTCACGTGGGGCCACCCTTCTTCGACCGACCTATGGGACCATGTGGCACCCTTCACAACCCGACGCGTGGGACTAGAGCGTTAGTTACCAGGGACTCTCAAGTGGGGACCCTTCTCTGTTCACGTAGGACCACCCTTCTCTGACCGACATGTGGGACCACTCTTCTCTGACAGATATTGAATTCCCCAAAAACATTGGGTTCTCTAGGATTCGAACCCGGGACCTGGCATTAAGACGTGAAGTCTTTGCTACTACACTAAGCAGCCGTTTGTGTTCTCATCCCCTTGGAGCCTGTATATAATGTAAGTACATTTTATGTTCTCTTATATCTTATATCTATATATATGGGATATATTATATCCCCTAAAAGTGGAAAAGTATCTGCCCGTTCGACTTGCGGCGGAGACGGAGGCGGCAGCGGAGGATCCCCGGTGTGCTATGGTGGCTCCGGAGTCCATTTGGAGGTAGGCGGCAGGGCTCTCCTGGTGGAGCACGGCGGCATTGGCATCCGCGTCGGTTGTGTGCCATGGTAGAGGCGTCAGATCCGATTCGCAGGTCTCCTTTCTCCCCTTTTTACTATTTATTTCTTCATTTCTATTTTGCCTCAACATGGATCTACTACAGGAGTTGGGAATATCTATTAGATATATCATCTTTGATGCATACCACCATATCTCTTAATTTTATATAGACACGGGATGGGGAATGGTTCTAGTAGTCCATGTAGCTCATGGTTATTGTTTTTGTTAGGAGATAGCAAATCAGTGCTACTAATCTTTAAGCTGCACTTGTTGCTACTTATGCCAATGATGGTCACTATCTTGCGCTTGTAAAACTAAGGCAGCGTATTTGGGTTCTGCAGATTCGAGATGAAACTCTTCTATGCTATGTTCTACGGCCGTAGGCGAGGGCTTTTCCACAGCTGGCCTAACTGCCAGGATCAAGTTCATGGGTTCTCTGGTGCTTCTTATAAAAAGTACAACTCCTATGAAGATGCAATTGCTGCCTTCAACTCAAGAACAAACAACTCAAATCCACCCTTAGCTGTTGATGATGACATCCGTCTTCAAAACCTAATACCTGCTCCACCCTGTTTCTCCTTCAAAACTATTGTAATTGTCGTCCTCATTATCTATGTCTGTAACATATGGAAGAAGTTGTGCTCCTGTACTAACTCTTAATGTGACTGTTAGACTTGATTTAGCTTAATTTGTAATGGTATTGTAAGTGTGAAGGTTAGACTTGATTTACCCATGTAATGATTACAGCTCCATTAACTGCTATCCTAGTTTGAGTTATATATATCTATGTGTTGCTATTCTAAATTTTGATGAGCTTGTACCATTGAAAATGTTGATGGCTGTTTGGGTTGTGCAGATTTGAGATGAATCCATGGTATGTTGTGTTCCATTGTCGTATGCGAGGGGTTTTCCACAGCTGGCCTGACTGCCAGGAGCAAGTTTATGGATTCCCTAGTGCTTCTTATACAAAGTACACCTCCTGAGAAGCTGCACTTGCTGTCTTTAAATCCTATGAAGCTGAGCTCATGTAATGATTGTTAGTGTGATGGTTAGACTTCATCTGGATGGATTTGTAATGGTACTATTTGTGTGATCTTTAGTCTTGATTTAGCTAAATATTGGTAAAGGTATTGTAAGTTTGATGGTTAGACTTGATTTGTATGAACTTGATGTGTCGATGATCATGTGTTCCCTTGCGTTTTATGTCATAGTTGTTGATACTCTATCATACTCTGTCATACGTGTTCAAACATAAAGGGGTCGGACTTTCTTGTGTCCAACAACATTTCCATTAATAAAACTTGCTGTAATAGTACCCGTGCACATGATCTGTCATGCCACTACTACCGACTGAACAAAATCAAAACCATCAGCGAGCACTCAACAGACTGATTGCTAGGGCTTTCAAAACAGAAGCATTTACACTTTGTCCTACAAGATCAAATATGGAGCAATCGGACTTTCTTGCGTTCACAGTAAAACTGAACAGCTACGTATCACCCGTGAAGCTATAGAGCGAGGCGAGACTTGTTGAGATGGACTCCTAGCATCATACGGTTTACAACAAACTGATAATAAGAACCAACAGGGCACTATAAAGGTCAACAAAAGATCACGTGCATAGGTATTATAACAGCAAATTAAACTGTTGAACATCACAATTGTCTCCAGTGAGCACCTCCTGACAACAAAATACAGCGGATCTTGCGGTGGTGACCCTGAGTGGTCATGGTGAATCTGTGCCGACGTGCTGATGAGGCCTTGTGAGCTGGAATGAAGTAAAATATTTAGAACTTATTATATGACCATAATAATAATAAAATCAAAATTAGGTCAAAAAAATAATACAATCAAAATTGGCATACCATTATGTTTTGTCCTACGTGATCAATTATGTAGCGGTCAGACGTTCTGGCACTCGCTGACATGAACTGTCAGGAGCCAAGACTTGGGACTTGCAAGACCAAGAGATGGGACAGTCTGACCATTTCTCTTTTGTGTATCATGGGAAAGTCCGGCCATACCTCTTTTGTGTACCACGGGACAATCCTTATATGGGCCTTGTGATAATTGGGCAATCCCCGCTCCTAAGGGACAAGTCATGTGGAACATTTTGACCTATATATTGGATATATATCCCCTGAAAATGGGAAAATATCTGCCCATTGGACTTGCGCTGGCTGGGCAGCGGAGCTAGAGGTGGCGGTGGAGGATCCCCGGTGTGCTGTGCTAGCTCCGGTGTCCATTTGGAGGCAGGCGGTGGGGTTTTCCCAGTGGGGCGCGGCACCATTGGCGTTTGCCTCGCTTGTGTGCCGTGGCAGTGTCAGAGGCATCAAATCCAATCCGTAGGTCTCCTTTCTCCCCTTTTTTACTATTTTTCTTCAATTGAGTTGGCCTCATCATGGATCTACTACAGGACTTGGGGATTTTGCTTAGAATGAACACCTTTGATGCATACTGCCATATCCCTTAATTTTAGATAGACGCAGGACGACAATGGTTCTGGTAGTCCTTGTAGTTCATGGCTGTTGGACTGAATTTGCAATGGTATTATAAGTGTGATGATTAGACTTGATTTAGCCAAAATGAGCTCGTACCATGGAAATTGTTAATGATTTCTAAAGTTGCATTTTGGTATGAGCCGTGGACTTCACTGATGGATCTTTGTTGCATTATTTTCTAATTCAGTGATCTCAATTCCTGCTACGTTGTGAGTTGTGTTGTTTAGCAGTAAGCTGAATTTCTAATGGTATTCTAAGTGTGATGGTTAGACTTCACTGATGGATCTTTGTTGTATATTTTTTACTTCAGTGATCTCATGGCTTAGGGAGCACAGGGCTATTGCACACTAACATAATGGAAGAAGCCCCCAACAACAGGATGGACGCATTGCCCAGCACCCAAGTACGAGCTGCAGAAGTCACTGTCGACGTCTACCGCTTCCTTGTTTACAAGAGGACAAAATGGTCTAGCAAAAAAGAAAACAAGAGGACAGACTCATTTGCATGTCTCCCAGATGAGCTCGTCCTCAAGATCCTAGAGCGCCTCCATTCCCTATCCTTTTTTCACTGTAGAATGGTCTGTCAACATTGGGAAGGCCTTGTCAAAACATCGAACATCCATGACAAGCTGGCTCGCCACAATGTGATCGGTTTCTTCTTCGCTAGGGTCGAGGAATCGAAGCGACACTTCATCAGCTTCTATGGTGTACACCCCGACTTCAACTTTTTGCCCTTCTACACATCTCAAGTAGCTGTCTCAGATTGCTGCAATGGCCTCATCCTATGCTGGTGCAGTTTTACTAGGGAATACTGCTGCTGGGTCATCTGCAATCCATTGACCCAGAATTATAAGGTACTGTCATCTAGCCCCCCGTGTTCAGGCCTTAGATTTAGGTTCGATGCCAATAGCTGGTGAGGATCACTTGTGTTTTGATCCGATAGTCTCCTTGCACTTCCATATGATCGATTTTGTGGGAAATGAAGACCGCATGTGCAGAAGTATGCAGATCTACTCGTCTAAAACTAATACATGGATCAGTAAGGAATGCGAATGGGGAGAGGATATTGACCTAGAACCTAGTGAAATGCGAAGTGTGTTTCTTAACGGTTGTCTGCACATTATAGGGTCACAACTAGAGGATGATGTCACATCTGTGACACTTGTTGTGGATATGAAGGGTGACTTATGGATGGAAATTGTTATGCCTACTGTTTCAGATGAGCACACCCTGCATCAAACTCAGGGTCACTTGTGTTTATGTCTTGTTGATGGTCCTCCCAGTGAAATAAAGTTTTTAGTGTGGATACTTAAGGACTATGATAATGATAATTGGACATTGCAGCATACTGTCATCCTTAACAAGGTTTTTGGAAGCATCAATATCTGAGTGAATTTGATCCCCAAGGTGATTGCAATTCACCAAGAATGCAATTTGGCTTTCTTAGCTGGGCATGAAAGAAACACAATCATCGCATATGACATGGACAATCCACGTGTGGTTAATGATGTAGCATAATATATTCCATATGTTCCTCTATTCTCGGATTCACTAGAGGAGGAGGATTTGGTGCCATTGGCACGCTACCCTCCGCGCCTGTGGAAATGGAATCATCCAACTGATCGGTACCAAGATGATCTAGGCTACTTGATGAAAGATGCCACCTCGTCAGACTCTAGCGATTATCTGGGCGACTCGATAGAAGTCATCACCTGGTCATACTCAGACTAGGAGGAGGGTGGTGAGACACACGACGGCGGGGGCAGCGGCGTCGATCGAATGGTGCAGTTGGGGCTTTAGTAGTAGAAGTGCAATGGCGAGAGCAATTGTAGTGTGTACTTTTGGTCTATTTTGCAGTGCCCTCATGTACCCAGGATGGTTAGACATGATTTAGCTGACCTGTATATGTCTATGCCTCTACTCTTAATTTGGATGACCTATTACTAACATGGAAATTGTTAATTGTTGTTAACTTTGCATTTTGGTAGAAGCTGTTGACTTCACTTATGGATCTTTGTTGGATTATTTTCTACATCAATGGTCTCATTGCATAGGATGCACGCCAAGGCCTATTACACAATTGGTCCTACGAGCAACGGTCGGATTTTCTTGCCTGCTTAGTATGTATAATGTGTGAGGGGTGTCCGACTGAGTCAGATATACAATGGTCGGAGTGTGCTGTAAGACTTGTTCCTGGCTGCAAGCTAGGATCCGGAAGGTAGGCGATTGATGCAACACCATCGGTTTTCTAGCAAACTCATTACTATGACATTCAAAACCGACAACCCTTCACACTTCATCCTAGGAGATCAAATATGCAATTGTCAGACTTTCTTGCTCTCATGGTAAAATTCAACAGATACGTCTCATCCAAGATGCACAAGATTCAGGTGAGACTTGTTGATACGGGCTCCTCATTGCATACGGTTTTACAAGAAACTGGGAAAAGGAACCAACAGGGGCTACAAACCAGCTATAAATGACCAAGCGAGATGTGCTTACACCATGCTCAACAGAGTTTAACCCACCTAATATATAGTTCAACAAAAGATCATGTGCGTGGGTATTATTACAGCAAGATAAAACTGCATAGCATCTCATTACGAAATGGAGGCGGCCCCCAACAACAGGACTATCTCATTACGATGCGGCGAGACTAGATCCTTGCTACAACGATGGAAGCAGAAGGTAGATCAGGTCAATTATGTACCAGTCGGACTTTCTGCATTAGCAGATATGAACTACGAAGAGCCAATACTTGGGACTTGGGATAGTCCAGCCATTTTTCTTTCATGAACCATGGGAAAGTCCGGCTCTATCTCTTTTGTGTACCATGGGAAAGTCCTTAAATGCGCCGAGTGATAATTGGGCCATCCCCACTCATAAGGGATAGTCCTTAAATGGCTCCTCCATTCTGCATTAGGATGCATCAAGACTGGATCCTCGCTGCAAGGGTGGAGCCTCAATTCGGTTGATGCAATGCTATCGGTTTCCTAGCAGCTGATTGCTATGCCATTCCTAACAATCCTTCACTGTTGGCCCTACGAAATCAAATATGCTGTGGTTTGACATTATCATCTGCAGTAGAAATCAATAGCACATCTCACCCAGAATGGAATTTGATCTTCTTTGCTGGGGGCCAAGAACAATTATCGCGTATGACATGGACAGCAGAAAAGTTCATATCGTCCCTGTGTGTGTCTTTTCTTATGTTAAACGTTCATTCCTGACAGAATTTGTCAATAGACCTTGGTATCTTCCCTATGTTCCTTTGTTCTTGGAGTCATTAGCAGAGGAGTAGATTAAAAAAATTCCATTTGATGCATGTCACGTTACATTTGATGTATCTTCCATACATTGGGAGTTGAGACGCAAATGTCACTCTTTCCTTTGTTTTAACTCTTCCTTCTATATATTAATTTTATGTTATGTTGCAGACGTTGTTACTCTTTTCTATATATAAAGTTAGTCATGTAAATTATTAAAAGACACAGTAACCAGCATCACAGGAAAACGAGGATAAACTATGGAGGAGACTGTCAGACGCGTTATATTTACCAGGGGCCAGACATTACGACGCACTAACATTTTATCACCAAATGGCTCCTCTGTTCTGCATTAGGGTCAGGAGATCATTCTCATTGCTGCAAGGATATTTGAAGTTCAAAATTTTGGTAATGCATTCTTCCCAAACAACAGCACGAGCACTAGCTTTAGCGATTTGGCATCACGCAGCTCAAACCATGTAACTGGCCCCCCAATCATAAGCAACTTGTTCTATTCTACTCCCTCAGCACCTACCTCTGCCAAAACAGATCCATCGCCCATGGTGTGAACGTGCCTGTCGCGACAATGCATTCCACCGCGAGTGCATCACCGACTGGTTGAGCAGCCATTTGTCTATAGCGCATCCTACAAGATCAAATATACATGGGCAATAGCATTTCAATAGCATGGCTTCTCGATCCGTTGTGCATTATGATGCGGCGAGATTTGCTCCTCGCTGCAAGGTGGGAGCCACCAGGTCGGCGGTTGATGCAACGTATGGGTGCATACTATCCGGCCATTTATCTTTTGTGTACCAGGGGAAAGTCTGACCATATCTCTTTTGTGTACCACAGGACAGTCCTCAAATGGGCCGTGTGATAATTGGGCCGACCCTGCTCTTGAGGGTCCTCCTCGTGTTGAACATGTTGACCTATATATTGGATATATCTTCCCTGAAAATGGGAAAATATATGCCCATTGGACTTGCGCTGGCTAGGCAGCGGAGCTAGAGGCGGCGACGGAGGATCCTCGATGTGCTATGCTGGCTCTGGCGTCCATTTGGAGGTAGGCAGCGGGGCTTTCCCGGTGGGGTATGGCGGCATTGGCGTCCGTGTCGCTTGTGTGCGCAAATGCGTCAGATCTAATCCGTAGGTCTTCTTTCTCCCCTTTCTCTGTTTGTTTCTTCATTTGGGTTTTGCCTCATCATGAATCTAGTACAGGACCTGGGGACTACAGACAAGGGGATATTATAAAGCAAAACTAACAAACCCATTATGCTTTGTCCTTCGAGTTCAATTTTGTGGCGATCGGACTTTCTGGCACTCGTATAAATGAACTGCAGATAGCCAAGACTTGGGACTTGCAAGGTCTAGAGAACAGGACAATCCGACCATTTCTCTTTAGGGTACAATGGAAAGTCCGGTCATTTCTCTTTAGGGTACAATGTAGCGGTGGACTTTCTAGCATTCGTAGACATGAACTGCGATGCGACAAGACTTGGGACTCACAAGATAGTCTGGTCATTTCTCTTTCGTGTGCAATGGAAAAGTCTGGCCATGTCTCTTTTGTGTACCATGGGATAGTCCTTAAATGGGCCGTGTGATAACTGGGCCATCCCTGACTCCCCGCTGAGTCATCCTCCTAGTGTGGAACATGTTTGGACTTGCGGTACTGGTGGCGGTGAAGGATCCCCTGTGGATTTGCAGCACTGGCAGTGGCAAAGGATCCCTGGTGTGTTGTAGTGGCTCTAGCACCCATTTGGATGTAGGCGGCAGGGCTTTCCTGGTGGAGCGCGGCGGCATTGCGTCTGCGTCGGTTGTGTAGCGCAGCACAGCACACCGGGGGGGTGAAGACATGGAGGATGGATGTTACTCCTCTTCTTTCATCTCTTGTCAAAATGGAGGATGGACTTTCTTATGCGCAATAGCATGACTTTCTTATGCGTAATAGCATTTCAATACCAATGCCTCCTTCGTTATGCATTAGGATGTGGCGAGATGCGTCCTCACTGCAAGATGTGAGCCAGAAGGTGGGAAATTCATGCATTGCTATAGGTTTCCTAGCAGACTGATTGCTATGACATTCAATACAGACCACCCTTCACAATTTGTCCTACAAGATCAAATATTCAATGGCCGAACATTCTTATGTCCACAGCCATGTCTCAAACATGATGCTCTAGATCGAGGTGAAACTTGTTCAGATAACTCCTAGCTACCAACAGTTCACAACAAATAGGTGAAACGAATTGTTGCCTTTGATAAGACTTGCTGAACTTGCTCTTTGAAATAAGTACACCAAAAATGCCCATCACAACCACACCAGGCATGTCAGGCGCGTCACTATGGAGGATACTGTCATACGTGTTCAAATATGCAGTGGTCGGACTTTCTTACGGCCCAAAAGCATTTCCTTTAAAACAACTTGCTATAATAATAGCTTTGCACGTGGTCTGTTGTTCAACTTTATATTATTAAATTTGTTCATGCCATTACTATAGATTGACCAAAAGCGTAACCATCAATGAGCACTTGGCAGAGTGATTGTGAAGAGATTCAATACAAATAATACATCACACGTCGTCCTACGAGATCAAGTATGCAGCGGTCGGACTTTCCCACTAGATCGAGGCGAGACTTGTTGAGGTGGACTCCTCGCTCCATACGGTTTACAACAAAAATTTATGGTTTAGGGTTTACAACAACCAACGAGGGATACAAAGCAGACACAACCAAATATTAAATTCAGCAAAATATCACATGTGATAATTGGGCCATCCCCGCTCCTAAGGGTCCTCCTAATGTGGAACATGTTGAACTATAATATTGGATATATGTCCCCTGAAAATGGAAAAATATCTGCCCATCGCATACAAGCTTTGGTTGCAGTCGCAGTAGGTGCGATGGAGAGGATCGCATTGTGTACAAGCTTTGGTTGCAGTCATAGTAGTAGAAGCCAACGGCGAAACTCCATCGATCGGGGCCGCACCCCCAACCTCACCAGCTCCTGGATCTAAGTTCGCCAGCCATCAACCACAAAATCCATAGCAAAGTGTTGTGTCCTTGAAACAAAAGCAGGTCAGCAAGGTCACCATCAGATAATGAAATAGACTCACCAGCCTCGGACTACAGACAAGGGGATACTACAAGCAAAACAGACAAACCCATTATGTTTTGTCCTATGAGTTCAATTATGTAGCGATCGGACTTTCTGGCGTTCATAGACATGAACTGCGATGAGACAAGACTTGGGACACACAAGACAGTCTGGTCATTTCTCTTTCGTGTGCCATGGGAAAGTCTAGCCATGTCTCTTTTGGGTACCATGGGACAATCCTTGAATGGGCTGTGTGATAACTGGGTCGTCCCCGGCTCCCCGCTGAGTCATCCTCCTAGTGTGGAACATGTTTCGACTTGCGGTACTGGCGGCGGCGAAGGATCCCCATTGCATTTGCGGCACTGGCGGCGGCAAAGGAACCCCGGTATGCTGTGGTGGCTCTAGCGTCCATTTGGAGTCAGGCGGTGGGGCTTTCCCGGTGGAGCGCGGCGGCATTGCGTCCGCGTCGGTTGTGTACCGCGGCATAGGTGACAGATCTGATCCGTAGGTCTCCTTTCTCTCATTTCACTAGTGGATCTTTGTTGGACTTTTTGCCACTGTAAGGATCCCATTACTAATGAATCTCTAATCGTACTACACACACTGACCATCACAGTCTCTTCAAACTAGAGGAGGCCTGCAAGAACATGGACGCAGTGGACTAGCTTAACGAGGATCGTGTTTTCAAGATCATCCGCGGCCTTCCCACATACTCCTTGATCCGCTGCAAATTTGTCTGTAAAACTTGGCTCCACCTCATGTCGGACTCCAAGAACCAGGAGAAACTACCCCAGACTGTGGCTAGCTTCTTCTTTGCTGGTGCGGCTAGCAAACGAGACTTCATCAGCATCACTGGTAGATGCCCCCTCCTTCAAATTCTTGCCTTTCATAGAGGAATTAGTAGCTGTATCTGATTGTTGCAATGGGCTCATCCTTTGCTGGTGCCTTGGGGGTCATGGATATTGCTATTGCGTCTGCAACCCAGTGACTGAGAGGTACGAGATACTGCCGCCTATCACCTATGTTGTTGGCCATGCATTGGGTGAGGCTCGCTTGTGTTTCGATCCGACAGCTTCCTCGCACTTCCATGTGATTGAAAATTTGCGTGGTGAAGACGGTCAGTTAGCAGGTTTGGTGATCTACTGATCTGAAACTACATCATGGACCTATAAGGAATCTAAATTGCCTGAAGGTATAGATGGGATTTTGTACTGGTATAGGTCACCAAGTGTGTTTCTTAATGGTTGTGGTGGGGTACTGTAATGAGGATGGTTGTAAGATATTTGATGTGAATATGGCAGGAAAAACATGGAGGAAAATCAATTGTCCTTGTGGGAAAGAGCACTCCATGCATCTAACTCAGGGTCACTTGTGTGTAAGTAGTCTTGAGGATAGAGCAAAGCTGGCATATGACATGGACCGCAGAGAAGTCCATGTCATCCCTGCCCGTGAATTTGAGAATGTTACAAGTATCATTAAAGATGTGTTCATCTTTAGACAATTATATCTTCCTTATGTTCCCTTGTTCTCGGATTCATTGAGAGAAGTAAAATTGATACTTAAATTCATGAGCAGGGATCAAATTTGGGCTTAATTTGAGTATGCTACAAGCCCAATTTGATGCTTATGCACCCTTGTTCTCGGACATTAGCAGAGCACTAAATAAAGTTGCATTTTTTGTATCCCACAATCAAGACATTTTAAATGGACTGATGTTGTTTGCTTGTTTGAAGTAAAACAAAGCTCAAATTAATGTATCTCTGTGTTGTAATGTGTTATTGTAAAAAAATATGACCAAATGTTGTTTCTTTGTTCATGGACATGCTAATTTTCTGAAGGATGGAAGTTGTACTTATTTTCGCTAAACTATCATGCCATCTTTGTTCAATTTGCAAATCGAATTATTTATTCAGTATGCAAAATAATTTATAACGGTGTCACAACTCCTATCACCCTTGTTCTCAGAGTCATTAGCAGATGTTGTTTGCTTGTTCTATGGATATGTAAATTTCCTCATAGATGGATGTTGTTATTATTTTAACAAAACTAGTGAGCCACCACTGTATTTTGTTGTTTCAGAATTTGTTCTAGGATTTAGTGCCCGCTGGACAGATCACTTGCGGTCTGACCAAGTCAAAGCTTGGCTGCCCAGACTGTCCTGGCATCCGCGAACAACTTTGGCCTGATCAATGGAGGATACCGTTAGACGTGTTCAAATGTTCAGCGGCAGGACTTTCTCATGCGCAATAGTTTTTTAGTATCAACTGGCTCCTCGGTTATGCTTTAGGATGTGGGGAAAATAGCCAGCAGGTAGGAGATTGATGCGATGCTATTGGTTTGCTAGTAGACTCATAGCTACGACACTCAGAGCAGACAACCCTTCACTTAATTGTGTTCGCAGTAAAACTCAGCAGGCACGTCTCATCCTTGATGCTCAAATAGCCCATGAGGTGTGTCCGGGTCGGTCATATTTACACTGGTTGGATGTTCTAATGTATACACAAAAATGTTAAGAGGAAGAAACGTGCAGACATCGTCAACTACGACAGGTAGAAACAAGTAAACGCTCCGCTCCGTCTGGATTTAGATTGCAAACAGTATAGACGATGTGATATATTCAATGGAGAAACGAAAGAAAAAGTTACATTTGGATAATACAGAAACATTCTCTATTAGGAAACATACTAACAATAATTGTCAGATAGACATTTATCTATCAGAGAGTTACAAAAACAACAAGCAAGGTAACAGATCACTGCGACACATCGATATATATCTGATTGAAATTCATTACATATATTACCAAGAAAAGAAAGCTGCATGCATGAGTCAGGGCTTCATTGCACTTGTTCATGCTTCTCCATCATCGGACTTGCGGTCATCACTCTCTTCATTAACTTGAAAGTCATGGTTGAGCAGCAGTTGCTTATGGCTTCTTCTTATCTCTTCATCATCATCTGAAGATAGACGCACAACATGATCTATGACGTTGTTCGACATCCAGTTTTCGCTTCCGGCCGGGCATCGCTGATCCTCTTACTATTGTTGTCGACGAAGAGTAAGCCTCCTCCACCAGCCCGAACATGAGACTGAGTGAGGTGGAGATCAAAGTCATGCTCCTTTTGCAGGATTTCACCGATCTTGTATGACACGAAGGCGTCCATGCATGCATACTTGATCTTTTCATTGGACAGTCTAGGCCGGTCCCAGTCTTTGGCATGAAGAGAAGTACTACCTTTTTCCATGTCCACACCCAGCAAGTCTCGGCCAAAAATCTTGAGGCTTCCCACTTTGCTCCACTTACCTCTGATTACGAAGGGCGCCATGGCTTGTGATTCCACTGCCTTGGAGAGTTCGATGTTGTGGTGGCGCCTCAGCCGATCCATGTCGCCAGCGATTCCTGCACCGATGAAAACGTGTTGCTCGCCCGCAAGGAACGTCATGAGGTCGTTGGGGATGCTACCGGCAACGACCACCAGGAAGAGAAGGCACTGCTTGTCGATGCATATTTGTAAGAGGGCCATACTATCCTCCTTCTCAAGGCATTCCTCGTCTAAACCGACGATGAGCGGCTTGTCGTAGCAGACATCTCGAAGAAAGCGCTCAACCATCCGGGGCTTTCATGTGACCATAACCAGGACCTCGTTATCCCCGACCATGATGATCTTTTCTTCATCCGAGAAGCGAGAATGGAAGCTGGCGGATCCGTTGTCCATGGACGATCTAAAACGTGTGGGCGAGCGGGAATGGATGCGGTAGCGAGATGAATTGTCCATGAAGTGTGAGAATGATGAACTTGTTCAGATGGAATGGTACTAGTATAGCATGAAATGTGCGTACATGATGAAGACTAGCGACAGAGGAAGAGATTAATATACAAGATACGAAGGAACCATCCAGATGTGTGAATGCCAATGGATCGGAGTGCTGAGATGCTAGAAGGAAAGAGGAGGGAGGCGATGGATCGAGAACACTAGCCAACCCAGACAGGATGCGAGCAGTCACAACACTTAATCTCCAGTCGCTTCCTTCTTATAAACTTGATATGTGTCTAGTCTTGCCTGTGTACTATGTATAAAGTGTGAGGTTTGTCCTCCCCCATGAAATATACAATGGTCAAAGTTTCTTACATGTGCTGTATGTACAACTGCCTTTGGCAAACGAACCAGCTACATAGCAGTCTAGCACCGCCATGTACATGGTTTAGCTTCCAGCCTCGTGCATTGTACTCGTGCTTTTGACGTGTTAGTGTAGAGTATTTTTTGAGTACACATTCCCCATGTACAAATCAATGCAAGTATTCACTGTGGAGCCAGATGAACGAATTTGCAAACACAACAAAGATGGCACCCAAGTTTAGCTGCAAATTGAACTTGCCACCATCCGTCCTAGATGAAATTAGCCACATCACTGCCCCGGCGTGCGTTGGGAAATCGAAAGAACACAACTACACGGTCATCAAGTTCTGCTGCATCAGGTTGCGAGCCTGGGAGCCAGAATACAAGGAACAGGCCACCTTTTTTGACTTTTGGACACCATGTTTGACCGTTCGTCTAATTCACAAAATTTATGTTATTTATAGAATAATAAGCAAATCATCAATGACGGTCTTTGTGAACAGAGGGAGTACTATATAAACTCCAGCAACTGATGGCTCGATCTATCTCTAGGACAAATTGTTCCTTGTTCATCATTGCCTACAATGGACTATCAGCAACTCTCAGAAGGCCCTACTAAACACTTGGCAGCCCCGCCATTGGTGGTGGCGCCGTCACCGGTGCAGTTGGTCATGCTGCATGTTCCACCAGAATCCAAAGTGCTCGCGGCGATCACCGAGTTTGTGCAACGCGAGAACGTGTGTATCTCAGTTCTCACGCGGGAGTGGCTGGGTGAAGAGTGCTATTGTACCTCCATAGCGAGGGGCGGTGTCCTCCCCACACACACCGGCGCAAGCTCAGTCGCCACAAGCTGATATCACTGTCTGGGACGGTTCTCATTCCTCCCATGGTGGCCACACCACCGTTCTTCATGGCGTGGCTGGTGGAATCAGAGACTGGTTCAAACCAAGCGGGCGAAGTGGTAGGATTGACAGCAGCAGAAAGGCTGGTGGTTGTAGCCCTCGCCGTTCCTATTGACTACTGCCGCATGCACCTGTTGCCTGCGGTGGGAGTGCACTTCGACGAGAGCTAGATGCGGTCTAGGTTTGGATCGTTTGCTTCTTCCCCAACTGGTGGCTCCAGCGGTGCAGGCATCAGTGGACAACGGGCCCAGACGTAGGGCATTCGTGGGTCGCTCCAATGCTAGCTGTGCTAGCATTCACGAATTGCATTTAGTGCTGCATTGTTCTTGTTTCTCTATCTTATGTTCCTCCACATACTATGTACTTGTTTCTCCATCTTATGTTTTTCGATCTTACTATGTTCTTGTTCCTCCATCTCACGTGGCTATTATCATGAATGATTAGTTATATCTTTTTCCCCTCATGGACCACATCTAGTGTTGTTTCCCCTCAAATTAGAGCCCACCATGAACAAATTTTTAAAAGGAGGACACTAAAGTTGAGCGATAGGCCCCGACTGTTAGAAATCCTGCCCACCCGCATTGCAGCTTCAATGAGGGCTTCTTCGTCTCCGCATCTCTGGCTGTAGATTGATTGCTACGACATTCAAAACAGACAACCCTTCACATTTCGTCCTACGAGATCAAATATGCAACGGTCGGAGTTTATTGCGTTCGCCTCTTGAGGTGAACAACTCTCTGCCAACGGTTTACAATAAACATATAAAAAGACATGTCCTAACAACATCAAGAAGACATGTCCTAACAACAAACATAACTATTATTACATCGATTTGGTTACCAAGCCAGATTGAAAGGTCAGCCATGTTGACAACTTCAAGAAGACATACATAAAGCCAACCCTGATCTTCGGTCATAGATAATGCATAACTTCCAGGCATAAGAATTGTCCTCTCATCTGATATATTCAAAAATTTGTTTAAAATATCATTTCTTTTGTTGTGACTTGCTTTATTAACAAAAGATCTTCGAGAATGACCTAACTACGTTTGCTAATATTTTTTGAATAATACGAGTGGTCAAACTTCATGTCAAAAAGTCAAATTAACTATTTATTTGGTCATTTCTGGCTGGCTAATTCTTCCTGATGCTGATTTGTTGTGAGAGGAAAACACTACTGAATCTATAAGCACTAATAACACCAAACGAACAGGTACAACGGACAAATTTTATTGAGTTCACAGTAGTAAATTTCAATAGCCGTCTACTGCTCTATTCGAACACGCCTTCTGTGGTACTCCGTCCCACAAACAATGCCCGTTTTGTTTCTCGAGAAGTCAAACTTTTAAAGTTTGACCAAATAATGGTATGTTTTATAATATAACTAGACATACTTAAGGTACTAAAATGTCTTGCTATGCTATAATTGCATTCTTCTTCGGACGGAAGAAGTAATAAGTATCAACAAGCCTCGCCTCTATCTAATACAGAATTGCATTTGACTGGGAACTCCAAAACGTCCGGCTGTTGTGTCTCTGATCTTGCCGGATGGTCCTTCGTGTTGTCATCTTTCAGTGTCATGGCAATCAGTACGTCTGCCCATCGATTGTTGTCGTTGCTTGGATTGGGGTGAAATATACTATAGACCTATCACAACCGCATCAGTCAATCAAGTCTGAAGCGTGTCATGTTGGTCAAAAGCTCTTTTTTCGTGATTCCTCTTCCGCCCCATTTTCCTACCGCATTCACTTCAATCTCACCAAACGCACAAGGTCTAATATGAAAGGGGCTGCCATGGCTTGCCACATACTACAGTTCAATTTAGTCCAACGTTCATGATGGTAAATTTGACCGGCCTGACGTGTAACTCTTGTGCTGAGCTAGTCTAATCATAGTAAATCCAACTGAGCTGGACTCGCCTTCAGTCTTCCCCTTGACTGGCATGACTACTTGGATTCGAGTGAATTAACTCATGAAATACCTATCACTACCACACTAGGCATTCATGTCTCGCATGCCAAATCTCCTTTTCTCGAATCACCTCATGTGTCCAGATTTCCTGACGCATATATTACTGGGCTTGGAAGAAAGTCCAACATTGGGCACATTTGTTCTCGTCAGACAATTAGCAGTACAGAACTCTTCTTATTTTTGAGTCAGTCACAACATTTGTATCAGTAGTAGTGATGAGGGCTTTGATCTATTTTTAACCCAACTAATCTTATTTTTATGTACTTGCAAGAACTCAAATCAAGGATTACTTTTATTCAGAAATTTAAACTTTACTAGATCCTAGAAGGTCTGGCCCCTCCTGCCATACTGGTTTATTTCACTCTAGTTATGTTATATTTTTTAAATCAGCATGTGAGGTGTTTTATGAAGAAGTAAAAACACAAATAATCAGTTAGATTGTGGACAGTGGAGACACAAGGAGGAGACACGGCCCACGCAAATGTCTCGGTCATGGGGTGGTCAACTACTCGATGGCCTCTCTTCTAAAAAAATAAAAGAAAAAACTTAATCGAGGGCCTTCAAGCTATAAGAGCATAAACAAGGGGCACAAGGAAGGTTATACTTGCCGCCTCCTCTCTCCACAGCTCATCATTCCATCCCAAAGCTTTTGCCTTCCACACTACTGCGCCTCCGACCAAGACAATGGCTAAGCCAACGAGCTTGATTGTCGATGGGGAGGCCCCGGAGGCCGTCCACGCCGACAATCCTATGCCTACGGACGGAAGTCTGGTCGGCGTGGTCTCACACCCGCCAGGTCTCCCTTCGAAGGTGTATCATCAATGTATCGCTTGTACATGTTGTTTATCTTCATTTCACCAGAGTATGCTAGAAACGCTCATACTAGTATTTGGAGATTGCCTACTCTTAATAGGTGGACGTGGACGTGATTGCGTCCCAAGGACCGTTGCCACTAGAGCCGGAAAGTGGTCCCGCCTAGAAAGTGGTCCCACGAGGCATCCCCCGATGGAGGCAGCCGCCCATGACTCTGTGCCATGCTGCGCCGGTAGTTCGGTAAAAGTCATTTCCCTTCTCAATTAGATGGCTCTCCAGCTTTATGGGCTTAAACTTGGCCTCCTCCACGGCGGCGTCGTCCCCAAATGAGTGCCTCCCTGCCCTGCTTGCCCGCCGTCTTCAAGCCGTGGTGTCTGAAGTCGTTCGTCAGGGTGTAGCTGCAGCGCTGGCTGCCGCCCAGCTTCAGATTGGCACAGCGACGAACCTCGGAGTGATGGAGCAGGGTTTTTCGTCGAGTTCCATGGATGATGACGTCGCATATCTGATGGTCAAATTCGAGCTGGCCACCAACACCGTCCTATCAAAAGTTGAAGTGTATGAGATCCTGCGTGCCCATCTTGACCCTTGATTTGTGGGACATATCAGTATTATTAGTTGTCATGATTAGGTTTGATCTGCGGGGCGCCCTTGATATGTGAACTCTTATTTGCATGCGTTTCTTTGTGAACTTGTGCTGCACATTGTAATAGGTGCATTAAACTCTATTGAGCACGGTGGCTCACGTCATTTTGTACCTGGTTTGTAGCCCCAGTTGTTTGCTTCTCGCTGCAGATCTCTTTTAGGTTGTCTTTGCTCTAATCGATAATATGCTAGACATTCATGGGTGCCTTTGATCTCTGTTGATGACTCGTGTCTTCGTTAAAATCTGTATCCATTAGGGATTCAACAAAAGTAATGACGATTTGTGTCTGGCCCGGTCCGAATCATGATCCTTGGACTTTCTTGCATGCACAGTAAATTTGAATAGCTATGTGGTTTCTCCATTACTATTTCAACTAAATCAATTCTAACCATCATACATGCAATCAAATTACCAAACAATAATAGGAGCTGAGGTTTGATTGCACTGCTTACTCCACGTTTTAGTAGCCATCTTTAGCTATGCTGCCTCTCGGCTGCTATGAGCAAGGGACTGCGTGGCGTTAGAATGCACTATTTACTCCACCGAGAAGGTCCGGCCTTCTAATAATTTCACTACTCGGACAATGATGAACGTCATGCGGTCATCTCAGTAGACTGTTCTAGCCCTGTCGTCCCTGTGATGTGCAAAAGCCTGGCCTCACCTTGTATAGCCAACTCCAGCTAGTTGACTGGCTCTACTCCTAACAATTATTACTACTACTATCGCTGCTACTACAACTACCACTGATAATACAAATGCAGTGCTACCCTCTTGTTCATCTAGTAGTTATCTAGCATCGGGTTCCCTTCGAAGCGTACTCTACCTCTAATTGCTCCAACTCCAAAATCATAGCTATGGACTAAGCCACCAACCCCATAGAGTTGCCATCACCATGAGCTCCACCGCAAATCCGGATGCCCAGTTTCCACTTTCGGTCACTTCGTCCGATCGACAACGATATGGACAAAATCCTTGGCTACGTATGGTGCTAGTGAAGGAGCGTTGTCTGTGACCCTGGATTGCAAGGTCACCAGGGTCCTCAAAGCCGGCGATCGCTGAAAGTCGGTGAGGATTTCGTACCAGGACGCGACGCCAATAGGACCTTCACCGTGAATCAAGCCATGGTCATCCCTATCGACGAGGATGGTGTCCATAAGGTCCTTCGTGTGTTGTTGAGGTCAGTCCTGCCATTGTAGGATCTGACCCTCAAGGATCGGCAATGGGATAGATCCTTCCCGAGTCGACAGTTCCTCTGCTCACCGCCTTGTCGTGCGAGGCGTGCAAGGATGTCTGCTTCGCCCAAGAGAAGATTGGGCTTGCGGTCGACCAAGTAATCGAGTTCATCATGTCCTCAGCGCTCTTGACGCTCTGCACAAAAGCGGTGGCACCAAGGTGTTGGGAAAATGCAGTATCTTCCTGGAGGATTTCAGATCTAGTGGTGCGACCGGTCTTGCTGTGCATGCGCCATGCTGCAGCTAAGCATTCCACCACAATTGCATAATAATTGGTTTGATCCGAACTCCACCTGCCCATGGTGTGGGAAAGATTTGTCTACAGGTCTTAACCTGTTGTTGCAGGCGATCCTCAAGCTCCTCACCATGCCGGATGAGTCCATCTCGCTCATCGGAGGACGACCACAAGGATGACATGATGAGGTGGATGGTGGCGACACAAACGACTTCGAGGGTTGAGGCATCGATCGGTAGGTGTACTTAGTATCGTAGTAGAACATCTAGTAGTACTAGTACAATGATGGATGCATGTAGTTCACTTTTGTTCTATTTTCAAATGGCCTTATGTACCCTAAAAATTATTGGAAACCAATATAATTTTGGTTTAACTATTTTATTGGTTTTCGTGATTTTGGGAATGTGCTTTTGATGGGGGCAAAAAATAGATGGCAGGAGGGAATGCAGTCGGTCACAACATTGGAAACCACGTATTAATAGTACTAGTGGCTTTCATCTGTGTTGGACCACACAGTAAGTTAGTTGCGTAAACTAGTATAAACGACATAGTAACAAGCATCATAGGATAACGAGAACAAACCATGGAGGAAGCTGACAGACGCAGTAAAATAGAGAGGGGTCGGACTTTCATAAGTTTGAAATAACGTTTCAACTCCAATGGCTTCTCGGTTCTATGTTAGGATGTAGCGAGAAAGGCTCCTTGCTGCTAGATGGGATCCACCAGGCACCAGGTTGGCGATAATGCAGAGCTATCGGTTCGTCAGCAGACTGATTGCTACGACATTCAAAATAGACAACCCTTGGCACTTCACAGTAAAACTGAACAGCAAGTCTCATCCGTGCTACACTAGATCGAGGCGAGACTTGTTGAGATGAACTCCTCGCTGCTAACGGCTTACAACAAACAAGGTAAAAAGAACCACCAGGGGCCACAAAACCAGCTAAAAAATGACCAAGTGACCGATGCTACACCACCCTCAACAAAGCTTAACCCTCCTAATTATTACATCAAGGTACAATTGTCTTCATTGAACAATCAAAACACTAATCCAAACATTGGTTATGAGGTACTTGAACGTCACACCTATTTCAGAAACATATAACAAGGGCATGCATGTAATTCCATAAACACTAAACGATGACATCATATGACCACGTGGTTAATGCTCAGTTCAAAAGGAACAGCACCAACAAGATTTTGGAGGAAAATTGATCAAAAGCGCTCAGATTCCAAAACCTGCACAAATTAGCCCTCCATGTCTTTCCCTCCGCATCAACAGCAACCACATAGTCAAATGCACAACGAGTAACAAGCATCATAGGAAAAGGAGGTAAATGCACAACAAGTAATAAGCATCAAAGTAAAAATAGGGTAAACTTTGCAAGGTACTGTCCGACGCAGTCAAATACGCAGTGTCAGGACTTTCTTACCTTAGCCAAAATTTTAGTAGTTGTCTATATTCTCCAACACCTTCGCATCCTTCTTTCCCATACTCTCTCCAAATTGGAAAAAATCCCCCTTCCCGCCGCCTTTTTCCCCCGCGCGCAATGGGTTTCCCGCGCTACATCTCGTCGCCAAACCATATATTCTCGTCGCAGTAATTAAAAATGCAACATAGCCTCTAACGCCAACCACTTCTCCATTGCCCGTTGGGCTTGCGGTGGCGGAGGAAGATGTACTCTGGTGGTCTCTTTTTGGTGTGCTGTGGTGGCTCTAGCGTCCATTTGGAGGCAGGCGGTGGGGCTTTCTGGTGGAGCGTGGTGGCATTGGCGTCCATGGAGGAGCCGACAGATCCGATCCCCTGGTCTCCTTCTTCCTCTTTTACTGTTTGTTTCATCCGATCCACTAATTTTTAAGCTATAGTGTACTTGTTGCTACGAATGTCAATTAATGATGGTTAGACTTGATTTAGCTGATGTTGTGATGGTCTGAGCTCCGTTATTAACTGCTAGTCTAGATTACATATATATACCTGCTAACCTAAATGTGGATGATCTCCTACTCTATGTTCAGGTATTTCCTGTAGCATAAGGTTGTTGTGGATTTCACTGATGAATCTTTGTTGTATTATTTTTCTCTTTAGTTATGTCATTATTTAGGAAACCGAGGCTTAATACACACTGACAAAATGGAGGAGGCTCACAACAGGAGGACAGGCGCATTTGCGAGCCTCCCGAACGATATCGTTGTCGATATCCTCCGCTTCCTCCCTTCCCGCTCCTTATTCTGCTACAAAATGGTCTGTAAATCCTAGAAAAGACTCATCTTGGACCCCATGTTCATTCAGCTACTGCCCCAAATTGTGGCCGGTTTCTTCTACGACCCTTATAATAGCTATCGACACTTCACCAGCATCATGGGGGAACCACCCTCCTTGAAATTCTTGCCTTTTCACATTGAAATGGTAGCCATCTCAGATTGCTATAATGGTCTCCTCCTATGCTGGTGCCACATGACTGAAGGAGATTGCTATGTTGTTTGCAATCCAGTGACCAAAAAGTTCAAGGTACTACCGCCTAGCACCAGGATGTTGGCCATGCTGTTGGTGAGGCTCGCTTGTGTTTCGATCCCACTGCCTCGTTGGACTTCCATGTGATAGAATATGTTGATAGTGAAGACGTTTTGTGTGCGTAGGTGTGGAGACCTACTCATCTGAAATCGCAGCATGGATCTACAAGGAATATCAATGGGGCTGTTGACACCGTTTTTTCGGCACGTGTCAATAAGGATCGGGAGACTAAACTAAATCGGCAAGAGGGTGGTTTTTCTTCAGCATTGCTTTCGAGTTCCCGATGGGTGGTTGCCGATGAAGGACATGTTGATCTCGTACATTACCGAAGAAGCTGAAAAGCTGTTAAGGATCGTTGCCGATGAGATGGAAGAGCTGTTGCCGATAAGATAGGCAGGAAGACTAGAAGGGTGTTGCCGATGCCAGGAATGTGCCGATGAGGAGATGACTTCATCATGACGAAAGCGGACAGAGGATCGGCGACACGGAGCTTATGATTTTTCGTATTATAGTTTAAGTCCAACTCCTATACAAGTTTTATTTCTTTTTCAAGAGATAGAGTTCGTATAAGGAATTAGTTTATTTCTTCTATATTTGAGCTTTGCGTATTAAATTAGGACTCTTTGATTAGCAGAGTATAAATATATGCCGAAGGGCATTGTAATGGATATCCAAGCATCAATAAACAAATCTACTTTTTATTTACCTTTACCAATATTTTACTTTTTGACGACTTCGTCAAGTACCTTTTCTTTTTCAACGAGTTCTTTCAAGAATTGACTTGCTGCATCAACTTGATCTCCAGCGACCTTGCAGGTTTCGCGTCTACCGAGCACGATTCAGGCTTTGACTTCCGGGCGTATCGCTATCGTCTCGTCTGATCTGTTCAATAGTTATTGAATACCTTCTGAGCTTTGACGTCCGGGCGTATCGCTGTCGTCTCGTTCGGATTTTATTCAATTTTATCATCCTTGTCGATTAACAGGTCAAATCGACTGGCACGCTTCGGATATCGATTTTGGGTATTAGCCCGGTGTGTTTGCAAATAGAATTTTGCATCAACACATCTTTTGGCACGCTTGGTGGGACCAAGTCAATTGATCTATCATGAAGAATCCTGCTGATATCAATTCAGAGAACATCATCGAGATATCAGAGTCAGATCTCAAGGAGGATCAGAAGCTAGCCATGGAAAAAGCTATGGAGGATTACAGGCAGCTCTGCTTGAAGTCTTTCAGCAAGAATAGGGGCGGAGAAGTCATCCAGAAGCACGATCTGCCGTTGCCTCGGCAGGTAACCTTTAACTCCAACCCTGATAAATTACAAGAGATGGTTAATTCTGCATTAAATCAAGCTTTGATCAACCACTCCACCGTGCTGTCCAATATTGTTTACAATGCTGTTGTGCAAACATTAAGAGAAGGACAAGCACCAGGATATATCGGGCCAGCATATCGTCAGACGGGATCGGCATCTATCAGTACTCCATCGGCAACTCCAGCCATTGAGAGTATGGAAGCGTCTACTCCTCCAGTTATATCAGGACCATCTATCATTGGAGCCACGCCGATAGGATCAGATCTAACGTCTTAGGAGAGACCTAGTACTCAGTTGAGCACAGATCTATCAGCATCGGCAATATCAGGTCCTTCAGGCCAACACAGTCAAGTTGCTGCTAATTGGTGGGGATACGGGATGCCTCCAGGTCCATCTACTGCCAACTCTGAACTGCCTCAAGTGCATGATGTAGCAGGGAAGAGTCCAATGACATCGGCTACTCCAATTCGGCCGATGGCTCAAGTATCACATTATTCCATTGCACCTCCTGCTATACAGCCATTGTCAATGGGATTCTACGCGCCTTCGCAGCAGATATCTTATGCGAATCCATTGACTAATCCTCCACCAATTCAACAGAGAGTTTCCACTGCAGAACAGCCCATAGTGCCATTCGTATCTCAATCTGGGTTATCTGCAATTCAGGGCAATTATGCTGGCTATCATCTACCCATACAAGAGCATCAATTGTCTGCAAGCTATCAACCATCGGCAAGTCAGGTGCCGATGAGTTATAATCTTAATTGGTCAGGGCAAGCGCCAGTTCAGCAATCTACTATTCAGCTAAGTTATCAGGCAATGGGGATTCAGCAGTATAGTCCACAGGCAGCTATCCAAGATCAAACATCGGCAAAACAGCCGATGAACTCTACTCCACAGATTGGTGCCGTAAATATGCCGATTCCTCCAAACCAAGTGCCACAGGGGTATGTAGAAGCATATCAGCCAACGCCTCCAATGGAGATTCAGCTAGTGAATCGGCAAGATCAAGATGCGTTTTGGACCGATAAGATTGCGGAGGTGATGAAAGAGCAATTTGGGATTCAGCCCAAGATCAATACTTACTCTTATCGGACTCCGTACCCTCCAGCTTATGACTCAATTCCTTTCCTAAATCGGTACAAGGTGCCAGATTTCACCAATTTTTCTGGACAAGATGATACGTCGACGATGGAGCACATCAACCGATTCATCATCCAGTGCGGGGAAGCAGCGAACAGGGATGAGCTGAGGATCCGTTTATTCTCGTCCTCTTTGTCTGGATCGGCATTCACATGGTTTATCTCATTGCCACCGAACTCTATTCTTACTTGGGCCAATCTAGAAAGACAATTCCATAAATACTTCTTTGCTGGTGTCCATGAGAAGAAGCTTACTGATTTGATGAAGTTAAGACAGCGAAGCAACGAATCGGTGGAGAGTTTTGTGCAAAGGGTACGAGACATGAAGAACAGGTGCTACAGCCTAGTGCTTGATGATCGCCAGTTAGCTAGTTTGGCTTTCTAGGGTCTGTTGCCGCATCTCAGGGACAAATACGATTCTCAGGAGTTTGAAAGCTTAAGCCATATTGTGCAGAGGATCTCTGATCAAAGTGCTCAAGCTCCAGAACATAGGAAGAGCTGGAACAAGAAGGTGTCCTTTGTAGAAGAGGCAGAGGAATCAGACTCAGATGAAGAACCAACTATCGGCCTGGCTGAATGGGTAAAGGGAAAGAAGCCTATATCTTGTCCTTTTGGTCAGAAAGAGCCAGAGAAATTCATGTTTGACATCACGAAGGCCGATAAAATATTCGATCTGTTGCTTCAAGAAGGCCAAATCAAGCTGTCACCCAATCATGTGATTCCATCGGCAGATGAGCTGAAAAAGATGAGGTACTGCAAGTTTCATAATGCAACTTCGCACAGTACCAATGACTGCAAGGTGTTCAGGCAACAGTTGCAATCGGCCATTGAATCTGGGAGGATCGAGTTTGACAACTCTAAAGCTCAGAGGCCGATGAAGATTGATCAACATCCTTTCCCTGCAAACATAGTGGATGCCATAAGCAAGACCAAAGTATTGACATCGGCAAGTGCTAAAAGGAGAGCATCGGTGGATCCTAGAAATCAAGCAACTGCCGATGACTTGAAGGGGAAAGAGATAGTTGAAGAAAATAGTAGTTCTAGAAGACCACCTAGACCGGCTTCGTACAGAATTTTAGGTGATCGCTATCGACATTGGCAAGAGGAGTTGCGTCGGGAAGAATGGCGTCGACATAAAAATCATTGGAGATGCCCGTTCTTCATCTACTGCTAGGAAGAAGGCATTAAATTGCCCACGATTGATAGCTGCCCCGAGTGCAATGGTTATGATCGAGCCGATCGGACAGGAAGAAGATCACGCTATGGTGATCGGAGCAGATACATCGCTAAGTCGATCAAAGAGAGGACATCGGTGCATGATCAGCTGGGGGGGCAGAACCAGTGTATATGAAAGGCTGAGTAGGCATAACGACTGCTTGCCGATGAACCAAGAGGAGCTCGAGGAGATGGCTAATGCAAGAGTCCCGGATGAGGCAATACTCTGTAGAGATCCCAATACAAATTGCCTAAATACAAGTACGAAATTGTATCAGCCCATTTGGAAAACGAAGCTTCCTCAATGGTGCCCTGAAGGTCTAACGAAGACTCAGAAGAGGAAGATGCAACAAGAGCGCAAAGAAGAAAACTCCCATGGGGAAAAAACCTAAATATGGCGGCCGAAGCGCAAAAATGAAGGCCCATCGTCAGACATCAACATGGTTTTCATATTGCCGATGAAATTCTGAATACTTGCCAATGAAAAAGAAGAAAACAGATAAAGTACTTGTTCAAAAAGAGTGTATCGGCACTACGTTAATGTGAAGTTTTACAAATTGCCGATGCATTACTTTGCCGATGAGGAAGAAGGTTTACAAGTTCAACAATGAATAGATGGTTGATATCGCATGCAGGCGAATTTGATCGGCTTCCTCCAGTGTCTTTGCGTCTTCATCGGCATTACCTTCAATTGACTTAATTTTCTTCTTAAGCGCCAGCGTCTTGAGGACTTGGTTGTCCCTTTCTTGCTGAAGAGTTTTGATAGCTTTGGGCATTTGGGCCTTTTCCTGATTTGCTGCATACAAGGCTCCTTCGATCTGTTTCAGCTCCGCTAGCAGGGCTTCTCTTCTTGCCGATAATTGAGCAATCGTTTCTTCCAGATCTGCACAGGAGGCTTCTAGTTTACCGATGTCTTTGTGTTTCTCATCGGCAAATTGCTTGTGCTTCATCATGTCCTCCTGGAGTTTTGCCTGAATGGTTCTATCGGCAATTCGCTGGACAGCCCTCTGGTACTGCAGCTGCCGACTCTCCAAATGTGCAGCTTGGAAGAGTGCTTCCTCGACATCGGCAGGAATATGGCCCCGAATTTCTTTGAAGGTTGCTCTTGCGAAATCAGAGTCCTGGGTCAGCAAAGAGGTCTCCTATTGTAGTAAGGATAATAGCGTCTCCAGCTTTGATTTAGTTTCAGATGAGAAAGCCTCAAGGGCTGGAGCAGAGCTTTCTTCAGGCTCTTCATCATCGGGAACAATCCCACTGATAGAAAAGGAGAACAGACTGTCGGGGGAATCTTGCTCCTAAAAAGGAAAAAGTGACGTCAGCAGAAGAACCCAAGTGTTAAAGGTTATCTAAGGGAGTTAACTTACTTGTTTCAAGGCAATCTCTCGCCTTTGGCTTGAAGAAGCAACCTCAGGTACAATTGCCGATGGCGTTTCCTGTGTTGGTACCTCGATCGGTTGCTGCTGCGATACCGGTGCCGATGAAGATCCTTGTACGGGTACAATGGCCGATGGAAGAGCAGTTGCCGATGGAGAAGTCTACACAGGTACATCAGGCGATATCGGGCGAGGCGAGGATGCTGATGGTGAAACTGGAGCTTGTGTAAGTCTCGCCCGCTTTGATTGTGATTCTTCACCCGATGAAGCCTTACGCTTGTGCTGTAAAACATCGGCATCGGATGGCTGGGGGGCATCGGCAATGGATGGTTGGAGTGTCTGCGCACTCGGAGCAGTTGCCGATGTGACTACTTGGTGCTGTGAAAGAAACAGATGAGCAAAAGTGCCGATCCAACAATCAAGGTTTAAATAAAGAATACCTCTGGAGAATCATCAAGGATGACGAGGCGTGGCGATGAAGGTGCTGTAGGTGGAGCGAAGGGCGAGTTACCGATGAAGATTCGATTGGTGTAGAACTCGCGCCCTGAAATATAAGATCGTTAAATTACAGCAATCGGCATCTGCAAAAGAAAGTGAGGTGATTACCTGAGATGTCTGTGCCAAGAATGCGGCCGATTTGGTGCTCTTCTTGGAATGACCACGGCCCATCAGAGCGTCTAGCGAAGGAGCTTTATGGCCGATGATGGATACTGGGGAGATCGGCTGCAGCTGTATGACCTTGCCGCTCTTACTTAGTGTTGGAACTAGGTCATCGACCTGTTAAAAAAGGGGTTAGTTGCCGACAGATTAAAGAAAAGTTGAAGTGCAGATGGTCAGACTTACCGCATCGGCAGGAATGGCGTGGTCGGGATCAATGAGATTCCAGTAAAGGTGAGGAGATGCAAAGAATAGCTGCTCTTTCCATTCTTGCCACCATAATTTGAAGGACTCGGTGACGAAGGAAGCCGGTGCCCAATCGGTCAGATCAACATTAGAGGTATCGGCATCAGGAAGGAGAGTAACAATCTTGTGCCAATCCATGCGGTTCGCTATGATCTCTCTCGGTTTAATCACATCGGCAAAGCAGAGGTTGATGGGCAGTTGTCCAAAGGCTAATTGTCCAAAGGTGCATATTGGTCGGTCCAACTGTTCTGCCGTAGAAGATGAATTTCTCAAGCCACATGTTCAAAAAAGCTGAGTGCTCCCTGTGATTGATTGATCCGGATTTCTTAAACTCGCTGATATAACCAGTCCAGCCGCCGATGTTCCTGGTAGTCAGCCGATGCTCAGGTTTTCTCTGGAACAGAGTGTTGTCATCGGCAGACGAGATGTCCAAGCCAGTAAGCATATACACATCGGCAAGGGTTGGAGAAGCTGGTCCATGTTTGAAGATGAAGGCATTCATAGTATCAGACCAGAAATAGGAGGCAGCGATTAACAGTGACTCATTCCTCTCCATATCGACAATCGATAGTCTGATGCACTGTTCTAATCTATGTTCTGCCCAATACAGCTCCATTGGCCTGGCAACCCTCAAATACCAGTCTTTCCATCCCTTAGTGGTTTTCGGCCAGGATCGAAAGGTATCAATCCAGAATCCCAAATCAAAATTCTGAGCTCTAAAGGGGATTCGATTGGTTTCTGCGTTTATAATGTCGATTGGGTCTGGATTTCCCGTTGGGCCTAGGTAGATAAATTGATTTTGATGCGTTGGGATAAGAAGATTATTGTAAAGTTCCTGAGATTAAAGATTGAAATGAGGAGGAGTCATGAACTGCGCGGAAAAGGAGAAAAGAACTGTTAAAAGACGGGTAAAGAAGAAGATTAACCTTGGGGACGTCGAAATGAATAGCCATGGCCGCGACGAAGATGGAGAAAACGAAGAATGCTAATGGAGGCTAAGAATCGCCGTTAAGAGTGGCGCCGATCGAGTTCGTCGGAGGATCGCCTGTTGATGTCGCCGCTGGAGAGAGAAAAGCTAGGGTTTGAATCGTAGATGAAAAATGGGCCGCGGTGGAGGAAGCATTATATGGGCCTGTTGGTACAGGATTTCCACTACCGCGCGCGCAACCCTCGAGGAAAAGTTCAAGCGGCTTGAGTAATCATGACCTGGAGGAAATTTTGATGCATAAAGTATTTTATACTCTGAAATTGGGGGGCATGTGTTGACGCTTTTTCGGCACGTGTCAATAAGGATCGGGAGACTAAACTAAATCTGCAAGAGGGTGGTTTTTCTTCAGCATTGCTTCCGAGTTGCCGATGGGTGGTTGCCGATGAAGGACATGTTGATCTCGTACATTGCCGATGAAGTTGAAAAGCTGTTAAGGATCGTCGCCGATGAGATGGAAGAGCTGTTGCGGATAAGATAGGCAGGAAGACTAGAAGGGTGTTGCCGATGCCAGGAATGTGCCGATGAGGAGATGACTTCATCATGACAAAAGCGGACAGAGGATCGGCGACATGGAGCTTATGATTTTTCGTATTATAGTTTAAGTCCAACTCCTATACAAGTTTTATTTCTTTTTCAAGAGATAGAGTTCGTATAAGGAATTAGTTTATTTCTTCTATATTTGAGCTTTGCGTATTAAATTAGGACTCTTTGATTAGCAGAGTATAAATATATGCCGAAGGGCATTGTAATGGATATCCAAGCATCAATAAACAAATCTATTTTTTATTTACCTTTACCAGTATTTTACTTTTCGATGACTTCGTCAAGTACCTTTTCTTTTTCAACGAGTTCTTTTAAGAATCGACGGGCTGCATCAACTTGATCTCCGGCGACCTTGCAGGTTCTGCATCTACCGAGCATGATTCAGGCTTTGACTTCCGGGCGTATCGCTGTCGTCTCGTCTGATCTGTTCAACAGTTATCGAATACCTTCTGAGCTTTGACATCCGGGCGTATCGCTGTCGTCTCGTTCGGATTTTATTCAATTTTATCATCCTTGTCGATTAATAGGTCAAATCGACTGGCACGCTTCGGATATCGATTTTGGGTATTAGCCCGGTGTGTTTTCAGATAGAATTTTGCATCAACAGGGGCAAGGAACTGATGTGACATTTCTTAGTGCATAGAGTGTGTTTCTTAATGGTTGTCTGCACATTATGGGGTACTCTAACTACTCCAGGATACTTGCTGTGGATATGGATGGAAACAAATGGAGTAAAATTGATAGGCCTGATGGTGCTATACACTCCATGCATCAAACTCGGGGTCTCTTATGTGTGTGTCTTGTTGATGACACTTCGTTTAGAACCCAGCTTTCAATCTGGATCCTTGAAGACTATGATACTAACAATTGAACACTGAAGCATACAGTCAGCACCCAGGAGCTGTTTGGAATGACTAATATGCGATTTGGTGCCTATGAGCTTATGCAAGAGAAGCACACAGTGATTATAGTTCACCCAGAATGGAATTTGATTTTATTTGCTGGTAAGGATGGAATAATCATCGCATACAACGTGGACCGCAGAGAAGTTCATGACATCCATCATCCATTGGTATGGTAGAAGTCTCATTAAGAAAGAGTTCAACTGCAGACCAGTCTATATTCCTTATGTTCCCTTGATGTCAAATTCATTTGGATACATTTCACGTATCCGTCTCTCACGACATTTTAAATGGACCAATGTTGTTTTCTTGTCTATGGACTCAATGTTGGATGTTGTTATTATATGTCAGCGAAATTAGTGTGTCATTATGTCGCGATATATGGCGTGATAGGTATCCAGCCGCTAAGATACACAATGCGTGGTCTTTCTTGCGTTTAACATTAGGATAATGTGAGGTATGTCCAGCGCAGTCAGATTTGTAATGGTCGGACTTTTTACTTGTGCAGTATAGTATGTATAACTGGTATGGGCAGACAATCCCTTTTGCCACCCAGCACAGCATTTTTCTGCGGTGATAGCCCCTCGATTACTAATCTGGCGATTGTTGTAGTAACCACGATGACCAATAGGAACGTACTCGAGCGATGGAAACGACTGCGTCTCTAGCGAGGAGCGGATGTTCCCATGGGTGCAACTTGTCCAGCGAGCGATTTTAGCGAAGCAACGTATCTTGCAAGAGCACTAGCGAGGAGGACGAGGTCGAGGCTTTTTCCCCCTCTTTCGCTACAAACTCAAATCCCGCATAATCCATGACTTTAGTAGGTGAAACAAGGGGTGGGGTAGTTCAAAAGGCCCTAATAGTTGTCCAAATCAGCAGGGGTAATCAATATACAGCTTCTTCTTATTAATCAAAGCCGGGTAACCGGATCTTTAAAAAAAATCAGTGGGGCTTCTGTTTTGCAACATTGTGCTATTTTGTTTACTTGCACTGTATTAGTTCCTTATTAAGGAGAGTTTTCAATCTTGGGTGTGCTTGCCCCTTCCTTCCAAAATAGGCCTTAGGAACCATTCAGCCATGAATATTTCCTATTAACAAGCACGTAGTAGAGTAATATGATTTTTTGAGAAAAACGTAGAGTAATATGTGGTGGCCTCAGCTGAGAGCAGACTGGGGTGTTCTCCCAACCCGAATCTAATTCCTCTTATTAAAAAAACATGGAATATGTGGTGGCCTCTACTTTAGAGTAGACGGGGCGGTCTCCCCGCCCGTAGGCTTCAATTTTCGCCGAAATTTTCACTCCGCACCCGCCAACATTTAGATGTCTCTCTTGCCCTTTCGCGTGGAAAATATGTTCACTAAGACAAGGGCATTTGTGGTATTGTGGTGGCAATATAAAAGTGCAAGGACAGGCCTTCTCCGTCCCCATCTCCCATTCTCCCAGCCACACTCGTCTCTCTTCCCGCTCTCTCCACTTTCAAATTTTCAAGCAGTGGCACCACGTTGCTAGCCCACCCTGCTCCGAGCACTAGGCGCCATCGCCGCAGCAGCTTGACTCCAGATCTGGATCCCCTAGCTCGGCACTCATCGTGATCCATCGGATCTGAACCCTAGCCAGATCTTGATCTGGTAAGCCATCATCAATGCCTGCCACACCAGCTCCGTGACAACGATGAGATCTCAGGGCCGACAATGAACACTAGCCAGTCAAGGCGGAGTAACAGGTACCAAGATCCCTTTTTATGATGTGTGTTGCATTGTAGTGGGTTTTTTATGATTTTTTTGCCACCTTAGTGGTTGAACCGAGATGATTGTTGTTGACACATATTTGCACACCCCTGCTCTGTTGTTTACGTTTGGTTTAAACTTTAGTTTATTAAATGCCTATGTAATGTAGATGTAGAGGAACCAAATCATTTTGAAGAAGCATGGATTGTATATATTGCAAGCATTCAACTAAAAATGCAAGAACTTGGACTGTCTGCGCCGAAACCCTGTGTCTCCTACAAATGAAAAAAGTCAAGTGAAGATCTGGAATATATCCTGAACCATGTGAGTTCACTGATGGTGGCTATGAAGCAGATGAAATAGATTCAGACTTCGAAGCTGAGCAAGAGTTTCTGTATTTTGTTTGGGGCAATGTAATCTGCACATGCTTGCTACTTATGTTTGTTTTGTAACCTTCAGTGTCCGGTTCCAGGAAGGCATAGAGGAGACTCTGCTAGTAGGACAAAAGGCTTTGGTAATATGGGTGTCGAGCGAAGTTGTACGAAGCGAGTGATGCCAGCAGCACATAAGTTGACTGGTGTTTGTAGTTGGTCAGGTAAACATAAAGTGCTTGATGGATCAAGAGGAGGCGACCATAGCCCTATGGGAAACTTCTCACCTCCAGATAATAGTAGCCATGCCAGAGACGGAGAGGGTCCCTCTGAGCAAACTGCTGTCTTCCTCCAGACACAGAACAATAGCGAATGTTGCGAAGGTTGGTATTAACCAACATATCTCTATCTGTTGATTTGCAATAGCTATTTGACATCCAGGCTACTTGTATAACAAACAGAAATTCTGCTAGATGATAATACCCATGCCGTAGAGGATCCTTCTGAGCAAGCTACTATCTCCCCCGACCCACAGAACAATAATGAATTATCAAGGTTGGTATTAACTTGCATATGTCAGTTAATCAATTTCGCACTATCTATTAACAATCTGAATGTATAAAAACTGTGTAGAACGACCACTACCAAGAAAGAGGAAATGGCGGGGAAAAGGTATGGGACTTATGCTTGATGGAATGATTGGTGCATTTGGAGGAATGAGGATGCCCATCTCTATTGCCAAGGGGAATAGACGGCCACGTGATGCACTGCAAGCCGCCAAGTTTGCATCAGCGGTAGTATAGTAGTCGTGGATCAAGTACCAATTTTCACCCATTTTAAACATTACAAGACACCTGATGGCAAGGTCTAATTTGAAAATTTTCTGCATAAGCTATCTGTATGCATCGCTACCCCTTGTTTACATTCAACTGTGCCTTGAGCAACTAAGAAACTGATTTAATTTGCATGCACACTACTGCAGACAAAGCTGGCCTTTGACCAGCATCACCCACCAATGAGAGATGCTTGTTGGAATGTATTTAGGTGTGCTGTGAGGCAGGAACGCTACAGGTTGATGAAACTCTACTACAATAAAGTCCCTGCTGATCAGATCATGACATGCTCTCCTGTCCAGACCATGAATGATAAGCAGTGGAATGACCTTGTCAAATCTTGGTCTAGTGCAAAGAACAAGGTGCGTGTGAAGTCATCGAATGAGTGTCTATTCCTGCTATGGTCGGCATGTGCTGTAGTGTACCACCAATGGTGTTACAGGATGTATTTATGAAGAATAAGCAAAACCGTGCAAAAGTTAAGTACCATCAAGCTACAGGGTCTCAATCCTATGTTGTCAAGCTCCACAAATTTGTAAGTGGTGGTTTCATTGTATTGTTACTGGGACTTTGTATATATATGAACTGAAACTCATGTGCAATGTGAACAGATGGAGAACAAGAGGAAGGCCGCACATCAAAATCAAGGACTTGATAAACAACAGGAGGGATCTGATGTAGATGTTAATGTTGTGGAAGTCTTCAAGGAGTTCCATACCAGTAAGAAGAAAGGCCTTAGTGACGCTGTAAAAGAAGCTATTGTAAGTACCTTCACTTGATTTACTTGAAATTTGCAATTATACACCAATCTATACGGTACCTAAATATTGTGCTTATCTAATCTCTATTGGCTCCCTATCATCAATATGTTGTGCAATACCTATGCATTAGTTGTTATGGATTAATCTCCTGGGTTTTCAATTTAAGTCCTCTACCACTATCTGCTACCTTTATACCACTATCTGCTACCTAAAGTTTAATGCTTTAACATACGCAGGTAGCTATGGAAAGTTTGCAAGCCGCCTGTGTTGCTGAAGGGGGAACCAATGACTAGTGCTGATGTTGTTTGCAAGGTCATCTGCGATTCCCACGGCAAGAATGAGTCCCTGGCACCCATTAGCAACATCCGTTTTCTGAAGAATGATGGTATCCAGACAAGCTCCATCATAACAGATACATTGGCGGAGAGGATGCTTCGACAAAAGCTTTATGAGGAACAGGTTAGTTTTGCTGCCCTCGTTGAGGAACTAGCTGAACAGAAGATGAAAGCACAGAAGATTGTGATGTAGTTTGGGGATTACAAGAGACAACAACAAGAGAAGCACAGGAAGTTCCATGAGGAATTGTTGGCCGCCATTTCTTCTGGTAATTGACTATAGGTTTGCTGCTGTTGTGGCCTTGATGTCATTGACTTTTGTGGTTTGATGTGTAGACCTATGTGTCGATATGTGCCGGTTTAATGTGAGGAGTTGTCATGCCTTGCTAGAGGCCGTTGTCGACTATTGAGCGAGTAGGTGTACTCGAGCCATGTTTATGCGTGCATGAACCCATAGGGTCGCACGCTTAAGGGGCTGGAAGCCTAATTTGGGTTGGACCCAACTTAGACAAGGCTTAGGGTTACTAATGGGCCTCCAACTTAGGAGCACATTAGGGATGCCTATATAAGTAGAGGGGAAGGGCGCGGCCAAACCTAATCCACGCCTTTTGCCAGCCTCAAGTATGGGGGCTTGGAGTCCTAGTTTCGGACAGGGAATCAAAACTTTTGAATGAAAGTGGGAGGTTAGTCTTGCTTGTGCCTATGCTGCGAGCGAGGAGTGTGATTTGGTGTACCTAGCTGGGCTACATTGATCCGCGAATCGTTGATTGTTTCGGTACAACTTGACTATGGTCTAGCACCGTAGTAAGAAGTGGAATTTGGAAGATGAAATTAAAATGGTTCTCATTGCTCAACTCTTGCTTGACAATAGAATAGGTGCTTACATAGAATGTTTAGATGATGAATTTCCAAATGGACTTGCATCTTTCTTGGAGTCTTTTATTTCCTCACGGGTAAGTCTTGTGGAGTACAATTGAGTACTCAGGGTTTGTTCTACCCTGTTGTAGGTAACAGGTGCTACTAAAGCTGACTATGTGTGTGGAAACCTCCTGATGGGCTCAGTGAGGCTTTCCTTTGCGATGACGTCATAGAGTTTATTTGTAACTTTCACCATAAATGTTTTTACAAAGGAAAGAAACACATTTAGCTCTCATTACATGAATATAAATACTATTTTGTTAATATATAACTTGTCATATTCTATTGTTAATCAATTGATATAATATTCTGATGTTGTAATTAATGTGATGTAAGAAATGCCTAAAAATATTGTAAGCTTTACTCTCTCATTTATGATTCGGGTTGTAAAACGTGGATTGTTTCGAGTTCTCCTTCGGGTGTGCTCAACACAATCATTTGATTTAGTCCACTTTGGAGGTACTGTTGGTGGTCCTTATTGCATATTTTTTACCACCAACTTGATATGAAAACAGTTATAGGGTTTTTCACTAATCATTTCCATGAGTTTTGGTGTCTTTCTTGTTTTGCAGGGCTTTATGTTGAAATACATATAAAATCGGTCAAAAGAAGAGAAAAGAATAAAGAAATAATTTTGGGCCCATGACAAAAGAAAGAAGGAAATAGAAGAAGCCCACTTCAGGATCAAACTAGGCCGAGTCAACCACGCCACTGCGGTCCAGGTTCATCCCACAACCAACCAACCAAGGTCGGTCAGGGGAGGCTCCCACCAGGGGCACGCGCCCCTGGCCTGGTGCGCCCGAGCCAGGTGTCCCCACGGGCCCATCTTTGGCGAGGCGGTTTCCACCTTCCATGTGAGGGTCAGGCGGTGTGTAACACCTCTGGTGTCATATTAACTAAAATCTACCATGTCATCATATGCACTGTAAAGCATTCATGATTAGGTCAACCTTGATGTGCATTAACTAAAACAAGTTTACATTTCATAGGTTGATTATGTTTCTGAAATGTGTTGTCACATGAAATAATAAAACCTTACTTTCGAATGTCATCTCAAATACTTAGTTTATATTCCATGTACTTGAGGTGTAAACCATGTTTACACTAGTGTCAAGCATAGTGTATAAATCTAAGTCCAACCCTAAAAACGATTTCCATATTTGAAGTTGAATTTGGATTTCAAAGCTTATTCCCAAGTCTTGTAATTCAAATTTAAATTCAAATTGGAATGCTATAAAAATGATTTTTGAAAGTAAACCTGGTCAACCAAGGGTACTATTAGGTCATTGACCTAAAAATGTCCTTAGATGATGTTTGTGATCACTAATAACCAACCAATTAAATTAGAAACCAAATCGAGTTTGAATTCGGTTTAAAAACCCTTTATTTCAAAATTTAGATTTATCCCCTTTTCTATAATTCAAAATCTAAAAATAATTTGGGGATACTCTAAAATATAGTTTGTAGATCTTAGCAAGAGCTACAAAGTTGGTATTCAAAGTTTTTCAAGTTTCCAAAAAAATTTTAAATGAATTTGAAAATACAGTTTTCCAACATTTGTCCCCTTTTGATTTTAAAACCATAATTCAAAAATTATGCATAATTTGGAAAAACTTTGTAAATGAAAAAGGTTTGGTTTAAAAAGTTAAACATTTCATAGTTTTAAAGATTTTCAAATTTTATTAAAAAATCAAAAGTAATTTCAAATGTTTGTTTCTAGGGTTTTATTCCTCTTTTGAATTTGAATTCATATTTCAAAATATAGATAGAATTTGAGGATGCTAGTTAAATGAAAAGAGTAGCTCTTGAAAAGTTATGCAAATAATATTTTTGGATATTTTTAAATTCTTATATAAATTTTAGAGTAATTTGAAAATTCTCGGATTCTAGGAGCAGTTTCGAGTAAACTGGTCGCTCTGGACTCATACGGGTTCCGTTTTTGATGATTCAGATGCTTGGAAAGGGTGATATCCAAGACATTATAATTAGCCACCACCGCTCTCGTTAAGGTTGGATTTTATTTAGTTCTTGATTTTCTCGTGAAAATAAACATTGCTGCTGCAATTGTTAGTCGCGTAGATTCATTTGCACTCCAACCAGGGCCCCTGTTCTTGATCTTATCTGCACATTGGCGAGATGCTCATTCTAATAAGACTTGAACTTCTCTTCATATTGATAAGCTTCAAACATATTTATAATTTCTAATTGTGTTTACCTATGTCTTGTCGGTGTTCTCGATTCGCTTACAGGAAAGCCTTCTTGGTGAGGTCAATAGCGTGCGTCTGGTTGATAACCAACAAGCGGTGGTGTAACGGTTATGGGGGCCCGAATCAGTTTTGGTTCGAAGCCTAAGATCGTGATCGTCAAGTCTCCACCAAATGACTTATCTTACGTTTCGGAAGATTGGGCGCACATTAATTGTTCTCATCTCCGAGACAATTTTTATTCTCTCGCTCACCGTCCGCAGTCATGGGAATACGTTTTGCCCCACCTTATGCCCTGTCAGGGAAAACATACCCATCGGGTACATGTGCATCTTGGTTGCCTTAGTGTGCTTCGGCACCGACAGGTCCCCATCCCTGCATAAAGCACATAAATCAACAATCCAGATGAAGAAATGTGAACCAGAAAAGGGATCTTGCAGCAGCATGAAATAAGGTTACTTAGGTTACGAACCAAGTTTTAAATAGCCAGCTATGAAAAATAGCGGCACCTTTTTTTTCAAAAGCTATACAGCTATAGCAGTGCTATAGCGTAGCTATGCCAAATAGTGTTTTTAAAAAGTACGAAAACACCCAAAATTAAAGAAAAAACATGACAAATATGAAATTTGATGAACATAAATATGTTTCTAAGGTTCCACAAGTCTATACAACATTACAATACAACATGGTTATGAAAGTTTAGTTGTCTAGAATACCAAATTAGTAGCAAATGATAACTGATATCGGAGACAATTGTCGCAGCGGCAAATACTTGACCTATTGTGATAAATAGCGGAGCTATAGCGGTAAATAGCAGAGAAAATTATCGTAGCAGTAGAAGTACAAATAACTTAGCGCCAAGCCAAATAGCTTAGCGTCGAGCCTCTCGCGCCCTGTTATTCAGACCGGACCGTACCCGCGGTTTGACCGGTAAAAGATCGAACCAGAGCCTCTACGGTCTGGTGACCGGTAAAAGATCGAACCAGAGCCTCTACGGTCCGGTTCACCTTAGAGGACTGGTACGTAATTAAACCGGCCGGTTTTTGCGGAACCGGTGAGGCCGGTTTTGTTTGAACCGCCCCGGTCTGATTGGTAGCTTGCATGCTGTGTGCTACTGCCGGTGTCGCAGGTGGGCCTGTGCACCTTTGCACTGTGTGCCTGTTCAAAGTGGGCCTAGTAGTGTCTGCCAGCCGTTGAGCACTTCGGAAATTTGGACTTTGTGGGTCGCTGCATGTGCTGGTTGTAAAAAGAATGTGCCGATTGACTTTGGTAACATTGAGTGCTGCGTTTTTAATTTTAAATATCTATAACTTTTGCGTACAAGCTCTAAACTTCACAAATATATATCCATTCTGATTACCTTGATGAGCTCTCGGAATGGTACATTTTATTTTCAAAATTTTAAATTTTTTGCAACAAAAATATTTGAATTTCTATTCAAGTTTCTTTTGACCAATTCATAAATGTTTATATATTGTTTTTATGCATATTTTTACATGTTTGTTCATAAATATTTGATAGTATTATTTTGCATTATTTTTATACGTAATGTTATATTATTTTTGCACGAATAATGTTTCGTATTAATAATTATATATCATGTATATATATACTGGTTCAAAGTATTTGTGGCCGATTTGATTTAACCGGTCCAATATAATTGAACCACGGTTCAACCGGTTCTAAATGGTTGGACCAATAAACCATTGAACTGACAGCCTTACCGGTTCGATCTCCGGTCCGGTCCTAATAACTTACAAAATCATAGCTCCCTTTTTAACAAACTTACAAAAAACCACAAAAAATATCCTACAAATGTGCTTGTGTTAGGATGATGACCGAGGATGTGTGCTTGTCCCAGGCAAGATCCATCTTTAGATGCCCCCAATCAAGATGAGATATTGGAGACACAAGATCCATCTTCCCTTACAGACTAAAATACAAGCAAGTATGAGCGCACTAAGACTTGGGAGCATAGGGCAGTGTGCCAATGAGAAGAATACTTCGGCTAGGGGCTTGGGTAGATGGCAGTTGGTCGGGTGTGTGAGCATGTGTTTGGTTTGTGGATTGAAGTGGGATGACCTGGGTCGAACCCAAACCCAGAGGTGTTTGGTTTTAGGAGGTGTGGGTTGGGTTCATCCTGCATAGGGAATATTCCCAATTGATGCAGGTTTAGTGGATTCCTCAAAATCAGGCGAACCATTTCGACCCACATCGACGCTGTCGCACTCCGTTTCTTCCCTTCTCTCTCTCCCTTCTCGCACGGTGGGCGGACGCGCCTGGCTGGCCGTAAGGGCGTGGCTGGGTGGGCGGCGCTGAGCGGCTCGGCAACGACCGCTGGTGCCGGGCCGCGCGTGGAGGACGGAGGCCGGGAGCGGCGGGAAGGACGGCGTTGGCCCGGGGAGCTCCGCTGCAACGTCTTGGGGTGCTGCGCCGTGCTAGGCCCAGGAGCTCTGCCGCCGCCTCCGGGAGCAGGTCTACTGCCAACGGAAGGGTGGCCATGGCCTCAGGAACGGCGTCAGCCATCAGGGCAGGGCAACGTAGGCGTGGTGGGGCGCGGCGCTCAGGACGGCCCTCGCCCCCTCCCCTGCAACGCTCGCGGCGGCCCTCGCCCCCATCCAAGGCGGCGCTCCGCTTGGCGACGGAGTTCCAGCGCGGCGGGGAGGCGACTAGGCAGGCGGCGGTGCTGCAGGCTGGAGAGGCAGGTCGCCGGTCAGGGTCACGGGTGGAGGTGGTGGCGCGCCGGGTAGGGCGGCGGGCGCGGGGAGGCGGGTCACGGGGGCTGGGACGCAGGTCGCCGGCGCGGGTGCTGTGGACGCAGGGGTGGGGTGGCTCGTCGCGGGCGTAGGCGCTTGGGCGGATGGATAAGCAGAAAAGAAGATAAGAAAAAAGATAAAGAAAAATAAAGAGGATAACAGATGGGTCCCACCAACTATACTGTTAACAACGTCAAATGACATCCATTTCATCCCACTCTAACTAAATAGAAAACTAGGTTCCCTCTAACCTCTTAATCAAACACAAAGTGGATTATCACATCCCATAAAAATGACACAACCCAACCAACTTGATCCGCAAACCGAACACACGCTGAGTGTGGGATCGGGGACGAGACACGAGCGCAAAGCCAGAATGTGAGAATGTGAGAGCGTGCCTGCATGCAGGCAGTTAACGTACACGGGTTCCCTAATGGCTAATGGGGACGGGTACAGGGGGACATTATCGTACTCGCTTTACTCGAAGGGATCAATTTTTGCCTGTTAGCAACCCCACGAGTACTAGGGTGTGTTTGTTTCAGCTTCAGAATCAGATGAATCAGGTGAGGAATAATGAGAGAGAAATAGTGAATAATCAGTAGAATCAGAGCGAGCTGGAGCTGAAACAAATGAAGCCCTAATGTTGTCCTATAATGATCAAATCCTTGTCAGGTATCGGGGCCTGCTGCCATCTTGTGGCAGGTGGTGACGGCACGTCGGGAAGAGAAGACGTGAACAAAAAAAATTAAGTGTCCTGAGCAGACAAAACACTCTAGTGTTGTATAGATAGACGTTTTGAGGACATTGACAAGGATTTGGGGAATACTTGTCTGGCACAGCAAAGATTACGGGCGTGCTTGGAACCTTTGTCGTTGTTGCTCGCCTCGCTAGGCTCACCTTGTCCCAGCCAGCAAAGCAAAGTGAATTAATCTTCTCTCTCTATTTGGTTCTTAGCAACCAATTTTTGCTTGCACAGGAAAGCTAATTTGGCTCGCCTGCTGAGCGAAGTGAGATTAACAATAAAGCATGATTTCACAGACTTATTAAACACATGTCCACAAAACCAAGCTCGTCTCTGCAAAATAATTGGCTCGCTTGATTTTCTTATTGAGCGGAGTGAGATTAACAGTAAAGAAAGATTTCGCACACTTATAAACACATATCCATTTAACCAAGCCCGTCTCGCAACAGGAAGGGCCCATTTGATTTCGAGTCACAGCCTGGGCTCGCTCCCAACATACAAAATATATACTTTCTCCTGCGTCCCTTTGATTTCGAGCCACAACCTGGGCCTGCTCCCGGCATACAAAATATACACTTTCTCCTGCATCCCAAAAATGCTCTAAGAGTTCGTTTTTCAGGGTCAGTCTTGTTGTGTCGTCACGCGTGGCGTACAATCACCTCCCGGCGCTCACGGTCTCATCCACCCTTCCCTTCCTTCTCCATCTATCGGGACATGGCGGAGCATGGTCCTTCATCTTCGATGCCAGCATCGCTTGGCTTCAAGCTCATGCTACTGCTACTATGCCAGGACACGACGGCATGTGCTGCTGCTCAGTGGTTCCACACGGGGAGCTTGCCAGCCTATGCCGCTTGGAGAAGAAGTCAAGGCCGCTGTGGCGTCCGACCCAAAAGGCATCCTCGATATCCTGTGCGATCCCCGGTGCCAGGACGTGGCAAGGAGCCAGATCCTCGCCAATGGCCCTCTCCGTGCCGCCGTCACGTCGCGGTGCTGGCAACCATCCTCTGCACGCGGCACACGGGCCATGGACACCATGGCCAAGAAGAGCATCGGGGACCTTCGTGGTGTGTGATGCCGCCGCTGCAGGAACGCCACGTTGCTTCATGCCCTAGCTAGCCGCGCGGTGTGGCCACGCATGCCATTTAGCTACTCCGATGTCGGCTACGACCAATGCCGACTCAAGACCATAACTGGTGTTTAGCAAGTGTTCAATATGATGACGAATAGAAAAACAAGAAAGTATCATATCCATCTTTGCACCGTATCAAACACAATCTCAGGTTGACCTGGCTCATTGTAAACACCGTGGCTGGCTAGCCGGTCTGTCGAGCCGCAACATCAAGCACAATTTTCATTGTAAACACCGTGGCTGGCTAGCCGGTCTGTCGAGCCGCAACATCAAGCACAATTTTTTTTAGCTTAAATAAAGGTAAGATGTCCACAATGTTGAGGTGCTTCAAAATTTTTTTTTATCTCTGACACTAAGCACCGGTGCCTCATTTCCTCGCATACCCACAATGTGGGCACCGATGCTTCTCCTGGGATTGTGGGTCCTGCCCAGAAAAAAAATCCCCTTCTCTCTTCCCCTTCCCTCTTCCCCGGTCTCTCTCCCGTGTGACTGGAGCGTGTGTCGCCGAGCTGCAGCCCTACGGCAAGCTCGTCGAGGAGGCCCCAGGCCAGATCCACGCGTTGTCCTTCATTGGCCTCCCTCTCTCCCTGTGAGGCCCTCTCCTCCGGCACTCCTCCCTCCAGATCGGGCGCCTCCTCCCGCCCAGCAACGGGCCGTGGTCAGGGACGGGGGACGACGGCTGTCGGGGACGAGGACAGTGGCGGGGGACGATGCCACGACGCGCCCGTTTTACGATGCGGCCCCGTGCCGCAGCTGCCTCGGCCTTCGCGCGGACGGCCACACGCGGGCTAAGACCAGAGGCAGGTGACACGCAGCGTCCTCGCGGCCTCGCAGATGGAGGAGCCGTCGGGACTGGGAGGTGGGTTGTGCGGGTCGGCTCTCGACGGGGACGAGGCGCCGAGCCGGTGGCAAGGAGGGTCCGCCGGCCGGTGGTGCAGGGCGGCGTTGCGGGGTGCCGGGTGCCGCATCCTCGTCGCGCTGACGTGGAAGCCGGGTTTTCCTCGCCGTCGCACTGGTCCTGGGTGCGTGGGAGTACCATAGGCTGAGGCGCCTCAAGAGGATCCTCGTCACCATGGTGGCCAAGGACCGGAAGCGGGCGACAGCGCCCGAGGGAGGGGAGCGCGTGGTGATGCTTGTAGCCGTCTCGTCCACGCTTAGGAACCGAGGTGAGAGAGGAGAGAGAGTGAGGCAGAGATAGAGAGGAAATTATTTTTTATCTTCCAGGCATCGGTGAACCTACTTTCGGTGGTGCCGAGACTTTTAAGGAAGTCAGCACCGGCGACAAGGTTTAGCAACGGTGCTGAAGCACTCGCTCCAGTCTCAGCACCGGTAAAAGGCATCGTTGTACCCAATCTTAAACGCGCCCCAGGTGACCAAACGCCCCCGCGGCCCCCCGCCCCGACCAAACCCACGCCCTCCCGCGGAAACGACACTCTTCGCGAAACCCTAGGCCTGCCCTAAATCGTTCACCCAAACCCTAGCCCTAAACGGTTCGATGCTGTGAGCCCAGCAACAAAGCCCATGGCTCTGGACGGCCCGGCGGAGCGACGGGACGAGGTACAGGTGGCGATGGGGAACGGAAACGGCGTTGCGCCGTCTCAACCGTTGCGGACAGCCGGTCGCCCAGCGGCGGCGCCGGCGCCATACGCGGACCGGCGGCTGCGGCTGAACCCAAATGCAGAGCACAGACCGCAGGACTACAGCGACGTGCGCGGAGAGTACGCGCCGGCGGTCTACAGCGCACTCGAGCGGCATCTCCCACCCAGCCTCCTCGATGCCGACCGCGATGTCAAGCTACACTTCATGCGGGGCATTCTCACGCGGTACTGGCCCCAGGGCGAGCGTAACAAGGTCTGGCTTTCGATTCCTCTCAGTCACGTGCTGATGTGCATTGCAGGATTCGTGCAGATGTTTTTTCTTTCTGTTATTTTTTTATTTGTTATAAGGTTGGCGCCGGTGCGCAGTGGAGTTTTAAAGCGTGTTAAAGCGGCAGAGGTCGATTTAAACTGACTTGGGACGAGTCGGTTTAGAGAGACCTTAAGGAGTGGGATATCTTCGAAGATTTAGCTATGGACAGAAGCGGTTGGAGACTAGTCATCTAGTGCCTGAACCATGACTTATGACTTGTGTTACTATGTGATTTGTTTCTTCTGGGTTTCATCTCTAGCATACCCCAACTTACTTAGGACAAAAGGTTATGTTGTTGTTGTTTGTTGTTTTATTTGTTATAAGAAGTTTGGTTTTGCTAGGGTTCTGAGCGGCACTTGAGTAACTATTTTGGTAAATCACTTTAAGTTTCAATATGTTTGGATTTTGCTTCAATGTTAGTGCCTGTCGTATTAGCGTCAACTTTTTAGAGGGAAATGGCAATTTGGGTCATGGGTTGGGTTAGGAATGGGTTTGGCCTGGAAGCACATTGTTTGGCAGATTGGCAAGGTGGCAGGGGCCGTGGGTGTCACTGGCGAGCAATCAGAGACTTTTAGTTGGGAGATAGGCAGCTTGGATGCCTAGTGTAGCTAGGAGCACACTCAAGAAAAAAATTCGGTTAGGGTTGGAAGACATTTGATCGTGCGTGTTTTGGAATGTTCTAAGCTGGAAAGGGTTTGATCTTGGTTAGTGTTGAAAGACATTTGATCGTGCCTGTCTAGGAATGTTCTAAGCTCAAAAGGGTTTGTTTTGAACGACTTAAGGTTGAAGGACATTTGATCGTGGCTTGTCTAGGAATGTTATTCTAAGCTTGAAAGGGTTTGTTTTGAATTAATAACATTGATTATTCTTAGTGCCTAGGCAGATGGAATGGGTCATTGTATACAAACTAATAAAAGAAAGAAAAGAAAACAAAAGAAAAGATCAACTAGGCTGCTAAAATCATCTGTGCTGCCCAAAACATACAACTTTGTGAAGGACCCAGCTAATGCAAACAGCTGCCCCCATCACCTTCCTCCCTTGTTCTCTCTATGCTTCCATACAAATTAGTGCCACAAGCAACAACCAACATATCAGTAGTGGGCGGCAAAATTGGTTGCCCATGGTTCTCTCTTTCCTTGGCAGTCCACCGATGAGGTCCTCTGTCGCTCCGCTAGTGAAGTGCACCTTTCGTGCTCTGTTGGCGATGTTTTGCCATCTGCACTTTGCCAACATTGTTTACCATTGTCCTCTCCATTTACAAGGCATGGTTAGGTTAGTCTGACATTTATCTTACCCCATTCTATGTTGGTGCCTGAAACCCCATCTATATTAGTGCACCTTTTTCTTACCCCATTCTATGTTGGTGCACATCCATTTACATTCCATTTACAAAGAATGGCAATATCCTGTTGGAATGGCGATGTCGATCCCCGTCGTCCTTGGCCCTTGATTCAGAGCAACATCCTAACGTTGTGGAAAAGTGAGGTCAACCCTGAATCTGCAACTATTATTTGGTGGGCTTGTGGTGATTGAGGTCATGCTGCTTGTAAAATAGAGCTGTATTTTGATTCCATAATTAAAACACTGCCTTTCACTATGTTTCTCCATGACCTCAGGAGAATACGACCATATACCTCTGATTAAATGCCTTGGAAGAAGAGAGGTTGTTATATCATGTTAGTAGGAGTTTATATGATCATTTCACATTTTCTTTCTGGAATCCATACTTCCTTGATTAGTGCCTATGGTATGCGACGGACATGGTGAAACAGAGGGAAGGATAGTACATCATTGTGCTGTTTAGGGCTTTCTTTCAGTTCAGTTTTGTTTGCAAGAATTTTAACATCACTAAATTTTCATGGAGATCATTTCATTTTTCTACCTTATCATAAATTAGCTTTCTACTAAGGCTCTCATGTCTAGTATCTTCATACAGGTGCAAAGGCATAGAGAATACAGACAGAGGATACTCCACCTTTACAAGGTTTGCTTTTCACTCTTATTCATCACTAGATTAATATTCAATATGGCCAATTGTCATGTTTTGGAAGCCTTGGGTTTTATTTTTTCTTTTTTAAGTTCTGTTAGGATAACATTGAGCAAACTTCCGTGAGACGTAATTGTTTTGTTCATATGCAATCTATTACATGTGATGCCTGCAGTCTATATGTTATTTTGTATCTAAAGTTCATTGCTCGGCAACGCATTGGGCTGAATCAAGTTTAAGTTTGTCCAGCACATGGGACATTGGCAAATTACATATCCGATCACGCCGTGGTGCGCCAGCTCACTGCTCCTATTCACTGCAGCAGAACAGGGTCATGGTATGATAAAATTAGATCATCATTGGGTATGGCATGGAGCATGATGAAGGCATAGTGGATGCCGATGGAGTTCTGGGGCGAGGCAATGTCCATGACGGTGTTCATAATCAACTGCGTACCGACGAAAAGCCCTTTCGAAGCATGACATAGGAGGGAGCTCGATGTCTCATTCTTGAGGATGTTCAAGTGCGTCGGCTATGTCAAGGCAATGAAGTACTATCCAAGTTGGTACGAGGCTGACAACAAGGCGTATCGACTGTTTGCCCTGTGCGGAGGCAAGGTGATCTCATGCGATGTCATTTTTGATGAGAAGGCGACCTAGGATAGGGGAAGTTTGGGCTTAGAGAAAGCTGGTAGAGTGCATGACACCTTCGTCGTCGAGCACCTCGTCATCCAAGCCGGTGGTGATGTGCGATAAGAGGAGTTGGCTACAGACACTGTGCAAAGGTGGCACCCTCCCATGATGGGCCTACAAGCCTACGGACGATGGGTGAGGGCGAGCCGTCTCCTTTGGTGGTGGCACAAACTCCACCGTCCTCTACTCTGGCAGAACATGGACGCCACCAACCCGGTCCAATTCGTGACTCCTTCGTGTGACGTGGTTGCCCATGTCGACGGCCACCACCTGGGTGAGGAGGTGCGTTTCTACACCTTGGAGAATCTCGTTGGTAGCGTTGTGATCCTAAGAGTTACAAGTAGAGTACTTGACAACGATGAGTTGCTGCACATGAGCGCCAAGGAGTCTCCCACGTCTGCTGACGCCGAGCGCGATCAACACTAGCGGCAGGCTATGCTCGAGGGGATGCAGGCGATCGAGGACAAGGACAACAGGATGTTGGAGCTCGTGGATCCGCCGCTTGGGCGCCGCCCAATTGGGCTCAAGTGGGTCGTCAAGGTGAAGCGCGACAAGCACGCCACTATTCAAGCACAAGGACGGTTTGTTGCCAAGGGCTTGGTTCAGCAGGTGGGATCGACTATGAGGATGTCTTCCCGCCAGTGGCATGGATGGGACCCGTCCACCTCGCGCTGGCAAAGGACTACACGCGACTATGGGGGCAAGATCATCTCATCGTCGGTGTGTATGTGGATGACTTGATCATCACAAGACTCCATCACCTTGTGCCAGCATGCGTACGCAGGGAAGATGTTGGACCAGACCGACACGGCAGGTTGCAAGGCATGTGCGACGCTGATGGAGGAGAGGCTGAAGTTGATGTAGGCAAGCACCGCGATGGAGGTGGATGCGACGTGTTACGAGAACATCGTTGGCGCACTGCGCTACCTGACTCACACGGCTGTACATCTCGTTCACTGTCATTAAGTATGTGAGCAAGTGAATGAAGGATCTCTCAGAGGATCATTGGGCCGCGGTGAAGCACTTGCTGCGCTATATCAAGCGGATGATCGATTAGGGCATGCTCTTCCCCAAGATCGGCGAAGGAGCTGCGGCGACATGGTGGGCGACATTGATGGGCGGAAGAGGACCTCTACTGTGCTTATCTTCCTTGCTCCTCCCCTATCGTGTGGCAGTTGCAGAACATAGTACATTGTAGCAGCCATGGTGGCGTGCCAAGTGTGGTTGCGTTGGTTGCTGGTGAGCTCATCCAAGAAGCTCACCCACCGATGTTGATGGTGGACAATAAACCTGCCATTGCCCTTGTCAAGAACCCCATCCTCAACAACCGGAGCAAGCACATCGACTTCAAGTATTGCTCCATTTGTGATTGTGTAGATGGAGTACAAACCATCCTTGAGTTCATCGAGACCGTCCAACAGCTCACACACATACTCACCTAACCACTCGGGTGCCTTCGGTTCTTGGAGCTAAGGAGCAAGATTGGAATGGTGGATCTCGAGCTCAAGTAGCAGCAGGATTAGGGGAAGATTTGTAAGATAGTCTGTCGCATTATTCTGATCTTTTTCTACAGCAGGGGTTAGGCAATAGATCAAACTCCGCTGTCCTATATCTACTTTAGCAGCATGACAATAGTGCCATGTAGTGGCTGACCTCAGCCTAATAGTAGGTAGCTGTAGCAAAGTAGCGGCTATAGTAGAAGACTAGTATTTTGCGCGCGCCCATGCGCGCGAGCAGTGGCCGCAGCAATATTTGGAGAGAGGATGTATACAGACATATGAGTTCAAGCATGAGCTGAATACCACAATATCAAATGTTCAGACACGAAATATAATACAGAAACAACAGACATACCAGATGTTCAGATATGAAGTAAATACTACAGGCAATTAGGTACATGTCTAGGTCGACACAACCATACATAAAAGAGTGGAATAGCATAAGATAGCATAGCACATGCAGATTGTTTGGTTGGTCAATAGACGTTCAGGTCCACATCGTAGCATACACAAACATCATATAGAGGCAACATATTTAGGTTCTAGGACAGGTGTCCAGGTCTCACGTACATAGCAGGTTGTATATGGCAAAAGTCGTTACAATAGCGAAGGAAAGCGATGTCAGGCCCCGAGCTTCGAGGGGCTGTCATGGCTTCATTAGAGAGGAAAGCTCCTATCTGATTTGAAGCTGCAGGGTAGCGAGAAATCTGCAAAGCTTATATATAAAAAAATCAGCGTGTTTGATGTTAGTGTGACAAAGTTGAAGCTGCTGATATAACCCAAAGAATGTGGATCAAATCAAATAACCCAAAGAATGTGGGATTATATCATGGACCCTATCCTACCGAAAAAATCATGGACCCTATAATTGCGTATTTGTTGGTTTGATTTCTATAGGCAAAAGTTGCAAATTGAAAGGAACAATAGGGCTGGTCCAAGGGAAATACAGCAGCGCCAATTTCAGTCTAAGATTTGTTAAAACTAAATATATCTGTGATTTTAGATCCCTATGGCAATATTTGAAATGGTTACTTGAAAATATATGGCATGGAAATTTTGTGGCAATGCCTTCTCTTGCTATCTTCGTAGGGAAAGATGAAAGCACAATCCTAACTGAATATCATCTAGAGAATGATTGTCCTTTTGTGTTTACCTTCCATTGCTCGATGCAAACCAGTTTCAGACATGCAGCCATCTCCCCAGTATGAGATCTGCAACCATTTAACCGTGCATGAGTTCCTTGATGAGTTCATCATCATGAGGGTTCTGGTAGGACCAATGTCTTTTTTATTTACCTTTTATGAGCAGTACAATCTATTTGTCAAAAGCAGGCTTCAACTTATGAGAGGTACAGACTTAAAAGGCCTAATGTGGTTATAGCCGATATGAAAATAATCAACGGTATATGAACATTATAGAAAATATGAAAATAAGCAAAAGTGTATGAATATTAATAGACACTTCAAGTTTTGGGAGCCCATCAAAGATACTGACTCATCCTTTTTAGAATAATCAACCAGCACCTGTTAAATCATTTAAGGAAACACAACGTACCTGCATGGTTGCCGATCTCATTATGTAGAATGAGTTGTAGATGGTGAGTGCCTTATTTTTTTTTATCCTCTCATCATAACCTGGAACAAATAATTATTCTGTACTCGGTGGTCCTGTGCATGGTTTGTTTATATCCTACAAAGAAGTGGACATAAGTGGATTCAGTTTATATATCACAACGAAAATAAGAACCGATTACAGATTGCATAGAGAAGAGTGAACCTGCACATTTTTAAAGAATTGTTTGGTTGACTTACAAAATGATAGACAACAAAATCAAATAGATAAATTGTTGGAAAAAATCTGCAATGCCCTAATAAATTTGTAATAGTAATGTATGTGCCTACGATCAGATTCTTTTAGTTCTCATATATATCTTCAGAATACCATAGAAATGAGTGGCTACTAAATAGGGAACTTCACTACCTTTTAGTTGATTTTGTACATGCTGTTGTAAGGCCGTCATGTTCTGGTTAGGAAAATAAAGAACTCCTTCGAATGGTAAAACTCAAACATATAACCATGAAGAAGAAATTTATAACCATGTACTATAGGAGAAAAAAGCCTGCAAGATCAGATTGTACTACTACTCTAATATTAGTGTATATTTGTATATGTATGCAAAGATCGATGACAACAGAACTCTAAAAACACAAGAATCATTCCATCCAATCTCGTAGGTAGTCCAGATGGTAAAATCAAAGAAAAAGGTATCACTCTATCAGTTTGAGGTTGATCATGCTGTAATAATGGGCCTCAAAAGAATCTTGGTGATATAAGGGCTATTATGTTGATCCACCCAAAAAATATGAGGCATACTGTGTAACTTCATATGCCAAATAGATAATAGTAAATTAAGATGTCTAATTAAAAAGTTGATTTTAAAAATTATTCAGTATCCAGCATAAGCACTGCTAACAACTTGGCTGATGATGTGCGATAACCTGCATTCTGTTTACCTGAATAAAAATAGGAAGAAGGTATATATATATTGATTGTCACAAGCAGATTATCAGAGCTAAGGCTAAAACTGGTGCATACCTGATTTAACTGAATTAGTTAACGAGCATCACCCATGAACCTGTAGAAAAATAGAGTATAGTGAGGCCAGGGGGGGGGGGGGGGAGAGCAAACCAGGGAGTGGAAATGTTACTATACATTTATGGCTCATGTCTTCATATAGAGGCAGTAATGACAGGGTTTTACATTGGTACAAATACAAAAGAAGAGCAAATAAAAAAAGAACATTAATCTATTTCTCTTAGTACAATTAGGTTGATAATGTCCTGAAAAAAGGAAACATGGTAAGATGTCCAAGACATAGGTTATGTATGGATCAAGACATTAAAAATATACATAGCATACTGAGAAGCATCTGTAGCACAGCATCTGCAAGCACTTAGACACTAAGAAGCATCTGTAGTAATGATATATAAACTTCTTATCATCATCATCATCATCATAGCCTTTTTTCCTAAGCAAGTTGGGGTAGGCTAGAGATGAAACCCGAAAGAAACCGGTCACATAGTAACACATAAAATGTCATGGTTTAGGCACGTAGATGGCTAGTCTCCAAGCGATTCTATCCATAGCTAAATCCTCGGAGATATCCCACTCCTTAAGGTTTCTCTTAACCGACTCATCCCAAACCAGTTTAGGCCGACCTCTGCCGCTCTTTACATTTTCGTTCCGCTTTAGAACCCCACTACGCAACGGCGCCTGAGGAGGCCTTCGTTGAACATGCCCAAACCATCTCAACCGATGTTGAATCAACTTCTCAATTGGTGCTACCCCAACCCTATCCCGAATATCGTCGTTCCGGACTCTATCTCTCCTAGTGTGCCCACAAACCCAACGCAACATACGCATCTCCGCTACACTCAGTTGTTGTTGGACATGTCGCCTTTTTGTAGGCCAACATTCCGCACCGTATATCGCCGTCCTATAGAACTTACCTTTTAGCTTCTGAGGCACCCTTTTGTCATAGAGGACACCAGAAGCTTGACGCCATTTCAATCAACCGGCTGAAATTCTATGTCTAACATCCTCATCAATGTCTTCATCCTTTTGTAGCATTCATCCTAGATACCGAAAGGTATCCTTCTTGGCCACCACTTACCCATCATGACTAACGTCTCCCTCCTCGCGCCTAGTCGTGCCGAAATTGCACCTCATGTACTCAGTCTTGGTCCTACTAAGTTCGAAACCTTTCGACTCTAACGTGTGCCTCCATAGTTCTAACTTCCTATTAACCCCTACTCTACTCTCATCAACTAGCACCACATCATCAGCAAAGAGCATACACCAAGGCATATCCCCTTGTATGTCTCTTGTGACCTCATCCATCACCAAAGCAAATAGATAAGGGCTCAATGCTGACCCTTGATGTAGTCCTATCTTAATTGGAAAGTCACCGGTGTCGCCATCACATGTTCGAACACACGTTACCGCATCCCCATACATATTCTTGATGAGGGTAATGTACTTAGTTGGGACTTTATGCTTTTTCAAGACCCACCACATGACATTTCTTGGAACTTTGTCATATGCCTTCTCAAGGTCAATAAAGACCATGTGCAAGTCCTTCTGCTCCCTGTATCTCTCCATCAGTTGACGTATTAAGAAGATCGCCTCCATGGTCGACCTACCAGGCATAAACCCAAATTGGTTTTGGGTTACACTTATTTCTTTTCTTAGGCGATGCTCAATAACCCTCTCCCAAAGCTTCATCGTATGGCTCATCAGCTTGATTCCACGATAGTTGGTATAACTTTGAACATCTCCCTTGTTCTTGAAGATCGGTACTAATATACTTCTCTATTTTTCAGGGTCTTGTTGGACCGAAAAATGAGGTTAAAAAGCTTAGTTAACCAATCTATCGCTCTGGCACATAGGTATTTCCACACCTCAATGGGGATACCATCAGGGTCCATTGCTTTACCTCCCTTCATCTTCTTAAAAGCTTCCCCGATCTCTGTCTCCTGAAATCTCCTCACAAAGCGTCTGTTGGTATCGTCAAAGGAGTCATCCAACTCAAGGGCAGGACCCTCATTCTCCTCATTAAACAACTTGTCAAAGTACTCTCTCCATCTATCCTTGATCTCCTCATCCTTCATCAGAAGCCGGTCTGTTCTATCTTTGATGCATTTGATTTGGTTGATGTCCCTTGTCTTCTTCTCGCGAATTCTAGCCATCCTATAAATGTCTTTCTCCCCTTCCTTTGTGCCTAACTGCTGATAAATGTCATCATATGCTTGACCTTTTGCCACACTCACAGCTTGCTTTGCAGCTCTCTTCGCTATTTTATAGCCCTCGATGTTGGCTGCACTCTTGTCCTGGTGGAGGCGCTTGAAACACTCCTTATCAAGATCCTAAATGCCAATAACTGAGTAATATGCAAGTATTTCAATACTTGCCAAATTTAATCGTAGATAATTAAGGCATTGAAGACAAAAAAGAAAAACTGAAAAGTAACCTCTCTATATGGTATGGCTCAGAAAAAATGGCCTTGCGAATATTCTTAGATGCAATACTGCATTATGCTTGTATAGTTGGATATCACAATTGTTCCTACACTGCACACTGGCATAAAGGCCAAACCTCATAATCAAATCAAGCCAACACAACGAAAACAAAAGTCAAGTAGGACCATGAATAAACTTGTTATACAATGCCTAAGGAGATATCATTACTATATCTCTATTAGTCGATTTTCTTTGTGTTAGAACACCAAGTGAAAGGCTTTGCAAGTATAAGCTGAACTGATCTGCATTGTTTCAGTCATTTTCTCAAACACGTAGTTGGCAAGCAAGCATAACAAGATGGGTAAGAAACTGCTCCACCCAACAATCCAGCACAATGTCGATGGTGTGCATGCTGATATGAGATACCTCAGATCTAGCTGATGCAAACCTGCAGGCAAGAAGGAGGCGATGGGGATTCGGGCATGGAGGCCCCCAAAGCTTCATATTTGGTGCTCTACTGTCACTAAAGAAACTCAGAAATTAGGAAGCTAGCCAACGCAAAGCAAACAAGGTGCTTCTGGTGAAGGGCTCTGAATCCACCTATAACGAAACTCAGAAATTAGGAAGCTGGCTGTTATAGACGCAAAGCAAACAAGGTGCTTCTGGTGAAGTGCTCTGAATCACCTATATCCTCATGATATATCTACAACAATGCAGTGAAGTACAGTTCTTCTAAAAACACTGAATAATCTACAAATGCAACCATCTACTATACCATGAACGCCCTCACACATAAAGACACTGAATAATCCCTGCATTAGGCAGGGCTCTCTATACAAAAGAACAGAGAAGATTTTTAGGTACATACAAACCTGGTTAGGTTTCTTGTTTTTTTCTATGCAATGTAAAATCAAACCCATTTATGTTCCGACAACCAAATCACCAAATGAATGACCTAGATTGCAATATGTAATTTATGAGGAATCAGTTGGACGAAGCAAGAAGCATGCGTGCATATGTGTTGGTACAACCAAAACAACCAAGAGACAGTCCATCACTCGCTAATCCCAGTGGAAGTTTGGCACCTGGGAAATTCTATGGCAAATCACGATTGGAAATATTGCTTTCCAACTGAGCCACTGTGAAAAGCAAGGAAGGGGAGCAGGTTAGGGGTAGCGAGATGGTGGTGGAGCAGCATCGGAACAGGAAGCATGACATCATCAGTGTCAACAGGATAAGATGGCAAGAGAAAACAAAAAATTGAGAAGCAAAAACAAACAAAAATTGGATGGATCAGACCAACCGGAGCAGAAGCAGGATACTACATGTCAAAATAGAAAGATGGCCGAGCTCGCCGGAGCCGCCGCCTCATCCATCCGCGCGTTGCGTCCTTGGCTGGAGAGCCACCTACGGTCCAGTTATCCCATGCTGCCGAGACTGAGGGCTGATGGATAAGTATTGTGTTGGCTGTGGGGCTGCTGCAGTACGCAGCACATGTTTCTCTGTGTGTCAAGGACAGCATCTTTGACTGTAGGACAGCAACATCTTTGACTGTAGGACAGCAGTTAGCATCTGCTTTTAGGACAGCATTTAGGACATCTAGGACAACATCTTAGTGTCAGCTTAGACTAGCATCTTAGACTAGCATCTTGGCATATGCCTGGTTGCCTAGCAGCCCTATAAATATGTATCCCCAACCCCTCAGGTTGGCATCGCATTGTGTGAGAAATAGACCCAGAAAATTGCCCCAACTCCGAATTCTCCAAGTGTGATCTTCTCGATGAGAGTAAGGATCCTGCTCACACCTAGAGCAAGGATTCAGAGACTGACAAGTGGTATCGGAGCTTTACTATCCTGTAGCCTGAGCATCTCTTTCTCAATTCCCCAAAGCTCCCACGCAGCAGCCCCTATCCACCTCCCTTCCCTTGCGGAGATAAGCAACAGCAGTTCATTGGAGGCCCTCTCCTCCCCACGCAGCAGCCCGGACATTCCTCATGTCCGCGGGTGCGTCTCAGCGCTCGCTCGGCTCGAGCGCGCGGCGCCGGCAGCAGGCCGAGCTGGCTGCGGCAGAGGAGCGTGAGCGGACGACAGCAGAGCTCGCTGCGGCAGCGGCCCGGAGAGCAAGGCTAGCGACGGCGGAGCTGGCAGCAGCAAGGACGGAGGAAGAGGCAGCGGCAGCGGGAAACACTGCAGCTGCGGCCGCAGCAGAGCTTAAGTCTCTACGCGCCGATAGCTCCAGCGGCGCTGCCTCCGATGCAGGCATCGTCGACGTAGAGGCCGATGCAGCCAGGCTGGTGGCGGATGACCGGACGGCGCGGTGGGCAGCCGCACAGCGCCGCACGGCGCGGCGGCAGCCCCGCCGGGAGGTGGCGCGACGGCGACGACGCGGAGGAGCACAGGCGCGGCGGCGGCAGCCCAAACGGGCGTGGCTGCGCCGGCGACGCTCCCGGTGGACGTGCGCGTGACAGCCACGCTCCGGGCGGACGCGGCGACCGCGATCCGCGTGGCGAGGATCTCGCACTAGAGGCCCGGCGGCTGCGGGAGCGGGCTGCCCAGCTTGAAGCGGAGGTGGAGTACGAGCACCGGCGCGGCGGACGGGTCGAGGAGGAGCACAGCCGTCACAGGCAGCGTGCTTCTCTCTCCCCGGACCGGTACCGTGGTCACCACGGGTACCAGGCTGTTGCCAGGGACGTTGGCCCCGGTGGTGAGTGGCCTACTCTCACCAAGACCAACTATGTTGAGTGGGCTGCGGTGATGAAGGTGAGACTTCAGGTGCTGCACATGTGGGAGGCAGTCCGGTACGGTGACGTCGACTACGACCAGGATCGACGGGCACTGAATGCCCTCATCGCTGCAGTTCCGTCCGAGATGCAGTTCTAGCTTACCAGCAAGCGGACGACCATGGAGGCTTGGGACGCCATTGCTGCAGCACGCATCGGCAGCGACCACGCCCGCAAGTCCACACTGCAGGCACTTCGCAAGGAGTGGGAGAACCTGGCCTTCAAGCCAGGTGAGGACGTCGATGATTTTGCTCTCCGTCTCAACACTGTTGCAGAAGTTGGTGCAGTTTGGCGACGACACCTACAACGAGGAGAGAGTTATCGAGAAGCTCTTCCGCTGCATCCCTGAGAAGTACAGGCAGATGGCTCGCTCAATCGAGTCCCTGCTGGACCTCTCCACGATGTCGATCGAAGAGGCGATAGGTCGCCTCAAGGTCGTCGACGGTGATGAGCCACAACCCTTCTCGGGGCCTGCCACCGTTGGTGGGAAGCTCCTTCTCACCCGGGAGCAGTGGGCTGCCGGCCAAGGTGACAAGAAGAAGGGGGAGCCTTCTTTCGCAATAGCCGGCTGCAAGCGTGGCAAGCGCGGCAAGCCACGCAAAGGCGCCCAGGCCGGGGCGAAAGGGCGTGTCGAGGGCGGCGCCCGCGGAGGTGCCCAGGGCGGCATCGCCGAGAAGCCCAAGCCGGCACAAGATGACGCCTGCCATAACTGTGGCCGTGCTGGCCATTGGGCCAGGGACTGCAGACAGCCATGACGCGTCCAGGCCCACGTCGCGCAGGCAGAGGAGAAGCAACAAGCTCTGTTCATGGCACATGCGAGCACCGAGCTACCTCCAGCAGCACCGGCTGCAGCGGCTCTTCTCCACCTCGACGAGCCCAAGGCACATGCCCTCCTCAGCAGCGGGTCCGGCAGCGGCAGCAAGATCGATGGGTGGTGCCTCGACACCGGCGCCACCCACCACATGACAGGCCGGCGGGAGTTCTTCTCTGAGCTCGACTCCGACGTTCGAGGCTCTGTCAAGTTCGGGGACGCCTCCGCCGTGGAGATCAAGGGCGCCGGCTCCGTCATCTTCGTCGCCAAGAACGGCGAGCACCGGTTGCTCACCGGCGTCTACTACATCCCCGCGCTGAGGAACTCCATCATCAGCTTGGGACAGCTGGATGAGAACGGCTCGCGCGTGGAGATTCAGGACGGCGTGCTTCGCATTTGGGATCCCCGTCACCGACTTCTCGCCAAGGTGAACAGGGGGAGCAACCGCCTCTATGTTCTTCACGTACAGGTGGCGCAACCCTTTTGTCTTGCAGCTCGGCGAGACGATGAGGCCTAGCGGTGGCACGAGCGCTTTGGGCACCTCAATTTCGAGGCCCTGAAGCAGCTCGGCAACAAGGAGATGGTGCAGGGCATGCCATGCGTCGACCACGTGGAGCAGTTCTGCGACACCTGCGTCCTCACCAAGCAGCGACGGTTGTCTTTTCCCTGCCAAGCAAGCTTCCGCGCCAAGGAGAAGCTGGAGCTCGTGCACGGCGACCTTTGTGGCCCCGTGACACCGGCTACACCTGGAGGACGACGCTACTTCCTCCTCCTCGTCGACGACGTGTCCCGCTACATGTGGGTTGTCCTCCTCGACACCAAGGGGGCAGCCGCGGACGCCATCAAGCACCACCAAGCTGTTGCGGAGAAGGAGTGCGGCCGCAAGCTTCGGGTGCTGCACACGGATAACGGCGGTGAGTTCACGGCGGCTGAGTTCGCGACGTACTGCGCCGATGGGGATCAAGCGCCACTTCACCGCGTCCGACACCCCGCAGCAGAACGGCGTCGTCGAGCGCCGCAACCAGACAGTGGTCGCCACCGCCCGCGCCCTCCTCAAGCAGAGAGGGATGCCGGCGATCTACTGGGGGGAGGCAGTGATGACTGCCGTCCATCTCCTCAACCGCTCGCCCACCAAGGCGCATGACGGCAAGATGCCGTACGAGGCCTGGCACGGGCGAAAGCCGGTGGTGAGCCACCTCCGCGTCTTCGGCTGTCTGGCGTTCGCCAAGGAGCTCACTCACGTCGGCAAGCTCGACGACCGGAGCACTCCAGGAGTGTTCATCGGTTACGCGGAGGGCGCCAAGGCCTACCGCATCCTCGACCCTGCGACACAGCGCGTCCGCATCTCTCGAGACGTCGTGTTCGACGAAGGGCGAGGCTGGACCTGGGACAAGGCGGTGGACGACGGCTCGACTTCGACCCTCAGGGACTTCGTCGTTGACTACGTCCACCTGGAGGGAGCCGGGGGAGTTAGCAGCTCATCTTCACCGAGCTCGTCCTCGGCAACCGGCTCGCCATCAGCGTCGGCGAGCCCTCCACCGCCTCCGCCACCAGCGAGTCCACCACCACCGGCTACGCCACGCACTCCTGCACCGGCTCCCCACTCTCCTGCACCGGCGCCGGCATCTCCAAGATCGGCACCAACAGCTTTGGCCCGTCAGCGTTCGGTGGAGTTCGCCACTCCGCTGTCCGACGATGAGGACCGCGTCGACGCCTACCACGACGACGAGCCTCTACGCTACCGCACCATGGACAACATCCTCGGCAACCAGCCTGTCCCTGGGTTGGCGGTACACGACTTCGAGGTGGAGCTGCACCTGGCACATGAGGACGGTGAGCCTCGCTCCTTCGCTGAGGCGGAGGGAGACGCGGCATGGCATGCCGCGATGCAGCAGGAGATGGACGCGGTCGAGCAAAACCGCACTTGGGAGCTCGCTGACCTCCCTCGTGGTCACCGCGCGATCACCCTTAAGTGGGTGTTCAAGCTGAAGAGGGATGAAGCCGGTGCCATCGTCAAGCACAAGGCTCGCTTGGTGGCACGAGGCTTCGTGCAGCAGGAGGGGTCGACTTCGACGACGCTTTCGCCCCCGTGGCACGGATGGAGTCCGTGCGACTCCTTATTGCGCTAGCTGCCCAGGAGGGCTGGCGTGTCCATCACATGGATGTCAAGTCGGCGTTCCTTAACGGCGACTTGAAGGAGGAGGTTTACGTACATCAGCCGCCGGGATTCGCAATTCCCGGCAAGGAGGGCAAGGTGCTTCGCCTGCGCAAGGCCCTCTACGGCTTGCGGCAGGCACTGAGGGCGTGGAATGCCAAGCTGGATTCTACGCTGAAGGGGATAGGCTTCAAGCAAAGCCCGCACGAGGCGGCCATCTACCGGCGGGGCAGTGGAGGAAAGGCCCTGCAGGTTGGAGTCTACGTCGACGATCTTGTGATCACCGGTACCAAGGAGGTGGAGATCGAGGCGTTCAAGGAGAAGATGAGGGCGACTTTCCAGATGAGCGACTTGGGCCCTCTCTCCTTCTACCTGGGGATCGAGGTCTAGCAGGACAGCTCTGGCACCTCTCTTCGCCAGACTGCCTACGCCAAGCGCATTGTGGAGCTTGGCGGTCTCACCGGCTGCAACCCAGCCCACTCCTATGGAGGAGAGGCTGAGGCTTAGCCGGGAAAGTACTACGGAGGAGGTGGACGCGACACAGTACCGGCGCATTGTGGGCAGCCTTCGCTACCTTGTCCACACGCGACCGGACTTGGCGTTCGCCGTCGGCTATGTCAGCCGGTTCATGCAGCGACCGACGACGGAGCACCAGCAGGCCGTGAAGAGGATCCTTCGCTACGTCGCGGGCACCTCCGACTACGGCTTGCACTTCCCGAAGTGCCCCGGCGCGGCACATTTCATCGGGTACAGCGACAGCGACCACGCCGACGACATCGACATGAGCAAGAGCACCAGTGGGACGTTGTTCTTCCTCGGCAAGTGTCCGATCAGCTGGCAGTCGGCCAAGCAGCAGGTGGTGGCTCTGTCCAGCTGCGAGGCAGAGTACATCGCAGCCACTACCGCTTCTACTCAGGCTCTGTGACTGGCTCGGCTGCTTGGCGATCTCCTTGGTAGAGACGCAGAGGCAGTGGAGCTCAGGGTGGACAGCAAGTCCGCCTTGGCCTTGGCAAAGAATCCAGTTTTCCATGAGCGCAGCAAGCACATCCGAGTGAGGTACCATTTCATCAGGAGCTGCCTAGAGGAAGGGAGTGTCCGGGCCAACTACATCAACACCCAAGACCACCTCGCCGACTTACTGACCAAGTCCCTTGGGCGAGTCAAGTTCCAGGAACTTCGCGCCAGTATCGGAATGGCTCAGATACCTCACAAGGAGCCACACAAGACTTAGGGGGAGAGTGATGGATAAGTATTGTGTTGGCTGTGGGGCTGCTGCAGTACGCAGCACATGTTTCTCTGTGTGTCAAGGACAACATCTTTGACTGTAGGACAGCAGTTAGCATCTGCTTTTAGGACAGCATCTAGGACATCTTAGTGTCAGCTTAGACTAGCATTTTAGACTAGCATCTTGGCATATGCCTGGCTGCCTAGCAGCCCTATAAATATGTATCCCCAACCCCTCAGGTTGGCATCGCATTGTGTGAGAAATAAACCCAGAAAATTGCCCCAACTCCGAATTCTCCAAGTGTGATTCTCTCGATGAGAGTAAGGATCCTGCTCACACCTAGAGCAAGGATCTAGAGACTGACAAGGGCCCCCATGGCAAGCAGAGGCGATGGTTCCTCCTGGCAGACCATGGCGATGGTGATGACCCAGAGCCGGCAGGCTAAGGAATCGCCGTGTGCTCGGGCTTGCTGTTTGGTGGTGCACTCTGTTCTTCTGCAGCATGCCTACTGGTTCTCTATTATTCGCCCCACGAGACCAAACAGGATCCCCCTTATGCGTGGCTACTCTGATTCAACACCACACCTGTGGTGGGTTTCTCTCTTGCATTATCTTCTTCCACTGTTATTCTGCAGCTCCAGTTGCTGCTACTTCACAATGTTCCCCAATTCTACTGCACAATGTTGCTGCTGTTTTCACCAATTTATTTTGCTGCTACTATAATATATATGGAGGCCCATTTCCTAAATCCCATGGCATCAGTGTCCATCCATGTCCACTTCTAGACACCTACAGTTTGTCGAAGCCATGTGTGTCCACAAGTTTATTGTCAAATCAGCCAACTATTTTTTTTTTCTTTGGATAGGTGAGTCCCATCGATTTAGCTAATCAACATCATCATTGATGTGACTGTGTCCTCGTGCTCTCTCATAGCCATTTTGTACTTCATGATCAATGGCTGTTTATTTGTCGTCATCACCATTCTATCCTACTGCTTGCCATATTGCAGTAGTGATCTTTCCATTCTTTCTTTGGCTTGATTTGACACATATCTCGTTCATAAGTCTACAAAGCAAGGTTCATATTTGAAGAGTTGAAGTACCGTTTGTGAAGACTAGAGGTATATGGGTTGTGAATGCAGTACTCTCTTGTTGCAGTCTTTCTCTTCATCGACATTTGACATTGGCCAAGAGTTGCACTCTATGTCGACATCTTTGAATTTAGATTTCGGATGTATTAGTCTCTCTTTGTTTTCAGTTTATCACATAGTGTTAACTCTCCAAATGCATCGATATTGCATTCATGTTGCATTTGGGAGGGGGTGTTAAGGTATAAGACTCAAGAGTATTAGTGTAATCTTGTAGTCTAGTGTTTTGCCTCTTGTGTCTCTCGTGTACTCTTAGTTTCCATTGGGCCTCAATACTATGACCATTGCAGTCTCTTATTTGTAACATTCTTAACATTGTTTATTCCTCTTTTCTTCTACAAGAAACTCACCTCTTTTATTCGTTTGTTTCTGGCAGCCTCTTCATGAAGAATTATACAATATGCATCCTTCAGTGTTCTTCTTACCAACATTCCTTGAAGCAGTTAGGAGCAATACAGAAGAAAGCTTTAGAAGTATTATGACTGAGCCAATTCCTGGTGTTTATTCGTTTGCTATGTTGCAACCTACTTTTTGTGAGATGTTATTGGAGGAGGTATGGTATATTAAGAACAAAAAATAAGATTGATTTCAAACTTTGTTCATTAATTTCTAATTTTGTGCGCCTTTGTAGGTAGAGAACTTTGAAAAATGGGTCCATGCTATGAAATTTAAGATAATGAGGCCAAATACAATGAACAAGTATGGTGCTGTCCTTGATGATTTTGGCCTGGAAGCTATGCTGAACCAGTTCATGGAACAGTTCATAGCTCCAATTTCTAAAGGTTGTCTGAATGACTGCTACATTATTAGAGATAGCAATCACTTTATTTCAGTTCTTGTTTCTCATTAATCTTATGCTTTGGGTTGATCTTTAGTTTTTTATCCTGAGGTTGGTGGAGGAACATTGGACTCCCATCATGCTTTTATTGTTGAATATGGGAAAGACAGGGATCTTGAACTAGGTACGTTCCTGTACTATATTCAAGAATGCCAGAAAACTCTAGTTAGAAACACCTTACTTGAAGGGTCCAAGGAATGCATTGTCGTATGTTTTTCTTTTGCTTCTAATATTTTTGGTTCACATGTAAGTTGAATGTACATACTATTGGAGGAATCACCTGCAAAAAATCATGGAGTCTATTCACAAGTTTCATAACCAGGATATCAAATAGGATATCCAGTTGTACCATCCTTTGAATCTACTGTACCTTTCTAATAACTCAAAACATCATGAATGTAAAGCTGATATCTCGCCATTAGGGAGTCAAAACCTTATATTGGTAGTCCGTATCTGAATCCAAACATTTAATATCTGACCATATCTGAATCTGAATTCTCAAAATTGGATCTTTTGATATGTATATGAAATAGGTGTCGATATCCGAATGATAATTCTGTTCTAATTCTGATAAAAAATATAGGATAAAAATGGGACACAATGCAGGATCACTGGTATCCGTCTGTATCCGATCAGTTTCATCCCTACTTGTCATATTAGAAATTTAAATATCTGAGGACATGATGTGTAAAGGTGATTCTGCACTCACATGCATCACCTATAATCCACACGGCTTGTCCCTTGAGATTTGTTTGAGAAGAAATTAAGTACAGTTGAGACGTGAAATTTCTTTCATCATTTATATATAGCATATACAAAGGTTACTCGTCACATAAATATGTTATTTTTTCTATTAGCAGAATCCTTACTATCATATGGTTTCAAATCAAAAGAAGAATGATTGAAAATACTGATATATGATGTTGTTTTCAACTTTTACCGTTTAACAAAATTTGATTAACGCTTTGATAGGTGGATGATTATGGAAGGATTTTTTTTTCTATTAACAACTGTTGGTTAAACTATCTTGTATCCAGGTGTATGTAGCTTTAACTAATGACAACTAGATTCATTTTCCATATGCACTGCATCTTTGAAAGGCAGGAAGCCCATTCTGTTTTTGGTGAGAAGTGATGTGACATATTAAGTTAATAGAAAATTGTACCCCACTTTCACGCTTTTCAGGAAAATCTAGCTTACTATATAATTTTAAGATGTTAAGATTAGTTGAATTCTTATAGCTGCATATATGTACCATGTTGCTAATCTCTCTAAGGTTCATTATCATAGTTCTTTTTCTTCCTTTGTAATATCAAGATGAACGTACATGGTGGTTCCTTCTTTCCAGGCAAACTTTAATTTCGAATAAACATTAAGTTTTCTATTAGTACCGCCTTATGGCAGCAAAATATATGTTCCATTACTTTTCACTGTATAAACATACTTGAGCAAGTGGGATAATTTTTTTACCTGTTCTGTTAACATTTGCTTTTGTAGGTTTTCACGTGGATGATTCAGAAGTTACATTAAATGTTTGCCTTGGAAAACAATTCTCTGGTGGTGAATTATACTTCCGAGGTATTCGGTGTGAGAATCATGTGAATTCAGAGACACAACATGAGGTGATTCTTCATTTGTACTTCAACAACTGTCTTAATATGTCATTTTTATTTTTAATTTATCTTTCCATGCATGGTAAGTCATGCACATTCGATTGATTTTGACTATGCTCGTCGTACCCTGATAATTCTTTATTTAGGCCCTGTTGGTTGATGCCTAAGTTTGCCACACCTAACCTTAAACAAACTGTGTCTGCCATAGAAAGTGTGGCAAACAAAATTAAAGCCACTTGTGGCAAAGTTTGGCAAGGAAATAAGTCTATGATGTGTGGGACAAGGTGCTAAGAAAGTTGGCGTGACAGTTGCTGGAGTGAACAAGACAACTGCCTAAGAAACTGTGGCATGAGTAACATGTGACATGGCAATATTAGGCACGAACCAAACAGACCATTCCAGAGTCGTCGGTTAATAGCTGCTATGCTACAGCAACGTTTTCAAAGCGTATAATTTTATTTTTCTCGAATATGCAAGAGAGCTGCATATCATTGCATTAAGAGAAGAGTTAGGCTAAAAAGCCATACAACACACAAAACACTCACCCAAGCAACACCAACACAAACATGTGCCTGTAGCACAAAACAACAAGACCAAAACGGCTGCCTACCACTACAAATCTAAGCTGGTAGCCTAGCAGCGACCACAGCACTTGGTCCCTTTGCACCTGCAAGCATCCAGAGCCCAGCTTCCTCCTGTGTGAGCAGGAGGGCCAACCTTAGTAGCGACCCCATTGAACACCACATCATTCTTTGTCTTCCAAATAGTCCATGCCCCAAGTGCTACCAAGGTGTTGAAACCACGCCTTGCACCAGTGCTCAGACTATCGCAAGCCTGCTGCCACCATAAGAAGTCGGTACTGTTGAGTGGAGGTGTGACATCTGGAAGACCGAAAACATTTAGTAATCGATGCCAAAACTGCCGGGCAAATACACGTGCTGATAGAAGATGACTGATCGTCTCTTCTTGCTGTTCACATAGAAGACATTGCACCGGATGTGGAAGGCCCCGTCGTGCGAGCTTGTCCGCCGTCCAACAACGATTCTGAGCAAGTAGCCACAGGAAAAATTTACATTTCCTTGGAGCCCAAGTCCCCCAAATCAGCTTACTTGGTGCAAAATAAGTTGACCCATGAAAAAAGGCCTCAGATTTGGTAGAAAACTCACCCGAGGCTTCAAAGCGCCATTTGTGGATATCTCTAACCTCAGGTTGCAAGATCACCTCCTTTACCAAATCCCAGATGTCCAAGAATTCAGAGAGTACCGTGACCGAGCAGTGGCCTTGTATGTCCTCGAGCCACTTGTTGTTTGTCAAAGCGTATAATTGAGCCTAGTGACACCGATCAGAAGGCTAATCGTGATTAGGTAATTAGGTATCGATCAGACGATCAGGTTGATAGTTGACTAGTCAAGCTCTGTCGGCAGTATAGTCTTCCACTGTCAACATACATTGGTTTCCAGGCTAGTATGTAGATGTGCTATGGTTGCACCATCTAGAGCAACTAAGGGCTTGGTTAGATCATAGCTGGATTACTATAATCTGGATTATGCACATGATTGTTATAGTCAAGATTAAGGATTATAATAATCAGTGTTTGGGTCCCTAGATTATGGTTGGTTAAAGTTAGAAATTCCTATCTTATCCTTTATTTTTTTTTTGAGACTACCTTATAGTTTGGCAAGTTGGACAATTGATTCGAGCGAAAAGACTTTTAGCATCCATAAGCCCCTAAAAAAACCTGGTCTCACCTTGATTGTGGGATTATGTTAATAAGAGGTTTTGATTATAATAATCCATCACTTAATCCATCCTGTTAGGATCAAAATTTGATTATAAAATCTGATTATTAAAATCAGGTATCTAAACAGGGCCTGAGGAAGGTGAAGCAGGAGCTCCTGATGCAGCTGATGAACCTGCAGCATCAGTAGCACCACCTGCTTCAAGTTGAGGGTCCCAGGGAAGCAGTTGAACTACTAGAATCGTAGCAAAGTAGTGGGAAAGAGGGGTGTCTAATCATCAGGTGTCCCTAATCCAGTGGAGTTGTCAAGCTGCACTGAAGGGGTTGCGGTAGGCAGGTAAGAGGAGCTGACGCGTGGCACAAAAGAGGATGACTGGCATACTACCTCAGGAAATGCAGGGTGGTGCACGTAAACTCATGGAAGGGCAGCGACGACTACGAGGAAGAGAAACTGAGTGTGGCCACAGAAGTGTCTAGGCTGGGGAGGATAAGGTGCTGCTGCCCCAGCTTGATAACCCTATTGTGCTAATATTTTTTCTTGAATACGCAGGAGAGCTGCGTATCATTGCATTAAGCGAGGAAAAACGAACTCGTACAAGAAACCTCCCTGGTCCTGCCCGAGCTGTGGGGGTACTAATTTACAACAAGGTCTAGAACACTAAAACACGAACACATGGTAGGACCTGACCCACAACATACGAACTATTGACAACAGCTATAGGTTGTGGCCACTTCCTGACCTAAAGTGCCAAGCTTTCGTGCCCCTGCGAGTCGCCAAAGATGGCGCTCTTCATCAAAGGAGCGCAGCAAAACATTCATACTCGGGCTGGCTCCTTCAAATACACAAGCATTCCTATGTTTCTAGAGAAGCCATGCACCAGGATGATCAAAGCAGTGTTTTAAAGGCAGCTAGGTGTCCAGGTGCTTGGGTACGCCTGGACGCCTAGGCGAAAAGGCGCCACTGTTTTCCAAGGCAAGCTGGGTACGCCTGGACGCTTAGTCGCCTAGGCGACGCCTTTAAAACACTCGATCAAAGTGTTGAAACCGGGTACCCTCTTAGGCCTTGTTCGGTTACTCCGGAACGGCTTGGAATGAGGTTCATTCTGGGCGGATTGATCTCACCCGGTATTGAATCCGGCCCATAGCAAAATGGCTGTTCGGTTGAGACTTGGTTCCAAATGGATTGATCGGGCCGAGGCCTGGATTTGTTCCGCATCTCTTGAGGCCTGGAATGGAAACAACCGGATCGAGTGAATCCCTTGGGAAGGGGTTCACTCATTCCCCGCCTGAAATACTTCATGGACCTATTTCAATCTGCAACAAACGAACGAGGCCTTAGCAGGTTTTCTCCACCAGTCTGTGAACTCTTGGTCCCAGTTGTCTGGCACACACCTTTTGGAAGCCAACCAAAGAAAAACTTTACACTTGGCCGGGGCTAAAGATTTTCAGATGGCCTCCATGGCTCAAAAGTGGTCGACCCGTTGAAGAAAGCCCGATATGTTGATCTGCATGAGAAAAATCCAGAGCTCTCAAACCTTAGCTGTTTGTCTTCGGTCATGGTCAGCAAGAAATCTGGTAAGATGTCCCCGCAACTGAAAATGCTCAAACAGTCCAATCATCGACAGACCTTCTACATCCCTTGGCCAACGTTGCTCATGAAAAGCTTCAGCTACTGACCATTGATGCAGCATCCAAAAAGCCACTTATCTGTCCAGAAAAAGGTATTGTTTCCATTTCCCACATGAGAGTGGGCAATTCGAAACCAATTGGTGCGGGTGGGACAAGATCAGCTACGAGGAGGGTGGATATCAACAGCGACTCATGAAGGCACTCAACCCGGCAGCTCCATACATCCAGGCCACTGCCATAGCCATCGGGAACACGGTTAAAGGTCCTCCCTATGTGGCCGTTGGCGGGCACATGAACCTCGCGTCGGTCTGCCAAGCCACATGCCTCATCATGGTGCTCCATCTCACTGCACTACTAGGGGCGCACAACGTCGCCATGTTCCTCGTCCTCTTCATCCTACCTGTGTACCCTAATTCAGACCACAAATTGGCTGGGAGCTATGGACGACCGTGCTTGGGGATGGTTCATTGCTGAATCTCCACACGGAAACTCTTGGCACCAGCGAGCGGCCATGAATCAAGATCGAGTGTGGAGAGGGCTCAGATGTGATTGTGTGTGTTTGGGGGTGGGGGGTCACCCATTATGGAAAGGGTTTAGGGTGCTCTTGGGTGCTGCCGCAGTGGTGGCTGGTGGCATACCCGACAAGATCGGAGGCAAGATGCAACTGTCATTGAGATTGATGCAATTAGCGGTAGGATGGAGGCGTGGTAGGAGCGAGGGAGAGGATTCTTGGACTAAGGAGGTATCTGAAGGGCCTACCTTGTCGTTGCCGGTTGTTGTGAGTGTCAGACAAGGGGAGTGCAAGCGACGGATGGACGAAGGGGAGTCAATTGGGCTCATAAATTTAAGTAGGAGAGATTTGTTAGCTCACTATTACAGGATATTGTGTTGCTTAAAATTGTGTTCAGCATAAACTGAGTTAGCATAAAGGGAACGCCACCGTGCTACTGTGCTACCAATTCATGGTAGCACCCCTAAAAGATCATAAAATATTCTTTAAAAAATTAAGTGTATGGATCATATATTCATATGATCAACCATCATCTGAAAACCGAGCTTGAACAAAATCTTGTGTGGAACAAAAGAGAGAAATTGACATGTGGATAGTTGCAGATGCAATTATTCATGTCTGAACCCACCACCTGCTATTAATACTGATTTCTCCTTTTTGTACCTTCTTGCAGAAGTTATTATTCAATATCAAATTCTGCATGATGTTAGATGGTGGTATGATGTATTGATTCTTAGTTTTAAGATCTACCATGTGTTGGTAACACTGGGGTTGCTCTCATACCATAAATGACAAACTGCATTTGTGTTGCTTTCTTCTTGATTCTTCTTTTCTATTGAGCATATGCAATTTCAATTCGAAAATAGTTCTCACGTGTAGAAACTGTTGGAAGATAACACAGGTTTGGGTCTGAATTTCTGATTTGATTAGCCTTGCCACAAACCATGGCAGGTTGGGGATATTCTAAAGTCTGATCTAGATAAGGTAGAAGATAAGGATGGTGACACAGCACCAGCTATTCCTAATACCCATTGACATTTGACTCCTAAATATCCCAGCCAACAAGGCTTATTGTCATCGAGAAACTCGTATTCCAATCCACAAGGGCAGTGGGCGTGGCGAAAATAGCAAGCGGCCAGGTCTATATGGTCATGAGCCCATACATGATATAATTTCATCCAGTACAACTTTTCATTATTCTTGGACATTTGTTTCCATTACAGTTTTGTGCTTTATGAGCTAGACTAGAAGAACTGTCATGGGATATTCTTTTGGATAGTTCTTGTGTTTCAAGATGCAGGAAAGATGTATAAATAGTGTTGCATTTGAATCAATAACTGTTATGTACAAGTATAGGAACTAAGGAAGGCATAGTGCATAGGAAGTAGTGCTGAGAGGAGAGTCTGTCCTAGGACCAATGTGGCTATAGCTTATGTTGGCCTGATTGGAGGAGGAATATGTGTGTACAGGAGTAGGATTAGTCTGTTCACATGATGAGTGCTTGATGTAGTTGGTGAATGTCAACAGCAGTGGGAGGCAAAAGGTTGGGATAGGAAAATCTCTTCTTTCCTTTATTGGTTTAATGATAATGTGTTGGCCTTACTTTTGTATCCAATGGGGATGCACATCTTTTGAAAGTATCTTTCCTTCCTCTTTATTTCCTAACTGATCCCCTAAACTAAATCCTGTTGTCTGCCTAATTGATGTCGATCTTACCTTGGTTGGGAATTAAGGGGACTGGTGGCTTTAGGGACGGCAGCAATCGATGCCGTCCTGGCTGCCGCCCTCTCCTGCAGGCTTTCGGCTCAGGTCACAACCTGACAGCATTCTGAGCTTCTGAGTGGTGAACATATTTATTCAGAATTTTTATTAGAAATATTTTTGTCTCTACTAAGTATAGCTTTTAGCCATGTGATTTCCTTGGTGACATGCAGTTCCAAGTTACCTTCCAAGTGTTATCTTCCTATATATTCTTATCTGTCTGATCATCTGCGCAGGAAATGTATGACCACACACATATTCCTGGTCGGGCTGTACTCCACCGTGGTCGACACAGGCATGGTGCTCGAGCTACTTCATCTGGTCTCAGAATCAATCTGCTTTTGTGGTGCCGGAGGTATACAGGCCTTTCCCTGCAGTTTTCTTTTATCTCATGAGTCAATATGTATTTGCAGATTTCAATGCACTGATGCCTGAAGTTTTGAGATCATTGATATATTCATGTGTATATTTGTTTTAATGCCTCTGATCTTATTATCATTTATTGGAAGTGTTGATGCAGTTTAGGTGGTAAACTGGTAATTCCCTGCTTCCGTTAGTGCATTTGTTTGTTGTCTTTCTGTTCTTGCCATTTTTATTGAGTGCATTCTTTGAGGCTCATACTCATGTGAATAAGTATGGTATCAGGATACAGGTCCATTTGATCAATCTTAAGCTTCAAGTTAGCCAAGTTAATTGAGTCTAAGCATATAAACCCCCCAAAGAGCCCTCGGTTTTGTACGAGTATCGGCTTTTTGTGAGATAACAACATTGATGGTCTGCATGCACTCAAACTGGTTCCTTGCCCAACCTAGCCTGGCTTGCATCAGGGGCACCAGGCCTTTGCTGACCCGGATTGGTGCATCGACAGGATTCTGATTGGCCGTCATATGCATCCAGCCAGGACAGGGAGACGGCAAATGGTTGGACAGCCCGTGCGCATGCTTGCTCTCACGTCGCACAGTCCGCACACATGCTTGCTCTCTCATTCCACACACACTTGCTCTCTCACGATGCACAGCCTGCGTGCTCATGCATGCTGCACCATGCGTCATGCCAGCCAGTCCTACTAGCAGCACAGATTTTTTTGGGCATCTGCACAACCAGTCTGGGGTAACGCTGTTGCAACGAGTGGTCCAGGCCCAGGTGCTGCTCTAGTCTACCAATCAAGCTTTGCATGTAGGGAGCCTGGTAGGATAGAATGCAGTTTACCAATAATGCCCAAAATGTTCTGTTTTTTTACACTTAAACAGGGCAAGTTATGGCATGGTATCACATGGCTGGCTGGCTTATCTTTTCTGTGCCTGCCCTTTGCTGCTGGTTTGTTACTATTTAGTACATGTTGCCTTACAATGTTACATTTCGCCTTTCTGTGGTGTTACCTTTGATCATAGAGAAAGGGCTTGCCAATCTTTTGCATCCTCGGAAGTTTATTGAAGTTTTATGCGCCTTGAAATGTAAAGGTGTAGTGTGACTAATAGAGTCTTGTGAAATGCTGCAACTGAATGAGTTCTTCCTATGTCAAGCTCTGTGTTCAGGGAGATGAAGAAATACCAGAAGGATTTTCCGAGCTGGTGTGGTGAGTGCCAACGCGAAAAGAGGGAAAGACAGAGTCAGTGCGTTAAAGCAACCAAGATGGTAAGTCCCAACATTTATCGTGTATCTTATATTATTGCCTGTTCTTAGACACTTGCTTTTTTATTTTGCGTAGGCGTTTCTCAGAGGTTCTGGAGGTGCAACAATTTAGTTTGTAAGTAGGGCATTTATGTTTTAGTTTTGCAGCGTACTGAACTTTGTTCGTCATTTGGGACTTGAGAGGTAGCCATTGTAATCAACAGCCAGCTTTCTGCTAGAGTGCTCATTGATGCGATCGCAGGTGTATGTAAATGTAAACCTTATCAAATCCAGCTAAAAGAAATATGATAACGGGTTATAATCTGTTCGTGTCAGACCTGCAATTTCTGTGGCGTCAATCTGCTCACATTATACTGCTACCAATTTGAATACTTTTGTTGCCAGAATTGTATAAATTGGAACGCCAATAACTTGTCATGATTATTTCGTCTGACAAGAATTCCTGTGTACCGCCGGCTCGCACCCGCCTCAGGAAACTGTGCATGCTGTCGCGGTTTTCCCTCTTTTATACCTGATGATGCTCCGTGATGCAACTTTTCCTAACGCGACAGTTAGTTTGTCATTTCTAACGAGGGACATGGGGAGTTCTCCCGATTAAGTACAGCGTAGATTCTCTTGATTAGAATCAAAGAATGGAACTCTCTAATTGTGAACTTAGATTTGTAAAAGAGGAGACGATTGAGATTTTGACAATCATGTAGCAAGACGTGCCATTGGATCATACTGATTTCTACTAACTATATAAGGGAGCTGGGCTTCGTGGGCAGCGGTGCCACGATACTTCGATTTACTTCCCACGGTCATTTTTCAGCCCGTTATAACATGACAGGCTACACCATTTATGATTTGTATGTACATACAAGTTACGGACCTGCCCTGCTTGGTATTCTTTGATTCACCACCCTGTTACTTTTACCTGACGCTTCCTGTGATGTCGTAAAAAAAAAATCTTTCCAAACAACCATCCCCACCTCCACGTTACAACCTGACGCTTCCTGACTCCGCCCATCCCTAAGCATCTCTAGAACCGCCATCCTCACCTCCAATGAGCTCCTCTCCATCTTGCCCTCGTGCCTCCCCTCCCACGACCACTCTAATGACAGAGACAATGACTAGGCTCACTATTGTCGTCATCTCGATCCTTGCCGCCTCAACGTCGAGCCATTGCCCCTGCGCCCACTCTATTCCCTATCGTGGAAGCCGTCAGGGCCCTTCACCGTAACGAAGACCCAAGGCACACGGTGCTCGTGTGTCTCCCCACGATCTGTGCTGCTAAATCCTTCGCTCTTGCCGCACTTCCATCTCTATCCCGCCCCGCGAGGTGTGCCACCAGGTTCATGCAGTCTTGGTGCACAGGAGGGCATGTGTTCTCCACGATCGGACGGTTGGGATCAAAAAGCAAATATAAGTCAGAAGTAGTAGTAATCATAATGCTTAGTTACACTTGTAACCATAACAGGCTAGTGAAATAACAGAAACTCTTTGACATTCATTGTAATGGATGGGGACAGTTAGAGAGAAATACTGGAAGCATTAAGAGCGTGTTTGGTTCCCTTCCCAACCGAATTCGGCTTGTTCTAGCTAGCCAGGCTGCATTTGACCAGGTTGAATGCATGCATGGGTGCTTGTTTGGTTCCCTGCATCCATTGAACCAGGCTGGGCAGAGACCATGTTTGGTTGCCTGCATGTGCTTCTACATTTGAATCCTAGAATACAGTCATGGATGCTTGGTTGGTTGCATACAAGTGGTTGCACTCACCTTCTGCATGAAGTGGTAACATTACCATTACCTAGGTCAGTTACAGGATAAATGAGTTTACGTCAACTTCTAAATATGAACCCTAGTACTAGAGCCATAACTAAAACTATTACAACTTTAACTTCAACCTTAATTTCAACTCCAGGAGCTTGAATGAAAGGTGGATTCAGAGGCTCTAGCAGAGGTGGATTCACGGGTTGCAGCAAAGATCCATAACCATAGATCTTGAAGAGCTTCATCTCTAGTGTTGTTTTTTTGGTGCAAGTTCCCAGGGAATCGATGCACCTGGGCATGTGCTTCAGCCCAACTAGAGTACACACCAAGCTTTCTCCCACAATGCACAACATACCATGCCATAACGGAACACGTGCTCAGATCAATGAAAATGCATCATTGGCAATGGGCATGTACTCATATATGAAAACACATCACATACCATGTCATTGTCATTAAGGCATGTGCTGAAATCAATGAAATTCACATCATAGGCAATGAATATGTGCTCAGATTAAAAAAAGCATCACAAGCAATGGACAAGTGCTCAGAATGAAATAATAGGCACATGAAAGTGCCCAAATAAGGTTCACATCATTGGCAATGAACACATGGTCAGATTGCCATAAGGTTCAAATTACTCCACCAGCTAGGTTGATCTAGGAAGAAGGTGCAGGGTTATCTAAGAGCAACTCTAACGGTTTTGCATTTTTTGTTTGGCAAAACATGGAGTTTGCCAACTCTCAAATCAATATGGGGAGGAGAAAAAAAAGGTTATCTCCAACAGTTTTGCAAAATTGACTTGCTAAAATCCAAAATGTGGACCTAGACGGCAGCACGGGAGTAGCGCGTGAGACGAGATGCCAAGCTGATCGCAAGTCTGCATATATGCCAATACATTCGAGGATTTTGCCAAGTTAACAAAAATGCAAAGCCCATTTGCCAAACCGTTGGATAAGAATTTTGTAGACTTTTTTGCAAAAACAAGAATGCAAAGCCTATTTGCAAAACCGTTGGCGTTGCTCTAAGACACTAACTATATGGTAGTGTTAGTAAGTAAAGAATGCAGGATCACATCAATTGCACAAAAAGAATAGGTCAACCCACTACACAACCACCAGCTGTAGTAAGTCAGTCACAAAAGAATCCACCATTGTACACCAGAAACAACCACCTCACCTGCACAAAAGGATCAACCTAAAGTTGCCAAGCCACCTCACATGTAGTATTGCTTGGCCAAATGGCCCCTCAGCCACAACGCCTTGCACAAATGATATGCCAAGTGCCTTGTTGTCCAGCAGGTGACCATAAGCAAACATGAGTGCTTCTTTAGTGATGCCTAGAATAAACATGATAGGCCTATACAACTCAGGGTGGCAATCATTAACCTTGGTGGACCTAATAGCATCAACAACATCGTCTTTGACTGCCTCTAACATGCCATTGAACAAAGCCACATCATCTTCTAACAGCAGGGACCTCTTTCGCTTGTTACCAACTCCATCCTCAGTATTTGTAGTCTCATTAGTGTCAGTCTTGCTACTATACAGGACTCGGTTGCCTCAATCTTGAGTGAGCTCTCACAATAGTCAGATGGTGTGACAAGTGGCTCATTGGAGCCCATAGCCCACTTTCCTGTTGCCTAACCATTGCCAAAGATGACCATCATATGCTTGTAGTTCTGTATCAGCTTGTTGAGAATGGAGCATCATTGGGGTGGTCCTAAAAAATAGCAAGGAAAAGTTTATCAGAATTGAACAATAGTCAAGAACAATTTTTGAAAGAGCAAGAAAAAGTTTGTAGGTTACAAACGTTGGTATGACCATTGTAATTCCCCTCCTCAAGAACAATCATGTAGCTATCCTCATCCCATTAGCTCCACTGAGGTCCCTTAGCTTGGACAGCTTCACCCACCTCTGCCTCCACTTCCTCAGGTGGTTGTACACCTGGGCACTAGTAACCTTCTGACCACAAAACTCTTTCAGTGCCTTGGCAACATTGTTGAAGTGCACTTCTTTGAAGCCCTTATCAGTCCTGACACTAGTGCTAATGAGCTGGCACATCTGACTCAGCATAAAGGCAGACATGAGCTCAATCCACCTCAGAGTGGTCCTCTGGTCAGCAAGAACTAGTGATGCTGGTTTGAAACCATCCACATCAGCCCCAACAACCATATTATCACCAGTCACATAGACACCATCCAGTCCAGGAAACGCAAGGTCATCTACAGTCATCCCTTGCTCAGCCATAGCCTAATTCATCATTACACATGTCCATAACCTCAGCACAAGTGTTGTATACTAGGATATAAATCATCATTGCACATGCCCAAAGCCTCAACATAAGTCTAGTATAATAGAAAAATTATCATCATTGCACATGCCCAAAGCCTCAACACAAGTGTTGTATTATAGAAAAATTATCATTATTGCACATGCCCAAAGCCTTGGATCAAGTGTAGCATAACTGGAAATAATTCATCATTGCACATGCCCAAAGCCTCAAATCAAGTGTAGCATAACAGGAATTAATTCATCATTGCACATGTCATTGCCTCGGATCAAGTGTAGTATCACAGAAAAAATTCATCATTGCTATTGCCCAAAGCCTCAGAACAAGTGTAGTATCATAGAAAAAAATTCATCATTGCTATTGCCCAAAGATTTAGATAAAAGGGATTCTCCTTACGCTGATATTACAAATACAACCTCATTAAAGGCCATGAAATCATTAGAAGCTTTGCAGCCTCAGACATCAAGGAGTCCAAGTGGAACAATAGTTCGTGAGGCATGCAAGTTTCTGATGATTCGATGAACTTAATGAGAAAGAAAAAAAATTCTATCCAGATGTTCCAGTTGCTCACAAGTGTCAATTTTATCATCATTGGCCACAAAACTGGACCTTTGCAAATGAAACAAAACCCAACACTATAACCTTCACTCACTTGTATGAGGATAGCAATGTTAGGCTCAGTTTCATTTCCAAAGGTCAATCAAGTTATTGCCAAAGCCTTAGAAAAATGTATCATTTAACAAAACTGATAGCAAAAACATTCATCATTGCTTTTGCCCAAAGCCTCAGAACAAGTGTAGTATCACAACAAATAATTCATCATTGCACATGTCCATAATCTCAGAAAACTAAAACATCACAACATGTGTCCAGAATAAAATGAATTACAGAACAACTTAATGGTACATAAAAATCCCTAGATTCTAGAAAGACCCCTATTAACCCACATGTGGTTGTTGGCAGTCCTTAATGACCATTTTACACTACCAATTAAAGACCAAAAGGGGCGAATTACTTATTTTCATACACATATACATTTGCTATTAACCTAATTCCACTTGTACTTGGAGAATTGTCATTTTGCAGGAACATACACCAAGTGCAAGGAATTTTACTCAGAATACGCTTTTTGGAAGGCGTAAATTCAAGGAAGAGGTCCACTTCGGGACCAAACTGGCCGAGTGCACCACACCATCACGGTCCAGGCCCATCCCACAACCAACCAACCAAAGTCGGTTAGGGGGAGGCGCGAACTAGGGACGCGCGCCCTTGGCTTGGCGTGCGCCCGTGCCAGGTTGCCAACCAGGCCCAGCCTTGGCAAGGCGGTTCACACCTTCCATGTGGAGCTCAGGCGGTTGTGCGTTGGACATTTCTACCCCGAACCGCCTTCAGCTACCTATAAGAAGAGGAGAGGAGCACCCCCCTACAGACACACCCCCATTTGGAGCTCACTACATCACTCTTACACTTGTTCATTAAATTAGACTTAGTATATTTTGGAGCAAGGTTAGAAGGCTATCAAAACTTTGCCTAGGTTGACTGGAAGACTTTCCTGAGTCATCTCAACATAGCCGGTCCCAAGCCCGAGTAAAGGAGGAAGGTGGGTTAGGTTTGGCGAACTGACATAAAAAATCAGCCACTCTAATGGAGTTGAAACCCAGAAGAGATTCGTTGGGGTGTAACCCTCTTCGCGACACGCTACATCGGAACCCAGGTGTGGTGATAAATGGGCAAGGGCCGGGTCGTCATCCCCTTAGTGGCACGTTGTATCGTGATCCGGGTACGATGATAAATGAGCAAGGTTTGGGTCATTGCAACCTTAGTGGCGTGCTACATCTGCGCCCAGATGTAGTGAAAAATGAGCAAGGGTCTTCGCACTTCACTCAACGGGTGCGAAGGGTAAGGAAGCTAGCCGAGCTAACTAGGATTCATCTAGGTAGCTGGAACATAGGGTCCCTAATGGGTAAGTTGAGAGAGTTGGTCGATGCAACAATTAGGAGACGTGTAAATATCCTATGCGTGCAGGAGACTAAATGGAAGGGCCAGAAGGTGAAGGAGGTGGAGCATACGGGCTTCAAACTTTGGTACATAGGTACAACATCAGGTAGGAATGGTGTAGGCATCCTGATCGATAGGAGCCTTAAGGATGGGGTCATTGATGTAAGGAGGCAAGGTGACCGTATTATCCTAGTCTGGCTGGTAGTCGAAGATTCGACTCTGAATGTGAACGGTGCCTATACCCCTCAGGTAGGTCTTAGCGAGAGCACCAAGAAGTGGTTTTAGGAAGATCTAGATAGCTTGGTTAGTACCGTGCCTACCAGTGAGAAGCTCTTCATAGGAGGAGACCTCAATGGCCATGTGGGTGCGACTAATGTAGGTTTTGAGCGGGTGCATGGGGGGTTTGGGTACGTAGTAGGAATCAAGAGGGGGAGGATGTTTTGAATTTTGCTTTGACCTATGGCTTGTTGATAGCAAACACCCTCTTTTGGAAGAGGGAATCCCACCTAGTGACCTTTCGTAGTGGATATCAGTCGAGCCAAATCGATTTTATCCTTGCAAGGAGGGAGGATAGACGTACTTGCCTAGACTGTAAGGTGATACCTGGGGAGTGTGTTGTCCCTCAACACAAGCTTGTGGTGGCGGACTTTCACTTTTAGGTACGTGTCCCATGGGACAACGGAGCCAAGATTGCGAGAACGAAGTGGTGGAACCTTAGAGGGGAAGCGACAAAGACGTTTAAGGAAAGGATGCTATAGGAGGGGCCTTGGGAAGAAGGAAAAGATGCAAACGACACGTGGCTAAAGATGGCAACATGTGCCTAGAATGTGGCTTCGGAAGTGTTTGGCATGAGTAGGGGAGGCAAACGGGAAGTGAAAGGCACTTGGTGGTGGAATGATGAGGTGCAAGGGGCTATTATGGAGAAGAAGGAGTGTTTCAAGCGCCTTCACCAGGACAAGAGTGTAGCCAACATTGATAGCAAAGAGGGCTGCAAAGTGAGCTGTGAGTGTGGCAAAAGGTCAAGCGTATGATGATCTTTATCAGCAGTTAGGCACAAAGGAAGGAGAGAAGGACATTTATAGGATGGCTAGAATCCACGAGAGGAAGACAAGGGACATCAACCAAATGAAATGCATCAAGGATGGAACAGACCGACTTCTGATGAAGGATGAGGAGATCAAGGTAGATGGAGAGAGTACTTTGATAAGTTGTTCAGTGAGGAGAATGAGGGTCCTACCCTTGAGTTGGACGACTCCTTTAACGATAGCAACAGACCCTTGGTGAGAAGAGTTCAGGAGGTAGAGGTTGGGGAGGCTTTGAAGAAGATGAAGGGAGGTAAAGCAATAGGCCCTGATGGTATCCCCATTGAGGTCTGGAGATGCCTAGGTGCTAGAGCGATAGTTTGGTTAACTAAGCTTTTTAACCTCATTTTTAGTCCAACAAGATGCCGAAATAATGGAGAAGTATATTAGTACCGATCTTCAAGAACAAGGGAGATATTCAAAGTTGTACCAACTACCGCGGGATCAAGCTGATGAGCCATACGATGAAGCTTTGGGAGAGGGTTATCGAGCACCGCCTAAGAAGAGGGACAAGTGTAACCCAAAACCAGTTTGGGTTTATTCCTGGTAGGTCGACCATGGAGGCAATTTTCTTAATACGTCAATTGATGGAGAGATACATGGCGCAGAAGAAGGACTTGCACATGGTCTTTATTGACCTCGAGAAGGCATATGACAAAGTTCCAAGAAATGTCATGTGGTGGGCCTTGGAAAAGCACAAAGTCCCAACTAAGTACATTACCCTAATCAAGGATATGTATAAGGATGTAGTGACGTGTGTCCCAACATGTGATGGCGACACCAGTGACTTTCCAATTAAGATAAGACTACATCAAGGGTCAGCATTGAGCCCTTATCTTTTTGCTTTGGTGATGGATGAGGTCACTAGAGACATACAAGGTGATATGCCTTGGTGTATGCTCTTTGCTGATGATGTGGTTCTAGTTAACGAGAGTAGGGTAGGGGTTAATAGAAAGTTAGAACTATGGAGGCACACATTGGAGTCAAAAGGTTTCAAACTTAGTAAGACCAAGACCGAGTACATGAGGTGCGATTTTAACACGACTAGGCACGAGGAGGGAGACATTAATCTCGATGGGCAAGTGGTTCTCTGTTATGGCTCCTAGCTATCTCCACCTCCCCTCCCCTACCCTTCTTGCTCTTTGGTGGTAAGTTTGTTCTAAACTCTATACTTGGTTGTTAATTTTATAAAAGTTTTTCGATAACCATGGGGACCTCCCCCACAGTTTTTGTTTTCAAAAAAAAGTGGTGGCCAAGAAGGATACTTTTTTGGTATCTAGGATAAATTCTACAAAAGGATGGAGACATTGATGAGGATGTTAGACATAGAATTTCAGCCGGTTGGTTGAAATGGCGTCAAGCTTCTAGCGTCCTCTGTGACAAAAGGGGTGCCTCTGAAGCGGACGGCGATTCGCCCAGCGATGTTATACGACGCGGAATGTTGGCCTACAAAAAGGAGACATGTCCAATAACTGAGTGTAGTGGAGATGCATATGTTGTGTTGGGTTTGTGGGCACACTAGGAGGGGTAAGGTCCGGAACGATGATATTCGGGATAGGGTTGGGGTAGCACCAATTGAGGAGAGTTGATTCAACATTGGTTGAGGTCATTTGGATATGTTCAACGAAGTCCTCCTGAGGCATTGGTGCGTAGTGGGGTTCTAAAGCGGGTTGACAATGTAAAGAGCAGCAGTGGTCAACCTAAAATGACTTGGGACGAGTTGGTTAAGAGAGACCTTAAGGAGTGGGAGATCTCCAAAGATTAAGCTATGGATAGGAGCACTTGGAGACTAGCCATCTACGTGCCTGAACCATGACTTCTATGTGTTACTCTGTGACATGTCTCTTTTGGGTTTCACCTCTAGCCTACCCCAACTTGCTTGGGACAAAGGCTATGTTGTTGTTGTTGTTGTTGTTGTTAGAAGGCTATTAAGGAGGGCTTGTCTCCTGGGAAGCAAAGCTACTCTTGGTAATATATTCTATGGAGAGTTCTTCCCTATTCAAGTTCTCTACTCTTATAGACATTATTGCATATGAACTAGAGTATAGTTATGAGCCTAATATATTCAATGAGTATGAACTAGAATATGGTCCATATGAGAATAGTTCATCATGTTCATCTTTGTTCTCCATTGTTCATATGATATGCAAAGCTAGTGATGATAATAGGAATAGGGTAACGGTTTGTTGTTCCTTCGGGTTTGCCTATGTCCTAGCTCGTCCATCCATAGGGTGGGAGTCCTGGGGGATGCAGGTAGTTCCTTAGTATGCGGGTGTGGTGTACGGATACGAGGGAGCCTTCGGATATGATGGGATGCCTCGGTTGAGGGGTAAGCGGCGGGGAGTGACCTAGTCCCAGCAGTCCTTTGTAATCCCCCACGTTCGTATGTCATGTAGGAGTTCATAAATGTCTCTATTATTGGCTAACAGATCAGTTGCGGGGATCTCCCTGTTACTCTTGGCCCTGACTTGTTCCTGGACCTGTATATCATGTGACTTAACTTGTTCAATGCATATGTATAAGATGTACCTGCTCCATGTAGTTTTTTCTTTTATTCTTTATTTTACTTTTATCCTTGAGGTAGATCCAAGTGTGTGTCCACTATCTATCAAATGTTTATTGCTCACCCCTACATAGCAATTGGCCTCACTTCGATGATATGAAGTATAATATTTCTATGCTAGAGGTACCTGTACCTGCCTTCCTATGGGAAAATATAAGTAATGATACCCTGATAATACTTTCGGGTGAAATGCTATAATGATAGATCTGTGCACTTGCAGATATTTCTAAGAGGTTATGATCTATCACCATGGCACTCCTTATGTCGTTACTAGAGAATCAATTCTGGTAGCGATATTGAGACCTGCTGACACAAACATTTCTGGCGTGGTTGTCGGGGATGGGTTCCTTGCCCGTCTTTTGGTGATCGCGCTAAGAAATGCCAACAGTGGTTAGCCTATTGTCACACCCTGATTTCCAAAGAAGACCAGAGGTCGTCATATGTGTGCCCAGGAAGTCAACACATACAACAAAAAACAGATAAATATCAGAAACAATGTATATTATAGCGAAAACATATGTATTCTTAACACTTACACTTATCAGAGTAACGCAGAACGTTGGCTAAGACTTCTCTTCATTCTTCATTCTCCTCAGGGACTGTTGACTGGGGGCTCTGTATGCCAAACACTTCCAATACCCAACTTCTTTATCCTTTCTTTGAGAAACACCTTACTACAAATAATAGCAAGAGTGAGTTCCATGTCGAAACTCAGCAAGTACAGGTGGAAAGTAATGACATGCATGGCTTATACAAAGGTAAGGCTGAAAGGTAAACTACGGTAGCATTTTAAATGTAGCAATTAAGATTTTACTTATTGCAACCTGTTCTCTAATCAACTTGGTTGAAACACCCAACCCTTAATTAAGGTTCAAGTGGCATTTAATGAATCATTTATCATTACAAATATAGGCATATATCATTAATATCATTAACCTTGAGATTGCCATCTCAAGCAACACAGGATTGCCATCCCGTTCAGATACAGAGGTAGCCACCTCCTTAAACAACATCACCATGATTTCATAGCTTAAACCATTTGGCTAATCATGCGAGGATCTAGGCCGCTCGTGACCGTTAGCATGGACGATATATCGATTTTAACTCTGCGCAGAGGTGTACACTTTCACTCCAGATTGTGATTACTCTTTATGCCCGAGGTTGCAAGTCTCTTAGCCCATTACCGAGATAGGCTGGCAGAGGTCACAACAAGGTTTTTCATAGGGTCATAGGCAGTGACAACTCGCCATCCTTGAGTCCAAGCGTATGGGCGACTTCCCCGTGAGGCCGCCCCCATCACGGATCTCTAGCCCCTCCCATACTAAATACTTGTAAACAAACCCCAGCGACCACAACTATGGTCACCCGTCGATAAGCTGTCCCCCTGCCCATGATAGTCCTGCTAATAGACCAAGCCAGAGCCCATTAGCCTGGAGTGTACGGAAGTCCCAGGTTGCCGCTCCACGAAAGGACCACAAGGGGGAGGAGATACGGATACCCTCGTCAACACGAGTCCCACTAGCATCCGTTTCCCCCGTCTTTCACCGCCAACCAACGATGCAGACATGCATCAACTTCTCCAACAGCCGAAGCCAAGAGCCCAAGGCTCAACAAGTTAAGAAGCAAGTTTTATCTTCATTAGGCAGGTGAAAGGTGAGGTAGAGCACTAGCAACCTAATGACCTATCAACTAAAAACCCCCATAGGTGATATATGGATAGAGTGGCTAGTCATCCCTATGGTTTACCGATTTAAGACACATGTAATGTATTAATTAAAAGTGAATAGGCGCAATATAATCAAAGGTGCCTGCACTTGCCTTAAATCCAAAGTCTAGCTGCTCTTCTGGCCTCCAGCTTCAGCTGCACTTGTCGGTCCTCAGCTTAGTCTTCAGCGTTAACAAACCGCTCTTCGTCTAGTCGCAGCAACCAAACAACATAAAAAAACACACAAAAAAGACAAGACTAAGAACAATACACCAATCAAAAGGGAAACTAAAAACAGAACAGTCTAAATAGCTAAATTCGGTGTTATGGTCGTAAGAGCGCAAGAACGACGAACGACGGATCTATCATTAAAGAAAACATGACTATCGAGGTACTTGCAACAAGCACAGAGACAAACTTTGAGATTGATACATTTACTAAAGCAAAATGCGGAACATATAAGAAAGACATAAAGTCAAATCAGTTGGATGATGTTGAAATGTAAAGCAGGGTTAAACCTTAGTCATACTCTATTTATAAGCAATTATATTATCTAAGCCAATTAAAAATTCATAATTTATAAAGCTTCGAACATGCAAGTGTATTAAAGAAAACATCATATGCTTAAAGATTAATTTAAGCAAGACATAAACGACAAGATATGTTGATATTAAACATAGAGCATTTATGATTTAAGGTTGAACTAAACATGCCATTAACGCAAAGGCATTAATGCTGAAATTAATCATATTAGCATAAAAGGACGATGTGAATATAAACTAAGTTACTTTTATAAATTATGAAGGACATTGAGTCGTTTATTAACTAGGTTAATATGATATAACATGTGAGAACACTTAACAAAGCATGACATGTTTCCAAGGTAACTCTAAATAAGTCATAATTAATAAAGAAGCATTTAAGTTGGTACTAGTCATATTAACAGGCATGTATGAAAACTGAAGGTACAAACCTAAATTACTTTTATACAAGAGAGCACACATTAATTAATAAACAAGATTACTTATATAACACATGATGTGACAAACATTATTGATAACAAGCAACATACATTGACATGATCGCAACACAAGGACAACGAAAGCATAGCCCTAGGTTGCTTTTATTTAGTTGAGCATCAACTAATTATTACACAAGTGAACAAGATTAAATGCACAGACATATGACATCATGAAGATCATTACTAAAACAAAGCTTAAGGTCGACACGGTCATAGCACAACGAGATCGGAAATATAAAACCCTAGATTACTTTTAATTAGAAAATTATTAAATAATTATTAATCTAATTAACATTTAAATCAATAAATAAATTCACAATTAAATGACATGAAAACCACTAGCACTACTGCGTAGATCGCGACGATACAAAACTAACGCAACTGGAACGACTCGATTCAGAGTTAAAACGGTGAAACGGCGGAGATTATAGGATCAGTGGCAAAACTGTAAATAAATCGCTTGGTGGCAAAGTCGTAAATACCTCGTCTTCTACCTCTGTCCATCTTCCTGTCCAGGTCATGGCCATGGCAGCCATGCTGCTGCTCACGCCGGGTGAAGGGGCCTCGGCCCTGGCCTGCTGGGGCCAGCGGCGGCCTGCTGCAGCCTGCTACGGCCCGCGACGGCTCGCTGCGGCCTGCTACGGCCGGCTGCTGTGGCCAGCTACGGCCTGCAACGGCCGGTGGCGGCCAGATGAGGCCTGCTATGGCCGGCGGCGGCCAGCGGCGGCGCGCAGGAGAGGGAGGACCACGGCCCTCGGCCGGGACTTGGTCGGCCGACAGCGGCCGACTATGGCCGACGACGGCTGGCTGTGGCCGGCTGCGGCTGGCTGTGTCCGGCTGCGCGCGGTTAGGGTTTGCCAAGGGGCTGCAGCACACTGGGGCTGGCCTTTTATAGGTCGGCGGGAAACCGATGGGGCTGAAGCCGCTGGGCTTGGCTCGTTAGGCCGGCTACGGCTACCTATGGCCGCTAGTGGCCGGACTGGGCTGGCTATGGCCGGCCAGAGTTGGCCATGGCCGCCTGGATGTGGCCACAGGTGGCTGTAGCTGGCCATGTTTGGCCAGATGAGGCTGTGTGAGGCTAGGTGTGGCCCCAGCTATGTAGGAGCTTGCCAAATCAAGTTAGGAGCTGATGGCCAAGTTTGGCCGCTGATGGCCGGCTGCAGTTACTGCTAGCCTGGCCAGGGTGGCCATGGCCGGCTAGGGCTGGCCCGGACTGGCCAGAGCTGGCCAGTTAAGGCTAGGAGAGGCCAGAGCAAGCTAGGTCGGGCCAGGATGGGCTAGGGTAAGCCAGGGATGACTGGAGCTTGGTAGGGGATGGTGTCTAGCTAGAGCGGTGGCCAACACTACAGAGGAAAAAGAAAACTCTCTCTCTCTCTAGGCAAGAGAAAGGATTTTTCTAAAAACGTTTTCCCAAAACCTTCTCGAGGCAAACTTGGGTTTTTGAAGCTTTATTTTCAAATTAGAAGAAAACCTAGACGTGACTTGCTCGAGGTTTAGAAAATTCTTTTTCACACCAACAAAACCAAGCAAAGCACCAAGCACAAACCCATTCCATTATTTTCTAAAATATAGAAAAGCATATTTTATTTAGTGTTTTCTAATAACAACCCAAAATACAAATTTTGGGGTGTTATACCTATTCATCTCTCTTCAGGACCCAAGCAACATTGTCATACATATGAGCAGGATGAGACTGACTGTTGTGTTATTTGGTACCCAAGAGAACTCTTCTGGAATGACCTCATCAGCCCCAAAACTAAGGATCTAGTTATACAATTGTTGGCATTTCTTAACGCGATCACCAAAATAGACAAGATGCCTACCCTGGCGGCCACGCCAGAAATGCCCTTTGTTGGCGACTCTTAGCAACGCTACTAGAATGATATTCTAGCAATGATGTAAGATGTGCCAAGGTGATAGATCATAACCTTTAAAGATAATATCCCCAAGCGCACAGATCTATCGTTGTAGCATTTCACCCGAAACTATTTCATGGTATCGATATTTATATTTTGGGGCAAGGGTACAAATACCTCTAGCATAGATATGTTATGACTTCATATAATTGAAATATGGCCCATAGCTATGCAGGAGTTAAACAATATGATTTGTAGATAGTGGACACACATAGAGCAATCTGAAGGATAAAGGTAAAATAAAGAATAAAAGAATAACCTAAGCGGAGCAGGTACATCTTATACATTTGCATAGAACAAGTTAGTGTCATATGATAAAAAGGTTAAGATACAAGTCAAGGTCAAGAGCAACAGGGAGATCCTGGCAGCTGATCTATCAGCCGATGGGGACATTTACGAACTCCTACACAACATATGAACGTGAGGGATTACGAAGGACGGACTGGACTAGGTCACTCCCTGCCACCTACCCCTCAACTGTGGCATGCCGTCATATCTGAAGGCTCCCTCGTATCCAGACACCACGTCCGCATACTAAGAACTACCTATATCCCCAGGACTCCCACCCTACGGATGGACGAGGTAGGGTATAAGCAAACCCAAAGGAACAATGAACTATTACTCTATTCCTATCATCTTCTCTAAGTTTGTAAATCATATGAACAATGAAGAACATGTATGAGCATGATGAACAACTCTCATATGTACTATAGTCTAGTTCATATTCATCGAATATATCATGCTCAAGACTATACTCTAGTTCATATGCAAGAATGTAAATAAGAATAGGAAACTTGAATAAGGAAGAACTCTTCATAGTATATTACCAAGAAAGTGCACTTCTTCCTAGGAGACAAGACCTCCAAGTATCTCAACCTTGCTCCAAAATATTCTAAGTAGCTAAGCCTAAAGAACAAGTGTAGAGAGTGAGGTAGTGCTCCAAATGAGTGTCTTGTGGGGGTGCTCCTCCTCTCCTTTTGTAGCAGGTGGAAGGCGGTTCGGGGCACATTGGGAAAATCGAGTAGCGCACTACCCTCCACTGCATTGAATGTACCGACACGAGCCGACCGGGCCTGAACCGCCTCTCGGGTGCGCCGACCAGCCCAAGTGGTCCGACCAGCCCACCCTGGGTCGGTTCACAACTGACCTTGGCCGGTGGGCTCTGGCTTGGGCCTGGACTGTTGTGTCATTATTGGTTTGGCCCGAGCACGTTTCGGTTGGGCTGGCTTCCTTTTGGTTGGCAAATACGTCTTCTAGAAAGCACCTTTTTAGTGTAGATATTCCCTGTACTTGGTGTATTTCCTACAACGTGTCGCAACTTCTAGTACAAGTGGAATTCCATTAGTAGTAAAGGTATATGTGTGTAAAAATATATAATTTTCCCTTTTTAGTTCTATGTTGGCGGTATAAATTTGTCGTTAGGGACCGCCAATAAGATCCCCCAAACTTACCCTTTGCTCATCCCCAAACAAAGCTAGGCTTTGGTTGTTGATCAGGAGTTGCTTCTATGTCAATTATATTTCAAGTGTACAAGATTTATAACATAGTTTTCTACCTCAGTTTGAATAAATCAGCATACTATCCACCCTAATATTATCTTAAAACAAAATGGGGCTTATTAGCAATCTCAAGTCTTGGGCGATTGCAAGATAGAAGAGATTCACAAGCATTGCTTATCATTCATCTCAAGATCAACTATCTTTCTAGAGGTTTTGAAAATTTTGCAAAAGAAAGCTAAGTTCCTCAAATAATTCTCTCAGTCGCTCAATGTGTATGATTACCTCACCAAAGGCATTGTAGAGTTGCCTTTATTTTATAACCTATTGCTAAAGCTTTTGAGTGGAGTTCTAGGCAGGTGTGAAAGTGGGCATACTTGTATCACATACATTGCTAAGTCAAAAACCGAACCACCAGGAGATACAAGTCATACACTTTGATTGAGATGTGCATGTGTGTGGAGTATGAAGGTGGATCCTAATTCTAAATATTTTTGGTAATCCATGCATCATGACTCTCTTTATTAGATGGATGATATTCTTTGCAGGAATATGGACTATAAAGGTATACACCCTTTTTTTGAACGGGGAGTTTGGGTTTTCTTTCCCATTGTTTATTGATCTCTCATGCCCCTTGGCATGGTTTTTAGCATAACCCATATTATTTATTTGGCATATGAAGAATTTTTGAATGGAGAGATGTCATGATGGAAATGCGAGGAGTAATTTTCTAGATAAGGAATGCGCGACTCTTAGGGTAAGAGTCGGCACTTTTATTTGGTGGATAGTGGTGCACAACTCTTAGTGTAAGAGTTGGCATATATTTTTTTTGGTGGGTGGAAAAAAATGCATGTTGTGCGCAACTCCCAGGGTGAGAGTCGGCTTTATTTGGTGGGTGCAAGTGAATCTCATTCATGGGCATATGACCATAATCTTTCTAAGGTCACAACAATTTCACTCAACTCAATGTTCCACAAGCAGCATATAACTAAGGGTTTGCAGAATTGAAACATGTCATATGGCCTTGGTAGGTATTTCATACTCATTGATGAACTTTTGTTTTGAATATTTTTGAAATAAAAACTCCGGATGTCAAGTCTCACTTAAAACAATGTCATAGCGCAGCCCTTGTCACTATATCATATCAGGCAATTACTTAGACAAGATCAAGCATGTGCAACCCACTAGTTCAAGTTTTTAGGATGAGACATTTTTAGCTGATAAACCCAAACTTTAGAGAAAGCTCGATTATAAAGCAGGTACAAGAGAGTAAAATAGAGCAACTATTCATCATCTAAACAAGGGTTGAACTAGATATTTATACAACACATATATATAGTGTGGAATAGATATTTTTGGTCTTTTTAGCATTTTTAGGTTTTTTTAAATGCATGAATGCTAAAAATTAAATATGCTAAAAAAAGAAAATAAAATTGCTTGGAATTAAATATGCAATACACATACCTTTGCGGGGTCCTTCCCCAAGCTAGCTTATTGCTAGGGTCTTTTATTTCTTATCTTTTGGCTTACCGTATGTTTGTCATCGGGACTTCCTTTGTGTTGTTCGATTTTTCATTCTGCAAAGGTTAGTCCATAGAAATATACCAAATCTATGCTAGCAATTTGTTTCAATGGTCAATTGAATTGACCATGGTAAGGTAAAAACCCAAGCACCAACCTTGCATTTTTAACTCATGAAAACATGATGACTACACATCATATTTCAAAACAGCATGCATGAGCATAAACAAGGTGACAGATTGGTACGTTTTATTTATTTTCAAGGAAACATTTTTATTATTTATTTATTTATTTATTCTATTTAGCTCAATGATCGGACCAGAAAAATTCTGATTAGACCATAGCAGGCTAAATAACCCAAACACCATGTTTGCGTTATAAGGCCAATAAGGTCATGATGGATCAATCATCACTCCCTTAAGCTAAATATTTTTATTTTATTTGTTTTAAAAATAGAGTATATTATTATTTTATTTATCTATATTTAGGAAGAATTATTAAAAAGATAACTTACCGGTTTACCTATCGGTCAGGGCTCACCTTTTAAAGTTCGTTGAGCAGGACTTTCTCCCCTTCATTAGTTGCTTGGTGATGGCACGTCCATCTTGGGAGAATTAGACGATTGTATCTTCTTGGGCCTCCATATCATCTTGTTCGTCTTCAGGTGTGCAAGCGGTTCGTGATGCAAGTGGTTTTTGGTTTTGCTGCTCCGCTGTCTTTGATGGTATGGGGATCTCCTCCTTCTTTGCCCCCTTGTTCTGAGGGACGATTTTGCCCTTCTGCTTCTTCTGGGGAGGAGCCTTATTTTGCTTTTTCTGCTTCTTGTCCTGGGCCAGAGGCTTCTTTCCATCTTCCTTTTGTGTGGGAGCTATATTATTCTTTTGCTCCTTGATTTTCCTAGGAACTGCCTTTTTCTTTTGCGATGACTTTTGTTTTGTTTCTTTAGTGATCCTTGGGGTGAAACTGGTGCCTTGTGGTTGTATTTCCACTTCAGTAATGCCTTGAGCATTCGACCCATACTTGATGCAAATCATGTTGCATTCTTCTTTCCTGCGGGGCCTGAATTCGAATTTCTCTTCTTTCCTATTGATGTTGAAGCGGATTTCTCCTGCTCCAACATTAATTTGTGCTACCGCAGTGCTCAAGAATGGCAGCCCAAGGATGAGTGGTGTCTCCTTGGTGAGTTCCATGTCCAGCACCACAAATTCAACCGGCACAAAGTATCCTCTGATTTTTACAAGGGATATCTTCAGCAATCCCTACCGGGTAGTGGATGAAGGAGTCAGCTAGCTGGAGTGTCATGGTAGGGGGTGCTAAATGTGTATAATTTAGCTTGTCAAAAATCGTCTTGGGCATGACATTAACACTGGCCCCAAGATCACATAGGGCATGGTCGAAATGTTGAGTTCCAATTGTGCATGTGATAGTTGGACACCCTGGATCTTTCTTCTTTTCGGGTAGACGGTTGAGTATAGCTGCGCTACACTCCTCCGTCAGCTTTACCACTTCCATGGATGGCAGAGGGCGTTTGTTATTGATGACGTCTTTGATGTAATTTGCATAGGAAGGTACATGTAAGACATCCATAAGCGGGATGATCACATGTACCTTCTCTACCATCTCACAAAACCGTGCAAACTGCTCATCCACAACCTGCTTCCTTGTTCTTGTGGGAAATGGCAGGTATGATGTATCTGGAAATTCGTGTGGCGTGGTTCTTTCTTCTGCACTTTCTTGTACTGCTGTTGAAGATGAAGTTTGTTCTTCCTGTTGTGCTCTTTGCTTTCCTGCTGCATGGTTAGGGTTTGGTGGATCATGAGTGGACTTACTACCCCTCATGGTCACCGAGTTTACATTTTCAATAGTATTTGCAGGTTGAGCATTAGGATTAACAGGAACAGCAGCAGCTATCTGAGCTAATTAGGTTTCTATCATCTTGTTAAAGCTCAACTGGCTCTTAATAGCAGAAGATAAACACTCTATTTTTGTATTTAAACTTTCCAAAAATTTTGTCATTATTAAGCATCTTTGCGACAAAGGCCACAAGGCAAGAGGTCACCATCGTCGGATTACAACAAAAAGAACCATCACGAAAATTCCCATGCTTTGCGAGACGATTACAAGACTTGAAGCTACCCCACAAGCTCAAACCATCAAATCACTCAAAGTACAATGGGAAATAAGAACCAAAGCAATGGCTTAGGGTCTACTCATAATCAATCGAGTTGGCTGGAGGAGATGATGTCCTTAAAGCCCTATTTTTTCCAATGGCGTTGGAGGCAATGCCGCTGCAATGGTTTGACAAACTACCCACAAGGTCCATCAGGTATTGGGGCGACTTGCAAAGACAATTTTGCAGCTACTTTGCAGGAATCATCATACATCCAATGGTGGCAGCAGAGCTACAATGAATCACATAAAATCCAATAGAGCCACTTGGAGAGTATTACAGAAGATTTGGCGAAGCAAGAGCACAAGTCCATGAGATTATAGATAGAGAGGTCATTGATATCTTCAGTAACGGGATCCTCACAAGATGGTAGTTGAAAGAATTCAACAGTGGAGACCCAAAAGAAATGAAGAATTCAAGTGAGCTGTTGAAAAGCTCATATCCTCAGAAGAAAAGACAAACAAAAGGTTCCCAAGAAATCGAGACAACAATGATAGAAAGGGAGATTTGATAGCAGGAGAAACGACAAAAGACCAAGGCAAGACAACACGGTGGTAGTAGCCAACAAAAGAACCAACACATATCAGAATCTGGCACCCCAAGAAAGGGATAAAATCAAGGAAAGACAATTCATGAACTTCAAAGACATGAATTGCCCTATGCACCCAAGGTCGGTGAAGGAAAGACAATTCATGAACTTCAAAGACATGAATTGCCCTATGCACCCAAGGTCGGGACACAAGCTTAAAGACTGTCATGATTTCAACAATCAATATAGAAAAGGTGGGAGGTACAATAACAACCAAGAAAGGAGGGAGCAAGAACCGAAGAAGGAAGAAAAGAAACCAGAGGGAGATTTTCAAGAACCTCAGAAGCAACTATACGTGATCTTCTTGGAGTGCCATTCAAGAAACAAACAACAACAGAAGTTGGCACATAGAGCAATCATGGCGGCAAAACCTGTAGTACCAAGATATTTAAATTGGTCGGAGTACCCTATCAACTTCACAAGAGAGGATCAATGGACAAGTACGTCAAACGTGGGTTGTTATCCACTAGTGGTAGCACCAACAATAACAGGAATCATAGTTCCCAAAGTTTTGATCGATGGTGGAGCCGGTCTGGACATCATATTCACCGCAACACTGAAGAAGATGAGCATCGATTACGAAGGTATGATTACACCAACAAGTACACCATTCTATGGCATAGTACTAGGAACAGTAGCAGTACCATTGGGGCAAATCACGTTGTCGGTCACATTCGGCACTAAGGAGAAGTACAGAACAGTGTTCATCAAGTTTGAAGCGACAAATTTCAAGTCATGTTATCATGCTATCCTAGGACGACAAACATTGACCAAGTACATGGCAGTACCACACTATCCATACCTACTACTCAAGATGACGACGACCAAAGGGATATTATCACTACAAGGAGATTTGCAGAAGGCATATGATTGCGACGTACAAGCCATCCAAATCCCAGAAAGACTACAAGGTAAACAACGGAGAAGGGAGATTGCCATGATAGCCGCGATAATGAACCCATAGGAGACAGAAATCCCTATAAAAAGGCTAGCAAGAGCTTTACTACACCGACAGATGTGAAGACGAAGAAGATTGGCCTAGAAACTGGTGATCCTGAGAAGATAGCGATCATCAATGCAGAACTCGACCCCAAATAGGAACTCGCGCTCAGCAAGTTTCTTAGGGACAACAAAGATATCTTTGCCTGGAAGCCAGCTGACATGCCGGGGTCCCGAGAGACTTAGTTGAGCATATCATTGATGTGAACAAGGGTTCAAAACCCATCAAGCAGAAGCTACGAAGATTCACACCGGATAGAAAAGCAGCAATCAAGAAGGAACTAACAAAGCTAATGGCAGCAGGTTTCATCAGAGAAATAATCAACCTAGATTGGCTAGCAAATTCGGTACTCGTGGAGAAGAACTCACCAAATTGGCGTATGTGCATCGAGTACACCGACCTCAACAGACACTGCACCAAAGACCCATACGGTCCCCAAGAGTCAACCAAGTGACAGATTCAACTGCACGAGCATCTCTATCTCTACTCTCGTTTTAGGATTGCTACTTTGTATATCATAAAATATCTCTTAAAGAAGAGGACCAGAGCAAGACATATTTTATGACACCGTTCGGGGCATATTGCTACGTATCAATGCCTTTCGGCCTAAAGAATGCAGGTGCAACCTACCAACGAGCAAATCAAACAACCTTGGAAGATCAAATAGGAAGAAACACTGAGGCCTATGTGGATGACGTCGTGGTCAAAACAAATGAACCCAATGCATTGACAGAAGATCTACAAGAAACCTTCACAAACTTAAAGAAGTAGAGATGGAAGCTCAATCCAAACAAGTGTGTTTTCAGGGTTCCAACAGGACAATTACTCGGGTTCCTCATCAGTAACAGAGGAATTGAAGCAAGCACGAAGCAAATCGGAAAATCCTAGACATGGTGCCACTAAGAAAAATCAAAGACGTCCGAAAATTGACAGGTTGTATGGCAGTCCTCAACAGTTTCATATCACGCCTAGGAGAGAAAGGCATTCCATTCTTCAATTTGTTAAAGAAGACAAGCAAATTTGAATAGACAGAGGAAGCAAACGAAGCTTTTCAAGAACTCAAGCATTATCTAGCCTCATCACTCATATTAGTGCCGCCAAAGAAAAAGGAAGACATGCTGTTATACATCTCGGCCACAAAGAACGTCGTAAGCATAGTTGTTGTGGTTGAAAGAGAAGAACCCGATCACGTCTACAAGGTGTAAAGGCCAGTATACTACGTCAGCGAAGTATTGATAGAATCAAAAGTCAGATATCCACACATACAGAAGCTACTCTACGCAATCCTTATATCATCAAGGAAGCTGAGGCATTATTTTCAAGAACACAAGATCACAGTAATCATAGAGTTTCTGCTATCAGATATTTGAAGGAACCAAGATTCTATAGGAAGAATATCCAAATGGGCAGTAGAACTCAGAGCATTGAATCTAGAGTTCCAATGAAAGAAAGTCATCAAGTCTGAAGCACTTAGCGACTTCCTAGCCGAGTGGATAGAAACAACCTTGAAAGAACCTGAGCCGATCACAGACCATTGGAAGATGTACTTTGGTAGTTCACTCAAGCTAGGAGGTGCCAGAGCAGGAATTCTATTCATATCACTAGAAGGAAAGCAACTCAAGTATGTTCTACAAATTCTGTGGCAAGCCACAAATAATGAGCAGAATACGAAGCACTCATACACGGGCTAAGAGTACCCCACTATTTAGCAATAAAGAGGTTACTAGTCTACTAAGATTCAGCAGTTTTTATCAACCAAGTCAACAAGGAATGGGACTGCACAAAAGACAACATGGGCGCTTATTGTGTAGAAGTTAGAAAACTAGAGAAAAATTTTCAAGGACTAGCGATCCACCATGTTCTAAGAGATTCAAATGTGGCCGCTGACACTCTGGCCAAACTAGGTTCCGACAGAGCAAAAGTACCACTAGAAATATTCGTGGAAGAGTTAAGGGAACCATCTATCAAACAACCCAGAGAAGAACAACTAACCGGAGCAATCAATGACGACCCAATGGAGATTGATCAAGATCCATTGACAAGACAAGTTATGGTAATGTATGAAGACTGGATGCAACAGTTCATAGACTACATCAAAGACAAAACACTACCAGAAGATAAGACACAAAGAACCCGATTGATACATAAAAGCAAGAACTACGTATTGGTCGAAGACAAGCTATACAGAAGAGCAGCTTCTTCAGGAGTTCTACTCAAATGCATACCAAGGGAAAGAGTAATCAACATCATCGACGAAATAAACACAAGTTGCTGCGGCCATCACGCGGCCTCAAGAACCTTGGTAGGCAAAGCTTTTAGGATGGGGTATTACTGGCCCACAACAATGAAAGACACAGAGAATTCGTCAAAAAATGCAAGAAGTGTTAGATGTTCGCAAGACAACAACACGTCCCGGCGCACAACCTGATATGCATGCCGCCCTCTTGGCCCTTCTCCTGTTGGGGATTGGATCAAGTCGGTCCACTAAAAATATCATCTGGAGGATTCGAGTACATCTTCGTCACAATTGACAAATTCACCAAGTGGATAAAATACAAACCCTTGGTCATGTACAACGTAGAATAAGCAGTTGAGTTCATACAAAGCATCATGTTCCGATTTGGGATACCCAACAGAATCATCACAGACTTGGGGTCACCGTTCAACGTGAAGGAATTCATGTCTTGGGCAACAGACTATGGAATCAACATAGATTTTGCATCTGTTGCTCACCCTCAAGCAAACAGACAAGTGGAAAGAGCAAACGGGTTGATTTTACAAGGACTGAAGCCAAGACTATATGAAGAACTAGTGGACTATGGAGCAAAGTGGATTGACGAGATACCAAAAGTGGTTTGGGGCCTTAGAACCCAAATCAGCAGATCAACTGGATATTCACCGTTCTTCCTCCGCTACGGATCAGAAGCAATACTCCCAGCTAATTTGATATGGCATCACCAAAGATAGAGCGATATGAAGAAGGTGAAGCAAAAGAAACAAGACGCCTGGAACTTGATTCACTAGAAGTCAGAGAGTGCAATTCTATAAAATGCAAGAGATCAATAAGGCCTAAGAAGACACTAAGACAAAAGCACACAACCCCGGACCCTAAAATCTATGGACTCAGTTCTTTGACTCATCCAGAAGAAAGATGGAAGACACAAACTACTCAGCCCATGGGAGGGGCCCTTCAAAGTAAGAAGAGAGACCAGACCAGGCACATACGAACCGATGACAAATGAAGAAATCCCACTCAAGAACACATGGCACATCAGCCAGCTCCGAAGATTCTACAACTACCAAAAGTCCTGTAAAAGAACCTGTGATGATGCAATAGAACTATTTTGAGGTTCAGGAAAACTCGCTCCCTCCGTTTGCGACGCAAGAACCCAGGCACTCAACGCCGCCTCAAGATATCGCGCTATGGGGTGATCTCATGGCGTGCCTACATGAACTAGAGTATATAGTACCGCTTCATGGGAAGGCTTGCCACCCAGTGCGTGGCTCCGGGCTGGATCAGGGCACTCGTGTCGATCCAGGATCGGACCTCTCTAGGGTGAATCAGGTTCGCTCGTGTCAGTTCATGATCAGAGAGTTTTCCTGCTGTTGATGGTAGTTAATGTCAATTATTAATCATCAACAGACTTATATAAATGCATGAAAATGATCTCAACCTGTAGACTTAGGGGTTTGAACTAACGAATTCCACAAGTTTTGGTGAACCTATATTTTGTAGGTGTTAAATAGGAAAAGGGCTTAAAGCATCAAATAAAAGTATCCCAAATGATTAAATGAAGTGAACCATTGCGTAGAGCTCATTGAGACGATTGAAACGAACATATGGTTTGCAATATTTGGAGTCCCAGATGAAGAAATTTGAATTTCAATGAACACATACAAAAGATGGTTCTAGAAGACTCGAGAGAGCTCGGGACCGAAGGTCGGGCCGGTCTGGCACTGGGCCAAGGCACCCTCCCTAGACGTAGGGCGCCCGCCCTACCCTGGCGACCAATCACAACGAGTCTCGCAGATCGTGGTTCCAACGCCTTTGAGGATCAATATTAATCGTCCTATCAGATATGTGACCCACAAGTATAATTATATGGAAGAATTATACTTTGTGATACTTTTACCCTTTACATGTCATAAATCTTGTCACTTTTAATTTTAAGATGCAAGTCTTCTTGTTTTTATTTTTATTTTATTTCATATAAGGAAAGCAAATAAAATATAAAAGGAAAAAATGAAATAACAGAGGGGGAGTAGGAAGCACGTAGACGATGAGTGGATGCTGACTGGTGGGTCCAGGGCTCCAAGGTGGGGTCGACTGACCCACTTGGGCTTGCCCGTTGCTACCATTTGAATCTCCTCTATTGAAAACATACTTCTTCAGACTTGTGTTCCTGTTGGCCGCCAAAGTGGGGGTCGGCCAACCCCATCTTGAGTCAAATTTCATCGTGCCATGTATCAGGCTATGTGCTACACCATGGTATGTTCAGAAAAGTTCAAAGACGTAGTTGGGGGGTTGACCGACACCCCATACATGGGTTCTTGAGCATCCTGAATTGCAAAGACATGGGAAACATCAAGTGTAGGTGTCCTGCTGGTGGCAATACACCAACAAAATGAAATTATTCATTTTATTTAAAGGGTCATAGGCACATGTTACAATGATAAAGATGGAATGAACTTAGCTATGTGCCTAGCATATTTGTGAACGAGGTTTGAATTTTCTAAGGAAAAAGGTCAAGGGAAGAGATCCTAGTGCCCCATTGTTGTCTCAAAGGGTGCAAACCGCACTAAGGTCCTTCTTTATGACCCTCTTCTCCAACAGTCATCCTCGAAACACCTTAATGACTCACTGATTATGGAGGACTAACCTCCTATTGGATGGTTTTTTGGGTGAGCTCATGGAGTTCAACAACTACTTCTCCTCTAAGGTGAACAAGGAAACAAGACGACTTCCCTTATCCCAGCCTACGGCCAACTACCCTTGTGATTCAAAAGGTGGGCATCAAAGGCATGGTAGGGCTCTTCCTCAAACACAATGGCCTCCATGGTGACCTCTAGTTTCTCAACTAGTCTCCCTCACGATTGTAAGGGCCCTCACTGAAGAAACTAATGACATTTGAGCTAGTGGGGGCCATGGTGAAGCTACTCGAGGTAACTTGGGCAACGTAAAGGAGGCTAGAAGGTGCTGAGTTTAAGGTGAGGAGAAATCTGATGATGAAGAAGACAAGAGGTCAAAGGGAGCTATTGCCAAAAATTACAACCCTTGTTTCCATGAGAGTTGCAACTGGGGATAACTTCTAAGTGTTGGCATAACACTCTGGGTCAAATGGGTCAGGCTGGATCCTCCAACTAGGGGTCGCCCAACCCCTCTTGGTGGAACCAAGAGTTCAAACTTCTCCCTAAACTCTCCTTGTTGTAGAACCAGTCTTTGAGATTTTTGTAACATGTGAAGGAGGGGTTGCCCAACCCCTAGCCTAAGGGTTCAGAGCGAGCAGGTCTGGGTTCTACACTTTCAAGGTGATGACAAGTGGTTTGGTAAAGATTGGGCCCACATGGGTACTATGCCCAGGTCGCCCCGACCCCTGTTTGGGAGGTTCAGAGTGAACGGGTTCTAGATTTGTTCTTCCCCACGTGTCAGAGATGGTTTGGCCAAACATGGGCTTGGTTAGCCACCAAGAGGGGGTCGCTCGACCCTCCTATGGAGGCTTCCCAGGACCAGTTTTGTCTTAGAGACTAGCATAGGTGTGTACATGTTGGCGGTCCTTAACTGCTATTTTACACCGTCAATTAAAGACCAAAAGGGGCGAATTATATATTTACATGCACTTATACATTTGTTATTAACCCAATTCCACTTGTACTTGGAGAAATATTATTTTGCAGGAACATACAATAAAGTACAAGAATTCCACTCAGAAATGCGCTTTCCAGAAAGCACATATTCAAGGAATTGGAAAGAGGTCCACTTTGGGACCAAACTGGGCCGAGTGCACCACGAGGGCAGGGTCCAGGCCCACTCCACAACCGACCCTCCAAGGTCGGTCAGGGGGAGGCGCAAACCAGGGGAGCGCGCCCCTAGCCTGGCGCACACCCGTGCCAGGTGGCCAGCCGGGCCCAACCTCGGCAAGGCGGTTCATACCTTCCATCTGAGACTCAGGCGGTTGTGCGTTGGATGATTCTACCCCCGAACTGCCTTCAGCCACCTATAAGAAGTGGGGAGGAGCACACCCCTACACACACACACTATTTGGAGCATTCTACCTCTCTCTACACTTGTTCTTTAGCTTAGTAGTAGTATTGTTGGAGCAAGGCTAGAAGCTAGCAAGGAGGGCTTGTCTCCTAGGAAGCAAAGCTACTCTTGGCAATATTTCTATGGAGAGTTCTTCCCTATTCAAGTTCTCTACTCTTATATACATTATCGCATGTGAACTAGAGTATAGTCTTGAGCATGATATATTCAATGATTATGAACTAGACTATAGTCCATATGAGAATTGTTCATCATGCTCATACATGTTCTTCATCATTCATACGATACACAAGAATAGTGATGATGATAGGAATAGGGTAACGGTTTGTTGTTCCTTCGGGTTTGCCTATGTCCTAGCTCGTTCATCCGTAGGGTGGGAGTCCTAGGGGATGTAGGTAGTTCCTTAGTATGCGGGCGTGGTGTCTGGATACAAGGGTCCATCGGATATGATGGCATGCCCCGGTTGAGGGGTAGGTGGCGGGGAGTAACCTAGTCCCATCCGTCCTTCGTAATCCCTCACGTTCGTATGTCATGTAGGAGTTCATAAATGTCCCCATCAGCTGACAGATCAGCTGTCGGGATCTCCCTATTACCTTAGACCCTGACTTGTTGCTTGACCTGTATATCATGTGATTCAACTATTCAATGCATATGTATAAGATGTACCTGCTCCATGTAGTTTGTTCTTTTATTCTTTCATTCGTTTATTCTTTATTTCCCTTTTATCCTTATGGTAGATCCAAGTGTGTGTCCATTATCTATCCAATGATTATCGCTTACCCCCGCTAGCAATTGGCCTCACTTCGATGATATGAAGTCATAACATTTCTATGCTAGAGGTACCTGTACCCGCCTTCCTTTGGGAAAATATAAATAGCGATACCCTGATAATACTTCTGGATGAAATGCTACAATGATAGATCCGTGCGCTTATGGATATTTCTAAAAGGTTAAGATCTATCACATGGCAATCATTATGTCGTTGCTAGAAAATCAATTCTAGTAGCGACATTAATACCTGCATACACAAGGCATTCCTGGCGTGACCGCCGAAGATTGGTTTCCTACCTGTCTTTTGGTGTTTGTGCTAAGAAACACAAACAAGCATTTCTGGCGCCGTTGCCAGGGAGGCTTTGGTACAGTTAACTCTAGCATGAGAAAGAAAAGAAATATATACATGACTTCATTAGAAATGGACATTGTCTATGCAGGCTAACTTTTATGTTTTCTCCAGTTGTGGATGAAAATAGGATAGTGTATGACTGGTTTCTCTCTGTTGGAAAACTTCGTCAACAATCTGGAGGCACTCCTAAGGAAGAACTGGCTCGTGCCACTTCTTCTCTTGCCACTCCACCAACAGAAGAACCAGCCACTACCGCACCTTCCACTCTAAGCGAGATGGCCCAGAAGTCACTCCGCGACTTCACCCTGGTTGTTCCAACGTGCTCACCGGGCCCGCTGTCAACATTGGGGACAAGAACTTTCAACTCAGGACCGGGCTAATCACTATGGTGCAGGCGAGCCCGTTTTGTGGGCTTCCCAACGAGGATGCTAACGCTCATCTACAACATTTCCTAGAGCTTTGCGACACCATCGTTATCAAGGATGTCGCACATGACGCCATCAGGCTCCGCCTGTTTCCCTTCTCCCTGGTAGGGAAGGCAAAACAGTGGTTCTATAAGGACAAGGAAGTTGTTGATACATGGAGCAAATGCTCCACAGCGTTCCTCGCTAAATTCTTCCCCATGGGCAAAACCAATGCCCTGCGGGGGAGAATCACCAACTTCCAGCAGACATCATGGAACCCATACTGGAGGCGTGGGAGAGGCTACAAGAGTACATTCAAGCTTGCCCCCACCACAGCATGGAGAACTCACTGGTGCTCCAGAACTTCTACAATGGTTAACACCCATGTCGAAGGGGCACCTCGAGGCCGCTGCTTGTGGCACCTTCTTATCACTCACCGTCAAAAGCGCTATGGCGTTGATCAATAAGATGGTGGAGAACCAAGCTTGGGGGGAAGAAAGAGCCCCCCACTAAAGCACAAAAAGGCATGCATACCATAAAGGAGAATATGCTTGCCGCAAAAATAGACCTCCTACTAAAAAAGATTGACGAACGTGCCGTTAGAGATACGTCCAGCATGCATACCGTCAACGCCATAGACGCTCGCATGACGTGCGAGGTCTGTGGCAATGTTGGCCACTCGGGCAATGATTGCCCTGAGACCCGTGAAGAAGCATCGTACATCAACAACGAGTATCGCCAACAAGGAGGCAACAACGGCTGCAACAACCAATCACGTCCTTCAATCCAAGGTAATCTGAACTACCAATCCAATTACAATTCGAATCAGCCTTCTTTAAAGGATCTTGTTCTAGGCCAGGCGAAGATAAACAAAAATCTTACCAAAAAGTTGCTTAATAATGATAAAGTTTTAGAAAACATAAATACAAAGATAGAAGGTTTATCTTCTGCCATCAAGAACCAGCTGAGCTTTAATAAAATGATAGAAACCCAGTTAGCTTAGATAGTTGCTGCTATACCCGCTGATAATAGTTCGGGAAAGATCCCGAGGCAACCTGAGGTCTGGCTCGAATATGTTAATATGATCTCGACAAGGCTTGGTAAACCTTTGTCGTGGGGTATGTCTGTTCTTGACAAATAGGTGATCCCGGCCATCCAATGATCATGATCGCCATCGGCCCCCACACGATCGACAACGCCTATTGTGATCTTGGGGCCAGCATCAACGTAATGTCCAAGGCGACATACGATAAGATCCTGGGTGGACCCTTGTCCCCCATGTCTTGCAAATTACACATGTCAGATCAGTCCACCAGGCGTCTAGAAGGGCTGGCCAAGGACATACCGATAAGAATCAGGGACGAATATGTCCTTGTTGACTTTGTTATTCTTGACATGGGCGACAACATCGCACCTCCACTCATCCTGGGGAGGCCCTTCTTATACACCACCAAGGCGGCAATCTATACAGGGAAGGGAAGTATCGCCCTAAATTTTAAAAGCAAAGTCATAAACCTGCCTTTTAATGGTTATATTAAAATATTGAAAATAAAAAGAATGAACCAGAAAGGCAACTTGAGCCACCTATCACTAACAAGCAGCTATGGCGGGTCAAAGAGGCACCATCTGACCCCATTTCTTCTGGGACGGATATGCCCTCCACAAGCATGAGATGAAAGGAAGAAAGTCCTGCTCAGCGGACTTAAAAAGGTGAGCCCTAGCCGATAGGTAAATCGATGGTTATCTTTAAACAATAAATAAAAAATATATAATAAATAATTTATTTATAAAAATTATTTTCCGCAATAAAAATGCTTTCAAAAAGTTTTGTTTACAAAAACCCTAAAAATTAACTTTTATGAAATGCTCAGAATTTCCCATTCATCAAAACTATTTTTAAAATAATTTTTGAAAATTCAAAATACCATCAAATTTTGTTGGAAATTCAAAACCTGGATGAGAATCTTGGGAACGGTCGAGTGCACAACGGCCACAATTTTGAAATGGCCGTTGGAGCCACCTGCCAAAATCTAAGCAGCAGGCCGACCAGGCCTAGGGCGCGTGCCAGGCTTGGGTCGCACATCCCTGTCCTGGCTCTGCCAGCGTGGAGCCAAGGCCCAACGGCTAGTGGCTGACACCCTCCACCTCTTCAGCTGGTGCACTCATCTATAAATAGCAGGTAACCCAGTGTAAGCTTTACTCATTCCATTCTCACTCTCTCATTTTCATTCTTTCAAGAAATATCCAACGAGTTTGAGTAGAGCAAGCACTAGAGTAATTCTCGGGTCTGGAAAGACAGTATTTTCTACTAACCCTTCCTACACCCGAGAATTTGCTAGCTTTTGTTCCACCATGGTGAAGCTAGGGAAGATCATCGGGCGAGCTTTTAGGTGGCGCTCCAAGCATCTCTATGGAGAATCAAGCTCTAAATATGAAGCTCTCGATGAGTTCATGCAAGGAGAGCCAGCGGAGGAGGACCCCACGGAAGACGAGGAAGCCGAGATACCCTAAGAGGAGGGTATCGACAAAGCCGACACACCATACCTCGAGCTACAGGAAGGGTGGGTGATGCAAACATACCGCCACCGCAAGCACCGTCTCTTCCTTCACACACAAATCTTCGATTCGCCCTCCTCCAAGCCACATGTATGGATGATGAATTCGAAACCGTTTGGAAGCATGTTGGTTGGGAGGCAATTGAACCCATGGATGAAGATGGTTCCCACCTCCTAACCATTTAACCATTCAATTTCTCTGCACCTTGAAAATGCATGATGATGGAGTTTTGTTCCGCCTTTATAATCAAGAGCATCATGTTCCATGGAGAGAGCTTAGCGTGCATCTAGGCTTTAATCGTAGGTGTTCGATTGAGATTGATCATGCTATTTCTGGTTTTGAGCCCAACAAGTTTTGGGGAGATATCTCTGGTAGGGTAGAAGTTGGTACTTTCAGAGCGTTTCATACCCAGATTCATCAACCTACCTTAAGGTTTATGAATCGTTGGATCTGCATGACCTTCTACCCTGCTGGCAAGATTAGATGGGTAGACAAAATAGAACTCAAGTTGCTCTATGCCATTGTTAAGAAGATCAATGTTTCCTGTCAAGGAAATGGTTGTTCACTGGCTAGGCACCATTAGATATGACCATGCTATCTCTTACACCTCCCTTGTTATTCGTATTGCCAACGCCCTTGGTGTGTTGGATAGTGAGCCGGTTGAGTTCATCACCATCCCACGCCCTGTGTGTGATTATGCTGTCTTGTTTCAGGGTCACACATTGAAGACAGAAGGTGAGAACGAAGAGATTTATTACTATTTCCCTAGCTATGCAAATAAGTACCGGTTACCTAACTCGAAACTTAATTTGTATAGTTGCCAGGTACTAACATTGATCTTAAGACCACTGAACAAGTATGCAGGGAGAATCTGGCCAGGAGGATGCATCGAGCCGGTGTTATAGATCAGGCAGGACCCAGCTGCCATGAAGAAGACGAGGTTGAGGTCAGCTACCAGGGACAACATTTCCCTGAATGGGCCCGACCTGCACAGCAGCAGGGCAACGAGATTGGGTAGGAGCAATTCATACCCCCACCTCAGGCTAACAATGCAGGATGGGCAAAAGTGGATTCAGATGAGTGGGCTTGGCGCAGGCACGGATACGACTCCGATGACTACCCACCGCATGTCCAGCCCCCTCACAACCCAGAGCTTGAGGCCCTCAGTACCCATGTTGGAGAGTTGCAGATTCAAACAGGAGAACTACAAACCTCATTCAACGAGTTTGCACACAACACGACCTAGTGGCAGGACCAGCAGGACCAAAGGTGGAACACGCTGACTGCATAGATACAGCAGCAACTAGAGCAACAGGAGGCATTCTACAGATTCCAGGGCTTCTACTCTAGACCATGAGTTGCAGGCTAGCTTGGGGGAGGACCCCCACTCAGGTATCTGCATTGCATATTTAATTTTTCTACAATTTATTTTCTTTTTAGCATGTTTAATTTTTAGCAATCATGCATTCGAACAAAATGCTAAAAAGAACAAAAATATTTATTTATTCCTTTCTATATATATGTGCTATGCAAATATCTAGTTCAACCCTTATTGAGATGATGAATAGTTGCTCTGTCTTGTGTTTCATCTATACCCATGTTATAATTGAGCTTTCTCTAAGATTTGGGTTTATCAGCTAATAATGTCTCATCTTAAAAACTTGGACTAGTGGGTTGCATATGCTCGATCTTGTCTAAGTTATTGCCTGATATAATATGGTGAGATGGGTTGCGCTATGACTTTTTTCTGAGAGAGACTTGACATTCGGAGCTTTATTTTCAAAAGTTCAAAAACAAAAGTTCCTCGATTATGAAATACCAACCAAGGCCATATGACATGTTTCAATTTTGCAAAACCTTTAGTCATATGCTACTTGCGGAATGTTGAGTTGGGTCAAATTGTTGAGACCTTAGTGAGATTATGGTCATATGCCCATGATTGAGATTCACATGCACCCACCAAATAAAGCCAACTCTCACTCTGAGAGTTGCGCACAACATGCACCCATCCATCCACCAAAAATACGCCAACTCTTACCCTGAGAGTTGCGCTCCATTTTTTTTGTCCACCAAATAAAAATGCCGACTCTTACACTGAGAGCGACGCATTCTTACGCAAAATTTTACTCCCTGCATTCGCCATCATGACATCTCTCCATTCAAAAATTCTTCATATGTCAATAAAGGATATAGGCTATGCTAAAAAAGGGAGAGAAAGCCATGCCAAGAGGCATGAGTGAATAAACAGGGAAGAAAATTCCAAAATACCCGTTCAAAAAAAATGATGATGACCTTATAGCCCATATCCCTCCAAAAGTTTCATTGCATCAAATAAAAGAGAGTCATGATGCATGGAGTACCAAAAACATTTAGAATTAGGATTCCACCATCATCATAGTCCACACACTTGCACATCTCAATCAAAGTGTATGACTTGTATCTCCTTGTGGTTCGGTTTTTGACCCAGCAATATATGTGATGCAAGTATGCTCACTTTTATACCTGCCCAAAACTCCACTCTCAGCTTTACCAAATATAAAAAAGGCAACACTGCAATGCCTTTGGTGAGGTAATCATACACATTGAGCGATCGAGAGAATCATCTGAGGAACTTAACTTTCTTTGCAAAAACTTTTAAAACATCCACAAAGATGGTTGATCTTGGGTTGAATGATAAGCAATGCTTGTTGATCTGTTCTATCTTGAAATCGCCCAAGACCTGAGATAGCTAAAAATCCCCATCAGTTTCGAGATAATAACATGGTGGATAGCATGCTGATTTATTCAAATTGAAGTTGAAAACTTTGTAATAACCTTGGTAAATTTGAAATATGATCAGCATCGCCGTAACTCCTGATCAACGAACAAAAGCCCAGCTGTGCTCAGGACGAGCAAAGGGTAAGATTGGGGGATCTTGTTGGCGGTCCTTAACTGCTATTTTACACCGCCAATTAAAGACCAAAAGGGGCGAATTATATATTTACATGCACATTTGCTATTAACCCAATTTCACTTGTACTTGGAGAAATATTATTTTGCAGGAACATACAACAAAGTACAAGAATTCCACTCAGAAATGCGCTTTCCAGAAAATGCATATTCAAGGGATTGGGAAGAGGTCCACTTTGGGACCAAACTGGGCCGAGTGCACCACGTGGGCACGGTCTAGGCCCACTCCACAACTGACCCTCCAAGGTCGGTCAGGGGAAGGCGCGATCCAGGGCCGCGCGCCCCTGGCCTAGCGCGCGCCCGTGCCATGTGGCCAGCTGGGCCCAGCCTTAGCAAGACGATTCATACCTTCCATCTGAGGCTCAGGTGGTTTGTACGTTGGACGATTCTACCCCCAAACCACCTTCAGCCACCTATAAGAGGAGGAGAGGAGCACACCCCTACACACACCATTTGGAGCATTCTACCTCTCTCTACACTTGTTCTTTAGCTTAGTAGTAGTATTGTTGGAGCAAGGCTAGAAGCTAGCAAGGAGGGCTTGTCTCCTGGGAAGCAAAGCTACTCTTGGTAATAATTCTATGGAGAGTTCATCCCTATTCAAGTTCTCTACTCTTATATACATTATCGCATGTGAACTAGAGTATAGTCTTGAGTATGATATATTTAATGATTATGAACTAGACTATAGTCCATATGAAAATTGTTCATCATGCTCATACATGTTCTTCATTGTTCATATGATACACAAGAATGGTGATGATGATAGGAATAGGGTAACGGTTCATTGTTCCTTCGGGTTTGCCTATGTCCTAACTCGTCCATCTGTAGGGTGGGAGTCCTGGGGGACGTAGGTAGTTCCTTAGTATGCGGTCATGGTGTCCGGATACGAGGGGGCCTTCGGATATGATGGCATGCCCCGGTTGAGGGGTAGGCCACGGGGAGTGACCTAGTTCTATCCGTCCTTCATAATCCCCCATGTTCGTATGTCATGTAGGATTTCCTAAATGTCCCCATCGGCTGACAGATCAACTGCGGGATCTCCATGTTACCTTAGACCCTGACTTGTTGCTTGACCTGTATATCTATGACTCTACTATTCAATGCATATGTATAAGATTTACCTGCTCCATATAGTTTGTTCTTTTATTCTTTCATTCGTTTATTCTTTATTTCCCTTTTATCCTTATGGTAGATCCAAGTGTGTGTCCACTATCTATCCAATGATTATGGCTTACCCCTGCATAGCAATTGGCCTCACTTCCATGATATGAAGTCATAACATTTCTATGCTAGAGGTACCTGTACCCACCTTCCTTTGGGAAAATATAAATATCGATACCATGATAATACTTTCGGGTGAAATGCTACAATGATAAATCCTTGCACTTGCAGATATTTCTAAAAGATTAAGATCTATCAAATGGCAGTCCTTATGTCATTGCTAGAGAATCAATTCTAGTAGCGATATTAAGACCTGCCTACACAAGGCGTTCCTGGCGTGATGGGTTTCCTACCTTTCTTTTAGTGTTTGCGCTAAGAAACACCAACAGTACATTCTAGTCTAGTGGCCAAACCATATAGAAATGAAAAGATGTTCAGACATATAGGTTTTAGTCTTGTTGAAACATTAGCAAGGGTGAGCTCTAACATGTCAACTTTCTCTATCAGGATTCATGCTCATAGAAAACTTCAAGAAGGTGGCCACTTGCCTTAAAGATGATGAGTTGTAGCATTGGTCCTCCTTAGTTGCACAAAGTTCTCCTTGGCCAAACAACTTGACCTTTGACCATGAGGATATCAATTTGTCTCCATGAATGATTTTATGACTTACCCATAGAGATGTTGATTTTCTTACTACAGCGGTTAGTCCAAAAGTGCAACCAAGTTCCATGCAAGTATGTTTGGTTCAATAATCAAGCTTAACACCATGTCCTAAGCACCATGCTTAATTTAAAAAGACTATGGAGGTACGGATAATCAATACACCCAAACCAAGGTATGCTAACATAGAAAAAGGAAGCATGATAAGATAAACAAGATTCATTCTACTAGAGACAAGAGAATGAGTGGAGAAGACAAGAAGCATTTTTTATTTTATTTTAGAGGGTTGAAGACAAAAGTAAGAGGAATGCACTAAATAAAAGGAAGAGAAAGTGACAGGGGCCCATGGCAGGGTCGGTCGACCCCACCTTGGAGGCTCCAGCCGCGTTGGTTCTTTCCTTGTGCATTCTTACCTCTAATGATGTTTTCCTGCACTGATGTTTTTGCTTGGGATGTCCTTAAACGCCCAAATGTGTTTGAGGGCATCAAATGACCCTCCCACACTTGGTGTAAGATGTGCCCTGAGTCATGGAAACCAAGACAACATCAAGTGTAGGGGTTCTACTGGTGGCAACACACAAGTAGAACCACAAGTCTTACTAACCTACTCAAGTTAGGCACAAAAGTTGCATGATGTTAATTTGAAGCCAACTTGTGGAGGCATAACTGCAAGAACTCATACCACTACGAGATTTGGAGAACTCATGATGAACAGAAGCATCTGTAATCTCTACTGCAAAGATTTTGGTCACAGGAAGAGTGAAGGAGTTGTAGATCTCTTGTTTGGTAGTGGTAGGAAGAAAGATTGAGTTGGAGATTTCAAATGAGCAAGGACTTGATGAGAGGATTGTAACGCTCGGGTGTTAAGCATGCATAATCACTTGCATTCTTAAGCATAAGCATCTTTATGCATGGCATTAATGAAAAGATTGATTTTCATTTCATGTATCATGCTTGATTATTCAAACTATGCTTGCCTTTCACATGAATTGGATAGTGGTATGAGTGTTTGGTGTTTGATGACCCCTAAGGTAACCTAGACATGATTAGGACACCAAATGAACCTAGGCTTATGTTCATGGTTTTGGCTAATTAAGCTTTGTTGTCATGGTTGACCAAGGTGGACCATTAAAGTAGTTTTGTTTGACTGAATTGAAGGTGGTAGCTAGAGTGCTTGCATATGTGTGCACCCTAAATAAAGTTTGTAGAGAATTTCATAAGGGACAAAAGTTGTAATTACCACTTTTTATGAAAATGCTTGGAAGATGTTCAAAAATGTTGAAAAAGGGCAGAATTGGAGGCTATTTTTCCATTTTTAGGGATTTAAGGGGTATTTTTTTGGATTTTTGTATTTCAAAATATATGTAGAATCTGGCCAAACTTTGTATATATGAAATGTTCTACTCTTCAAAAGCTACATTTCATCTATTTGGAGTTTTTGCTAATTCGGCCTAGTTCAAGAGTTATTAAGCAGCAAAGTTTGTTTTACATTCATGAAAGTAGCTTTTTGGTGACGGCTGTTTCCTGGCCGTCAGGGAAATGGCCGGCCACCGCCCATGTCGCCTAGCCCACGCGCTCCGCGTGGTGCGCGTCCACTGGCGGTCCGGGGTGGCAGCGGTCATTCCGACAGCATTAAAATGACCGCAGCTGCTCCCTTCTCTCGGTCCCCCTCTCAATTTCAACTCCCCTGCCTCCTTTCCGCAGCTCCGCGAGCCGCCGTCGCCGAGCCACCTCGCCGCGCATTTTCTTCTCCAAGCCCGTCACCAGACCCGCCTCGACGTGTGCTCGCTCGTGCACCTGCCAGCAACCGTCCTCGCCGAGGGTAAGACCCCAATCGCGAGCTTCTTCCCCGCGGCCGGCGAGCCGGTGACCGCCACCGTCGTGCCCCTGTCGTTTCGGCCGACGTTTCCTCCCTCTGACTCGAGCTATAGCCACGCCTTGACTTGTAGAGGCCGTAACCGTGGTCAATGGAACCCGTTAGGGTTTATCGTCGCCGGAATTCCGAGTGCGCTGCCGGCGGGAGGCCACCGTCCGCCTGCGCGCTTGGGCAAACCACCACGGCGACCGCTCCGACCGCGCTAGGACCCTCAATTGACTCGCCTAGACACGCTCGTGTTTTCCCTCTGCTCAATTTGGCCGGAGAGCCCCGGCAACGGCCGGCGAGGCCGCGCCGACGCCGTCGTCCTCCCCCTTCCCTGTGCAGGGACCTCGACTTTGGAATAAGACAAAACCTAGGGTTCTTCATGTATAACGGCCAGACACAGAGTAATTCTTTTTAGGGCTTGGTTCATTTCTGAAAACCTCAGGGTCTCCGGTGCAAAGTGTTTTTCCTTTTTTCTTTTTAAAACTGTTTCCAGATTTCTGTTAAACCTTTAAAAATTCATAACTTGCTCATTTTTCATCCAAATGAGTTGGTTCAACTTGCAGTATTTTTCTTATGAGATGATCTATGCATGAAAAATATGAAATGTGGAATTTGTGATACTTTTCTATATAGCTTTATTTATCCCTATTAATTTCTTTTATCTTAGAAAATGCATAAGTAATTCTCTGTTGCTCAGAAAAATGTGAGACCAAGTTTGTTAGTCTTCTTATGTCATGCTCTATCTGTGAAAAATGTTATCAGGTTATGTCATGTGGAAAGTTTGCTCTGTCTAGTTATGGTGCCTATTTCCATGTGATGATAAATAATTCATAATAAATAATATATAAGGAATTTGTGCATGAAACTTTTTGGAGGGTGTTTTTATGTCAATGTAGAGCTAATGATGTTCTGAGATCTGTTGTTTGGCATACTTTTATGTACAAAGTATTTTAGGCCTATTAAATTATGCTGCCTTGTCATTTTTGTGTAGGATAAAGTACTTACTGTTTTGACTTAAAATTTTTATGGTAGTCTTTATTTGGTATGATTAAGCTCCTGTAATTTTTACAGAATTTTCTGAGTAGTCTAAAGTCATGTTGTAGTTATACCCCAATTTCTTTTAATTATAAATAATGCTTTAAAGTTATCATTTCATGTGTGTAAAAATGCTTTTTATGCTATTTGTGAGGTGTTTGATCTGCTATTGGTTTTGGTTCAGTAGAGTGTAGTGTGTAAACAATGGTTGTTTATAATTCCTTATAAGTGTGCGAGTAAATTGTAATGCGAGGCTTGTTTGAAGAGTTGTCGGTAGAAGAGAATGCAGATGACATGTGCTTATCTCATATGTTTCGAAATCATATCATTCATCTTAGCTGAGCATTCATTCACCATCAGCATGAGCATTGTATTTCTATATATATATATATATATATATATATATGGTATTCATACGCACTATGCATCATACAGGATCGTCAGAACTCGAAACGGTAGTTCCCGGAGCACAAGCAGAGGAAGGCCAGCAGGAAGCTTTGGTGCGGGAAATAGCAGCAGAAGAGGATCCCGAAGTTGATCTTCCGGAGTGTCCCGACCACCAGCCAAGCTCTTTCCTGAAAGGCAAGCCCCGGAGCATTCTCCCTGTGGTTTGCAAAATATCTAACTTGAGTCCTTTACTTGTTTGATGCATTAAGTTATAGGCGTTGTTTTATACCGTTGCTGCATTACTTATATTCCTTGCCACTGTTTATACTTCAACCCTGTTAGGTTCAGGTACGAATATATGCTTAGCCCTGCTTAACTAGATCGGTAGAAGTCGGGTGATTTCCTGTCATCCGCGAGTTATAGGTGGTGACTCGGAATGGTTGAATACATTGTTATCTTGGATAACCATGTGGAGATAATTAATCGAGACCGGGCGGGATTGGTGTTGAGACTGAACTGGAGGTTTGGTGTGGTTATCCCGTCTGTGTCGAACTAGGACCCCGTCCGTTGTACGACCTCAAGTCATATTGAATTTATGCCTCACATTTAGCTGGAAGGATAAGCCGTTCCGACCGCGAAGCCTAATTTTGATTTGGGCCAGGAGTCGACCTGCTGTACGCATCGTATTGGTGAAGATGGGGGACCACAGGTTATGTGGAGAGTAAGTCCGAGGTCAGGGTCGCCCTGAATAAGGCAGCCGGGCGGTTCCTGGATACGATGGTACCTGTTGATCCCGCGCTTTTCCTGAATTGAATGTCGGTGATCTGTAGCTCACCTTAGTGGGTGAGTGTGGTTTGTGTGAGGAATACCCGCCAGCTGGTTAGTAATCGATTATAATCGCCATCGTTCCTGGACAGTGAACACTTGACTTGAGCAGCGGCATCGTAGTAAGAACTTGAACAAGAGATGAGATGGTTGAGCTGTTGAGATTGAAGATACTCAACCGGAATGGTTACTTTCTTGCTGAATAATTATTACCATGCTTGTTTAGTACAGGTGCTAATGTAGCATGACAAGGTTAATCAGATTAAAATACATTGCTAGAGGGTTCTTATTAATTGTTTCTTAATGCAAGCTTTTCCATAATTAAATGAGTCAGCTATCCTACTTATACAGCCTTGCATACTCCTTGGAGTCACTTTATTTTAGTTTATGACGGGTAAGTCTAGCTGAGTACATTCTCGTACTCAGGGTTTTATTTCCCATGTTTTTGCAGATGGTGAGATGTTTTATGGCTATTGTCAGAACTGCTTCTATCCCGCTTTGGGAGATGACTAGACCTTGGGCATGGTCACTCCTCTCTACTTGATGCTTTTGCTGGATGTTGACCAAGGGACTGGCACTGTATTTAAACTAAGTGCGTGTGTGTATTTGAACTAAATTGCTTCCGCTTTATTTTGAAATTTGAACTTGGGTTGTAATAACTTTATTCGTACTCCGATGATTTAAACTATGTGTAAACCATGTACTTGTGAATGGGAACGCTAAACTATTACGATCTTGGTCGTGCCGGAAAAGTTGGAAATCCTTCGAGATTTCGGTATGACTACCGGGTTTATTAGGTCTCAATCATGTAGTTTGCCGCACTAATGGTGAATTATGTGCTTGTGCTCTAATAAATTGGTCGGTTCTGTCACAAGGATCAAAGGATAACTTCCTAGCCCATTGATGGAATTCTCCATCTCAAGGAGTGGGTGAGCACTTTCATGACATTCCAAATCCCCCTCAAGATTTGGATATGTCACGGTTGCTTGTTAAATCATCTTAAGCTCACCCCTTGGATGAAGAACAAGATCGGATTCTACCCTTGTGCTAAGATGTCGGAAAGTCCCAATAGGTAGATATTCTTTGCCTATTCTATGACCAAGCTTCTCATTTCCCAAAGCATTTCCCAAGATTGGCCTTCCAATAAAAGTAAGATGAAAGGAGAGTCTAGGAAGGTCAAAGATGTGGAAATCTAGGGAGGTCTTTAGATCATCAATCACCATAGTATGTCATGAAGAACTCCTAAACAATCAAGGACTTGACCATTTGGAAGCCTAAGACATTTTTGGGATTGGAGTAGGTGATTCTTTGATGAACATGGAAATGAGGAATGAGGAGGAGCACCATTGGGATCATCAGGATCAAGGATGAGTTTAGAGATAGGTTCAAAGGATATGGCAGATGTGGGTATAGACTGAGAGAGGATAGAATTTACTTTAAGGAACATCGGTTCTCCTTCAATTGGCACAGTTGGCATTCCTTTTCGAAGTTCATCCAAGATCCTAGGTTTTTTCCAAATGTGCTACTTGAGAACTCGAGGCATAAAATGGTGCTATTTTGGGAAGTTTCTTAAGAGATCTCTTTTGGAAGGCATTCCCAAAACTAGCAAGGTCATCTAAGAATTTAGCCTCCAAACCAAAGGAATAATTTAGAGGATGGATTCCTTCGATGTTTGTGGTATTTGTGGTTCAGGATCGATGGCGGAATCTATGGATGGGATTGATGGTGATTCGGCTATTGAGATTTCTTCTTGCTTGGGGATGGAGAGACTCCTTCTCCTTTTGTTGGAGGTTTAGGATCCTCTTCAAAGATGAGAAACACGAGAAATAGGGAAGAAAGCTAAGCAGAATTTAGATTAAAGGACTTCCCATTCTCCATGCCCACTCTCTACGTGTCGAGCATACCGATGTTTAGCTATCCTCATCAAAGAAAATGGGAATAGCTTCCATTTCAAGGTGTATCATGTCACGCTTCAATAAGAAGACATGAGCACAATTGCTCAAAATCACGTAAGTGAGTATAGGGGTTTTCATCTTCTTCCCCAGGAAGAGATTGTTTCTGAATCGTAGCTAAGAAACTAGGGCGAAGCTCATAGCTAGGTGAAAGAATAGGATGCAATAATGGTGGTGGCTCTAAACTAGGCCCCTTGGAGTGGCGAGATGAGAGATGGGTGTTTGGTTCATGGTGTGGAAAGGATAAAAAGAAAAGAAAGGTAAAATAAGGATAACTTAGACGACTTGGTTCTAAGTTAGATCTGCTACCGTTCCTCGACAATGGTGCCAGAAAGCTTGTTGACACCAGAAGTGGCAAATAGATACACCGCAAGCGTACAGTAGTCAATGTAGCCTTCACCAGGAGTATTCCAGGTATCATATTTTCCATGAGGAACGTGAAGTGAACTAACTAGGCTCAAGGTCGTCCAGTGATGAAACAAAGGGTCTAGGATAATAGGATAGAGATGTCTAACTAGCAAAGATATCTGGTCACGGTATTCTAAGTGTAACGAGGTTTACCACCTCTGGGGGCGATAGACGAAACAAAAAGTCGAGTTAAAGAGGTTTTCACCTCCTTACTGACCGAGGCGACTACCCTATTCAGCCCCACTCTCACAATGTTAACTTACCTAACAAACGTACAAGGAACTCTTCGCCTAGCGAGGTATGTCACTCTCACACTAGGTGTCTTGCAGTGTGACAAGCAACTCATACTGGCAAGATATAGCCTAGACACCATGTCTACACTAGTCACACTACTCTAATTCTTACAAGAGACTCGAGCACTTTACTAAGTAAATAAAGCAGTATCGCATAAAAGACCGTATACTTAAAGTACTAGAACCAGAATATCAAATACTAGAAAAGACTCGGATGTATTACTTACAAAGAAGCTCACATCCATTGAGGTGCACCTTGGAGAAGACTCCCGATAGGCCAGGACTCCTCCTTGGAGACTCCTCACTCTCCTTCTACTACCATAGCTAAAATACTAGAGAGTGGCTTTCTCCTATGTTTCATGCTCTAAAGTGAAGGCCTATGGGGGTATTTATAGTGGAGGTGGAGTAGGGGCAACTCCAATGCCACGTCAGCGATCCGTGTGCCTCCCATCCTCCACCATTGGATCAAACCGACCTTGAAACCGATGTAGATGGATGATAGTGATCGAGCACCATGCATGGAAGCATGCAGGGAGTAGGTGGGGGGCCTACCAACCTAGTTGGCCACTAGGTGGGGGTCGGCCGACCCCTCCCATGACATGTGGGCCCAACCAAGTCTTTTAGAAGATGCTGATGGTGAAAATAGGGTGGCTGGATAGCCCCACAGGGGGTCGGCAGACCCCCCCTATGATGGGTGGGGCCATCCCCCTTCCTTGTGGGCCCTCTCCACCTCCTTTAGAGTGGGTATGAAGTGGTGGAACCCCTGGATCACTTAGGATGATGGAGATGTGGGTACATGGATCTAGGTGAGCTGAATATTGTTGACAGTAGCTAAGTGCTCTTTTTAACAGTTAACTTAGCATGAGAAAGGACCTAAATATAAATATCATCTAGCTATAGAAGTTATACTGATAGAATTCCATGAATTTTGGTGAATATCTATTTCTACAGGGGGTTATCAAAAAACAACCAAAGAAGGCCCACATGTTACATAGAGAGAATCAACCCACGCACAAGAATACTCTAGAAGACACTAGAATAGGCTGGAGACCCACATGTAAGATTTACATAGAGAGAATCAACCCACGCACAAGAATACTCTAGAAGACACTAGAATAGGCTGGAGGCCCACATGTAAGATTTACATAGAGAGAATCAACCCACGCACAAGAATACTCTAGAAGACACCAGAATAGACTGGAGGCCGCCTGGCCACATGGGCAGGGAACCCGCCCTATGAGGTGGACCAATCAGGTCCAACTTCACGAATCCTGCCCCAACCGCCTTCAAGGATCAATCTTCACCGTGCATGAAGGTCGGTTTGATTCGAGGGTTACGGTGCATTCCAGGAGGCTATATAAATAAGGCCCCTGGCCCTAGGAGAAACCCTGATTAATTCCCTAATTCATTCCCAACTTCATTCATCAAAGGAGAAGCCCTAATCAAGCCCTAGAGCCACCATCTCAATTAGAGCTCCATAGTCATAGCATAGCTATATAGGATTAGAACTAGAAGGAGTCAAGCTTCGCTTGGTTTCTAAATCTGTCAAGAGAGTTCTTGGTAATTCTCTTCTACTTTTATATTCATTCTTGCTTTATTCATATTGTTCATCATTCTATGAATATGACTTTGCTGTATTCTATTATATTGGATATGACCTTGCTCTATTTGCTTATATTCTCAATTATGATGTTCTTAGTTTGCTTTGATTATATGCTTGGCATAGTTGCATTAGAATTATATTCAAGTATAGGATCTTATAGAGCTTGCTCATTGATATCATGGGTGAGTGGTAAATATTGTGTAGGCGTGGTGCCTATACCGTATTTTCCTACGATTACACCCTATATTTTGAACCGTGAGGTAGATCATGGGAGTGATAGTCCTATTGAGTCCATTGTAGTACTCCTCCCAAGTATAGGACAGGTAGAGCACAATTATTACAAGGAAGTGATTGCTATGTTCTTCATCTTCCTTTGTAATACTCACTATGCTTTAGTATAACCTTTTCTTGCCATGATTGCCAAGTGTAATTGCACTTATCATTGTATGCTTTGACTTTATAGTTAGAATAACTTATGATTTATTCTTGTAGTTCGTCCTAATTCCATGCTAGTATTATAGACTTAGAGTATTCTATTGAGATGTGTTACTATTTCATGTGGATATGCGCTGATCATTTATAATTTATCATTTACTATTCATTCATTATATATATTATTTTATGTGACACTTACCCTGTATGAGAGATAGACAAAGACATGGTTATACTCTCCATTACCATATGCAGTGATGCTCATTGCCTATTATCCTTAGCTATTCCTTTCGATGGGTAAAAATATAAATAACAATACCTATTTTACTCCTCATCTTTTGTCTGCTCATATATATTTACCCTCATCTTTTGTCTATCTTATATTTTATGTAGGGTAATGTATGAACAGGTTTGATCTTCCAGATAATTTTGTTGATAATCTAGAAGCATTAATCAGAAGGACCAGAGTAAAGCTAAGGAAAGCTCAAGCATCATCATCAAATCAACCTCAAGTTCCTTCTACACTAGAGTAAAGCTAAGGAAAGCTCAAGCAGGTCCAGTGTTCGAAGCCATGGTAGATAAAGTCACTCCGTGAGTTCTCAGCTCCAACATGGCTAACATCCAACTGGACTTGCTGCGGACATTGAGCGGCCATTTGAGCTTAATCCTGCGCTCATCAACATGGTGCAAGCTAGCCAGTTTTGTGGGAAGGCACATGAAGATGCTAGTGCTCATCTCCAACAATTTCTGGAGATTTTTACTGACACCAGTGTTCGAAGCCATGGCAAATAATCACTTCGTGAGTTCTCATTTCCAACTACGGCTAACATTCGAACTAGACCTACTGCAGACATTGAGCGGCCATTTGAGCTTAAGCCTACGCTCATCAACATGGTGCAAGCTAGCCAATTTTGTGGGAAGGCACATGAAGATGCTAGTGCTCATCTCCAACACTTTTTGGAGATTTGTAGCACTCTCACCATCAAGGATGACCCCAGAGATGCTATACTACTTCGCTTTTTCCCATTCTCACTCTTGGGGACAGCGAAGCAGTGGTTCTACACAAACAAGGAGAAGAATACTACGTGGGCACTTTGCTCCACCAATTTCCTGGCGAAGTTCTTTCCCATGGGCAAGGCAAATGCTCTTCATGGGAAAATGTCAAGTTTTTAGCAACAACATGATGAGTCCATGCCATAAGCATGGGAGCGCTTTCAAGATTACATCCTAGAATGTCCTCATCATGGATTGGAGAATTGGCTACTTATGCAAACATTCTATCATGGGCTCAACAATAGCACTCATGAGACCATGGATGCTGCTACTGGAGGTGCATTCTTATCACTTACAATATCTCAAGACACATCATTTGTGGAAAAGATGGCATCCAACCAAGGTTGGAATGAAGAAAGAACTCAAGGCCACAAGAGAGGTGGAGGTATGCACCAGCTCAAGGAGGTAGACATGCTGTCTACCAAGATGGACCTGCTGATGAAGAGGCTCGATAATAGAGCCCGTGAGAAGAAAGAAGTCATGCACATTCATGATTCTCGCATGACTTTTGAAGAATGTGGAGAAACTGAGCATTCAGGCAACGCTTGCCTAGAGCTACATGAGGATGTGAACTACATCGACAACAACAACAATAATTACTATCATCCTCAATAGAATCAAGGTTGGAACCAACAACAAAGGCGTAACTACTCAGGTAACCATCAAGGTAATAATTCTTTCAATTCTTTTAATCAGCCACCTTTGAGAGAGCTAGTGCTTAATCAAGGAAAGTTAATGGATAACCTATCTAAGAAGTTAGCATCCAATGATAAAATGCTAGAAACAATTAATAGCAGGATGGATAACTTTTCTACTGCTATTAAGAATCAACATAGCTTTAATAAAATGATTGAGTCACAAATATCCCAGCTTGTTACTGTTGTTCCTCCCGAATACCAAGGTAAGATCATTCCGAGGAAGCCGAAAGAATTAGAATCTGCAAATCTTGTAGAAATCTTTAATGCAGGAAGCAACTGGAGTATTCCAACTGCTGGTTGGAATGATGAGACTCTCCCAATCAAGAAAGGTGATCCAGGGAGAGCAGTCATCCCGATCTCCATTGGGAGTATGAACTTCAATGAAGCAATCTGTGACTTCGGTGCAAGCGTCAACATCATGCCCACGGTGATATATGAAAGAATGTTTGATTATCCTTTATCATACACAACCATGTGCTTGCAGCTTGAAGATCAGTCACTTTGCTACGCCAAAGGAATTCTAGAAGATATTTGTGTACAAGTTGGCAGCTCGTATGTTCGTGCAGACTTCCTGTTAATAGAGACAGGAGGTGATGAGAAGTCATCCATCATCTTGGGACGACCATTCTTGAACACCGCTGGAGCTATCATGTACTCCAACACTACCAAGATCTATTTCAACATCAAAGGGAAGAGAGACTTTTTCATTCAAGAATCGAGTGTTACAATTCCTTGCACACCCTCAACTTGCCTATGAGTCGAAGAATAAGAACAACAAGAAGAACAAGAACAAGAAGCCACAATAGGTGAAGGCAGTGAGGATGGTCACAACAGTCCACAGAGAACATGACCATCAGCTTAAGTCCTCACATCTGATCAAGAAGGACGACCCAGGTGTCTCAACCATTGAATGCTCGATCAATCGCAACTCTTTCCAGAAGGCAGTCTGTGACACGGGATCGGGAGTCAACATAATGGCCAAGGTTACTTATGAGTTTATCTATGGCACTATGCCTCTACATCCCACCTATGCACAATTGCAGACGGCAGATCAATCATTTCGCTTCGTGGACGGATTAACAAAAGATGTCCCCGTCCAAATTGATGACCACTTCATTCCTACAGACATCCTAGTCATTGACATGGGAGAAGATGAGTATGATCCACCTATCATCCTTGGAAGACCGTTCCTGAACACTACTCAAGCAATCATCTACATTGGAACAGGAGAAGTGCATTTCCACTTCCCCTCTGAGAAGGTGCGCTGCTACTTTAATGATAACTATATGGTCAATGAAGATTCCAAGAAGAATAGAAATAGAAGAAGACGTCGTACCCACACCCATCAGAAGAATCAAATCACCAAGGATGGATGGGTTGACTATGAAGGAACAGTATCAAGATATGATGATCAATACCCTGAGGAGGAAGTTGTACCACCAACAGAAACAATCTCTGTAAAGAACAAAGAAGAGAAGACAGCGCAACCAGCTCCTTCCTCCAAGTCAACCTCACCAACAAAACAGGTATGGAAAGTAAAGGTACAAACAGTACCAGATTCAACACAAGAAAAGTTTTAACTAGTGGTGCCATCTGAGGCGCTCCAAGAATATTGAGCGGATAAGAGGTCCTGTTCGGGGGACTTAAATCACCGAACGCTGCGCCAAGAGGTAAAACTTGGTAAGTTATCAATTTCCTTTTCAACACTGCATTAGATTTTCCAGCATAATTTACTTTCACTTTTAATGCATAGTCAGTTGCATGTTTACTTTTTCAATAAATATCTTGCATTGCATCCATTTAAATGTTAAGTCCCATGCAAATATTTGTTGTGGTGGCATAAAAATAAAATAAATATGCATTCATCATGTTTATAGTTTCTTGCATGGCATAAATACAAAAATATAAAAATATGTGTTATCAAAAAGATCCTGCTAAAGTCAGAGGAACATATCTTAAGGGAATTTGATATGACCAAGGCTTAGAGATTTATGACTAATACCTAATCAGTTTCACAAGCTTTGTTGTCTATTTGAGCTTCATAGAATTTGAAGGATCAAAGGAAGTTAATAGACAGGAAGATAATCTGTCCCCTGTCGGAGTGTTGTCTCCACAGTTACCATCATCAACACTCCAAAAGAGGAAGTACACCTCTCCTATCTGTCTGTTGCATCGATAAAGACTATGTCAACATTCAGCTTGGGGTAGGGCATCCCTGTGTATCCAGCTAAATATTTCCTTACTTATCTATTTACATATTTTCTATTATGTTAAAATAAATAAAAAGATATATAACCTTTAGAAACCAAATAAATATTTCCTTTTTCTATATATATGATTTTCTATTTGATAAATAAAATGTAGGAGAGTTTAACCTTGCTAAAAATTAATCCCTAGAATAAACTCTTACATAGAAATGATGAATAGTTTCTCTGCTGTAATTCCTTTCAAGTACCTAGTTTTCAACCTTGCACTCTCCTGAGTTTTGGATACAATGGTTTTGATTTAAGATTCGCTCTAAACCTGAACTTCTGGGTAGCGAATGCTTGATCTAAGTCTAGGTGGTTGACGGATATGATATGGGAAAGTTTTGAGCTACTGTTTATCTTGTTCCTAGAGATGATAGAGTTCTAGAGAATTTATCTTTTAAAAATTTAAAATTGCTGCATGATGAGTTCCTGTATGAGGAGAGTTCTAAATTCCTACCACAGCCATATACATGCTTACTAGATTAGGAAAAACCCTTACACACATTTTTTGTTACTGCTTGTGAGCATTGAGCATGGTCAAGCTGTGTAGACCCTTAGAAGCTGGTCATGCGGTTAAAATCAAGATCCCCATGTATTTCTCCTACATACATGCTGCTTCTATCCTAGAAGTACGCACCCACATATATACATCCACTCATTCATGCCACTTCTATCCTTGAAGTGCGCATTCATTCATTCCACTCTGATCCACCCAAAAGTTAGTTCTACTCCTATCTTGGGGGTAAACTACCCAAAAAAGATATTCCATCATATTTCCCTACCATTTTCTTACTAGCCCATAAAGCTCCAAATATTTCTGTTACTACCTCTTATCAATTTATCTGTTTCTAAAGAAGCTTGGGTGCGGTTTTGCTCTAAAAAAGAGATAGAAAAGGAAGAGAGAGGGGAAAGAAAAATGTTTATACCCCCATTCAAAAAAAATATGTATACAATGAGCAGCCCAAGACTTCCTTAAAGTTTTTAAGTTCATATAAGAGGTATAAATTTCCTTCAAAGGAGCTTTAGTAGAATTAGGTATTCACTTTTATCATCCCTTCACCCCCTACCATCATTACTATCCTATCTACCACTTATCCACTACATCCCATACACATGCATATTTTGATTTGATTGTATGACCAAGTTTCTCTGGATCCATGGTTTGATTGTGCAATAAATGTTTGCAAGTATGTTTTCCTTGTCTCCCCACCTATTATTAACTCTATAAAAGCTTATTAGAGATAGGGTGAGAGAGAGGAGGCATAATGCTACTATGCCCAAATACCAAAAAAATACCACATACTTTGAGAGAAGAGAGAAGGCATACACCATAAATGCCTCGGTGAGAATCCAGAAATACCACAAAGGAGAGACTTGAGAGGGTCATACAAAGGAATCTCTAAGTTTTATTTGAAAATCTTGCAAAAACTCTGGAACAATAGTTGATCAAAGAGCGTGAAACATGGCGCTTGACTTGACCGTTCTGTCTTTCAACTGCTCAAGACCCAAGTGACGGCTACAAGCCCCATGGTGGAAGGTAATATGAGTAAGTCTATAATCAGATTAGTTCATTCTAATCCAGAGGAGAGTTCTTGTTTGAACGCATGTGTACTTCTGAGGCGTGAAAGCATTGTAGCAACTCCTGATCCATTACCGAGTTTATCTTTGCTCAGGGATGAGCAAAAGGTAAGCTTGGGGGAGTTGTTGACAGTAGATAAGTGCTCTTTTTAACCATCAACATAGCATAAGAAAGGACCTAAATATAAATATCACTAGCTACATGGGTTATACTGACAGAATTCCATGAGTTTTGGTGAATATCTATTTCTGCAGGGGGTTATCAAAAACAATGAAAGGCGGCCCACATGTAAGACTTACATAGAGAGAATCAACCCACGCACAAGAATACTCTAGAACACACCAGACCAGACTGGAGGCTGCCTGGCCACGTGGGCAGGGCGCCTGCCCTGGCCAGCAGGGCGCCGCCCTATGAGGTGGACCAATCAGGTCCAACCTCGCGGATCCTCCTTTAACCGCCTTTGAGGATCAATCTTCACCGTGCATGAAGGTCGGTTTGATCCAAGGGCTGCGGTGCATTCTAGGAGGCTATATAAACAAGGCCCCTGGCCCGAGAGAAACCCTCATTAATTCCCTAATTCATTCTCAACTTCATTCATCAAGGGAGAAGCCCTGATCAAGCCCTAGAGCCACCATCTCAATTAAAGCTCCATAGTCATAGCATAGCTATATAGGATTAGAACTAGAAGGAGTCAAGCTTCGCTTGGTTTCTGAATCTGTCAAGAGAGTTCTTGGTAATTCTCTCCTACTTTTATATTCGTTCTTGCTTTATTCATATTGTTCATCATTCTATGAATATGACTTTGCTCTATTCCATTATATTGGATATGACTTTGCTCTATTTGATTCTATTCTCAATTATGATGTTCTTAGTTTTCTTTGATTATATGGTTGGCATAGTTGAATTGAAATTATATTCAAGTATAGGATCGTATAGAGCTTGATCATTGATATCATGGGTGAGTGGTAAAGATTGTGTAGGCGTGGTGCCGATACCATATTTTCCTGTGATTACACCTATATTCTAGACCGTGAGATAGATCGCGGGAGTGGCAGTCCTATTAAGTCCTTTGTAGTCCTCCTCCCAAGTATAGGATAGGTAGAGCGCAACTATTATAGGGAAGTGATTGCTATGTTCTTCATCTTCCTTTGTAATACTCACTATGCTTTAGTATAACCTTTTCTTGCCATGATTGCCAAGTGTAATTGCACTAATCATCGTATGCTTTGACTGTATAGTTAGAATAACTTAGGATTTATTCTTGTAGTTCATCCTAATTCCATGCTAGTGTTATAGACTTAGAGTATTCTATTGAGATGTGTTATTATTTCATGTGGCTATGCGCTGATCATTTATCATTTATCATTTATCATTCATTCATTATATATATTATTTTATGTGACACTTACCCTGTATGAGAGATAGACAAAGACATGGTTATACTCTCCATTACCACATGCAGTGATGCTCATTGCTCATTATCCTTAGCTATTCGTTCCCATGGGCAAAAATATAAATAACGATACCTGGCTTACTCCTAGTTAAAATACTACATCGGTATTATCCGTGCGCTTGCGGATTTCATATTTATTTCTAGAGGAGCATTTGCATTTATTAATACCACACTCCTGCACCATGCCAGGGATGACAACCTAGCTTAAGTGGTGTAAGAAGTGTCAACAAATATGAGCCGTTGAGAGAACATACTTGTGATCCAAGGGTGGCAATGGACTCTTGGGAGTGTGTCATGGATCATGGCATGTCAGCAAGGTCTGGTGTGACCAAGGTAGGGTCGGTCGACGCCATCATTGTGCCCAAGTCTTGCACATTGTCTCTAGAAACTATGATACACTGAAAAATACCTGTTCTGAATGCCTGCAACCAAATAATGACAAGTACGTGTGGAACCAAGTTATTTGTACCTAAGTCAATATGTGTTTGGTGGTTTCCTTCTAGAAATAATGTCTTGTTGACGTTTTCGATGGGGTAAAAACATGGTATAAATCCCGTCAACACCACCCCGGAGTTGTCGGACTTTGATGACCTCCTGTCACTCAATGAGCAGCGGAGGAAACGTCAGGCCACGATGCCTGAGATGGAGAGGGCACCGAGGCCACCCACGGCGTCGACCAAGAGGTCACCACGGCATGCATCGTCACCAAATCCTCCCCCTCATCAGGGGGAAACTGCAACATCAACCAGTTGGAGTAGGCCGGGGGATCAACACCACCACCGCCAACATGCAGCATGCACCACATAGGGAGGCAACACCTCAGGCTGGGGCGGCCACGTCACTGGGGCACCAGGAGGCGGCAAGGGAGCCGACTCTACCAGCGCAGCCCACCGGCATAGGCGGAGTCGGCGGGGCATCAGGCCATGTCCCTGGGCGCGGCGGCGGGGCGTCAGGTGGGACCCCAGGCGTTCCTAGCGGAGGAGCAGTCCTGCAGTATAGGGGAGGGTTCTGGCAGTTGCAGCAAGATAGGCCAGTAGAACCCTGCCTAGTAAGCTTTCCCGACAAGCGTCCGGCATGCTGTATGGTTGCTGCAACTGCTAGCGTGAATATCATCCAAAAGTTTGATACCCTCTTCTTGGGTTATGCACTTCTGAAAGATCTCGGCTCTCGGGCTTTTGCGCATCAGCTCGCCATTAACCATAAGGTAAGCACGGGCTCGATGGATCAGCTGCTGGGATTCAATCTTATCTTCCTAGACAAGGTGGTCATTCAAGTACCTGACAAAGGGCTCTCTCTAGTCGGGCTAGGGAGGCGCTGCTTGCTCAGCTGGCTCATCAGCCACCGGCTGATGATCACCGTCATCAGTTCCCTGCTAGCCGGGGGAGCATGACTCGACCTCCTCGGAGAAATCACCGGGTAGTGCCACGAGCTGGTCGGTAGCGGGATTGGGTGTTGGTGCTTCACTTGCCTTGTCAGGAATCGAAGGTTTCATCAAATCTTCGACAAATACTCCTGGGGGTACCTCGGCACGAGATGACCCTAGTTTGGATAACTCGTCGGCGGCTTTGTTCTCGGCGCGCGGTACATGGATAAACTCCAAACCATAGAACTTATTTTCGAGCTTGCGTATCTCAGCCACATAGGCATCCAATTTTTGTTGATGGTATTCCAGTCTTTGTTGACTTGGTGGATGACCAGAGCGGAATCACCGTATACTAGGAGCCGTTTTATGCCCAGCTCGACTGCAATATGGAGGCCATGCAAGGCGGCTTTGTACTCGGCCAAGTTATTGGACGCCTTGCAGTGGATGCGCAAGACATATCGAAGAGTGTCCTTGGATGGAGCGATAAAGTAGACACCTGCTCCGACGCCCTCGATGTTCAGGGAACCATCGAAATACATCTGCCAGTGGTCGACAGTTGAATCAGCCAGCGGCAAGGTGATATCCGACCACTCTACGATGAAGTTGTCGACGATATCTCCTTGTCAGTCTACCTCGTGATACCCCAAGGTAGTAGATTTGCGGTGAGGGCGCGCTAAGACCTATGAATCGGATGTGAGACGCAAGACAAACAACTAAGACAAACAAGGGTTTATCCAGGTTCAGGCCGCTCGGAAGCGTAATACCCTACGTCATGCATCTCTGCTTCTGTATTGATGAGTATCGGAATATAATGATTAGATGAAAGATGCGTTCTATGGTGGTCCTTGCCCACCTTATATAGTGGGGGCAAGGTTACATATCTAGGGTTTCCTCTATGGTCGGTTACATTGCTCCGTATCTTGGAGATTACGAATAGATCTAACCAACTAAGACTCCTTACACACCAAGTAGCCTTTAGGACCCGTGCGGCCGACCGACTAGGGCGATAGCGGACCATGGGCTTCGTCTTGTCGTCCGGCCCACCGACCAGGTTGGTGATGGACCGACCTCTGTCTTCTGATCTGGGCTATCTGGTTCGAGCAGCCCAAAGTCTAGCCATGAGGGTATATGGGTTCATACCTCCCACATCTAGTCCTCGAGCACCATGTATCTTGAGGAAGTCACCATCTTGAGCTGTGCTGAGTAGTGAAGATGCAAACCATGTGATGCCGACCAACGAAAATGCAGACCACACGATCCCGACCAGCGACGATACTGACCACATCATACCGAACAACGAAGATGCTGACCACTTTAGCGCTGTCTAGGCTTCTCCCATGACTCCCGTTAAGGAAGGTAACTGTCGAAAGATGCATGGTGTTCCAAGAAAAAGAAAAATTCTTTTCGTGTCCTGGGACGTGGGCCCATGTTAACACGTGATAGAGAGTATCACAGGAATGTTAACATGAACCAGTTGTACGGGCAGAAAAAGCGAACCAAGAACAGAAGATCAGCCCAAGTCACCGTGAGGCCCAAGTCCCGCAGTACAGGGAAGGGTTCCGGCCGGCACCAGCGTAAGTGTCGTGTCATCATTCAGTTGCTGTTTGTTCCTTGCATTTTGATGTTGCTTAGGTGAAGGAAAACTTGATCTTGTATGGTCTAAAAACAGGCGCACTCCATCGAGGACGGCACAGCGCCCTCCGTTGAGCCGAAACACACCCCACCGGTCGTCGCGCAGTCATCAACCAGCGACGCGGCCCAGTCTACAAGGAGGCCGGAGGGCGCAAGCAGTTCGGCAACACCGAACAGGTCAGTGCCGACACCGATCGCCCAGCCCGAGAGATGGCTGGTACTCTGGAGGCCGGTGAGGTCCGCATTGGGTCATCCACCCTGCCTCGTATTGGACCAGATGGGACAAAGTGCTCTGGCCCTGCTTGAGAAGGTGGAAGAGGTGCCCAGAGCGCCGCCCCGGGTCCCACGTACGGACATCACGACCCAACACATTCAAACAACGTGCAAAAGGGGCATGGATGATTTCGTGACGTACAAAGAGATCCCTGACAGTGATCTAGAGGTGGGCATTCGGGATGCCATGGAGGTGCTGGTAGACCAGATCAAGGTAAATTCAATGACAACTGTTATATAATTGCGTTGTTTGCGTTTGTAGTATGTAAGATAATCTGCATTGGATGTGCTCAGTCCTTGTAGGAGACCTCCTCCCAGGGCGGCAGAACCATTGGTCGATTTGCAGCAACCTGGGAGGAATATAAAACTCTCAGGTTGGCCAAGGTGCAGGTGGAGGCACAGGCCAAAGTGTATCAGGAGTGGAAGCTTGACTTTGAGGCCGACATCGCCGCGCTGCGCAAGAAGGTGGAGGCGCTGGAGGCTGATAATGAGAGTAAGACGCCCGACCACACCAAAATGCACAGTTGCATGTCAAAGGTTATCTTTTGTCATTTGCAGATCTAGGCAGGCAGATGCTACAATGGCCTAAGAGATCTCCCGCATGCTGGACCTGAAGGAGGCCACCGAGAAGTAGGCGAAGGAGGACAAGGAGCAAATCGCTCAACTGACCGGTAAAAGAAAACAATATAGGGTTGTTTCAGGTTGTCTGCTACATACCGAGCGGACCAGGATATGCTAACCACCTTGGTTCTATCTTTGCAGATTTGAGGGAGTGCCACATGGCCTAGTTCCAGGTGCTGGAGAATGCTAACGCAACGCTCCAGGGAAGAATCAAGATGATGACTGACCACATCCGGCCAGTTCTTAGGGCCGTCTACCTGGGAGAAGCACATCCTACGGACCCTGTGGGCGAGACGACTGCTGTGGCCGACCAGTGCCGGAGGCTATGGCCAGCCCTGCGCGAGTTCATCGCAGGGGAAGGTCGGTTTGTAGCCGCCACTGTGCTCGTCGTCGTCCGTGCCAACTACCCGGTGGTGGAGCGGGCAGACATCAAAGGGGAATCCTAGCAGACGTGTCTGATGCGGATGCCGAGGACCTCCGTACAAGGTCTGGTCGAATTGCCGCCTCTATAGTGGAAGATATGACGGTATCGAAGATCCTGCAGTAGGTGAAGGTTGTCAGTAGGCTACAAAATAATCTTTTATAAGTTTAAACACTATTTGTAAGTGGTGTCGAGCTCCGGGTGCTCGTAACTTTAAGCCCTTTTTATAAATTAAGTAGGCATGTTTAAGGGGGCGATAAACTTATGTGCCATTTTTTAATATGCAAAGCATAGTTGTAGATAGAAATGTCGACAATTAAGTTTTGCCCCTGCCCTCGAAGTGAGCTAACTCCATAGGTGACTTAGGGATGCTCTAGTGAACATCTTGGACGCCAGGATCACTAGTACCGAGTACTGTTAGAAAGCAACTGCCAAATCTCCTAGTGCCATGTAGCGCGGAGCTGTAATGCATCGTAAGAGGATCGAAGTAACACCTTGTCAAGCCGTTCTCGGCGGGCAAGAAACAAAGTTTAATTGTGACTTATGCAAGGCGCATGTATGATAGATGGCATGAAAATATAAAGCTATAACAGGGAAAAGACAATAAAGAACTTTATTAATTGTTGAATAAAAAGTAGGGTACATATCTTAGTCTATGGATAGAAGCGTATGAGCTGATCAATGTGCCAAGAGTTTGGCTCGTCGACATTCTTCATCGTGCACAACCGGTAAGATGTCGGGCGTGTAATAACCTTAATCTTGAATGGCCCTTCCCATCTGGGCGACAACTTATGCAGACCATCTGTGTTCTGTATTCATCGCAACACCGTATCGCCAACCATGAATAGCCTTCCTTAACATTGCGGTTGTAGTAACGACACACGGAAGCTAGGTACTTGGCCGTGCGGGCGCAAGACTTGAGTGCTTGCTCTACCTTGGAAATGACATCTACTTCTCTAGCTTCATTGGAGGAGTCTTCGTCGTGGTATGCGACACGTGGTGATTGGAAAGCAACCTCGGCTAGCAGAACAGCTTCGGATCCAAACACCATGAAGTATGGGGAGACTCTAGTGTTACGACTGGGCTAGGTATGCAGTCCACAGACCACAGCAGGCAATTCCCCTAACCACCGACCAGGTTTGAGTTCTTTGTCATCTTGGTAAACTCGTTTGCGTAGAGCATTGAGTATCATGTCATTGGCTCGCTCCACTTGTCCATTGGCTCGAGGATGAGCGATAGACATGTACTTGACTTTGATGTTGAGATCATCGCAAAAGTCAAAAAACGCATCGCTGGTGAACTGGGAGCCCAAATCAGTAATGATACTGTTCGGCGCACCAAATCGGTGGTTGACATCATCAAGGAACTGCACCACTTTCTCGACCGTGGCTTTCTTGATGGCCTTGTACTCGATCCACTTGGAGAATTTGTCGATGGGCACATAGATGCATGTATGGCCACCGGGTGCTTTCTTGAAAGGACCAATCATGTCTAGCCCCCAACATGAGAAAGGCCAAGCGACCGGGATGGTCTGAAGTTCAATTGCTGGGACATGAATCTGCTTAGCGAATATTTGGAAATTCTTGCACTGGCGCACGTAGTCTTCCACGTCGGTGACCGCTGTAGGCCAGTAGAACCCTGCCCAGTAAGCTTTGCCGACCAGTGTCCGGGATGCTGCATGGTTGCCGCAACTGCCAGCGTGAATATCATCCAAAAGTTTGATACCCTCTTCTTGTGTTATGCGCTTCTGATATATCTCGGCTCTCGGGCTTTTGCGCATCCGCTCGCCGTTAACCATAAGGTAAGCACGGGCTCGACGAATCAGCTGCTGGGCTTCAATCTTATCTTTCGGGACAAGGTGGTCATTCAAGTACCTGACAAAGGGCTCTCTCTAGTCGGGCTAGGGAGGCACTGCCTGCTCAGCTGGCTCATCAGCCGGTGGCTGTTCATCACCGTCATCAGTTCCCTGCTAGCCGGGGAGCGTGGCTCGACCTCCTCGGAGAAATCACCGGGCACTGCCACGAGCTGGTCGGTAGTGGGATTGGGTGTTGGTGCTTGACTTGGCTTGTCAGGAATCGAAGGTTCGATCAAATCTTTGACAAATACTCCTGGGGGTACCTCGGCACGAGATGACCCTAGTTTGGACAACTCGTCGGCGGCTTTGTTCTCGGTGCGCGGTAAATGGTTGAACTCCAAACCATAGAACTTATTTTCGAGCTTGCGTATTTCAGCCACATAGACATCCATTTTTTGTTGATGGTATTCTAGTCTTTGTTGACTTGGTGGATGACTAGAGCCGAATCACCGTATATCAGGAGCCGTTTTATGCCAAGCTCGAGTGCAATACGGAGGCCATGCAAGGCGGCTTCGTACTTGGCCAAGTTATTGGACGCCTTGAAGTTGATGTGCAGGACATACCAAAGAGTGTCCTTGGATGGAGCGATGAAGTAGACACCTGCTCCGGTGGTCGAAATACATCTGCCAGTGGTCGACAGTTGAATCAGCCAGCGGCAAGGTGATATCCGACCACTCTACGATGAAGTTGTCGACGATATCTCCTCATCAATCTACCACACGATACCCCAAGGTAGTAGATTTGCGGTGAGGGCGCGCTAAGACCTACGAACCGAATGTGAGACAGAAGAAAAACAACCAAGACAAACAAGGGTTTATCCAGGTTCAGGGCGCTCAGAAGCGTAATACCCTACGTCCTGCGTCTCTGCTGCTGTATCGATGAGTACCAGAATACAATGATCAGATGAAAGATGCGTTCTAGGAGGGTCCTTGCCCACCTTATATAGTGGGGGGCAAGGTTACATATCTAGGGTTTCCTCTATGGTCGGTTACATTGCTCCGTATCTTGGAGATTACGAATAGATCTAACCGACTAAGACTCCTTACATGCCAAGTAGCCTTCAGGACCCGCGTGGCCCATCGACCAGGGCGATAGCGGACCACGGGCTTCGTCTTGTCGTCCGACCCAGCGACCAGGGTGGTGATGGACTGACCTCCGTCTTGTGATCTGGGTTGTCTGGTTCGATCAGCCCAAAGTCTAGCCGTGAGGGTATATGGGTTCATACCTCCCGCAGCTAGTCCCCGAGCACCATGTATCTTGAGGAAGTCACCGCCTTGACCTATGCTAAGTAGTGAAGATGCAAACCACGTGATGCCGACCAGCGAAAATGCAGACCACGCGATCCCGACCAGCGACGATACTGACCACATCATACCGAATAGCGAAGATGCTGACCACTTTAGCGCTGTCTAGGCTTCTCCCATGACTCCCGTTAAGGAAGGTAACTGTCAAAAGATGCCTGGTGTTTCAAGAAAAATAAAAATGCTTTTCATGTCCTGGGACATGGGCCCACGTTAACACGTGATAGAGATTATCACAGGAATGTTAACATGAACAACTTGTACGGGCAGAAAAAGCGAACCAAGAACAGAAGATAGGCCAAAGAACAGAAGAACCGAGACCAGTACGGCCCACTGGAATTAAAAAATGGCCGCGTCCATATGAGTCACCGAGTCCAACCCTAGAAGTCAAAGCGACGTCATCCGATTCCTATAAATAAGCGGCGCCGCCAAGGGGAATGGTTCTGCGTTTCATTCATTTCTGCTTCTCCCTCACCCCACTCACTCGAGCGCTCCACCTCATTCCTCACAACTACTGCCGCCGCTGCACCGCCCACCACCGCTACTTCGTCCGCCACCACGCAAGGCAATCGAGCGGATCTAGCACATCCACACCAGCTCCGCACGCTGCTCACCCGTCGACCCACCACCAACGGAGGAGCTGGCAAGGAGGGGAGCCAAGAAGGCGGCAAAGACGACCAGATCTGGTGGATTCGGGCTGCTTTGGCAGCAGTCGACCTCCACGCGGGAGTCGCTGCAGGCGCTCGCCAATGAGGGACTGCTTCCGATGCCGGAGATGGAGGTATGGCGTGAGCCACAAGGTGAGGATTCCCCTCGACCCCTAGATGGGGAAATTGTAGTCTTCGAGGACTATGTGACACGGGGATTGGGGCAACCTGTGAATGGGTTCTTGCGGGATCTCTGCATTTTCTGGGGGATTTCAATCTGTAATCTCGACCCTAACTCAATCCTCTCCATCTCCATCTTCATCGCGTATTGCAAGTGCTTCCTGGACATCTCTCCCCACTTCAATCTGTTTTGCCATTTCTACCTGCTGAGGAAGAAAGGGCCGGAGACCGGGGGGTCCCAGATTGCAGGGGCACTACCTGCGCCTGCGGGACAGGATAAAGAGCCAGTGGCTGGACTTTTCCCATCAATCAGCATAGAAGAGCTGGTTCACCCACTAGTTCTACATGAGCCAAGATGTGGAGGGGAGGAGAATGCCCTGTGATGTGAATCAGGTGCTGGAGTTCAATCCCATGTGGTCCGATAAACCATCTGAGAATGAGATGCATCAGGTGTGGGAGTTGCTGCAGTTAATTGACAACAAGCGTGTCAATGGCCCGCTGGTGGCCGAGACGTGGCTGGTGCGTTGGATCCAACCCTGCAAGGAGCGGGTGAACTGCCTGTTCGAGTATACCGAGCGGGCCGACCACTCTCGTGAGACTCAGGAGAAGCTACTGCCGGAAGCATTGAACCGTCGGATGGCTTCTCTTTTTGAGAAGTTCAATCAGGAAACCAGCTATCCGAAGGAGCGCGCATGGCCCTATGACATATCCCGACCACCACCAACAGTAAGTCAATAGTGGTAATTGCTACTGTGTTATGCATCGTTGCTGAATTATGATGCGTATAACTTCTTTTGTGTTCTAACTGTCAGACACTACTTGGACAGGACCGAGCTTCATTCTTCTTCGCTGTGCCAGTGGAGCAGTGGCCTGAAGGGGAGGCACTGACCGTCCAGTGAAGGCCTGAGGAGGCCCATTACCAAAGCAGGGCTAGAGCAGGGTAGGAGACAGTGGACGTCTCCAGCCCTGATGAAGATGAGATCCTCGCTGCTTAGGCAAGGCGCCAAGCAGTGGGCAAGCGGCCAATGTCGGCCACCGCCGAGAGGAAAAGACCCTCCACTCTGTTGTCTGGGGGCAAGTTGAACCTGGATGGTGGAGCGAGAGGAGCAAGAAGAGGGGTGCCCCGACCACCCCGGAGTGGTCAGACTCCGATGACTTCGTGGCGCTGACCAAGCATCGGAGGAAGCGACAGGCATCGATGCCTCAGACGGGGGAACGCCGAGGCCCCCAACAACGACATCGACCAGGAGGTCACCGCGGCACGCATCGCCGCCACCCCCTCCCCCTAATTGGGAGGGATCTGCTTCAACAACCAGGTCAGAGCAGACCGGGGGATCTACACCACCACCACCAACACCGCCACCTGCATCACACGGGGTGGCAACGCCACCAGCCGGAACGGCCTCATCTCAGGCGCACTGGGAGATGGCAAGGGGACCGACTCCGCCGGTACAGCCCACTAGAACAGGTGGATCCAGCGAGGCGTCAGGCCAAGTCCCCAGGTGCGGCAGCGGGGCAACAGGTGGGACCCCAGGCACTCCTGGTAGGGGAGCAGCACTGCAGTTCAGAGGAGGATTTTGGCGAGCGCCAGCGTAAGTGTCGTGTCATTTTTTCATTGCATTGTTTATCTGAATGCCTAGTCTATTGACGCCAGCTATCTTTATGACTTATGTGAGATGATCCAACAGCTACGCAATGTCAGAAATGGCGCAGCACCCTGCATCTGGGCAGACCACACCCCCACCGGCTATCGAGCAAGCTCCGGCTCGCGACACAGCCAGTTCGCAGGGGAGGCGACGGCTACAAGTAGCGCGGCTGAAAGGATCAAGATGCAAAAGAGGGGGTGAATTGGGCTAATTCTAAATTTTCTTGCAGAATTTAAACCTA